>CM063529.1:27731180-28338957 GCA_032199755.1 Ambrosia artemisiifolia | reverse complement strand
TGTTCGTTTGTTTATGAAAGATTTTTGTACGTTTTTTTATTTTATATAAAAAAAATTTATTCTTTAATTTATTACCCTAACAATTAACATTGGAAACCCTATTCCCACCTTATCTTTGAAGCGTTCGGTTCCCCTTTCTTTCTACATTATTCACATCGATGAATACATCGACCCCCATCCCATGATTTGGACTTCAAGTTCGTGCGCTGCTCCCTCCGCCATCCATTTCTAGCCTCCCCCAATTTTATTTGTGTTTGTGAACATGTTCATTTCTTTAATGAACGAACACGAACATAAAATCTTGTTCGGTAAACCATTCATGAACACATTATTTCCGTAACGAACAAACATGAACAAGGCCTTGTTCATGTCCGTTCAGTTCGTTTACAACCCTAGCAATCGGTGGTTTTTTTATAACAGGGTGGATTGTTGTTCTAGGTAAGGGTAATGGTCATGAACTGGTCCGTCTACCTTCTAGTTCTTCATGTCTTTCTCTTTGTTTTGCTATTCTTATATGTTCGACATATAGTTATGGTATGAGGACTAATGGTACTCGTTCTTGGGATGAAGGTGTGAGGTTTGAATTTATCTGTAGCAAGGGATGGTTTGCTTATAGGTGAGTAGGTGATTGATGATTGATGATTAAAGAGGGTATAATAAAAATCCTGTTTCAAGGAGGTCAACAGCTTAAATAGGGCCGTAGGGGATTGAATCAATCATCCACCATTTAGTTTCTTATGCATTGTTGGTTTGTTAGTTATTTGAAATGCCAGCATTGTTGGAGTTTGTAATAATGCCATGGTCACATGGGGATTCTTCTGTAATAATTTCTTATCAATACCTAAACTTGTTTTCTTTTCTTCTTTTTTTCTTTTTCATTTTTTGTTATTGTATTTTCTCTAGGAAATTTGCTAATTAACACGTGTTTCATCCTCAAGGTTTGCTAAATGTGATGTTTATAGGGTCCAGATTATGATTTATGACTTGGAAGTCATACCCATTATCTTGAATTTCAAGTAAGGAAACACCCTCATGTACTATTTGTCTGTACATGGAATGAGTGTAATGACTTGTGAGACCTTGAAATAGATGTATATCAGTTAGAACTTGGTGTAGCTTATAATGATAACAATATAAGCTTGTGTGTGTGTGTATATATATTATTGTAGTTGTAACTTAAAGAAATATCCTTATTTGTATTTATTTACTTGTTATCTTTTAATAAGTGGTATTTTTCTTGATATAAAGAATCAGATATTCTCATATTCCGTGGGTTTGGTATAGCATCATTCAACAGTTGCAGTTGATAAAGAGTCAAAGATAAAATTTGAGCTTGGAGCCATAGTGCACAAATCCGGTTTTTTGTTACCTGGTTCCGGGTATGGAACCGGTTTCGGGTATGGTCGGGTATTAAGAGAAACCGGACAGGGTTCGTGTATTGAAGAGAAAAACCATACCCTATGTACCCGGGTAGGGTATTATGGGGTTCGGGTATAACCAGGTTCTAGAACCGGGCATGGGTCCGAGTATTAATACGAGGTTCTTAAAAAAAAAGTTTTTTCTTGATTATTTTACACAAAAATAAACTCATTTAAACAACAACAACCAAGCCCAGTAAATCCCACAAATAGCAAAGCTATTAGTAGGGTCTGGGGAGGGTGGGATGTAGGCAAGCCTTACCTCTACCCGAAGGGATAGAGAGACCGCTTCCAGAGAGACCCTCTGCTCAAATACACAACGAAAAACACACACACACACCCCAAAAAAAACGAGGAATATATACACACACAACTACTGATAACATCATAGACATTGAAAACAATGCATCGAAAGAATAGACACTATACCACCATAAACTCATTTAAAACTTAAATTTGGTTCGTAGTTTGTAAAAATAATTAAATTTACATTAACATAATTCACTCATGTAAAAATTACTTGCTTTATAATTTGCATTTCTAAAAAACTTAAATATAAAAGTTGTAAAGTAAAGATAAAATATACTCTAAAAAAATGGGTATTCTATCGGGTATTAGAAAAAACCGGTATCGGGTATAACGGGGTTCGGGTATAGGGTATAACCGGTTCCGGGTATTGAGCTTAAAATGTATACCCTAGTTGTACCCTACGGGTAGGGTCGGGTCTGGTTATGGGTACAAAATACCCGGATATAAAAATAACCGTTTCGGTTTTTTTTTCTCGGTTCCGGGTATGGTTTTTTTGTACCTCTAGCTTGGAGTATCATAGCAAAATAGCAAATTAAATTATCTCTAAATTAGATAACAGAAAATGCAGAAAACAGAAGAAAGTGAATCTGGATAACAATGCTTTGGACAAATTTAAGCTGGTCAAAAAATTTGTGCATCTTCTTCATCCGGTTTTATTAGTTTTACACAACTATTATTTGGAACGCATGTTTGTCATAAAGTTTTTATTGTTTACGATCATGTGCTGTATAGGCTAGGAAATTAGTTACAGTTATAGCCTGCCTGTAAGAATGGTTTATTTATAGTCATTGTTTTGATGATTTTGATTTTAACATGTAACTATATATATTCCTTATGGGATTTCAATTTATTTAAATTGCAATTTACAAGTTACAACTATTTAAGAATAATTTGTGCTATTTTAACGTCTCTAAGAAAATATTGCCTTATCTTCACCAGTGTTGTTAGTTAATCAAAGGTATAAGCTGATAGGTCCATAGATTCCTCCATTGCAATAACATTACTAAATCCCTTAACATCTCAAACCTTGCTTTTCATTAGTTTAATTGCTCTCTGTTTCACAAGATATTTCTGATTAACCAGCCCAGGCACTCTGGAAAGAAAGGCTTGGTCTGATTCCTTCTCTTTTATGACCATCGCCTTAAATTGGTGACGAAAAAAGTGTAGTTGAACAGTGGTTGTTACCTTTTTATCTCCCAAAAGTTCATGCTATAGATTATAGAATTTCCTAAGCCTCTATGCTGGTGTTGCTGTAGCAATTCAGGGAAATATTTCATGATATCATGCTGATTGAATAAACAATGGAGCCTTAGCATCCTTCTTGAGAGTATCTGCCAGTGTTGATTGGCTTTAATAGGCACGCGGTGTGGCTTTTGTACCCAAACAAATCCCAGAGTTCCTGGGACTTGAATAAAGTTAATTTTGAGACCCCATTGATGGTACCTTTCCCTATGAAGACTGGAATTAGTGTCTGAGACAGACAAGGAGTAGTGGTATTTGCCATGGCACAATACTTTGCTTTCTCATGCACTATGTGTCTGTGCTTCACTTAATTTACTATTTTCTTTTTGATGGAGAAAGGATGGACCGAAACTCACTTTTGGCTCTAGCGTAAAACTTTGATGCCAGTCTTGTATAAGGAGAAATGAAACTACTTTTACTTCACTTTAGAAAACTTGGAGCTTGCAACAGCTGGAAATACTAAAAAACAGGGGGTCACATGTCCTGTAGGCTGTAACTCATTGGTCACTAACTTTAATACCCTTCTTAGGACACCTTAACTGTGAATATACTCAGAAATAGGAAATAAACTATAAAAATAGGTAATTGGATATTATTTGCATAAGTCAACTGACAATAAAAAAACAGAGCAAACCAAAAACCAATAATGAAAAGAGTTAAATGGTAAATCATTGATTTAAATCCTTGCAAGTATATTGAACTTTATAGTTTATATCCGAAGATAAACTTTGCTTCACTGAAGGTCCTTGTGGCAACATTAAACCACCTTTATCAATTTATGTCATGACCGCAAGAACCATCATCAACAAGTTGCATGATTGGGCTTAAAGTTTCATAGAGCTCTTGGGGTCTTATCATCTATTATTTTGGAGAAAAAGAAACTATATTGATGTTTACCACTATTTGCTGGATATGTATCAACTTGGCGACTTGTTTGGCATGTACATGGTAATGACGTTTGAAATATGTCATATGCACACATAATTGCTTCCCTGAATAAGGTTCTTCGTAGTTTGAGTTAAGGCTCTTTGGCAATGATTTAGGGCACTTCTGTTACAGAATAGCATGTGACTTCTGGACTTTGGGCTTATTTAATGACCCATTATTTGAATAATTTCTTTCTTGCAGATCAATTTGGTGATTCAGTTAGAATTCTGAAATTTTGGTATGAACTTGGTTATCCTAGTGCGTTAGCATATTATTATTAGTTAGACAGTTAGCGTTGGACAACAGTGACACACTAATTCCAATTCAAAAATTGTTCTCGTGTCATT
Organism: Ambrosia artemisiifolia; assembly: GCA_032199755.1. Taxonomy (NCBI): domain Eukaryota; kingdom Viridiplantae; phylum Streptophyta; class Magnoliopsida; order Asterales; family Asteraceae; genus Ambrosia; species Ambrosia artemisiifolia. The sequence goes on along the minus strand of CM063529.1, from coordinate 28,334,714 downwards.
ATTATGCATGTGGATATCTTGCTTATATGAACTTGAACGCTCATAGTGGAGGTATATGACTACTAGTTTTAGCTGTGGCATGTGGAGGAACATTGGTCCTATATAGTTCCTATCTTTCACACTTCTACTGCCTAGGAATCATGATCCTGTTTCATGGCAATAAAGTTCTCAAGTGAACTATCACTCTCAGTCACCCTATATAAATACTAACCTCTATAACTTTTTCCACATTATGATTTACATTTCTTTAGACATGCTGGTCTTGCACTTGTGTCATATGCTAGTTTCGGTTGATTTGGTGGACCACTTACAGTTAATAGTAAGGGTTAATGTAAAGTGCAAGGATGTGGTAGTACTGTGATAGGAACTAGTCGAATTTACTAGATCCCTTAGGTATATAGCTCTAATGCCTTACAAGAGAGTAAGAGACCGGTAATCTCTTATCAGTTATCATCATATGGTGAAGATTCTATGTTCACGAGTTTTGCTTTGATTTTAAATAATAATTGCAAGTTAGTTATGGTTCATGTGGGTATAAGGGTCACTATTTGTTTGTTCGATAAAGGGTGGTATCATACTATCATCTATCACCTATGTATATTGTTGTTGCTTTTTTATTATGATTACGTTGCTTTTACACGTACATGAAATGATATAGATGCCACATGACTTCGAAATAGTTGGACAAACGTACATTAGGGCCCTAAAAGATAAATAAAAAAAATTAACTTAAACTTTTACTAAGCTCACAAATTCACAAATCATTTGAGTTTTCCAATTCTTTTTCACTCCCCACACCCCTATCTTAAAGGAAGAAAAGCCAAATGTCTCACATTCACCCTGCTTGCTATGGAACATGACAAATAATTCAATATAACTCGGGGCGGTGGTCAAGGAATCGTCACTCGGGGCTTTTGTTGTCTTATAATTGAATGTAACAAGTTGTGTTTTATTTGTTGCAGGAATATATGTTGGCGATGATAAGGTGATCCATTTTACTCGTGGCGGTGGTCAAGAAATTGGTACCGGAACAGTGTTGGACCGTATTATTGTAAGCTCATCGCGCTCAAATTCCGGCGAACCTTGCTTAAAATGTGGTGATATGTCAAATGCTGATGGTGTCATTGCTTCATGTCTGAACTGTTTTCTATCTGGCGGTGACCTTTATCTATTCAAATATTCCATCTCTCCCGCCATTTTCCTTGCCAAAGCTCGAGGTGGAACCTGCACTCTTGCTGTTGCGGATCCACCCGAGGATGTCATTCACCGTGCACAGTTCCTCCTCGAGAACGGTTTCGGTGTATACAATATTTTCAAAAACAACTGTGAGGATTTTGCAATATACTGTAAAACCGGGTTGCTCGTTTTCACAACCATCAGTGTGGGGCGAAGTGGGCAAGCAGCATCTTTTCTAGCTGCTACTAGCGCTATTTTCTCATCTCCGCTTCGTTACCTGACCACCAGTTTTTCTGGTTTGGCTGTTGTGGGGTGTGGTGTATACTGTATAAGTAGGTTTGTTGCTGACATTGGGATTCGACGTGATGTGAATAAAATCTCAGTTGAGCGGCTTGTTGGCTGCACTCGAGGAGCTTTGACTGAAGCGGTCATAGACCCGCAAGCTTGTCTCACGAAGGTTGAAGAGACTGTGGCGTTGGTTCCCCAAATCACCCAGGGTCCAGTTGAGCGGGTCGAGGTGGCTCAAGCATGTGTTGTACCAGGTAAGGGAGAATGACAGTTAGGGAAACAGATATGTCTTCAACTGAAGAAAGGAATTGTTATTACTATTTTAGAACTTAATATGGTGTGTATATGTTTTAAAGGATGTTTGTGATTTAAGTTAGATTGCTACTATGATATGTGTGGCATTATTACCTTCTATGGAAACATTGGTTTGTTGTTTTACTATATTTAAAAACTGACGTGACATGGTGTGATATTGTTACGAAGACCACACATCCTAAATCGAAGTCTATATATAAACGAAAAATAAGTCATGTCACCTGATGGGTGTGAGGTTGTCACAACATGGCTGCTGTAAGTTGAGACATGTTAGTCCATAATTTGTATAGGCTTGGTCTATTTTGACTCCCTTGTCTATTTCGACACCTTTGACCACCAATACGATCTGTATTGGCAAATACGCGTCATATTGGTACAAGGTTTGACCTATTTAGAACCGACATGTCAAATCTGGTCCTACCTATTTTTGACACACCATATATGATGTGTATTAGCCAATACGCGATGATGCATATTGCCCAATACACGTCATATAGGGGTGGATGATATTTTCTTGTTGGAGTGGATGGATTTGGGTTGGTCCGGATGGTACTTTATCGAAACGGACCAGTATAGTACTAAATATATCGGTGCCAAAAAGTTGCCAAAACTTGGTACCGAAATGGTTTGGTACTGATATATTTGGTACCAGTTTGGGGCCGGTATTTTTGGTACATGGTACCGAAAAGCACATCCCTAATTATAATCAACTATTGCCTATTGTGACCCATTAAGGCCCAATAAAGTCTATTAAGACATATATGACCTAATATTCAATGTGATCCATTAAAGCCCAATTAGTCCATTAAGGCATTATGATCTACTAGGGATGAGCATACAAGGCCGAATACCGATCCCGTCCCGATCCCGATACCGAACATAGGGGTTTTGGGATCGGTATCGGTACCCATATTTATGGATTTTCGGTTTCGGTATTATCGGTATCGGTACGGGATCGGTATTTTAAGGTAAAATACCGATACCATATCGGTACCGTACCGATACCGAACCGATACCGAACCGTACCGTATGTGTTCGGTATCGGTATTGGTTTTTTGGACTTTTCGGTATCGGTATTGTCGGGATCGGTATCGGTTCGGTACCGATACCGTCCCGAGCTCATCCCTATGATCTTCTATTGCCCATTGTGATTCATTAAGTCTCATTATGGTCCATTAAGACATATATGACATATGACCCATTTTCGTACGATGTCAGTATTTTCGGTTTCCATCACACCATAACCATTTTTAATAAAAAACAAGTGGGTTTTGGTGGGACCCATCACTATTTTTTAATAAAAAAACAAAAAGAAAAAGAAAGTGGGTTTTGGTGGGACCCATCACTATTTTTTAATTAAAAAAAACAAAAAGCATGAGAGAGTGGGTTTGAGCTATGGCTTCCAGTTGCCATCAATTCTTTTTTACAACCGTGATATATATCACGGTATTACAGCCATCACGGGGTGGCCATCACGGACCACCCCATCCGCCCTAAGAAATATGATCAATAAACGAATCGTCGCAATTGAAGAAGTGCAAATAACAATGAAGACTTACTGAGCATACTACTGGACTCTTAACAACAAAACATTAAAACAAGGGGATAATAGTTCTGGATTAAGTAAATGATATAAGGTCATAAATTTCACAAGTATTCGGGGAGAGAAAACTAGATATCGATGGGTTAAACCAATTAAAAATTGCAAGTCTTTGTGTATTCTGATGCAAATGATGTAAGGTCATAAATTTTGCTATGGACATATTCTGCTATGGTCTGGCTATGAATGTTTCATCCACAAAAATCCTTAGCAAATTCAAGAAATATATATGTATATTAGTTAATTTGACCTTAATCCTTAGTGTCATAACCTACACATCGTCCCAAAGGTTTCACACTTTGTCACACGTACGATGATCAACTTTAAAAGACGATAATGTCACAATACACTTGTTAAAATCAAATCAGGGAAGACTTAACCATTTTTAAACCAACAAACCAAACTCTAAATTGACTAAATTAGTGTGTATTCAACAAAATACAAAGAACATAATATTAACACGTCTACAATGTCTTAAAACCAGACATTCTACTTTCTAAACATTAACCAATTCTCGAACGTTGTCGTTTTGCTGTACATTTCCAGAAAACATATCAGAAAACATAGCTAGGATTCCTCTGAACTCATCACCTGTTAAGGTTTCTTTCTCCAGCAATACATCTACTAATCTGTCAATAGCATCTCTGTTGTTCTTTATATGTGTTTTAGCTATCTCATACGCATTGTCGATTATATGCTTAACTGATCTGTCTATGTCTTCTGCAAGTTTTTCTGACATTGAGTTTCTTGCTAGCATTCTAAGTACCACGTCGCTGCTCTGTACTGCTGGATCGATCAATGACCATGGGCCGATCTCTGACATTCCAAATCTTGTAACCATCTGGTCATGGATGAATGTAGGTTGATGGTTAGTTTGTTGGGTTTTTAGTTTATGTACTGTTTTATGCATACGATGTTTGTGGATATGGGTCAGTGAATGTGAAGTGAACCATCCAGTGGGTTGTTGTTTATGTTCGTTCATTTAATAAAATAACGAACATGAACAAATGATCTATTATTCGTATATGTCTGTTCATTTATGTCCGCTTATGTTCATTCATTCATTATAGTTTGTTAAAATATTCATGATTTTCATATTTTAACCCCCCCCCCCCCCCCTTTTATTTTAATTTTGAAATGTTTGATACAACGACGATGATATTTTAGGCTTCAATTTGGATATCAACATTTAATTTCAACTCCTGTTGGTATGCTCGTTTGTGAACCATTCGTTTTTGTTAACGAACGAGCATAATTGAACACAAACAAAAAAAAATTATGTTCGTTTCAATGTTGATGTTAGTTCATATGTTTGACGAAGGTTAAACGAACAAGCACATGTTCGTGTTCATTCAGTTCGGTTGGATTCCGTTTATTTGAGGTATACTCAAAAATAAAGTTTATCTATGTGAATTTTTGCTCCTGAGATTTACATACATATTGACCCTATAAAAGTCAAAATGCATAAATTTCCCAAAATGTTGAGGTTATACCTGTCTTGCTATTTGGGTAACCTGTTGCAGGTCCCCTGCTGCACCAGTAGTCATCTCTGGTTCACCAAAGATGATTTCTTCTGCTGCTCTACCTCCTAGACCGGCTACAATTCTAGCGAAAAGTTGCTGCTTAGAGGTTAAAGACGGATCGTCGTTAGGTGTAAACCATGTTAATCCGCGTGCTTGTCCTCTCGGAATCAATGTTACTTTTTGCACCGGATCATGCCCTTGAGTCAGAGTCCTACAACCACCATATGACCTTAAAGTTCAGACCAAACTGCATCATATTATGTTAAAACAATGATTAGAGAGCGACTACTTACGCGCAGACTGCATGACCGATTTCATGATAGGCTACTAGCATCTTGTTCTTTCCATCTGTCATCTGAGTTCCTTCCATTCCTGCAATGATTCTATCGATAGAGTCGTCAATTTCTTTCAAACTAATCTTATCCTTGCCTCGTCTGCCTGCAAGAATGGCTGCTTCGTTCATCAGATTCGCTAGCTCAGCACCACTGAACCCTGGAGTTCGCATTGCTATCACACTTAGCGACACGTTTCTGTCGAGCTTCTTGTTTTTGCTATGAACTTTCAGTATTTCTTCCCTTCCTTTCACATCTGGCAGACCAACACTTACCTACAACAGACAACCAGTAGATCAACATAAATCATTCTTTTTTAAGATCAAATTTTGTGGGTTAACAAATCTTTTTTTTTTTTTTTTGGGAATGTTTTTCTACATCTGTAAACGAGCCAAGCCAAGGCCGAGTTCACCTAAGCTCAAGTTCGGCTCGTTTAAGTCATGAGAGCTCTAGCTCGAGTTGTTTCAAGTTCTAATTATATAACTCGAGCTTGGCTCATGGGTAACATTTTAAGTTCAAGCTCGGCTAGGCTCGTTCTTGATTTATTATATAAAACTTTTATATATATTAATAATTATTTTAATTTAATATATGTTTGCAGTTATATTTTTTTAATATAACATAAAATTAAATATTTAGTTATTATTTATGTAAACATGTATTCAATACATTAGAAAAATGTATAAGAAAGCTCGTTTAGCCTCGTGAGCCTATCTAGCTCGATTATTGAAGCTCAGGCCCAAGCTCATTTATTACACAAGCTTACTTTTAGTCTCAGGCTCAGACTCAGGCTCATTTAAGCTCGGCTCGATTCAAGCTTTTAGCAAGCCGATCTCAAGTAGTTCACGAGCAGCTCGGCTCGTTTACACCCCAAGCTCCTAGTTTTTTCTTGTTTTTTTTCACTAACCTGTCGATCAAACCGCCCCGGCCTAAGCAAAGCAGAATCAAGAATCTCAGGTCTATTAGTAGCAGCAACAACAATGACTCCACTATTCCCACTAAATCCATCCATTTCTGTTAGAAGCTGATTCAATGTCTGTTCCCTCTCATCATTCCCTCCACCTATCCCAGTCCCTCTCTGCCTTCCAACAGCATCAATCTCATCAATAAAAACTAAACATGGAGAGTTCTTTTTCGCATTGTTGAATAAATCGCGCACTCTAGACGCTCCAACACCGACGAACATCTCAATGAATTCTGACCCTGAGAGTGAAAAGAATGGCACTCCTGCTTCTCCTGCTATGGCCTTTGCCAACAATGTTTTTCCAGTACCTGGTGGACCAACTAGGAGAACACCTTTTGGTATCTTGGCTCCAACTTGTGCAAACTTTTGTGGTGTCTTTAGGAACTCAACTACCTCTTCAAAATCTTGTTTTGCTTCATCAATGCCAGCTACATCATCAAATGTTATGCCTGTGTTTGGTTCCATTTGGAACTTGGCTTTGCTCCTGGAAATTTATATTAACTTTTTGTGAAAAAGATTGTTTTTTATTTGACCCGTTTGACATATGTAAATTGTCGCGTTTAACCAGGGGTGGTAATTTCTAACAACATGAAAGTTTCGAGTTTTGGGTTGTAGTGTCTAACTTGTTTAGTAAACAGGTTGTGTTTGGATTGACATGTTTAATAAACGGGCCGCGTTTAGGTTGACCTGTTTAATCAATTTATTTAAGTAGGTCCACCCACCAACTTGTTTAGTTAAATGGGTCAACACATCAATCCGTCTAATTAAACAAGTTGACCCGTCAATATATCTAGTTAACTAGGTCAGCCCGCCAATCCGTTTAATTAATCAGGTCAACCCGCCAACATGTTTAATTAATCAAGCAACCCATCAACACCTTTAAATAATCAGGTTGATCCGCCAACAAGTTTAATTAATCAAGTCTACCCACCAACACGTTTAGTTAATCAGGTCAACCCACCAATCCGTTTAATTAAACATGTCAACTCATCAACCCGTTTCACTTAGATATACCGCTTAAACGGTTTATGTTTAAGTTACGTGATCTTAAGTGTGTGCGGGTTAGGGGTGATTTTTAACATGAATAAATATACGGGTCATGTTCTGGTTTGACTAATTCAACCGGATGCTATCAACACTTGTACATCTAACATTTTTTGTTAGTTGATCATACCTTCCTAGTCCAAATGGCAAGTTAGGCCCTCCAGGCGCATTCGAAGACGAAGATCTCAACAACAAAGCACCAAGTAATATTAATGGAAAAGCAAAGTTAGCCAAAAGATCAAAAACAGCAGCTGATATGTTCATTTCCATAGGATAAGCTGCAAAGTCCACCTCTTTCTCTCTCAATTTCCTAACAAGTTGTTGTTGCAATCCAGGCAACTGCACCTTAACTCTCTGAACCTTATTATCAAATGCTGGATTAACTATCTCAGCAATCGCAACCGACCCGTTCTCAAACAAGTCCACTTTCTTGACCACACCTTCATTGATGTAATCCAAGAATCTTGAATATGATATTCTACTTGAAGTGGCTGCAACCGGGCTCTCGGGTAAGCCGGTTTCAGCTCTAGCTGCAGGATGTTCAAGTGCACCACTGCCTATGAAGCTAAGACCAACTGTTTTTAACAAGTTTCTTTTAGTGAGTTTAGTGTCTAGAGTTGGTCCTGGACATAGAGTGGTTCTTGTATCTTTTGCATAGCTTTGTGACTTGTGAAGTGGAATGTTAGGGACACAAAGGGAAACTACAGTTGACATGTTTTGTTTTGTTTTGTTTTGTTTGGTTTGGTTTGCTATGAATATGGTTATTCTATGTTGTCTGGCTTTTGGAGGGAATATTGTAGCCAATTTAAACAAGGAAATAGATTGGAGATGTTTCTAGTTCTAGACATGATGTGATGACTAGGTAGTTTATAGATTCGACCCATGTATTCAAGAATCATCTAGAGTTAACCTTAATGTGTTAGTGATTATTGTTTGTAATCTGAAAGTGATACCATTGTTGATGTGACACATTGTTCAGTATAAGTTTGATTGGAATAAAAATGAGAAAATTAAACTAATCTTGACAGTTTTTTTTTTTGTTTTAAAAGATATGGAATTTATATTTACCTAGTGGGTTACCACCTACGCTTCGTGATGGGTTTGAAACTTAGATAAAAAATAAATTGCGAACGTGTTGATAAAAAAATCACAAAATGACAGGATATTCGAAAGTTATGGGAATGTTAAGACAGCTACACATTACAACGGGCTAGTTTAAAAAATATCTCGTAATGGTGTTTTTAAAGATGAGCATTGCCGGTTTAATAATCCAAACAGTTAAAAGCGTTTAAAGCAACCAGCCGGTTTTTAATTTAATAAAATAATATATTGATCGGAAAATATTAGATATGAATATATGATGATGGTGATAATTACTTGTAGCTTTTTTTCAAGTTGTTTCAACCATACATTTGTTTGGCGACTAAAATTCAGAAGAGCTTTATTTTGTCTTTTTATCTAGGCATGTTATAGTAAGTAATTATCTCAAGTACAAAAATTTAAAAGTGTGTTTTATCTAGTAAATTTAACAATAGTGTGTTACAGCGGCGTCAAGACGTACAGTATCTTGAATTTATATTGCCTAATAAAAACATATTATATTTGACCCAACAACAAATTTTATAACAAAATATAGACTAACCGAAAAAAGTACACAAAGGTATGCCAGAAGTGCGTGCGCTTATCATTCCTCACTTGTCGGGAGTTAGGTCACTCCCTTAATGAGTCAGTGACCATACGAAATTAGTGATCCACAATCATATGCGCAATGTAATGATACGAGGACATTGTACGACGCTTGCATGACAAGTCAGTAACACTAATCACATAATTGTTGCAATAACGTACATGACTAGCTTTTACGCGGTACTATTATAAAAGCTTGAAAGCGTTTAATAGAAAATATTGTGGTGGTGGTTTGTTTGACGTAGTTAATTAAGTCACTAACTTGGAAAGTGGTCTTTAAAAATCTATTGAAACTTTATGGAACAACAAAGAGGGTGATAATGTGTGTTTGTAATATGTGATTTAGTTACTTGCTAGATCAATGATTGTAAATATTTGGGTGTTGAATGAAGTCTTTTGCTACTTAAAAAACTAACAGAATTATTTGTCGCTTTTTTTTTTTGTTAAAACGACACACTCACTAATTCTACATGAACTAAAATCCATCTAAATAACCACAAAAGGTTTTGAACCCTAATCACTTAAGTGAAGGAGGTTCAACAATGCCACTAATCCAAACGTCTCTTGATCGAGGGAAATGGTTTAAACTATCAAATAGTTAAATAATAACCAAGAAAAGTTTCTAAATTTGAGAGGATACAACCTCCGAATCGAACTAACGAGGCATTTTAACTATTTTTTTAGCTTACGGGTTTCCTATACAAACTCTTTAAGACAACTCATATGATTGAACATGAGTCGTTTATATAACTTAGATATTTCTAATTTTTGGTAGTCGTTAAGAATATAAACTTATATAAAAACTAGTTAGGTAAGAAAAAATGTATCTCAGGGGCTGTTTAGTAGCCTCTTAATGAGGCTCTTAACCATTCAGCGCTGAATGATTCAGCATTCAGCGCGTTTGTTTCAGCTTCTGAATGAAATGGTTAAGTCTGAATCATTAAGATTTTGGATGTTGCTGAACCATTAAGCACTGAACTATTAAGCACTGAACTAGGCTGAACCTTAATGCGGCTCCCCTACCAACGTGGGACAAGAAACCTAACCATTAAGAAGTCCAACTTAATGATTCAGCGCTTAACCATTCAAACCACTTAATGATTCAGCACTTAATCAACCAAACAGCCCCTCAAAGTCCCATTTCTAAGAAACTAGCTAATAGATGAGGGTATCGGGTATCCCGATGCCAATAGGTATTAGACTAAAATATGTGACATCAGTGGCGAAGCTTGACCCGAAGGTTCGGGGGGTCGGAAGTCACCTGGGGGTCGGAAATCACTAGTTTCGAGGGTCGAAACCCTATATTTCCAAAATTTTCTATACGAATACTATATAATTGGAACTTCTGCGCGAAAATTCGAGGGGGGGGGGGGGGGGGGGCGGTCGCCCCTCCCCGCCCCAACTAAGCTGCGCCATTGTGTGACATGATCTTATAACCAGATATGAGACTAGGTTTACCGATACTTACAGCTGAAGTGGGAGACTAACACCCGGATTCAAGCGACACTTTCTAAATGGGTCGGTGGCCGGGCCCAGTACGTCATCTGTTTGGAACCAATTGTCAGCTCCATTTAATTAATTTTGTACCGTAAACGTTGTTGTAATTTGTAAATTGACCAACCTTCATTTTTCATATAAAAAAAAAAAAACTTACATTATAGATAAAGAAATATGCACATGAAGTTTGTACCTTGTCTAACCCAACTTAAAGAATTCAAGGTGTTATTGAGGTATCGTAATATTGTAGTTGAGAAGTCAAATATAGATGTTATCACATGCTTGATGCTTATTCTAGAACCATGAATATATTAATTAATCTAAAAAATAGACAACGTACCTTTTGACTGTTTCTGTTTGATATTTTTAATTTATTTTTATTTTATTAGTTATAAGTATGTTAACGCGTTACTACGTGTAACAAGTACCGATGCTATATACTCTATTTTCATCTTTTTATCAAAACCAATTTCTCACTCGTTTTCGTTACGTCGGTCGAACAAAACACGATACTCACTAGATTAATTAAATAATAATTTAATCATGGACAGACATCATAACAACTTATTTCGCTCTCACCCTCAATATGAAGAAATTTTAAATACAAAACATCTCTTTTTTTTATCAAATGTTTCGACCAGAGTCAACAGAAACGTCATATTTTCATAAATTGTGAAAAAAAAAATTCTTCTAATACGTACTAAGTATTTAAAAAAAATCACCAATTTTATAATGCAGTTTTTTTTTGGGAAATTGGATTTTAACACCCTGAACTATTGACAATTGGCCGCTGACGCACTGAACTACAAAATTGACCAACACCGCACTGTACTTTTAACTTATTGGCCTGTATCACCCTCAGACTAACCATGGTTAATTTTTGCTGACGTGGCATGGTGACGTGTCCATTTTTGCTGACGTGGCAGGTGATTTGTCCATGCCATGTCAGCTTATTCCTCATGCAACGTCAGCAAAAATTGACACGTCACCATGCCACGTCAGCAAAAAATAACCATGGTTAGTCTGAGGGTGATACAGGCCAATAAGTTAAAAGTACAGTGCGGTGTTGTTCAATTTTGTAGTTCAGTGCGTCAGCGGCCAATTGTCAATAGTTTAGGGTATTAAAATCCAATTTCCTTTTTTTTTTCACAGTAAGATTGTTTATGATACCAAATCGAATTATGCATGAAAGTTTTACATAATTTATTGTGAAAACAAATACTTTTTAGTTATATAAATTTTGTAAAACATCAAAGCATTGTATAAAATAAATAAAATAGCGTAAAAAACTATATAATGTTAAGAAAATAAACCATTACATATATTAGTTACTAGATTATACCCCGGGAACGTCCCGGGGTTGAAAAATCTAATATGACATATTAATTTTACATATGAAATAGAAAGATGCGCTTTACAGTTATATGCATGAAAGCTTCGAGTAACAGCTAACCTAAAACAATTTAAAATATATCTCCAATGTTAACGCCTAACCTTAAACAATGTATGACTCTAATATTAATATCTAACCTAAAATAATGTATTACTCCAATGCTAACGCATGTTGAAAATAGAATTCATATTTACTGATTTGAACATAATTAGTGACTTGCCTATACATGATTAATGATTTACCTGAACGCTTTATGTTTTTTTTTCCTGTTTTAACAAAACCCAACAAAAAATAGTCGTTTTTTTCTCCGTTTTTTATATAGCACTATGGTACTCGTTGGAAAGATAATAAAACACTCGTTAATTTGGTGTAATTTTTTTCTTTAAAAAATCTCGTATATAAAAGATATTAACGTTTAAAAATTATGGGAACAAACATAAGAAGGGCTGGGATCTCAGCCAAGAAGGAGGCTCCAGTGAATTTCCTCTCGGACCCCGCAGAAGGGAGATCCACCCTACGTCCAGCAGACCTACTTGTCTTTGGGTGGGCCGGGGGGAAACACGCTTGTGTCGACCTAACAGGTGTATCTCCCCTGGTTGGTTTGAGGGATAATGGTTTTGTAGTAGGGCAAGCGGTGCGGAAAGCAGAAGCGAAGAAAGTTGAGAAGCATGCTAAAGCTTGTGAGGAGAACCAACATGTTTTCGTACCCCTGGCTTTTGATACCTTCGGCTCTTTGGCACCGGAAGCCATCTGTTTCCTGTCCAGAGTCCAACAGGTTATTCATAGCAGTGTCTCGACTCTGGGGGGGCAGGGGTTCGTTTTTAGTAGGCTAGGGTTTGCTATCCAGAAAGGGGTGGCGGCACAGCTTGTTGCCCGCCTGCCCGCTATCTTGATGTAATTTTTCGAATTATGTTTTAATTTTTATAAATTTATATATCTAATGAAGCTTTATGTTTGATATTTAATTATTTTTTTCCTAAAATATCTCAATGCCACATGGGATGACACATGGCATACTCAATGAGGAGAATGCCTCTTTGAATGCCATGTCATTAAAATGGCTTTCTTTTATTATATGTATAGATACTATCTAATTACTGCATTTATAACTGTTTTAAAATAAAAAAATTAACGTATTCACTACAAGAAGTTAAGCCTTTAGCGGTGACGGCTTTAACGGCGACAATGAGCAATAGCGGCGACTGCATCAGAGTCGCCGCTAAAGGCTCGATCCGTGTGCTTTTGCAAGATCTGCTCCTAAGAGTTGATAAAATATTGATCCAATGGTTAGATTCTTCTCCTTTTGAAAAACAAACACAATCCTCCTCAAACACACACCCATATCCTTCTCAAATACTATCAACCTTCAACTAGTCACAATACAAACAACCATCATGTCCAACCTCCGGCCATCGTCATCTACTTCCGCCACCTACAATCGCCGCCTGCAACCTCCGCCTGCAACTTCCGGCCATCGTCACCATCACCATCTACTCCAATTCTAATGAGAAACTTTGTAATTTTAGATAGAAAACTTTGTAGTGTTTATATCTTCTGTAATTTTAGATAGAAACATTGTAGTGTTTACGTGTATAAATCATGTAAATATGTAATGTAATACCCATTTTAATGAAAAATAAATTGCGTTTTGCTTCATATTATTTTTACAGTACACACATTTTATCATTTTTTATTAGATTTGTATATTCCAACGACTTCTTGAGGATAATCTAGCAATTATATAACACATAACTTTCAAAACGCTCTCTTGAAATTCACAACAAGAATATTATTTGATGTGAACTAAACACGCTAAAAACATATCATCATAAGCTTCTTGGAAAGAGCCTTCCTTATATGGTACCATCCTTTTCATACCAACAAACTCAATCTAGGAACCTTCACTTCATCTACCCTCTTCCTTATATAATATCAAAAACATCTGCCTCTCAACTCAAATCATACAACACCTCATACCTTAATTCTTGAATCTTTCCAATGGCAGATCACCAAAAAATCCATCCTGCACCGGTTCAACCCACGAACATCGACCTCGAGTCACAAAACAACAAGCCCTCTGCACCATTAGTGCCCACAGGCTCATCCAAGTCCGATAGTCCCAACCCGGTCCAACCCTTTCCACCATACCGCCGAACCATCCCAGTCCAATACTCCAAACCACCAAAGAAAAGAGGCTGCTGCTGCCAACTTTTATGTTGGACACTTTTTGTCTTAATACTATTATTACTAAGTGTTGGCATTTTAGCAGCAATAATATATTTCGGGTTTGACCCGAAAATACCAAAATATTCAGTTGATGGCATGACCGTTACACGGTTTAGCCTAGACAACGATAGCGCGTTACACGCGCAAATTAATGTAAGCATTACTGCAAGAAATCCCAACTCGAAAATTGGAATATACTACAAAGGTGGCTCAAAGATGAGTGTTAGTTATATGGGAACACAACTTTGTGATGGTTCGCTACCTATATTTTATCAGGGTCATAAAAACACCACGGTGTTGAATGTGGGTCTGACCGGTCGGACTGGGGATGCTACGGGTTTGGTTAACTCGTTACGAACGCAACAAGAGACGGGGATGGTTCCATTGGTTCTTAGGGTTAGGGTTCCGGTTAGGATTAAGCTTGGTAACTTGAAGTTGCCTAAATGGAAGCCGTTGGTGAGGTGTAGGGTTAATGTGAATAGTTTATCTACTGATAATGTTGTTAGTGTTAGGGATAGTAGTTGTAGTTTCAAGTTTAGGTTATAATTCTTTTGGTTTATCGGTTTATTGATTTACTGGTTATTGATGTTTCATTTTTTCATATTTTTTTGTAATATGTTCTTGTATGTTCATGATATCATATGTAGATAATACTCTATTAGAGATAATAAAGATTTTTATTTTTATTTTTTTATTTCTTGATAAATTAGAAAGCATGTTTGATGCATCTTTGAATTAAACAACATGAAAACTCAAGTATTATTATTTTCAATATAAACGTCATCATCATTGTCAACATGACACCATCACCATGTGCTTAGATCAGATTCAAGTTCCATGTCTTCTATTTTTTTTTTTTTGAACAACCATGTCTTCTAATTGTTAGATCTGTTTTTCCATTGTGATTTATGTTCTATTACAAATTATAAATTGGTATTTTTTTCATAACTATAAATTATGTTGGGTGTATCAAACTCAATGTTTGTGGTTCAAATAAGAAATTTGGATATTGATGACTTTAAAATTTGAATACAGTGTAGAGTTATGAGTATAAGGAAACGTGGTTAAATATATATATAATCCAAGGACACAAAAGTTTATAAATTAACTTTTTTATAAATAGAACTTGAATTACAAAGATCACACGTTAGAACACACACTTTAAATTGAGATTTACAATATAGATCCTAATTGCTAAAAAGCACAATATTTACATGCAATACGATTTCTCTACTCTACTCATACGAGAGTACCCAAAATGTATAACATTTTACATGAAGGTACTGCTTTGAGCCTTTGATTCATTCACAATATTCTCTTTACAAACCAAGATCTCTACTATATCATGGTATTGTGTTCTCTAGAATATGTATGGTGTTTAATTCGTGTTTTTTCAACTAATGAAAATTTTGATTTATAAACTTTTGTGTCTTCATTTTGGTTGTAAACAAGAGTGATCACTCGGGCTCACGCTAATACTTAAAAGCAGTCGCATCAAAAGATCTCCTGATTTGGCATGTGTTCGTTGGTATGGCGGCCAACAGCAAATATGAAGTCGTTTTACTATCACCTAATTTGTTCAACGACGCCTACGACAAGGTTGCGCCAGAGTTACCATTTTATGCAAATGATATCGAGTACAAGTACAGATATTATTTGGTCAATGGTATTTATCCGGAGTGGGCCACATTGGTAAAAAAATCTTCCTTGCCCACATGAGTCGGTAAGAAAGAATATCGAACAAACATTCGGAATGTCAAAGAAATGATGGACTATCATTACCCAACTGACAGATATGCCGGATAAGAGAAAATTAAGGAACGTAATTGTATACGTGCATTAGCTTAAATAATATGATCTTGAGAGACTCGGGCAGGGCCATTTATGCTGAGCATGATGAATGTGTTCAATAACCAACACCACTACTAAGCTCCGATGAGAAACTTGTTATCCATTATAAAGTGTGACACCCGGCAAACTCAGGTTAGTAACATTGACTAAACTAGTAAGTCTACCTTAGCGAGTCATACTTATTACATACTTAACTAGATCAGTCGGGTCGTCATGTTGATTCTAGGGAGTTGTTACGATGATCCGCGGGATCATCGGGAGTCGGTCCATAACCATGTGTACAAGGATTGGTGATTCGTGGAATCACCGGGTTTAGCACACACACGCAAGTCTCGAGTCCCGGGCATTGGTGAACGGATGTAAAGGTGTTAGTTATCATGCATTATGTGTTTATAATCATTACGTGACTTGTTGGTATGTTAATACGTGTTTATATGTGTTAAAATAGTGTTTAACGCGCCGAAAACCCAATCTGGAAGGTTACAGGCGATTAGGAATCAGGAGGGTGCCTAATCGCCTGTCTATAGGCGATTGGGATGGCCCAGGGGGCGATTAGGCCCCTAATCGCCTGATGTATCATGCGATTGGGACCCTAATCGCCTGCACTGCTGTATTCGGGTCAAAACACCTATAAATAGAACCCTTAACTCCCCAAACACCCTTAGAGCAACCCTAACTGATCCTCAGCCACCCACACACCCTAGAACACCTCTGGAACTTGATTTGCCACAAAAACCACCATTTCCAAGCTTACACACCTTTCTTTAACAAAATCCAAGGTGTGTTCTTCATCCCTAACCTTTGTAAAGTTGTTATTTTGGTTCCCCAAAGGTCCAGACCTTGTTTTGCTAAGTTTGTGTCTTTAAAACCCTTTGAAAAGAGTTCTAAAACAAGTCTACACCATAATACTTGCTATATGTGAAGTTTACATGCATATGTTGGTCTTCTTGGTGTTTATAACATGAATGTTTCCATGAAATGATTGTACTTCTGTTATGTAGAGGTTACTAGGATGATTATCTAAGAGTTTGAGATATTGTTGTTGTGTTTTGATGAAAATGTGCATTTTGACCCATTTGGATGTTCTTGAAGATCTAGGATGATTATGGTGTAATTAATGATGCAATGTTGTTAGAATTTACACTAGGAAGGTGTTGAATCAGAGGAATGATGATTTGCAAACTTGTAGGAGATGAAATCTGATTGTTTCCATTTAGGGAAAGATAAGGTTGGTTGGTGAAACCTAGTACTTTGGCATTTTTGGAAATAATTGCATAAAAGATGTTAAATCAGTAATAAATTGGGGGATTTTGCTTGGAATGGGTTGGTAAATGATTTAGGTTTGATATTGAGTGTTTGTGCATGTTTTGGATCTGATTTGGAGGGTTAAACGCACGAAAATCCGTTGCACGGCTGCAGCAGGCGATTAGGAATCCTAATCGCCTGATGCAGGGGGCGATTGGGGATTTTAGGGGGCGATTAGGCCCCTAATCGCCTGAAGTATCAGGCGATTGGGCCCCTAATCGCCTGTTGACTTTGTCCAATCGCCTGTTGACTTTCCTAATTGCATGCTAAATTCCTAATCGCGTGTACTGCTGTTTTAAGCGTATTTTGGCATCCCGAAGCATGATTTGACACCTAGGAACATGATAGGAACCCCGGGACATGCCATATGACTTGGTAACACGTGTTCGGACTCAACTATACTTTAAATATGCGTTATGCTAGACTAGGTGAACTCTTGCGCGTGCCAAGTGTTTAATTTCATATGTTGCATGATACTTTGCATTTAGCTAACACATGGAATGTCGGGTCACCAATGGGATGTCGAGTCTTGTTTGGCACGGTAGGTTTATCAGTCAAAAGTGTTTTCAAGCGTCTATGGTTATGGTCTGGACATTCGGGGACTAGTTAGCCTGCGGGTTATTAGTCCGGTTACTTATACATATCTTATGATAGGTCGCCGCTACTTGGGGCTATCATAGCATAATTACTTAACTATTTTCAAGTAACGCAATCTAAGGTGAGTGTCACAGCCCCGCTTTTACAGTTTTGCTTTCGGGGGAGAAACATGCTACGAACTTATTTATTAAAGATCATGTTATACTGTGGTTACTTTACATTACTATACGGCTTTTTCGGAAAGTCCCAGGGGGAAGCCATGAATGTGCGGGAATGCACAATGGGGGAAAATGTGGATAGATCTATTGGGCCTCACAAGCCCCACTCGACGGCGGGGCCGGGCGGGTGCATATTGTCCTTAATATTCGGGTTACCTAGGCATCGGTAGCCCAGTCAGTCTGGGCTGGTTTCATCTTCTTGTCCGTGTTTAGTAATGGTTCCCAACCGTAGTAGTAAAAACACTTAACTTCTAGCTAACGTTCTTATAACCAAGTAGTAACAGATATGATCTTTGGAACTTTTAAAACTTGTTTATAAAAGAAAACCTGTGAACTCACCAGCATTATATGTTGACATCTTTTTGGCATGTTTTCTCAGGTCGCTAAGGTAGCAGTCAATGGACTAGGCGCACGGAGTCATGCACAGCGTCTAATATTTTGAAACGTATAAACAATGTTTTGTAAACTTTAATGTGTCTTTTGGTTGTAAACAAGAAATACTTCCGCTGCTGGTTTACGGCTCAAAGCATGATATTTTGGGTTATATATTTATATATGAATGCATGTTTGTTGAATGTTTGTTGTGATCGTTGACTGAGATCCTGGTATGTCACGCGCCTCGCGGTAAAACCCCGCACGTGGAAATTGAGGGTGTGACATAAAGTACGACATAGGGTCACACGTTACATATACACATTTGAATCTTTGAGCGGATTTGGTTGAACATCTATGGTTGAAAACGATGACGATGATTATGACGACGTTAGTGATGACGAGGAGAATAATGGTAATTTCTTAGTGGTTTGTTTTAGTGTATTTTGTTTAGCATGAATAATTTTTAGTATGCTTTTAATTATTATTATTATTATTATTATTTGCTTGTTTTACAATTAATATAAAAAATTAAATTAAAAATTTTTAAATAAATGAATGGAAATTAAATAGAGTGCTTTATTCTACATAATGCTAGTTTAGGACGAGAGGCTTTAAAGCTTTTTTGTTTACATGACATACACCGTAAAATTTTAAAACTTGGTAGGGATTTTATTCCAGAGGAGTCCTCATCCACCATGTCAAAATGAACCCAAAACACCCCCTGGTACCACAAAAACACTAGGAGACACTATGCAAAGTATCATAGTAGTTTCAAATGGATTTAAAGGTTTTAATTGGAGGAGAAGTGATAAGTTGTCAAAGCAATAAATGGACGTAACAAACAAACTACAATCCCTTCTTGACAACATATTGCCATGATAAACAAATCTACACCCTTGCCTATGGGGTGACGATGGTGTTGTCACACGGCAACCATATAGCCGAGAAAGCCTACCCGTAGAGTGCCCCGTCTCTTTTAGCATGATAAACATAGACAGTGGCGAAGGTTCTTTAGGGCCCGAGGGGGCCCTGGCCCCCACCGATTTTTGGCGAAGTGGTGGAATTTTACGATTTTCGTTAGTAAATTTGTGTCCGGGTTGAGTTCGGTCCCCACCAATTTAATCTTCCGACCACCACCGATCGAAAAAAACTGAATCCGGCCCCCACCAATCCAAAAACCAAGCTTCGCTTACATCGACACTTTGAGTTGTAGTTAAAATATTAAATTATAGGTTTGAACATACATTATCGAATATGAATTCTATAATATCATTGTTATTATTAATTAATATTATTATATCAACTAGTATCCTTTTATATAAATAAATACAAATGCTTTAATTCGAATATCTATGATGCTCACGATGTGAACATCCTCTGAAACGGTAGAAAAGTCAACCTAGTGATGCCACCAAAAGCAACCCTCATCAACCCCTTAGGTTTAACTAAATTGCAGTTTTAGTCCTTCTCTTTTTAATCTTCTCGTATATAATAAAAAGATGTGTTTTTTTTTAACTTTATGCTTTCAAACTAAAATAAGTTTTTCTATTTAGTCTTTTAGACAAAGAGCATGTGTAGTGGGGTTGCTGGGGCTCTAGTGATTAAAATATGACAAAATTATATAAATCAACCTTTATGTTTGACTGAAATTGCAAGTTTCAACTTTGATGTTCTATTTGCATCCAAATCAACTTTTACCTATTAATTTTCCTACATGTTCTAACCTTTGTGACTAACTCCGTTAATTTTCTTGGTTAAGTCCCCTCACATGCAAGTCATGTGAGGGCATATTTGTCTTTTTACTATAAAACCCACCCTACACCATCCATTCTTCTCCACCATCTTTTTAGTAAAACCATTTTACTGTAAATCCCCAAAATAAACAGAAAAGCTGAAACAAACACACGCACACACTCATCCTGGAGAGAGAAAGAGATCAGGAACAAGGAGGAGCTGGGATATCACCGACGATTGCTCACGACGGAGCCGCTCTCAAACCACACGACCTTTATTCCCCTCTATACCGCTTACACCCTAGTTAAACTTAGAAAGAGAGAGAACCGTAGAGAGAGAGGGAGAGATAGAGAAGCATAGGAGAGAAAGAGAGAGAGACAATCGAAGAGAAGGAAACCGACGACAGTGATGGCGGATGTTGTGACAGGTTGCGTTAGAGCAGACCTGGTCACAGAGGTAAAACCCCTGATTAATTTCTCATCCTTCTTTGAATATACTTCGATATGGTTATGATGATGATAAGAAGCTGGTGGACTAAGGTGGTTGCGGTGGCTCACAGTGGAGAGTTACGAGGTTACTATGGTGGGAGCCGACTGTGGTGATTCTGTATAGGGGTCGGTATACGGGTGATACAGTAGCGACGGTTTGGGATCGAGTTCAGACAAGATGGTTACGATTGTTGGTGTTGTATGTTGGTTTTTTTTATTCATTTATTGTTGACATGAGGATTCAAGTTATAGATTTAATAATCGACTGATTAATATGCACAAAATCATCTATGTAATACTTTTATATCGCAGTGGTTGATAGTGTCAGGTGAGGGTGATGGTGAGGATAGAGGCTGATAGTGGCAGGCGAGGGTGATAGTGGGTGTCAAAGTGAAGAAGAAGGGTTTGTATTTTTTTTATTTTTTCTTTTAACATGGGCAAGGATGTGAAAAGACCAAACTACCCTCACATGACTTGCATGTGAGGGGACTTAACCAAGAAAATTAACGAAGTTAGTCACAAAGGTTGAAACCTGTAGTAAAATCAATATGTAAAGGTTGATTTGGGTGTAAATGGAACATAAAGGTTGAATCCTACAATATTGACCAAACATAAAGGTTGATTTCTGTAACTTTGCCTTAAAATATTAATAAAGTAAAATGAGTAGTGTAGAGGTATGGTGCTTGACCCGACATACCGTCTTTATTATTTGTTACTTCTTATTCTATTTACTAATATTGGAGTGTGGAAGTAACCCCATAACTGGGCTTGGTGCCAATGGGCTATGTGCCCATACAATTAGGGGTTCATGATGTTCGGCCCATTAAGGACCATGAGAAGCCCTATATAAGAGGTCTTCATATCTCATTAGGGCACAAGTTATCACACTTGCTTACCCCCTGATAACACATGGCCACCGCCATCACTTTTTGTGTCTGTACGTTGGACTCCACTCGTGGTTTCCTAGCAGTCACCTCCACACTCCACCTTTCCTTTCCTTCATGCAGATCTGGATCTAAACGGAGAAGACGAAGAACAAGGTGTGGTTCTCCTATTCAATAACGTAGAGGCATGAACCGGACAACCGTTTCGGTTAGTGTTTCTTCAAGTGGCTTTATATAAAGTAGGTGTTAGTGGATTAGGCTAGTGGGTGTGGAGACACCCAAAATGGGATGTCTCCTTGCCACATAGAATGTCACATAGGATGGGGTAAACACACAACAAAATGGGTCATGGCTGGGGTGTGGAGACATGGGAGACACATTTATTATTAATAATATTAAATGCAATAAAAGTAATAATATTAAATTTGTGATTGGTGGGTTCTCTTTCTCTCTCTTCAACCATTGGTGCGTCTCTTATGTCTCTAGAGAGACGGGGGTGGAGGCGGTGTTGAGACGGAGACGGGGGCAAAAAAGTGGAGACGGGGTTGGTGGGGCGTCTCCACACCCATTAGCCTTTGGGGCTTGATGAGACTTGATAATCATTGAGTAATCATTGTTTAATTATTGTTTTTTATTTTAATATACAAATTTAAATAAGAAATAACATTTCATTTAATAAAAAAATAAAAATTACAAATACTTAAAAAATACAAATACTAAAAAATACTCAAAGATTATATTTTTTCTCGATTAGGGCATTGATTTTTAAAAACATTTCCAACGCTTTTCCAGTTAAATGGTTGTGCGACTTCGAGTAAAACTGAAAGTCACGTTCAAATTGTCGATCTCTCATAAGCTCGACCACTTCTTGGTTGTCTTGGATACATCGAGTCCCGATGTCGCGTATGTTTTGAAGGCGTTGGTTCATCTCGAAAAACGCTTGACTTAACTCGGCTACCCCCCCCTAAAATGACTCCG
This sequence comes from Ambrosia artemisiifolia, assembly GCA_032199755.1. Taxonomy (NCBI): domain Eukaryota; kingdom Viridiplantae; phylum Streptophyta; class Magnoliopsida; order Asterales; family Asteraceae; genus Ambrosia; species Ambrosia artemisiifolia. The sequence continues at coordinate 28,312,240 of CM063529.1, read as the reverse complement.
TTCTCGCGGTTCGAGCAGCCCTTCGCTCGGGCGGATGTGGTATCTCATCCGCCCCTTTCTCCCTCACAAAAAACGGATTTTCTTCGGCGTTTAAGTTGATATTCCGAGAGTCAGATGTTGGTGTTTCGAGGTCAACCAACTCGGAGGTCTTTGACTTCTTTATAGGCCTCGTATTTCTAGACCTAGATGAAGAAGTTCCAACCGTCGGGCGGACGCTGCTCCATTTCGAGCTATTGCGTATGAGCCTCCAAACCTTCAAGTACTAAATTCCCATATGTGGTGATGTGCTGATAATTTAATATATTTTACATATGTAATTATCTTCCTTTTTGTACATTTATTATGCTTTTATCTTTATAAAATATATCTAAATCGTTCCAATGAGATAAATGCAGGTTCTTGGAAGAAAAAAAGCAAAAAGGAAAAGAAAAGGCGCGTTTTGAATGGAGAACAAGCTTTTAGGGGACAAAAGGGCATATGGTACAACAACCTTGTCTCCCACATGCAGGTTTTGAAGGCCAGGCAGGAAAACGACACGAAAGACAAGGAATTGAAGACTTTCGGAGAAGTTTAAGATACAGCACGGTCACGCTCTGACCGTGCATGGCCGTGCAACTCTTCCGAGTCAACAAGTCAACATTTCCAAGTCAACAGGAGTCAAATATGAGGTTTTCTGATGTGCACGGGCGTGCTCCAGTGTACAGCATGGTCGTGCTTTACTCCAACGTGTTCTCCAAGGCAAAAACCGACCAAAACTGACAGCGAGGGGACAGAATATGCTGAGCACGGGTGTGCTCATGCTTATGGCACGGGCGTGCCAACCACCACAGGGGACATTCTGCACAAAAGGACTCTGTAGAAGTACGCGTTGTCGAGCATGGGCGTGCCAGAACGTTGTCGAGGGCGTGCTTGAGCTGGTTTGCCTATAAATAGAGGCCTCCCCCCCTCATTTTGAGCATCCCTCCACCCATCCATTCCACCCAAGTTTCTCACTCATTTCAGTCACCTTGAGGGTCTTCCAAGTGACCTTTAGAGCTTGGGATGACTCCATAAACACTTGTTGATTGAGAGTTGAGAGAGAGATCACTAAAACTCACCCAAACACCTTCTTTAATCCTGCATACACTCACAACTATGTGTTCTTCCAACACCAATTATAGTTTGCAAGTTGTACAACCAATGCTTGGATAGATTAATTAAGTGTTGCTAGGGTGAAGACTTATCTTGGTATGGATTATGTAGTTTTTATTTGATTAGTGGTGTTGTGTCCTTGTTTAATTCTTTTTACTCAAAACTTTGTTTGATGAATTAATTAACTAATTACTTAGTCTTTGGTCTTGTGTAGGGGTGAGCAAATTGGCCCGGACCGAAAAAAAACTGAGAACCAACCCTAAAATACAAGAAAACTGATCCGGGTCTGCAATTTAGGTTCTGGATTCGGTCCATTATATTTGATCCACCCGGTTCTCGGGTCGGGTCGGTCCAAAACAATAGTGAAACCGAACAAAAACATGTGGACCGAAAATAAGTCTGAATTTTAACAAACCTGCACTATTTTAGGAATCATGGGCCTAACCTAAATACTTACAATGGTCGACAGAAGTTGTTATACACGTATTTAAAGGCTTTGTTGACCTATTATACTAATCTTCAAGAATAATAAGGCTTCATGCTGGTAAAACAGGTAATATACTAATATGTTAATGTTAAATTGACCACTCATGCATGCAGCCCATGCCTGCTGCCTTAACTTCAAACGGTTAAATTGCTGGCTAGCTGCAGCCGTAAAAAAAATAAGGCTCCAACGTTTTATAATGTGTCAAACTTAGTTGCTGGCTTGCTGCAGCCGTAAATTTAGGTTACGACTGGCTTGCTGCAGCCGTATATTGCAGCCTTTAAATTCGTTATATCAAAACCCATATTGACCCATTATAGCCTTAATGTAGATTGCTGCACCAATACACAACCATAACTTCCTAATATCCATATTTGCATTGTTGTTTGTAAATGCTAAGGCCACTGGGTTATTAAGCATTTAAACCTGAATAGAATATTGGTATTTGGTTCTCTACAGTCTACATTCTTTTTCAATATACATGGCCTAATAAACTTTATTAAATAAAGTAATTGAACCTTCAAAACAATAACTATTCTTTTTCAAAACAAGTTACGGGTCAATACGGGTTGTGATAAGCTGATTTATGAATCTAATGGGTCAATACGGGTTGTGGAATTATGCTGCAGACCATACCTGCAGATTCTGGTCTGCATCTGATGCAGGTCTGCAATACATTAAATGGGTCAAATATGGTTTTCTACTTTATCGGTTACAAATGTTTTAGTTTTTTCACTTAGTAATTTTATCGAGCACTTGGTGTGCGAACATATTGTACATACCAATCAAACACAATCAAAGCAACTAATTAGCAAACAACACAGTGACAAACTTAGAACACCATCAATCTATCACTATCTAAAAGCAGCATACAAACTTAGAACATCAAAGACTAACCATCACCAAACAAAATCAAGATAAACAGTTAAAAAAATAAATCTGACCTGCATACATGTACACCATTCTGGATTTCAGGAAGACAATCATCGGGTTTGTGACAAAAATTAAAGGTTTTGTGATGTTGAGATGGTGTTGCTTGGTCGGGTCGGGTCTTGTACACTGAACCGAAGGAACCGGGGACCGAACCGTATGGGTAGGGTTTGATTTCGGTTTTGATTTTATCAATGTTTCGGGTCTCGGGTCGGGTCGGGTTTGGTCGGGTCGTGTCGGGTTTGGACCTATGCTCACCCCTAGTCTTGTGGGTGTCTTGGTAGAAAGTGGGAAGACTCATGAGTGTACCCATGGTGTGTAACAACCCATGCACTTGTGAGCTAACCTAATTCTTCGAGTAGTGATTGGCCCATTTGTAGGTAGAAATACACACACTTAGTGGCTTAATCCTCTACTACCAAAGATCTCACTTAGGGTCGGGACGGTCTTTATACTTGGTCCTAGTGATAAGCCAAGGCTTAATCATGCGACTTAGCTTCATTGTCTATGTGAACCCGTGTTGAAAGAAAACGGTCTTTATTTTCTTTCATCATTATACTGCCGCACAGTTAATGATAGATTACTCACTTTTTAAAAGGTTAATTAACTCAAGTAAGAGAAGCACGTGTGCCGGTTGCTCACGACTCTCTTATGATATCAAGTGGTTTCTTGTTCGGTCATGCTCCGACCACCGGCAAGTTGTCCATAAAAGTTTTAAGTGTTTATATGTCTTTATTGCAATATTGGAAGGTGGATCATTGAAGGTTAGGTGCACACACTTTCGAGTAGTCCGTCTGTCATTATTGAGAGATGAGCTTACCGGTTCGGGAGACCCTCACATTACAACAAGAACACATCTCGTCTTGCGATAACAGTCACCTCTGGAGAATGTTGTAGCAACTCAACGTTAAGCATAAGTGCGCACTTGTTCACACCACCTAATTAATTAACTACTATTAATCTGTCCCAAGATAAAGTTGGATCCCAAAGCAGCGGTTTGTGTCGGTGTTGATTTTTATTTTGGTCACTCTCACTCTCTTTCTTTATTTTATTTTATCTTTATCAAAGGATGCTTAGGACTGAGTAGGGGAAGTCGTGTCTTTGGGTTCGATACTACTTACTACACTTACCTATTATGTGGGTTTAGAATAATTCGCAACTATCGTTTTATTTTATAAATTTAAAACTTAAAAAGTGTTTCAACTTAAAGCTTTGACTTAAACCCTTTTGGGTCAGGTTTTTGGCGCATCCGCCGGGGACTTGCTTCCTTTAAAATAAAAGTTAATTTAAGTCATAAAAACCTTTAATCCACACGACATCATGTGGCTCGGGTATTCTTCCAAAGCCGCCTCAATGATCAACTCGTCGACATTGTCGTTTTCCAACCGAACTTTGTGCGTTGATAAATGGCTTGAAAGTTTGTGCATTTGCTGTTAATATCGCTCTGCTTGCCCGATATTCACCTTTATTTTGTCGGACTCGTTTCCGAAAATTCACCTTTATTTTGGTAGTTTGCTAATAAAACAAACCAAAAAAATATATACGTGCGCGAGTTAAAAAAATAATATGTATAACATAACAAAAAATATATATATATTACAAACTATTAAATTCTCCGATACGTCAATCCAGGCTCGGGCTAACGCGTGCTTCTCTTCGTCGTCCCATAATTTTACTTTTTTCACAAGGGTTTCGGTTTCCTTCTTATTATGTCGTCTTGGTTGCGTGGGTTGTCCCTCCGGCTCCAGCTCCCGCTCGTTGTTGATCGGTTGTGTCTCCGAAATAAAGTTTGGCTTCGTTTGCCAAGCTTGTGAGGACACGAACATTTGAGATGACCCAAAGATTTGCGATGACTTGAAACCTCCCATGTTGAAGTTATATGTGTTCGGGTCCCATCCCATGGGTTGGTTTAAGTGTCACACCCTCAAATTCCACTTGCGGGGTTTTATCGCGAGGCGCGTGACATACCAGGATCCAAGTCAACGGTCACAATAAACAACTATATGATAAGAAATCCAACGTATCAAACCAAACCAAATCATTTAAAAGTTATACAACCAAAACAAACACAGTAGAAGCGAGTTTGAGTTTAAAACCCATAATCCAAAATAAGTAGTTCAAAACATGAAAGTAATGTTTGACCATGCAAGACACAATGAGACTCTGTGCGACTCCTGTGCGCCTAGTCTCGCTGCTACTTTAGCAACCTGAGAAGTCAACACATAAAGTGCCGGTAAGTCACAGAGTTTTAAGTTTGCAAAAGTAAACCAAGTTCATAAAACCATACCTAACGATCCTTACATCTATACCTGATGCTAGCTAGACATCGTTACATGATACCAAAGTGTCATGAACCACTGCTGAACGTTAGAATGCCTCAATACCCACCACCGGACATCACCTGGTGTCGTAAGTTAGATAGGACAAATATGCACCTCTCCGACCTCCAGTCGACCCGAGTGGGGCTTGCTGGGCCCAATAGATCTATTCACATTTTCCCCGCTGTGTACCCACATATTAATGGTTCACAAGTTAGGAGGACTTTAAATGATGTAATGTCACATAGTACCCATGTGATATAATGTACTATGTTGGTCTAAAAGTTCGTAAAGTTCGTACCTCATGTTTCTCCCCCAAGTATGAAAACAGTAAAATGTAGGGTTTTGACACTCACCTTAGGTTGTGTCTTCTTAAAACAGAGTAACAGAGTAACCGATAATGAATTAATAGTCCCTAATACCGGCGACCTTCATAAAGTTTGTATAAGTGTTTTGACTAATAACCCATAGGTTAACTAGTCCCCGATTGTTCAGATCATGACTATGTATGCTTGAAAATGTGTTTGAACATTGACCCGACACACAAGAGAGACTAGACATCCCGCTGGTGACCCGTCACATCAGTTGATCAAATATACATAGTTTACATACAAGAAATGCATATAAAACACTTAGTTTATATCAAAATTTCATTTCTGCAGTCGAAGGTTCGAACGAAAAATATTAAATTTGGTTCGTGCCATTAAATGGGTCGAATGGAAATATATTAATTTGGTTCGACCCTACGATGGGCCGAATGAAATCTTTGGTTCGAGCCAATCCTGCTGAACCAATTAAACAGACAAAATTCCATCAAACATGGTCGAAACCTTCATGAAATGCGACAAATCATAGCAGTCAACTTTATCTATTCTGTCTTCACATAACCCTATCATTTATACTCATAAATCCGTCCATTTCACATAACAATTTACAACTTACCCAAAATAGCAAATTATGGAAATGTTACATCAATTGCATGAAAATTTTACCTAAAATGGAAACTATCAAAATAACCTTATGTACAGATCAATATGCACATATTATACGTGTATTAGTGAATCCCTAATCGTATCATCAACATCATGAACAAACTCTATATCTAGCATAAAATCCTTAAAATGGGTGAAAATCCATCAAACATCAATTAGACATCAAAACACCCATAAATCATGTTCCAAATCAGTCTTAAATCATCTATATAACATCTATACATCATTTCATAACATATAACACATAAACAAATAATCCAACATCATTAATATTTGGGTTTTTATGAGAAAACTCATTATCCAAGTATGGATTTAGTTTAGAAAGATGTTAAAAAGGTTTTTATTCATGAAAACTCATTTAAATCAGATCTGGAACTTAGGGTTTGATAAAAACATATGAAATTTGATTAAAAAAGGTTTAGATGATTAACACACCTTGAATCTTCACTTGTTTTAATAATAGAATGTGTTTTAGCTTTAGGATCTTAAAAACAAGGGCAAAAACTCCTTTCTACAGGTTTGGGGTTGCGAGAGAGCACTTGGAGGCAAGTTAGGGTTGTGAAATGATGAAAATGAGGCAAAGTGTTATATTTATTCTCTGTTTTCGTTCGCACCGTTGCAGGGTCAAATGAAAAACCAGACTCCTTGTTTGGCCATTTTAACATATGTTAACACAACTTATTACATAAACATGCATTTTAACATATGTTAACACACCTAAGCACATAAACATGCATTTACAAGTTGTACATCATGCATAAGGCATCTAACATCTAATACTTGATAACTCAACCTAACTATGTAATTTTACCAACAACGGGACTCAAGACTTGTGTGTGTGTGTTTCCCCCAATGATTCCCCGAACTATTGAACCCTGGACAATACGTAGCTGTAAATCAACTCTCGATGATTCTTTGAATCATCGAACCGACTCAACAGACCCAGTCAAGTACGTTAAGTAAATATTTTTCTAAGGTAGACTTATATGTTTGTAAAAAGTATTAACCTGAGTTTGCCGGGTGTCACATTAAGAGGTTCATAAAACCCGCTTGGTTTTAAACCGAACCCGGAGCAACAGGTTGGTTAGGCTCGCCGCTTGATTGAGGAGGAACAAAACCACGATTGAATGGAATCATGGTTTAGATGATAAAATGTAGTGGATGTATTAAAATTAGATGAAGAGGATAAAATGGTGTGAAATAATGGTGTAGATGAGGAGGATAATGTGTAATGTATATGTTTAAAATGGTGTAGCTGAGGATTGTATATAATTGGTTATTTGTTTTTTTTTAAATGCCAAATGACTGTTCAACGGCCATCTTCAAAAAACCACAACGTTCAAATGTGCAGAACCAAGCTCGCGAAGGCCTTTCTGATCTCCTCCATAGCGCCCGCCTAGCGTCCAGGGGGCGATATTCCCGGCGTTATGAGTGACCATCAAACCCCCGTGAAGCCCCTATAAAACCCACTACGCTTACCCTAACAAGTAGTGCTATGTGTAATTGTTTTACCTGTTTTTACTTTCATGTAAAAAATAGTGGCACGTCACTATCACAAGTCATGAGTTCTCGCCCTATTTTTTATTTTTAATTTATAGTAGGGGTGTTCAGGGTCAAGATTTTGCGGTTTTTAGGTGAAACCGTGGACCAGACCGTTAATAACGGTTTTTTATTTTTGTAAACTAAAACCGAACGGTATAACTATTAAACTGAACCAGACTAAACCGTTAATAACGGTTTGGTTCCGGTTTAGTTTGACAGTTTTGGCTCTTTAGGCCTTTATACATGAGGTCCACGTTCTCCAGAATATTTATAAGTTGTATAGAATTTTATACAATGTTTAACGCAATTTATAATAACTGCTCATCATAGTTTAAAAAAGTAATCCAAATACATAAAATAGATATATACATGTTCAAAGTAAAAATAAATGTCTAAACTTAATGGGTTGGTTTATAATTGACATCTTAGAATGGGAAATTGGGCTCTGCTTACTTTTGATTGTTTAACTAAATTACAACTATAACAATTTTAATTTTAATTACGTTTGACAATACACACACATATATAGTATGAAATATTAAAAAATATATATATATTAAATTCTTACGGTCCGGTCCGGTTTATGCGGTTGGTTTTCGGTGTAAATCGTAAACCAAACCATTCGCTATGGTTTGAAAATATTGAAACTGACCAACCAAAAATTCAAGAAAGAAACCAAACCGATGACCGGTTTGGGCGGTCTCACGGTTTGAAACCGAACCATGAACACCCTAACTTATAGTGATTTCGAAAGTTTTACTACCTATCAATATAATATTTAAGTTAAATTTAAAAAAAAAAGTGACTAATCTATACTACATTATAAAGGGGGAGACATGGGCAAATATGTCTAAATTGTCAAAGTTAAGATGACATTTGAAAAGACATATGCTTTAAACCTATAATGTCATATAAATCTTTCTCATATTATCCCTTGATGCATTGTTACTTATACATTCATTGCCTTCACTCTTCACATATCATTTTACATGAATTTTAAGATGACATAGGAAAAGTCTCATGCTTAAAATCCAAATGTCATGTAATTTTTTTTCTTTTCTACCTTTCATACAAAACTTACATTTATATATTTTTTATCATAGCTTTCAATTACCATTAATCTATATCTATAATATCCTTATGTCTATGTTTGTACCACAAAAAACTACACGAGTTCACCTCCGCGATGATATCCACCACAATTTAATGTTTATTTTGAAAGATAATTTTCGGTTGTAGTATAGACGCACTTGTGCCATATGACCACACATCATGTTTTAAGAAAAATATTTTTAAAGTGGAATTACTATATATGTTGTATGAAAAAATATTAACATCTTTCACATAAAAATGCATTTACTTACGTACTTTCTTGGTTTTAAAAATATATGTTTTCATTTATATTTAAATTATTGCTATTATTTGTATTCATTGAAATTTTCTATGACATTGTTCGGTTTTAATTACATACTATATATAATCATAATCTATAATCTATACTACATTATAAAGGAGTAGGCATGGGCAAATATGTTCAAATTGTCCAAAGTTAAGATGACATACCATGGGTTTCTTTACAATTTTCTAAATTTTACCACTTTTCTACCTGAAATGCCTCTAGAAGATAATTAACTTTTATATGAAAATGGAACTCACCCAAACTAAATAAACACACGGGATAACAATATTTTTGAACAAATTTCATATAATGACGATGAAATATAATAATTTTGTTACCACAATGAATAATCTTATCTCAGCTAAATTTGTATGAATTTTAAAACTTTGTCATAATAATACTTATATTATAAACCCTTTTCATATATATGCGTCTACCCAGCGGCAAAGTGGACGGGATGGTTCGACTAACTGGCTAAATTGGGCAATTTTTTAGTTGTTGGGTCAAGTTGGGCAAGTCTATTACAAACTTACAAATCACAACATTTAATTTCTAAATGGACAATGACCTTCATATGATAGTTTATCATCATCATCATCATACTCAGTTAATCCCACCTATAGCAAAGCTAAGGTAGGGTCTGAGGAGGGTAAGATGTAAACAACCTTACCTCTACCCCTAAGAATAGGTAGGCTGCTTCCAGTGAGACCCCCGACTCGATGTGGTTTGGTATCAAGCCTTGGACATAAGGCACAAAACACTTAGCAATCGGGACAAACCCAATCAGTGCATGTACCCCTTTGTCTTTTGGCTATCAACGCCACCACATGATGCATGAGTAACCGTCCGTCATTTTTAACGTTATTTTCACGAAATTAGTAAAACTAGCGGGAAACCCGCGCGTTGCTGCGGGACGATTAAAATAAGTATATTTTTTAAACAATGCACAAGCGTAGTCGTGTTAGCCCACAAAGTTGTAGGAAAAGTGTACAGATATACTGTCTTCCTTCCATTGTCTTTGAATGCAAAACGATATATATGAAATTGTCTTTGAATATAAAACGATTTATATGAAAGTAATCCATTTCTCTTCATTGTTTAAGCTTTGAAAAGAAACTATATTTTTTCTATCCAACCTTTAGAGTTTTTCTACATTCATAGCAAATGTGCATTTAACCATTTCATCCAATATCACAAAAAGTATACAAGTTGCTTTTGCAAATAGGGGTAGTATTGGAAGAATTTTCATGATATCTTAGGTGTGAAGAAAGGAACTCTTCATATGTCATCTTAACTTTGGACAATTTGGACATATTTGCTCATGTCTCATCCTTTATAATGTAGTATAGATAACCCTTTTCTTAGTTCAATTAATTACATAATAAATAAAAAATATTTTACATTAAGGTTAATCATGAGTAATTTCATAATAATTAATCACTCTCGTAACTTATATGTGTCAACTTCAATAGAATTTAAGTAATTTCATAATAATTAATCACTCTCGTAACTTAACGGACGGCACAGCTTGTTGCCCGCCTGCCCGTTATCTTGATGTAATTTTCTTTGTCCGGGAATAGAACTCCTTTGAATTGTGAAAAAAAAAAATCAAAATACATTGCATGATAATAACAAAATGGACTTTGGATAATACATTTCTATATCAAATTAATTATAATCTGTTGGATATCTATAAGATATATTATTTAGTTTTTCTTACCAAGTCTCATATTAGAATTTTTTACCTAACCTAACAAATAAGAACTGATAGAAATTGAGACTAAAGAGAAATTGAATTAATCATACCTTGATCTTTGTCCATGTAAGACTTTCGAACAAAACTTGTTAATGTGACATTGATGGATTCCAGGTTCCTTGAAAGTCGATTTAAAAAGAAACGGATCCAACAGTGATACTTAGACTTATGATAACATGATCCAACTTTAAAAGCGTTCGTGTTGATAACGTGTTGTATAACAACAACCAATTAGCAACCAACAAAGTGTAACAAAAAAGGATTGTAAATTATAGAGAGAAAAGAGAATGTAGAATTCTTATCACTGATCTCAACATCATATACAAATGTCACTATATATAGGCACTTACATTAATACATAAGTAAATAAAGATATAAGAGTTATACATGTGGAAAGTCATAACATAATGAGATATTATTAGTGATTATGGTGAGTTATGGGATATTATTAGTGATTATAGTGATATTATTGATGTCAAAATTGTTAAAAGCATATGGTACAAGCATCTTAATGCATCACATGGTACAAGCATCTTAATGCATTGATAAGGGCATAAAAGGAAGAAAAGTGGTCAAGTTTAGAGAATTACACTTGTGACTTTTAAGTTGCCACCTTAACTTTGACATTTTAGACCTTTTTACCCATTGCTCACTCTTTATAATGTAATATAGATAACGTTAAAACTAGTGCAACTTTACTTTTGCCCCCCGAGGGCCACACATATATACATTATATGTGCACACCGTAAGTGGGGCGAGATAGTAACATACCTTTGGTTTATTAAGATTTGTTCAATAATGAGTACTTGGTTTTTGTGGTGACCTGCAATCAGTTGTAAGTGACGGTGCACATTTCTTTTCTTTTCTTTTCTTTTCTTTGAATACTTGTTAAAACTTAGTGTGCACATTTCTATTCTTTTTGCGTAACTTGCGACAAAAAACCTAAGTATCATAATGTTGTTTTGCAACCTATTTGTGGATCCCGCTACAACACGCGGGTAAACTGACTAATGCCAAATAATGATTGGATAGAACAAAATTTGTGATGCCACTTGCATTTTATGATTGGCCCCTTAAATTAATTCTCATACCTCAGCTCCTATCACTTTTATCATGCTCTATGAAGAGGCTCAGGGTCAAAAAATTTCACACCCGTAGAGTATTCACGTCCCTTCGTAATTTTGTGAGTGATTCCCTCATATTTTAAAATGGGGTTGTGAGTGAAAAAGATGATGAACATATTGTTTATCGGTATATTGGGGGAAACATAGTCTTCCTCTATTTATTTTTTAATATTTTTGAAATGATTGTGAGTGGATGGACACGAGAGAAAAAAAAATAAAGACAAAGATATAAAGAGTATTATTTAATTGAAAATGTCAGAGAAAATATATTGATTTTTGGTATAATATGTGATTGTGAGTGAATTGAACGGGAGACCTATTGTAAATGCTCTTACACTCTGTTCCAGAGTTTCATTAAAGGATGAAAGGGAAAGGATTTAGAAGAAAGTGGGGAAAAAAGTGTTCCAGAGTTTTTTGTAGGAAGGAAAGGGAGGGAATGAGAGGGATAATAAAGAGGTTTTTAAGGTGATTTTCAATCTTTCCAATTTAGAAGGAATTGGAGAGAAGGAAATGAGAGGGATATCCTTTCTCTTTCATCCTTTAATGAAACTCTGCAACAGAGTGTTAACGTGAGGCTTGAACGGTGTTTCCCCATGGATCACAACCACACATTGAATACATTGTTTTTTATTAAATAAGCTATAAAGCAAGGGCTAAACATGTGCAATTCCGAACTCAAACTCTATAACCCCTTTCACCAACCAATAGAATCATACAAAACCACCATTCTTCTTCTTCATCATCGGAATCCTCATCAGCCCAAAAAATATGGCCGAAGTAGTTGACCTTTTGCCTAAAGAATACGGCTACATCATCCTCACCCTTGTTGCATACTATTTCCTCAACCTCTACATGCAAATTCAAGTAGGCAAAGCTAGAAAAAAGTAACAACTTCTTTTTCTTTTTTTAAATTCTTTTTATGATGATGATGGTTTTAACTTTTAAACATGAAATATAAGTATATAACAATATTTTTTTTATGAAGGTACAAAGTTTTTTATCCTAAACTATATGCTACTGAAGCTGATACTAAGGATTACCAAATCTTTAACTGTATTCAGGTTTGTTGGATTGTGGGAATTAAATGTTTTGTACTTTGTTTAAGGTTGTTATTTCGGTTAAGTGATAGTTGTTTGGTTTGTTGCAGAGAGGGCACCAGAATTCGCTGGAGAGTGTGGGGATATTCTTTGTTTTGATGGTGGTTGGTGGGCTTAAACACCCGGTTATATGTTCGGGTTTGGGATTAGGTTATACCGTTGCTCGGTTTTTTTATTTTACTGGTTACTCTTCTGGTGATCCGAAGGGTCGGCTTCCCATTGGGTATGTCAATTCAACCTATAAATATTTTGCTATTGTTTAAATTAAAAGTGAAAAAATTACGCTGTAACTAAAAAGTGAAAAAGTATTGTGTAGTGGTTTAATGACCTTAGAGCACTCACATTAGGTCCCTCGTAATGTTGTGAGAGAAAACCCCATATTTTTTTATGGGGTTGTGACTGGAGAAAATAGGAAACCTAATCGGTATATTTGAGGATATTTAGGAAAATTTTAGGGAAAACAATTTTCCAGTATTTATTTTTTAATATTTGTTGAAAGTTATTGTGAGTGGAGGAGAGAGGAAGTTTAATGATTTTTAGCGTAATATGTGATTGTGAGTGGTTGTTAGTGGATTGAGAATGGCGAACCTATTATGAATGCTCTTAGCACCCACTTAAAACCATAACTGTCTCTAATGTTGAAAAGTAGGTTCACGCTCATTAGTGCCCCGACATCCTCCTCCTTAAGCGCTCACGACACGGTGTTTAGAGCTCGTATGAGTCGACGTGGTAGCAGATCCCAGTCTACTACACGTAGCCTTAAGGACATGCTATGCAATCGCTCTTAACTCACAATTCACTATTCATATGTGGTCAGTTATATGGCCGGTATAACCTTTTCTATACGGCTATATAACCTTATATGGCCATATGACTTCATAGAAAAAAAGTACATGGGACGTATAAATATAAATAAGGTTTTACACGAGCTGTTTTACGAATCAATTTAAGGTGATCAAGAAAAGTTATATGGCCCATATAACATTATACGACCTGTATAACTTAACATAAACGGATAGATGTGACAGTTGTCTACAAAAGTTGTACACTCCGTCTAACAGTTTTAATCGTGATTTGACAATCTTAATCAATTTGTTTCAGGGGATTGAATGGTGTTGCACTCTTGGGGCTGGCGATCGTCAATATCTGGTTCGGGGTGAGTCTTCTAAAGGCATAAATCACAACCATTGTGAACCAGGCCTAACTCTGTTGGTTCCCCATTTGTATTCTTCATGAGATGAAAATGTGAGTGATGTAGACTGTATTTGTACCGTGAATGATGGTTTTAACACCTTTCTGTTTATGTTATAAAGCTGAATAAATTGTTGTTTAAATGAAATGGTCTCATTTGATATAGTTTTGGTATAAAATGGTCTCATTTGATCCCAGCAAGGAAAGAATCACTATCCAAAAGCAGAGGATTTCTACAATAGAAAACTGAAAACGTGTTTCAAGGTACAAACAAAGATTTTTATACATATGACAAATGACAATACCAAAAAAAAAAAAAAGGAAGAATAACCAGAAGAAAAACTGAAAAGGTGAATTACATAAATACCTTACAATGTGTGTAACTTGAATATATTTGTTCATTTTGTGTATACATTGATCCTCACATACGAGATATGTAACCTGTAGTGGAGCCAGAATTATTTTGCTATGGTGTTAATTTTTTCGGTACTTGAATTAATAACAACCCAACGTCAATTTTTTTCAGTTGTGTTGTGCCATATAATGAAAACAGTAACATAGTAAAAGTACATTTGTATCATTTTTTATTAGGTAGATAATAGAAGTTAACATTTGTATTTCATCCTAGCCCTTTTTCAGTTATTGTTCGTTCATGTTTCCATTTCATTATTAAAAATTCGTTAACAACTTGTACAGTAACATCAAAGTATAACAGAAGACGCCTCATTTAGCACAAAACACCTCAAAAGGCAACTTATAAAGCTTTTGCTGTAAAATAATGTTCTAGAGATCAAAAGGTACTTACTTTGTTCCATATATTTTTCTTTCCTGCTCTTATATATTATATCATTCTAAGAACCATAGTGATGCTAACTTATTCAAAATGAAGTACTACACGGTGAACTTGTAGATGTGACAATAAGGTCGTATTCGTTTAAACTTTTGGTTTAAAAAATGATACAAATGTAGCTCACACATTACTTAATCCTCGGAATAACATTTAACGAACCTAGAATAGTCGAATCCATGAATAATATGTCGATAATCTCTTTGCATACATCCCGGTAGCAATAAAAGATAAAGAAGACTGAGGACAATAATAATACTTGTTCAAAAAGTGACTTGTGAATGTAAAAGGTACTACAAGATCCAACAAAAAATCAATAATGTGTGGCACACAATGAGACACTCGTATCTATCAACTTCTGTTACCATAAATGGAGACACCAAATAGATTGAGATGACGAAACAAAACAAAGAAATATCTATAAATGCTCAATAATGGTTTAAAAACACTTTTGAAAATATATGTGCTAAAATAGCCAAAAGGGTTCATGTAGACGTGACTATACATATGAAAACTGAAATTCAAATTGTTATCTTGTAGGGATGTAAAAACACCTCATGTTAAAAAAAAAATATATCAACTAAATATCTATTTTAGTAAAAGTTATTAAGTAGGGTTGTTAAACAAGTGGCGTGTGCTGAGATAGATGAGCTTGGGCTTGAATTTGAACTATACTAGTTGGCTATGTTCATAATTCCCCCCAAACCCCCCCCCCCCCCCCCCCCCCCTTGAGTTGAAACGTTTGCCTTTGACTCGTTTAGAACATGAGCCAACTCATTTTTTATGTCAACATAGACCCAAATGTGAGGGTGACAAAAAGAATACATATTATGTACGCTTATTTTATTTAGATATTTAAGTTGGATATTATGTAGTCAAGCTATATTTAGGCTATTTTATATGGGGCTTTTTTTTCGAGTGAGGCAACAAGCGAACTCAAAGCGACTTGAAATTTCATCCTAAACATCTATCTTATATTGAATTTAATCAAGTTTCGCTAGAAATAATTCTCGAGCTAAAAGTCACACGTTATTTAAATAGCTTTATCAACTAGTAACAAAGCCTCCACCCTTGTGGTGGAGTGACATCTAGGTGAACATCGAATACCAGTGGTGTCGATTTGACTAGGATGTGAGGCGAGATTTTACTGATTATTGAACTGTCGTGCATTCGACAGGTGGGGGGGTCTGGTTTCCACACATCTAGGATAGCTAAAGGGTTGGTGGCCTTGCCGTTAAAAAAACTAGTAAGAAAAATAATTAAAATCTATAACACTAAATCAAAATCTATTCCTATCCCATCCAAATCTCAAGAAAAACATGGTATCTATCTTGTAATAACCACTCTTGTTAAACAATATATTTTTAAACAACATAATCATGTCCTAATTCAAATTTTATGTTAGTCAAGCAACAACACGTGACAAACTTCCTAAAACGTTTCACTTACCACCCTTCAAAAAATCCCACTTTTACAACGGCTACTTTTCCACCTTCCCTCTCTCTAAAAATTTGAATCCTTTCTTCTTTTAACATTATTATTATCATTATTATTCATCACATTCACTAACCCCCTTTTATTATCCATCTTTTCTTATCTTCTTCTCCTTCAGCAATCTTTAACAAAAGATGGGTTCATGTTGCAGCAAAACAACCACAATAACCTCTAACCCCACCCCACTTGAACCACAACCAAAGAACAGTAACAATAATAACAACAATGCTGCGGTCGCTGTTGTCGGTTCAGCGAAAGATCTGTTTGTTGTGAAGAATCAACAGAGTGATGAAATTGAAAGATACCCAGATCAAGAAACGCGTAAATCGGTTGATAGGAACAAAACCCCTAATTTAATTTTGAACTCTAATGTTGAGAATTCAAATTTGGCGATAGGCGATGGAGGAGAAGGCGGTGTGTTGATTGGCGGTGTGGCGACGGTTAGGACATCGAGTTGTACGAAGGAAGAGGTGGATGCGATATTGATACAATGCGGGAGGCTTAGCCGAAGCTCGTCCGGGGCGAAAGGGGAGACGCCGACAAGAGGAAGGCGGTATTCGGGTTCGAAGAGGAGTTTTGATTTTGATATTGAGGTTAAAAATGAGGGTGGGGAAGGGGAAGGGGAGGGGGGCTCCCGTAATAGACAGGTACGGGAGCCTAGGGTCTCGTCTCCATCTGCTTCTAGAAGAAGAAGCAGAGAGCGGGACCCGCAACAAAATAGGTCAGGAAGTAAAGAAAGAGGAAGTGGAGAGAGAAGGAGAGTGAGTAGATCCCCGAATAGGAGATCTGAATCACCGAATCCTAATTCGGTTACCGCGGGTGGTGGGGGTGGGGTTCGACCCGGGAAGATGGTTTCGGTACCCGCTACGGATAAGGGTAATAATGCTGGTGGTGGAGAGGTTGCTGTTGTTGGTGGTGGTGGTGGTGGTGGAGTGAAGAAGGTTCAAGTGAAGCGAAACGCGGGTGAGGGTGTGGTGGCAGTTGGGTCAAGGACAGCTGCATCTCCGCGTGCTAGGTCGCCTGCTAAGGCGAATGTTAAGGTTTTGAATGAGAATCAGAACCAGCAGCCGTTGACTTTGAGTCGAAGCAATTCGAAGAAGGCTGAGCATTCCCCATACCGGAGGAATCCGTTGGGTGAGATCGATACCAACGTTGTTGGAACCGAGCAGCCGGGCAACAAAGTAAGCATTCGCGGTCCCTTAACCGTTTATTGTTCATACTGGATTTTAAATTTGCATATTTCTAAAGACTTATTTGTTTTTTCTTATGTCTTGTTTGTAGAAACCGATTGGGGAGAATCCGAAACACAATCAAATTGTGTCGAGAACTCGATCTTCACGGCTGTCTCGTGACCTAGACATCAACCCGGAAACTTTAACTAACCCGAACCCGACATCCTATGCTAGTTTGTTACTTGAAGACATCCAAAATTTCCATCAGAAAAACCCGCCCACAGCAGCAGCAGCGGTCGATATCCCCCTCCCGGCTAGTGTCAACAAGGCGTGCACAATTCTTGAAGCGGTAGCTGACCTGAAATGTTCGACCAGTGCCAACGATAAGCACTTCAAGAAAGACAATGTTATGGAGTCTGAGAAAACGGTTAGCGATGATCTGATGGAGCCAAGTCTCCTCAAGTATGTGACAGTTAGGAGAGGCGGTGGTGATGCGGATAGTGAAGAACAGGAATCATCAGGTAGCAATAGCTTTGCAGGCAGTCAGCAACTGAGTTGGATGTCGTCGTCTTGGGAGCCGAATTCAGGTGATTCGTCGGATTGCTGGACATCTAAATCTCGGGATGTGGAAGTTGAGAGGAGTGGTGAGTATCCGAGGAATGGAATAGGGCGTGGGAGAGTAGGTGTTCATGGCAGAAGTGCGTACTCGCTGCCAAACAATGCTACAGTTGGTTCGGCGTAATTGATCTTTTGTTTTCTGTTTGTTGCTACTTGCAACTGTGTAATAATAATGTATTGGATTCGCGTTATTGATCTCAAAGAACCGTGATTCTTGTTTCTCATAGCGCGTGTTGTTTATAGCATCGACAGGATTTCCCAGCGGCTTGCTTCTTGTTTGCTATGATCAAACGTCTGAAATGCATCAGATCTATTGCCTGTATGCTTTGCCTAACAAAGCAGGTCATTGTGGACCTACTCGGGTATCTCTAGCAACTTACCTTATGCACCCGAATTCTAGTCAACGTCTACATTGTATGGTAATAATATCATCAAGTTCACACATATAGTCGCATAAGATGGCGAATCTGCTACATTCGCCTAGCAGAAGAACTGAGCCTCATTTAGGGTGATAACGCTACAAAAGCGATTGGGTCTCGGATACATTCTTTGGTTCTTGGATTATCAACAAGCTTATCATCGATTGCGAAAATAAATCAAGACAAATCGGTGATGACCTTAGGACCCTTGATGGCGTTAGACTAGAAACCGTCTTTTGTATTTATTTCTTTCAACTAAAACGCATCATCTTTAAAAACTGACTAACCCAGGATATTCGAATCTTGGGCAGTCGCATTGTGATGATCATATACAAAATAGTGTCACACAACGCCCGAGTCTGATGCAAATGTAACAGATTCATGTATCTTAAGTATCTGTATGAAATTGTTTAATAACGATACAGATAAAAAAAATGGTCATACAAACACTGGCCGTTAAGCTGTCTGCGCGTTTTGAGAAACGAGTCAACTTGGATATATAGCAACTATGTTTGGAACAAACGAGTCAATATTAACCTTATTATACCAGAACATGGCCTATTGACTTGTCTATGGTCAATGCTGGCATCTTATACAAGATGATCCGATTCAACCGTCAAACGACATATACAACTCACCATCTGTTAGAAACATCAACACAAAATCATCTTCATAACAAGAATTACTCATACACTGATACACGTCATCATTTACAAGTTCAAACAAGAAATGCCACCAAACGCGTCACAAATTTACAATCTTTATCAGATAATAGAGAATGCCCGGATTCGACGAAGTTAAGGCTGCATCAACAGACGTATCATAGTTGCAATTAACATACCTACCATCAGAATTATAATAAAAAAGTCAGACCCGATAGCCAACAGGGTTGAGTTATCAGAAATCACCATACCGACAGCTTATCGTTTCATGCTATTACAGTTTAGTTTCAAACAAAATTGCATAAGTAGATCAAATGAGAAATAGGGCATTACTTATGAACAGCATGATGCCGCACGGGCTCCTTCAGCCGGTCTGTCCACGAGAACCATACCAGCAGGGTTTTGAGTAGGTTGAGCTCTAGGGAGTCTCTTCGCTGTTTCAAACAGTCTCATAAGTCATATCAGATAATAAGAGCACTACAAGGGTAAGTAACAAGAGTAGCCAATTTAGGGGCGTTCATGAATCAATGAATCATTGAAACTGACCGAACCAACAAGAGCGAGTCAGCCGGTTTGAAACCTATACGGTTTGGTTTTGGCGGTTGAACAGTTTGGTTGACGATTTGGAGCTTGGAAACAGGCCTTTAACCTCTATCATTTAATTTTCTTTCACTTTCAGACGATACAATTTTGTGTATCTATTATACTCATGAGTTATCTTTTATCATTTTAGAAGTTCTAAAATAAATTAATGATTTTGAAAAAATACAAAATAAAGAAAATAAAAAACAGTTCAAAGCGCTAAAACTGGCTGGTTCGGCTGATAACCAACGCAGCCGCGTTTCCCCTTTCATCAAAACCGGCTGAACTAGACAGAAACACCCATAATAACCATTGTGTGATGGAAGGATGGACTACTAAGCATGGCAAAACAAACTAAACTTAATTATAGAAATGATTAAGATAATGTTGTGTTTGTAGAATTGAGGTAGTCTTAAGAATAATAAAGTAAAGGGGGCCAAGTTTACATAGCTTCCAGACAGAAAGTACGCTACGCATACCTATTTCATGAAATATGTCATTAACATTAGCAGCAGTTTTAGCGGACGTCTCCATGAAGAAAAGACCGTTTTCCTCCGCATATGCACGAGCTTCCTGCATGATAATTTAAGCATGTGAAGAGCTGACTACTTTACCACTCAATCCACATAATACATTTGTATGTGTTTAACAAGCCTCTACTGGCTGCAAACTCTTACAGAACCATCATGAAAAGTGGCTATGATGCATTGTGTTCAAAGTATGAACTTCGATACAAGTGTAAAGGATAAATATATAAGTTTTTTAGAGTTGGTACAGTTAGGCAGGCACATGGTTTATAAATTTATTATCGTTACATTGCATGCAACATTTAGCGTAGGACTTATTATTTATTGCCCTGATGAGTCTGGACAGCCTGGTACAGATTTGTATGGTAGTTAAAACCAGCAATACGTCGATTAATTGTGCAATTCAAACAAAATAACTGGAAGCAACATTGTTCAGACTAATAAGCTATTTAAATTTTAAACTTTAAAGAATGTGAAATCTAGCTACTAAACACCCATTTATAGATCTTCTATGTTACAGTTAGCTGTTTTTATCCCACAAATAACACAGACACTTTGTAAACTTAGCACCACGATTTAGTTGTTCTGTTAAGTGGCATAAAATTTTAGTACCTCAACTATCAAATCACAAGACGTGGAAACTATAGGTAGATTGGATGATAACGTTTGCATGTATTTTCATATATAGCATATCATAGTGACATGACAACAAAGTGGAATGCTCAAACTAGTCATTTGCTGTCAAGGTTTGGATGTATAGGCAGATGCAAATACTACTAGAGGAAAAGTTATAATGTATAGATTATATATTATCTTGACAGGTCACATTTATTCATAGAAAAATGGCATGTGAGTTTAGGCTCCAGGGAGAATCTCTTATCATCACATATATGATATATATTTCATAGAACATCGTAAAAGCAAAGGTCTGCGAAATTTTAGAGCAACACACAACTAAATAAAATGTCTAGGCTGTATGTGCTTATTTGTTCCACTTAACAACGGTCTTGTGACAACGGATCTAGAAAGAAAAATTCAGGGGTATCGGAAAAAAATTGGACCTAGGGGTATCCAATACATAAAATGAAGAAAAAAATAATAATAAATTGCACTAGTTTCGCACTTCGCCAAAAAAGTTAAGGGGTAGCGCGTGCACCACCTCAACCCTACTTAAATTTGCCCCTAGCGTTCAAGATGTAAAGACACAAAAAGTATAGGGCAGCAACAACCATTCTATTACAATATCACCTTACATGAACAATTCCATGAGTGAAAATTACAGAGATAAAAATGGGAAAAGAGATGCATACCTCTGCTGTCACTTTTCTCTTCTCTTCCAGATCAGCTTTGTTGCCAGCAAGTGCCATAACCATGTTAGGATTACCTGCACCAGCCACGCAATAATATAAGAATTGGCAGATGTAAAATCCAGTTTAAACTTTTCTAATGGAACACGAAACTAATGAGCTCACCTTGTTTTTGAAGCTCTTGAACCCACTTTTTAGCTCGTGTAAACGAATCCTAAAAATAGTCAGATAAACAGCAAGTGAATCCAATTTTCAAACACATATATTACAGATACTTAGTTAACTTTAATAACCTATATCAAAGAATCTACATGGTTGACCATTCAAAAAGTAGCATACAATACTTGAGCCAATCTTGAAGGCAATTGAAGGCCAAAACCGAATTGCATTAATCAGAAAGTCAAAATCCAATTATATTTACGAATTACGACCGTCTGCCACAAGCTAGAGTCAAAACCAAGACCGAAATACTGATATACTAGCAAAATACATTCAAAGCGCTAACAGTCGATCATTCATTCATCGCTACGTTCTGTCATCCTCATTAACACAAAAATTATTACTCAAACATGATTCCACAAAAAGAAAAACATGGGTGCTCCCATCCCGTTAAAGTTGATCAAGAGTTCCTAGTTAGCAATCTACATGGCATCAACTTATACAAACCAACTCAAATCCTAGTCCAGAAAGCTATATACACAATATAGAACTATTAAGAGTCGATTAGAGAGAAATAAAAGAAAAAATTATATTACAAAAGAAAACAATCCAACTTGGCATACCATTAACGTTTTGGTATTAAATTTTAAAGATACCATTAACCCAAATTTTACTACTAAAAAATGATTCCCTAACAAGAAAATCAAAAACACTCGCATCCCGACATCCCATTAATCTTGATCAAGAAATCCAAGTTACCAATCTACATCAAACCAACTAACACAATCAAGTCTAATCCTAATTCAGCTATCTAAATTTTACCAATATTACTTCCTGTTACAGCATAAAGACAACATTCTAGTAAAGCATAAACTTAAAAACACATAACCTTACCGCGCTAGTGATATCGTAAACAATAATCGCCGCCGCAGCACCCCTGTAATACATCGGAGCCAAACTATGATACCTCTCTTGCCCCGCAGTATCCCAGATCTCAAACTTCACCGTCGCATCATTCACCGCCAACGTCTGCGAAAAAAACGCCGCCCCAATCGTCGATTCCTATCAACACAACACCAATCCACACATCATCATCATCAACCCAACAATAAAAAAAAAATGCACTTTTTAAACAACCTAGTTTCACTATTAAAAAAGAACCCGTTCACCTTCTATTTCGATGTATTAGTTTGCAACTACTATGGTAAAGTCCAATCCAAAATTACAAGAATAATAATAATAATAATCATCTTAACCCAAAAAATAAAGATAATCTTGACCCATCAAGAAAAATATAATCTTAACCCCAAATTTAAATTTTATAATTTAAAAAAAAGTTTAAAAAAACTGATCAAACAATCAAGAAACACAAACCCAGAAAGTCAACGACAAAATCAAACCTTAAAAGAACAAAAGATGTATAAAACAAACCTGAAATTCAAGAAACTGGCCTTTAACAAACCGTAAGACAAGGCTTGATTTACCAGCACCCATGTCTCCCAGCAAAACCTATAAAATAATATTATTATTAGTTGAAATAAATTGGTTGAAAGAAATTGAAATAAATTAAAATTACCAATTTTGCATTGAGATTATTGTGGCCGATTGTTGCCATAATGATTAAATTGATGTGGGTTTTGATGGATTTGGGGGTTTTTGTGTTTGGTAAAAGGTAAGAGACGTGATAAGTTGGAGAGGTGTGAACAAATGTGGCGCAACAATAATAATAAACCAAGTTATTATTACTTACAAGGAGAAGACTTGTTATTTTTATAAGGTTTATGATATAAAGAAGAAATACCCGTGTTTGAAGGGATGGAAAAGTATTGTTTTTGAGTTGGAGTTGAATGTTAAATTATTACAAAGTTTGTTACAACAAACATGACCGACACGGCGTGTTAATTGGATTTTAATAATCTAAACTTTATCTTGTTTATAGGTAATAATCTGTATTAGAAATTCAGTACAACAGTTTCAACTTTCAAAGTATTTTTCTTCAATTAGCTTTTGTTAACTGAGAATTAACCCAGTTATTGGACGCTGAACTGTCCCAACTTTCATAATGTTTTCTTCCAATGAGTTTTTGTTAATTGAGAACTAACTCAGTTTGTGGATGCTGACATGACATCCCATGTCAGTGTTCACATCATCATGTCATGTCACCGTCTAAATCAGCATCCACTAACTGTGTTAGTTCTCAGTTAACATTGGAGAAAAATATTTTGTAAGTTAGGACTATTGTGGGGAATTTTTTTAGTACAAATTATTGTCGCCAATGAGGCTAAGTTTGAATTACTAAAATCCAATTCTCTACCATAATATTATGTCGAGGCTTTGATCCCTAACTTTTTTTTTTAATTCTATATGATTTTTGATTTTGATGTTTAGTTGGGTCCAGTGAAGTTTCACTTTTTAAAGTTTATAGTTGGGTTCGTGGAGGATGAGATGAGAAGAGACTTTTTTTCTTTAATTAGGTGTAGAGAAACT
The DNA here is from genome assembly GCA_032199755.1 of Ambrosia artemisiifolia. Lineage (NCBI taxonomy): Eukaryota > Viridiplantae > Streptophyta > Magnoliopsida > Asterales > Asteraceae > Ambrosia > Ambrosia artemisiifolia. Next base: position 28,288,002 of record CM063529.1, on the reverse strand, counting down.
GTTTTGAATAGAAATACTCAGCTTTAATAAGCCCTCCATGTGACACCCCAGGAAAATCCCACATCGGCCGTGGCCAGGAGAGATCCTTGGTTCATAAGTAATGTCTTGCCTCTTAAATCACCAACGCGTTTTGGGGCTTAATGTTAGTGGATGAGAGGAGAACTCCACAGTTAAGCGTGCTCAGGTGAGAGAAATTCCAGGATGGGTGACCTCCTGGGAAGTCTCCACTTGGGCACCCAAAAACAAATCCGTGAGCTCTAGATGGGCAAAACGGACAATATTGGTGGTGAGAGGGGCGGGGTGTTACACTCCATTCTTTGCATGGAAGATGTAGATATGGTAGTCCAAATGGCATAAACTGTTGCTAAAGTAATAATAGCATAAATTGTGGCTAAAGTAATCAAAACAACAAGGAGACGAAACCAATAACATAAAGTGGTGGGAAAGTATGGTGGTGAAAGGTAGAGGAGCAAAAGCAGCTAAACATAAATATGACACACCTTTAAAGGGTACCCCAACCCTCCCAAAAAAATCAACACGACAAGATAAAGCTAAGGTGTGAAAAATTTCTAGCGGAAGCGATTTGGTTTTGGGTTGGATTTATTTGTTTGGCCTTGTGGCCGGAGGCCGCTCGGTTTCTAAACAACGACTCTCAAACCGGCTAGGTGGTTAAAGGTAGTAGAAGTATAGAGATAGAATATGAAAGATGTTGATAGTAATGTTTGGTACAAACTAAAGGAGAAAACTATCTCCTATAAATACATAAAGTGAAAGTACATAAAATAGAAAAATGGTTAATCTTGGGGCATAAAACATGGAGCTAGTCTCTATGCACAAATCAATGGGCATAATGCAAGGAGGAAGATATGGAGGAGCATGATCTTGGTCAATGATCAATAATGTTGGTCAATGGTCATAATCTCCTATACTCCCCCTCAAGTTGGAGAGTGAACGCTACGAACGTCCAACTTGCCAAATAATATTTTTCTTTTCGAACACTCCCTTTCAAGTTGTAGTGTTTGCTTTTCTTGCGGGCTCATAGACTTGGACCCTACTTTTCTTCTTGCGGGTTAAAACCCGACTTTTCTTCTCTTGTGAGTTCAAAATTTTGAGCTCGACTTTTCCTCTTGCGAGTTCAAAGAACTCGACTTTTCTTCTCTTGCGAGTTCAAAAAACTCGATTTTTTTTGTCTTCTTTCTTCTCCATCTTGCTTTCGCCCTTCATTGCCTCCTTTTTTTTAATAACCTCTTTTCAAAAAAAAAAAAAAGAACATTTTTTTTGTCTTCTATCGTAACCCAAGACTTAACTAACCTTTTTTTAACAATTCCCTTGTTTTTTATATTTTTTTTCTCGTAAACCCAAGAACCCCTTTTTTATTATTAATTTTTTTTTTGTAATAAATCATCCACAAAACAAAAATGATTCTTACTTTTCCATTTTTCTTCTCCACACTTCTTCACGCCAAAACCATAAATTGTAGAACTAGCATCCCATTACCCAGAGTGTCCCTCCTGTTGACTTTATCATTATCTGCCCCCTCTATTACTTTCAGCTAAAACCACCCCTTTCCTTTTCACACATATAATATCTTGTCCTTCAAGATTCAATTGACTCAGATGGTGGTAACACAAAGCCTTCCTTTAGAAATGAGGATTTCGTTAGGGCATGAACTGAGAAGGTTGAACTTTTGGTTTGGGGGCTAGCAGTAGGTTTTTTTTTTTTTTTTGAGCAGATTGTTCCAGGATCAAGAACACTGCTCTGATACCATGAAAAATTTCTAACGGAAGCGATTTGGTTTTGGGTTGGATTTATTTGTTTGGTCTTGCGGCCGGAGGCCGCTCAGTTTCTAAACAACGACTCTCAAACCGGCTAGGTGGTTAAAGGTAGGAGAAGTATAGAGATAGAATATGTAAGATGTTGATAGTAATGTTTGGTACAAACTAAAGGAGAAAACTATCTCCTATAAATACATAAAGTGAAAGTACATAAAATAGAAAAATGACTAATCTTGGGGCATAAAACATGGAGCTAGTCTAGGCACAAATCAAGGGGCATAATGCAAGGAGGAAGATATGGAGGAGGATGGTCTTGGTCAATGATCAATAATGTTGATCAATGGTCATAATCTCCAATAAGGTGAAGATTAGGCAAAGATACTATGAAAGTAAACATTAAGGAAAATCTAATCGTAGGAGAAACTAAGGTACCAAGATACTAAGACGAAAATGTATACGCTCCCCTACGGTTATTAATTTTCACCCTACGTCTCCACTAACTTCTTTCATTAATTATGTCCTCTGCCATTTGCAAATTTAGCAAATTCCGCATAATCTGCTAAGTTATGTTCACATGCTAATTCTATATGATATTGTTCGGGCCCAACCCTCATGTAGGCCCGAATTTCTTAAAACTTTTTATATATGTTTTATATAAAATGGTCAAAATTTTTATAAAAACCTATATAAAAGGTTTAATTTTTTTAATTTTATTATCAAATCTATATGGAAAGTCCGAAAAAAAATCTCGCCAAGAGCCCAAACAAGCTTTAAGATTCTTGGGACGGGCCTAACACAGTCCCTTCGATCTCAATTTCCTTCTTATACCTAGATTTATATTTTTCATCTCTTTTACGATAAAACTAAGTCATGTTTTAAATTGTTCCTATGTCAATTTCCTCACACTAATTAAGATCTCAATACACACTAGATAATTTTGACTTGTAAATAAGTCATTTTTTTGGGTCAAAAATAATACTCCCTCCGTCCCCATTTAAATATCTATTTTTTTATTTTTGGTTGTCCCAAATTAAATGTCCATTTTCAAAAATAGAAATGCAATTTCTAGTTTTGCCCATAAAATACAAAACACAATCAATGATTTGAGGATATTATTGTCATTTTACAACATAGAAACAAAAGATTTCTTCATATGTCCGGACCGGGCTGTAGACCCCCGGCCGATCCGGGTTGGCACATCGGACCGCCCTGACAACGAACCGGGGGTTGGACCGGTTGAACCGGTGGTCGGACCGGTTGGACCGATTCTTTAATCTAGTTCTTGTATTCTAGATATAAATATATAAAGTTAAGTTTGTCCATTGAAATGAGAGATAAGTAACACAACCAGTTACCTGAGATGACACCAACTACTAAGTCATCACGCATTATTCATATTCGCAAATGAATATTAACGGGTTAACCTGAAACACAACTTTTAAGTGTGTATGAACCACGGTTGATATATTTTATAAAGATAATTATATGGGTTGCATGTTAATTCAACCCATTTACCCAATACTATTTATAGAACTTCCTAGAACAATAAAAATATGATTTAATATGACTGGCTGTCTTTGTTTCATATCATTCACATTGACGTTTAATGCCAAAAATATTATTCAAAGACCCATTGTTCTCAACGTAGATTGTACTCCAACGACCACCCTAACCCATCAACCAATCCAATACCTTAATCATTGAAAACCAAATATAATATATTTTACACATTTTTCTTGTTTTTATGCTTGAAAGACGAAAAAAATATACTTGGATTTTATAAAAGTGGAATGAAATTAGTATGAAATAAATGAAGTAGAAGATAATAAGTTTGAGTTGGGTTTTTTTTTAACGATCAACAAAATTATATTTCACCAAGCTAGCGGGATACTAGCATACGCCATACATCACCAAGACAAAACAAAACATACATCGCCAACCTATTCTATACAAATTAAAAGAACACCATAAGGTCCAATCCAAACTTGGTTGATTCGCCCTAGACTTGACCCAAAACAAACTTAATGCTTTTATCTCGGAGATCACCCTATGAATCGACACCTAGACTTGATTAAATACCACTTCATTCCTGAATTTCCAAAGACACCGTATGGTTGTTAGGCAAACTGCATAAATCGCCTTTTTTCCTCTTGGCCGACCCTCCAACATGTTGTGACATCTCCAACAGGTCACGGAAACGGAACGCAAAAAACGGCCCCATACTAGTCCGTTGAGATATCAGTTGCCACACCATTTGCGCAAAGCTACACTCAACAAACAAGTGCTCAACTGTTTTAGCATCCTCACTACATAAAGGGCACCAGTCCGATCCAACATTAACATTATGCCTTAAAAGTGCCGTTTTTGTCGGTAATTTCCCCAACTCGGCCCGCCACGCTAATATTTTAGTCTTTTTTGGAACCCAAGAGTTTCTTTTCACAAAAAATTCCGGCTGGACCCACCTGACAGAAGCTAATCGTTGTTTGACAGCTGCAACCAAAAAAGAACAATCCTTCTCCGAAACCTAAACCCAAGTATCCCTTGCATTCGAAAGACATGGGGCTTACTTCATCCTTTGTATAGAGGGTTATGTATTTAGTTTTATTTGTGATGTCGAGTTTATTTAGAAAAGAGTTGACGCATGTTACTTTAAATTTGGGATCTCAGTCAAAAGGGAGGCTCCTGTGAATTTCCTCTCGGACCCCGCTGATGGGAGATCCACCCTACGTCCAGCAGACCTGCTTGTCTTTGGGTGGGTCGGGGGGAAGCACGCTTGTGTCGACCTAAAAGGTGTGTCTCCTCTGGTTAGGTTGAGGGATAGTGGTTTTTTAGCAGGGCAAGCTGTGCGGAAAGCAGAGGCGAAGAAAGTTGAGAAGCATGCTAAAGCCTGTGAGGAGAACCAACACGTTTTTGTTCCCCTGGCATTTGATACCTTTGGCTCGTTGGCACCGGAAGCCATCCGTTTCCTAACTAGAGTTCAACGGGTTATTCATGGCAGTGTCTCGACTCCGGGGGGACATGGGTTCGTTTTTAGTAGGTTAGGGTTTGCCATCCAGAAAGGGGTGGCGGCGCAGCTTGTTGCCCGCCTGCCCGCTATCCTGATGTAATTTGCCGCGTTTATGTGTTTTTGACTTCAATTAATTATATGGAAGTTTCATTTTAAAAAAAAATCTAATTCGTTATTCCAAATTTTTTGAAAGGCTCATATTTAAACCAAATTAAACAAGGATAAGTGGGCTAGAAAATGAGTGAACTTAAAAAACACACAACTTTCCTTAGATACTAAACGAAAACGTCTCAACATGTTAGATCATGTGACAAATTGCTAAGGGATTTTGTCCCAAACCTCAGACTCGAATTCTATCATCTGGTGCTCTGATTTCAAACTCAACAATTCCTCCCCTTTCAACAACTTTAAAACGCTTAAATCTTTTATTTAAGTAATTTATGTGTTTCTTTAGAAACTTAATTTGATTATTATCCAATTTGGCTAGTCCTACCAAATGTTGACTTATCGTATAAAAGTGTTTTTATTGCTTCCGCTCTGTGTCATATTGGAATTCAGAATTTGGTTTATGGTTTGGTTTGGTACGATACATATTAAATTCGGTTTGTTTCGGTTTTGCAGGGGTGGGCGAGCCGCACCCCCGACGGAGGCCCGTTTTTTCCGAAGGCCTAAATTTTGACTTTTTCCTTTTATACATTTTATTTATGAATTAATAGAATGAGCCCTTTATGATTTGGCCTAGCGGTTAAGGTGCTAGCATTGTAGCATTGCTCTAGCTGGTCACAAGTTTCATACTTTCTCCCTCCATTTTTACTGTTTAACTTCTTTTTTAATTTCCTTTTATGCCATCTTTGGCTTCTTATATTTGTTGTTAGTTTGTTTTTCTATTTCAAGTTATTATTTCCTAGAAGTAGTTGTAGGCTTGTAGTTTTATCAACTAATTAAGAAATTTAACTTCAAAATAATATCATAATGATTTTAGAATTAATAATAAGAAAAAAAGCTTTCCCTAAAAAATTTAAAATATGAATATAAGTTTGTCATCGCATCACGCGTGAGCCTTTAAACCTCCTCAACTTTTATTATATAAATTCAATTTTAGGCATGTTATGTTTATATTTCCTGGTTGTTTTTTCCGTTTTCTATAGAAAGCACATCAAAACCGATCAAGTTCCTGCTAGCCGCAGCGTGAAGGATCGATTTTGTTAGGTCACAAGGGCCATTTTTTCAGTTCATACAAGGCACTTAAATTCTCAGGACCGGCTCTGCGGTTTTAATAAGCAAAGGCTATTCTACATCTAACATAATCAATATCCATTATTCATATTACAACATTTAACATAAAATTTACAGATATTCACCGTATCTTCTTCTATATCCTAATACATACACATGTGTATATATAATATGATAAATCTATAGGTCCATGGCCTTTGAAAGAGGTCCATTTCTTGATGGAGTAACAAGTGACTTGGCATATGCAACTGGCAAAGAAATCAGCTTCTTGGGTTTACTTACATAAGCTCTTCTTGTGAAGTTATTATAATCATTCGCTTCGATCTCATCCAAGATTTGACGATACAGTAACAGCGATGCCCACACCTAGTAACACCGTGATCATCATTAGTTATGGTGTTTTATAGTAACTACCATATGATTTTGAATATCTAGAACATTTTGTTGTTTGAAGTTGTAATGGTTAGCGTTTAGAAAACCGGTCATTGTGATAACTAATTTAAAACACAAATCCAAACATCCCCTAAAGGAAGCTCGTATTTTTTTATTTTATTTTTTTGGTAACCATAAGAACCCGTTACTGGTAAACTCACGTGACCATACAATAGTCTGCTAACCAGTGGGATCAGCTTAATCACAACTTACGTTGGCTAGGTGGCTTTCAAGGGGGTTAAAGGGCAGAGAACGAATGTTAAGCTCGTGTTTAGAACGAATGGATGACTGACGAAGAACAAGATTAAGTTGTTAAATACTTACTGGCCATCTACTAGCCGAGCTAAGTTGTGTGACGCCTTGTTGTGCTTCATCAAAGAAAGCTCTTGCTCTTTTGATTTGCTTTTTCATGAAGTTTCTCCATTTATCGGTTACTTTTCCGGCAAATATATCCTCATCTGATAGTCCTGCTTGTGCTAGTTCGTCTTGTGGTAGATAAACTCTTCCTCTCCTTGCACTATACCAAAAGCAACCACATCATAAGAACTATGCATTTGGTATAAAGTTAGCCTGTTTGACCACAAAAGTCAAATTCTTGCATCCAAAGATAACTATTTTTGGTTTTTGCTACAAACTTCAATGTTGTGATCAAATTTTTCTTGAAAAATGTTGAAATTCATATCCGATCGCTTGATAAATATTAAAAGTCAAGTTTTGTCATCCGATGACACGAACACTTACTATTTATGGTACTTGATACAGATATCAAGTAACAACAAAGATTTTTAATTAGTTTGTACTATAATCTCTTTAATATCAAAACTTAAACTAAAACACATAAAAAATTTGAGAAAAGTGCGTACTCTTCTCCCACATCGCGTAGTATGTTAGTGAGTTGATTAGCAATCCCCAAAGCCAAAGCAGCATTGTACACACTTTCTGTTGTTGCTTGAGATTCAGGAGCAATTCCCATGATCGGAACACTCATCAATCCAACTGTACCCGCCACATAATAGCAATACAAATAAAGCTCATCAAAAGTCTTGTATCTTGACTTTCTTAGGTCCATCCTCATTCCTTCAATCATATCCTTAAAAGGCTGCAAACGAATCATGATAACCGTTACCAACATATGCAACAAAACAATTCACTCGCACATCAGTTAGCCAGCCAAACGGGTCGGGTTGACCCACTAAACACTTTTTTGTTCACTTGACTTAAAGTTGTAAATTTTGACCTGAATGTCAACTGGGAACTTGTAGACGGTATCTGATAACGCTGCATCGAGCATGTCAAAAGGGCGACCATTGAAAAGATCTTCGAGCCTTGACTCCCATCTATCTAGAGCTTTGGGCGTTATATGTGATGCATTTGGTCCATCAACAAGCTCATCAGTTCTCCTACACCACACTGTTTCAAACAATAAAAAGTCAAACATGAAAATTGTTGACCATTTCCCATTTTTTATTTATTTAGTAACAGATTTATTTCATTTATCATAACATAGTTCAAGGATATGTAAGAGTGCAGGCTGCAGAACTTCAAGATCATCAAAAACTACAGAGACTACTTCATTTGCTTCATATAAAATATATGCTTTGACTTATGGGATCAAAGTCAAACAAGTTTATTCTAAACTTCAAATTTGTTAGGTGAAAGTATGTTCTTTTTCCTGCAGTTAACCGGAATAAAGTTAGCGAAATTCTACAAGTAGTTTACGCCTTTTAATACACAAACACGCAATAGAAGATTCAGATTAATAGAATCCATATCAATTTTGCATAAGATTCTAATGAAACAGTTAGGCCAAAAGCAGAAAAGTCAAAATTTTAATCAAAGATTTTGTAGTGTGTTATCTACCAATTAGTGGAAAACTGGTATCATGGCACAACTAGACTTTAAGTTGACCAAGAAAGTAGGTAATTTCTTGAAAAGGACTAGAAATAATTTATAAAATGTTCACACAATCACATCTAACTACCAAACATCAAGATTTTATGATTAAAGTTAGCAAAAGGTGTCTATTACACCAATCTCTTCTCTTGAATTTGCATATGGAGAAGAAAGACAGGGACCCGCGATTTCCGAGTAATCTCCATGAACATCAGATATTTTTTCAGGTTGATCATAATATCATAGTGTTCTTATTACATAAGAACAACAACAACAATAATTTAGAAAAATTTTAAAAAATCTAAATAATCAAACAAAGATTTCATCATAGTTCATGCAGATAATCGATGAAGACCCTCACCGTAAATAGCCCAAATCGCTTTTCGCCTCTCTGGTGTCATTAGCAGTGTCCCTGTAAACAATTTTTTAATAAATAATTCAGTTAATTCAAACAATTCAAGCAAAAATGACAATAAAAAAAATCAGTTAATCCAAACAATTCAAGCAAAAAAATTGTAAAAAATTCAGTTAATCCAAACAAATTTTTTTGCAATAAATTTAAAAAAAATAGTTAGTCCAAACAATTCAAGCAAAAATTCAAAAAAATCAGTTAATCCAAACAATTCAAGCAAAAATTCAAAAAAAATCAGTTAATCCAAACAATTCAAGCAAAAATTCAAAAAATCAGTTAATCCAAACAATTCAAGCAAAAATTCAAAAAAATCAGTTAATCCAAACAATTCAAGCAAAAATTCAAAAAAAATCAGTTAATCCAAACAATTCAAGCAAAAATTCAAAAAATCAGTTAATCCAAACAATTCATGCAAAAAATTCAAAAAAATAAAAGCAGTTAATCCAAACAATTCAACCAAAAAAATTCAAAAATAAATAAATAAAAAATAAAAATAATTCAGGTAAGCCAAACAATTCAAGCAAAAAAAAAAAGGAGTCAGTTAATCCAAACAATTCAAGCAAAAAATTCAGTAAATCCAAACAAGTTTTTGCAAGAAATTCAAAAACAAAAGAAAACTAAATAAAACCAAAAAAAAAAACTAACCAACCTAAATAAAATGTTTTAGCATACTCAGCACAAACTTCACCACACCTATCATAAGCATCACTCAACAACACCCCAACAGTCCCAGGCACCACAATATCATCACCTTTCACCTCAACATCATCCTCTTCCTTCTCTCTCATCTGTTCTTTAACCAAAGCTGCTTGCTTTAACACAACTTCATATACCAACTGCTCAGATGTAACAGCCAATTCTCCACTAGGATTAGCCACTACCCTTGAAACAATATCTTGTTTTCTCCCAACATTTACATTCATATACCAAGATTTGCATTTATGTTTCTTGATTTTGTTCCTTTTTAAAAGGCTTCTTGATTTTGATAAAGTTTCAAACTTTGTTGTGTCAAATAATCCCAATCTGTTGGAGAGGTCAGAGGTTGGAGAAACTAACCAAATTAGAGCAACAGACATGGTGGGTATAATACTTGAATGTGAAAAGATTAAAGTTTTGTGCTTTTATTATGGATTGTAGTGTAGAAAGCACATACTATAAACTCCCACTAAAAGTAAAAATGTTGTTTTTTTTTATAAAAGATTGAAACCCCACTTCACATTCAGTGGAAAGATGATGAATTTCCCACAAAGATTGAAACTTTCATTCAATTTGTACAAATCTTGGAGGGTTTTTTTTTTTTTTTTTTTTATTAGTAGTAATAAAAATAATAATAATATTAATGATAATGAAGGGTTCTTGTTGATAAATTGGATGAGGTTAAAAACCAAAGTAGAGAGTTAAAGAAAAAACAATTTTAAAGAAACTATGGATCTAAAGGGAACAAGGGATGAGAGTATACATATATGCAAATGAGAACAAGGATTAAAATAAGTGGGACAAAATGTTCATTTTACATGGGGAATGGTTGTTGCCTATTTTTGGGCCACTCATTATAAAAAATTTGATTTGGACTGTCACCACACATGTTAGGTTTCATGATCTTTCTAGTGGAAAATTTTAAAAAATGAAATAAAAAGATTGAAAATTGGAGGGGGGGGGGGGGGGGGGGGGGGGGAAGCATAAAAAGATGGTTTATGCTTTATAATTTATATTCTACAAGAATGTTGTGAAATTGTTTTTTGGAAGTTTGGAGAGGTGGAAAAGGACATAGGAAAATACAAATGGGGTAGACAATTTGTTTAAATGGGTGTGAGTGTGTGAGCCATTCAATAGAAACTACAAAAGGATGAATATCAACCGGAGCGAAAACTAGAACGCGATAAGAGCAAGTGGTCTGGAAAGATGACTGACTTTAAAATAGCTCCTCGTCTTATCTTTTAACCTGTAAGACATGAAAGATAATAAAAATAGTGTAATGCTGGATTTTGACTTTTAAAAATTTTACAATTTTGATAGTAAAAATATGTGAATTGTGGATTTCATTATCTAATTAGTCATTTAGTTTTCATCTTGGAATGACTACTCTTGATTTTTGAATATCGAAAAGTTGACAATGTAGAAAGGCTTGATGTACTCTCATACACACATACATAAACTGAAATTAAGGTATGATGATTTAAATTGTTAGGCATGGTGTCCTTGTATAACACTATGCCAAAATTTAAAAGAGTGACAAAAAAAAAAGTTGTTTTTATTTTTTTTAACAATTTTAGGAAAAATTGACATTTTAGCCGAATACAAACGTGTGTTTCTCACAATGTATACTATCTTTTATGCTTCCGCTTGAGAGCACCTGCCACAAAATTTATGCATTGTCTTCTTGTATCTCTTTGGTAGGGTCTTTATGGCACTAGTTTTTGTTTTCCTTTCGTGTGAAAATTGCTTACTTGCGAGTTGTTTTCATTGGATTTGGACAATCTCAGTTTTGTTACCTTTTGCTTTAAAAACTTACTTTTTGTTTTAATTTCCATTGTTGAGGGGCTTCTTGCATGAACGCGTATAACGGGTGTTTGGGATTGCATGTTTCTTAGTATTAAATAGTATTTGAGGCGTTTTGACATAAATAATGCATTTTAATGTAACAAACTTTTTTAACACATCTATATCTATGTTCATACTGTGTAATAAAATAAAACTATTTGAGACACGTATCATTCATTAGAGTCATCTGTCTTTTACTTATCCCACATCTTTTTCATACTTAACTATGGATACTTATTTTATTAATTAAATAGAGTTATTATCATTTTAATATGGCTTCATCCCGATTCCCGTAGGGAACTTAGCAACTTAGACTACTAAGTCATTAGTTGCCAATAATGGGACTAAACACAAATATATTAGAGTGTTGCCCAATCTTTTTTTTAACCAAGCGCGACACAACGGTTGAATTTGTTCAACCATTACAACGCTCTAAATTTTTAGTTCTTTTTTTTCTAGCTTTACTTCCTTGTTAGTCACATGATAGTTCTGTATCTTCTTTTGTGGTAAACTTTCTCATACTACATGTCCTTTTCTCCTTAACCAACAAAATACTAATTATGTAACAATAACATGATCACATAATGTTAAGTATACATAACCAACAAGATTACATTTATTTCCTAGGTCACCCCCACATATCCACACACCTCATCTTCTTCATTAAGACATTAACTACACTATTCACGACGCATGCCTCCTCCGCTTATATGATCAACCCTTCATCAAAATTCGACCTACTAGCATTTTTCGAGCGGCGATCAAAGACTTTCAATGGAATGATTGGAATATTAAAAGGGAAAATCACGAAAATAGCCGTTGACCACCTCCACTTTACGAAAATAGCCAGTGGAACCGTCTCTGTGAGATGGTCGAGTTACCTTAAACGATTCCCAAGACCTTTGATAAAAAGAGCCACTAAGACGTCGCCACGTGTCCCAAATCCTCCGAAACGTCTTTGAGACCTATTGACGCCGTCGTGTCCTGTCCGAATATCTTGGAGACGGCTCCAGCACATTTCGGCTCATGGCTTGAGCCGACTACCATTTTGTCAATCGGCTTACTGGGATCCGTCTCGGAGAAGTGCCATTAGCTGACAAAGACGGCTCCTCAAGACTTTTGGTGAGTTCCGAACGTTTTTAGTATGTTAGTTTTTTTTTTTTTTTTTGAAAGGCTTTAGTATGTCAGATGTTATATGCACGTTGTGACATAAGCGAAGTTGTATATAAGGGATCGGATCACTGTATTTAATGCTTCCCCCCGAAATTTCCCTTTTTTCTGTTTGTCATTCTTCTGTTTGTTATTTATATTAAATAAGTTAAAAAAAAAAAATATAATGGTTCGGTTTGTCGTATACCTTAATGTGAAGTGGGATGTCGTAAATGGCAGGCTTGAATATGTCGTTGATTCAAAAAGTAGAAGGTGTCTTCTTGAAATCGAATCAAGCATGTCTTATCTTGGTATATTATCTTATCTGGCGGATACCTTTCAGGTTTTGCCAATTTCATGTTTATCATATAAAATGTCTAAGTTTGATGATACAATCGACATACTTACTGACCGTGATGTATCCTATCTTTTTAAAATTGCTGAGGAAAATCCTCTTGAAATATTCAAGTTATATGTTATTTCCGATTGTGGTGTCGGTACGTCGAATTGCTTTCCTTCAAATGATTTTAAAATTCCTAATTTAAATGTGCCTTTCGAAAACTACACAAGTCCTGACAAAAATCTGTTTTCAAATGAAAACGCAAGCTTTTCAAATGAAAACGCAAGCTTTTCAAATGAAAACGCAAGCTTTTCACATCAGAACGCAACCCCGTATATTTCTCTCGGAAAAAGAAAAAGAAAAGCTCTCTCGTCGTGTCCTTTTCCTGAAGGTTATATATTTCCTAACAAAGACTTAATGAAACTGGAGTTGGGGAAATTGTGTTTGTCAGAGAGTTTCTCTTATAAAGTAGAAAGATCTAGTAAAACACGTTATGTGGCATCATGTGTCAGTGAGAATTGTAGCTGGCGGTTTACGGCATTTTCCTTCAAAGGTTGTAAAAAGTTTTTTGTTAAACACTTTAATGATAAAGAGAAAAAGATTAATAAAGAGAAAAAGAACAAAAATATAAATAGTTTGACATTAAAAAAATTATTAAAAAAAATTATTTGGAGATTAAATTACTTTCATTTTTCACTTTCAATTATTTATACTTTCTATTAACAAATTAAATTATTTACATTTACAAATTAAATTAAATTATGTCTAGCTAAATGCATGCTTACACGTGTCGCATTTATGATGTCTTAGACTCAGTAAGATGACACAGAGACGGATCCCACTCTGTGACGACACAGTGACGCATCACTCTCTATAACATCGACGTGTCCAATCCTAAATGCTTACAAGTGTCCCATCCTAAAAGCTTCCCAAGATGACTTTTATCGAATTCAAATTCCATCCATAACTATATAGATGTACCACCTAGTCCAATCACCGTAAAAATTTCGACGGAAATTTTTGTAACGATCCGATCCGATCCGATCCGAAGTGCCCAATCCGGTTAAAAACAACACAAAATAAATGGCACCAGCTCGTTGGACTGAAGAGGAAGAAATCGCCCTTGTAGTCGGATGGCAACTCGTTGAAGACAGCAGTAATGATATTAAGAAGTGGTACCGTATCCTAAACGAGTTCAATAGCTTGGTAGGGGGTTCCAACAGAACAATCGATTCGATAAACCGTAAATGGACGGATTTGAATGCCAAGTGTCAAATATTCAACGCGTACCACAATCAAACACTGCGAGACTTTTCAGACACATCAGAAGACGTGGCCATCGCAATAACCAAAGTCGAGTATCAGTGCAAGCAAAAGAAAGAGTTTAAACACATCTCTGCTTGGCAAATCATGAGGGAAAGGCTTAACGGGTAGCTTTCGCAGGTGTTCGTTTTCATTGTAGTGATATTTGCTTTGGCAAATGATGACGTATGTGGTGGTGATGATTGTGGTGTAAAATGTTTGTTTATGTTTTTTTTAATGGACTGAAAGGTTAATCTTAAATATGCTTTTTGTTATTGTTTCTTATGTTTTTACTCGTAAATAATGTTGGATTTGAAATAATATTTAATTTTTAAAAAATAAATATAAAACAAGAAGATAGTGTAAAACATAATTATATGTTGCTATCATGATATATTCAAGTGACTGATTAACATACAAATTACTCGGTATTAAATGGACAAAAATAAATAAACACATTTTGACGTGGATCTAAAATAACAAAAGGTTAGTTCTCAATTTCCATATATCTGATAGCTTACTTACGGCATCCGGTTTCCTCTTTCTCCCGCTCATTATTCCTGAAACTCCCATTTCCCTATATCTGATAGCTTAGTTATGGCAAAGGTATACATCCCTATTGTGGTTGCGTTTAACTTGGTTTGTAATTGCGTTTATCATGATTTGTGGTTGCGTTTAACATGGTTTATACTTGCGATCTCAACTAATGCCATGTTGTTGCGTTTAACTTGGTTTGTAATTGAGATTTTCATTGTTTGTGGTTGCGTTTAACATAGTTTATGGTTGCGATCTCAACTAATGCCATGACGTAGATATGGGAGGTGGATGGATGATCGTTCGGATATTGTAAAATACAAAACAGAAATTACATTTTACACGTCTTATACAACGTGCAAATGTAACTACGATCCAACCCTTTTGATAAGTTGTAACAAAATAATGTAAAAACAGATGTGAGGACATAATAATATAAAAAAATTTAAACCAACATTTATAAATAAAAAAATATAAAAAAACTGTTCGGTTGACACGTCTCCGACTCGGTTCCTACTCTGTGTGGTATTACTATGTCAGCTGTGTCAGACTTAATATATTTTAAAATTAAAAAAATAGTGGCTAAAGACGTATCCGAAAAACTAGTCGAGCCGTTTGGTAGTCGGCTCAAGCCATGAGCCGAAATGTGCTGGAGCCGTCTCCAAGATATTCGGACAGGACACGACGGCGTCAATAGGTCTCAAAGACGTTTCGGAGGATTTGGGACACGTGGCGACGTCTTAGTGGCTCTTTTTATCAAAGGTCTTGGGAATCGTTTAAGGTAACTCGACCATCTCACAGAGACGGTTCCACTGGCTATTTTCGTAAAGTGGAGGTGGTCAACGGCTATTTTCGTGATTTTCCCATATTAAAAGAACAAGAAGTTCTTGTGGAGCTTAAGAAGAAGAAACTCATCCGTATAAAAGAACTCACACTCACGTTTTTGCTATTAAGCTCCACAAGGCACAACCACCAGCTCTCGTCCATTAGTCCATTACCACCGGACAATTTCAAGGAATTCAGTTTCAAAGCTAGCGCCCCGGCCCCTAAAAAAGAATAAAAGATCTTCTACGAATTCTATATAAATCACTATTACACATTTGAGATTTTCATCATTAAAAATGTTTAAACAATTATTAATCTTATTAATAATTTAAGATTTTTTTTATATGTTAGTATGCATAATTTGATATTAGTATGTTACAACTTGGCTTCTGAATCAAATATTTCTATATTTAATTTTAATTTATGTACTTATCGTATAATACTTTTAGTTTCTTTTTCTTAAGTCGTTTTTAGTTATGGTTTTTTTTTTCTAGAAACTAACATCATTCATTAGAAAACAAGGAAAAAATTGTATAATAAAATAACAAATATATTTTGTTGTAATACATGTGACCGTATTATTTAATGTGGCAGTAAACCATTTGAAAATGTAAACACAATCTGGGTGGATATCGACACGTGGATAGGACAACCAATGAGAGAACGATAACATTATCGAAGTAGATCTAATTGTTTGCTGACGTGGATCACATGACGACACGTGGCGGTTTCTCATTAGTTGTAAGAAAGTACCAAAAAAGCTAGTTTAGGTAATGGACCCACTGAAAGAATAAGGTCAAAGTTATGTGTCGGAAAAGTGCAAAGGACGGTGCTTTTTTTGGGCTTAATTAATACTTTAATAGTTTAATAGATACCGGTTTAGAGTAAAACAAAAAAAGAAATTATTGTGTAAAGCTCATGTGTATAAACCCAAAAAAAAAAAAAAAAAGAGAGAAGAAATAGTTATAAATATAGGTCTTGAAAATTTGAACTGTAATATTATGTAGATGACCAAGATTTTTTCAAAAGAAAACCAAAACTTCATTACCAAAGTTTGCAACCCCCCTTCTTGCAAATTCTTTTTGCAATCTTTTTCAAATATGATTTTTCAGAAGAATTAGTTGGAGGGTGTGGGGACGTCTAAGACGGGCTACACCCACCCTCTTCCTCCCTCGAGTCGTCCCGTCTTAAATGTCTCATTCCGAACATGGAGGATGGACCAAAAATAATGTTTATTTTAATATGGGGACCAATTAGAAGACTTGTTTTGGGTAGTCTTCCATCTTCACACCATCCTCTTAGGTTGTTTTAAAAAGGAAGAGAACCCTCGATGATGTGGAGGGTTGTCTTCCACCTTTGGGTTGTCTCCACACCCAATAGCTTGAGTGTTTTACCAACTTTGACTTGTAAAAGTTATGCCAAATGAGGTAGTCTTACCTTCATCGACTATTGCATGCAAGGTTTTGAGTTGCTTGTAAGATATGATTAGATTTACAGATTTTTATGATAAGGTGTAAGTTTCGTCTTTCTTTTTGTGTGTGCTGAACTGTTTTTTTGTGTTCAGTTATGTGTGTTATATCATTTAAACAAAGACAAGTTATGTTTAGAAATTTATTTCATATCACAAATATAGAACTATATGTAAGAGTGCCTTCAATGTATTCCGAACACACAGGTGAATAGACAACTCCAATGAATGACCGTCTGGTTTGGCATTACATTAAAACACTGGCAACAAAAAAATTGACTAACGAAAAGCTAGATACAATTAGCAACAAGACAACTATGGCTACACGATACTCAAATTACACCATTATGGCCATTCTAAGGCTATGTGTTGTGGTAGGTTAACAAGGGTAGGTCTCTGCTACATCGGAGGCGCCATGAGCACGACCCACACAACAATTGGGCTCCGAAGTGGCGCAGGGCTCGACTAGGCTTGATGGTGTTAGGCGCTTTAGAGGTTTTTTAGATATATAACCAATCATATCTAATCACCTCATTTCTAATACCATATTTCACATAAAGACCCATAACATTCCTTAAAGCCCTATGAGGGTAGAAAAAAAAACATGCGTCTTTTCCATCTTAAAGCTCATTTAGGGCATCCACAAATTTTCTAGGAGTGTTTTAAGTAGAGTGAAAAAGAGGTGGAGGTGAGAGATCAAAGTTTTGTTTTTTGCATAAGAACACCTAAAACATTTTTTTTCGAACGGCAATCGCTTTGTATATAGATATAAAGATCGCTTTGTATATAGATATAAAGAGCCAGCCAGCAGCTGGGAAAACTACAAACACCAAAGGAAAAGACAATTACAAGAGACTCAAAACATCGAAATCGGACCAACTCTCCCAAGTAACACCTAAAACATTTTTATGAGTGTAACTATGAGAGGATAAAGAAGTGATGTTTTTATGTTTTTTTTGGTAGGGTAAGAGAGAAAACATGTGATTGATGTGACAAGTGTCATATAACACAAAGTACATCCCACAAAACACATGTATTTGGGGTGCTCTTAGGTTTCACAGCGTGGTGGCGTGAAAATGGGACGTGGAGCCCTTTCACGCCAGCCCATCACAATGTGGCAAACGTGAAAATTTCTACCGGCGTGGGGCAACACCTGACGGTGGTCATTCATTAAGTCAAGTTATTTAAAGGTTTTGACCGTTTTCCAACGGTAGGTGAACCGTATATTTTTTTTTATTAAATTCTATTTTTTACCACATTAAATTTAATTTTACTTATAAAACCCTTACCCCACAGTCTACAAAATCATTCACAAAACCGTCACCTTCATCATCCCCAATTATCTCACTATTTTCAAAGATGACACGTTGAACCGAAGAAAAGATCGCCCTTTGCACAGCGTGGTCGAGGTAAAGAACCACCCTCCACGTCAAGGATCTATTTGGCCTCACGTGCTATGGGAGTTCAAAGAGTTGGTCGGTAGTTCAAACTAAAAATGGACCGACCTACAAAACAAATGTCGATTTTCGAGATGGTCCACCAAACAATATTGTGTGAAGTCTCCCAATACCCCGACTACGAGGTGGTTGCAAATTCTCTTAATCTAAGTTTTTGAATGTTAATGAATATGATGTATTTCAAGTTGTTAATTTAATTTATCTTTAATTTTGTAGAGCAGTTATAAATTGCATTGTTTTAGAACAAGTTTTAATGATGAGCTGACAGCATATTGATGATCAACAGTCCAGCCCAACTTGATTCGGCCTACCCCACAAAATCAACCCATCATAAATCAAACCTTTGAAAAAAAAAAGTAAACCTTTGGTTCACATTTAGTTATTTAGGAATCATAGATCCCCAAATTAGGAAACATACAACCTAATCTACATTATACATTAATAGAAGGCTATCACATACCTCAGAATGTGATGTCAGGTGTATGAAACCCAAAACTCTAACATTTAACATTTTGTTATTTGGTTGTGGCTTCTAGCCAGTACGGTTTGGTCAGGTTTATTTTCCAGCAAACTTACATTTGAAAAAAATTTAACATATAGTTTCTTATATTTCACAAGCCACCCAGTGAGGGAAAATTTTGGAAACAGTCATGTTGTACAAACAATTTTCCTAAACGAACCAAACGTACAGTTCGTCAACCTTTTGACAAGGCACTCGTTTATGTTAGTTTATTTAATAAATGAATAAACATGAACAAACTTTTTGTTTATTTAGTTAGACAGACGAAGATGAACACATTTCCTGTTCCTTCATGTATGTTCGTTTATACTAATAGTAAACAAACATGAACGCGTACATCTTCTTAACAAACAAACATGAACCAAAAATCCTTATTCGTCTTCGTTTATTTACAAGACTAAATAATCATGAAAATTAGCGTTCATCAAAAGAGTCAGGTCATCCTTTTTGTAGATCAGTAGCCAACAACTAAATTTAGTTAGGGAAATGTATACAAATAGTCATGTTGACTAAACAATTTTCCAAACTAGTGAAAATTTAACTTTATCAAAATAGCGTGCCTAATTTCCACCATTCAACAAATTTAATCTACTTATTAAGAATGGTTTTGGCAAAAGCAGATAAACTCTTGTCTTTTAAGAAGGGTTTTTTTAACGGCTAATTTACTCCAAAAAAAAAAAAAAAACGGTTAAACGTTAAAATCCAATGACTACTTTTGGAAAAAAAAATTAGTCAACTAGACTATTTGATAATTTAAAGTACTAAAACTTTGATTTTGTTTTATTAAACTTTCTACATTTAAGAACTCATGTCAGCATCTGAAGAATCAAACTAAAATGTGCAATGAAACATAATTTCAAATCAATCCATGAGAAACAGAGTCTTGATCAGATTTCTGGCTTGGATTCTCTTTGTTAAAGAGAATTTATTTAATTAAATGCGCTCAGTATAATCAACTTCGATCATCTGGGGAAATAATCATCACTTCAAGTACGTATTCATCGAAATAAAATAAAAAAAAATTGAAATTAAAATTACTTAAAAGTATCATTCATAACAAAAAAAAAAGAGTAATGGATCAGATTTCTGGCTTGGATTTTTCTCCAGAAGAAGAAAAATAAAAATGAGCGCTCAGTAATTTCAGATTCGATCATCTGGGGAAATAATCATCATATCCATCAAAATTGATATAGGAAAGTTTAAATAATAAATATGTATTGGTTTATTTGAAAAAAAAAAAGAAGAAGATTAAAAGAAAACTAATTGTTATCAAGAATTAGCGTTGGAGAGATGCAGATGTTCGAAAGGAACAAATGAGCAACCTAACTTTAGAAGAACGGCTAACAGACGAAAGATCGTAGGCGGCAGTGGATGAAAGGAAGAAGTATGGGAGTGTTTATCTAGTGGATGGCTAGGGTTCTCAACATCATGACGGCAAAACCGTATTTTTTTATTTTCTTTTTTATTTACGGGAAGGGGCACTAGGTGTTTATGGTTTGGTTTTCGTGGTTTTTGGGTCAAACCATGAACCAAACCGTTAGTTACGGTTTTTGAATTATGAAAACCAAAACCAAACCGTAGAACTCTTAAACCGAACCAAACAAAACCGTTAATAACAGTTTGGTTCCGGTTTGGTTTCACGGTTTGGGTTGGTTAGGCCTTTACACAGAATGTCCAAAAAAATATTTTACAAACGTTATGTTTCATATAAAAAATAAAGTTGTTGGTTGTTGATGGTTCTTTATGTTTTGAAAATTTGGAATTTAGAAAACTAGCATGACATATAAGCATCGAGTTCTTAAAAATATGAGGAAATCGAAACCCCTTATATCTCATACACATACGGATCATGTTGGGTCCTTCATTACATTAATGTTATTATCTTTAATACAAGCTTTTTTATATTATGCCTAATAACACACACACACACATAGGCCAAATAGTTTTTAAAACACTAAAAGATCGCTCAACATCTTTTCTTGCCGACTTTTTGCACCTACTTGAACTTCTTTTCCTTTGGCTCGATTGGATATGCGAATGATTTCTCAAACATAGGCCAAATAGGGTTGATACCAATGGTAAGATAATATCCACGTCAGTATTGTTGACCATTTACATGAAATAAACACCTAGGAGCGGTTTCAAGATGTTTGTTTGTAAATATTGGAGATTGTTTGAGAATATTTAAGTCGTTTGAGCTGGGAAGACCAATACGCATGCCAAATCCACATCATTTGAAGCCATCACTTTGAGAATGATGGTCGAATGTCAGTGATCACCTTTCATATGTTGGCCTTGTAAACGGGGTGGGCAGATTCTCCAAATGATATGTGTATAGTTGATGCCATCATGCATCCCCGATAAGCCATGTTTTTTTCATGTGCATTGTACAAAAGTTTAGTGACATGGATTATCAATCTACGTAAGAACACTTTGCCGTATAAATTAATTATGTCATTATAGAAATATTCTAGACATTTATGTGAAGTCCTATTGGCTATACATAAATCTTCATCGTATTCGTTAGAAGATTATCGGCTATGGCTGGTTTAACCGCAGATGTGCATTTTTGTAATGCCGTGAAACTATTTTCTATCATCCCATCTAAGCCCACTTGAAACCATTCAAATTTTATTTCTACATCTCCTAACAATTTTCAAAAATATTGCCTTCGATACCCGAAACCCTGATCGAACCATAGATGCATCGTATCTTGGGTTATGAATAAAATAGTCTTATTATATACTCTAGAGTTTTTTCACGATCATGTGGCACCTATTTTATTTATTTATTTATTTATTTATTTTTGTGTTACCATGTCTTCAACTTTGGCTTGGACTACAGCATTCATGAGAAATTGGAGGCTACTAGAGATTCCCTCGTTCAAGTCAAACTCATTTGATGAATCACTTGGAAGTAATAATTTACGATTCATCTTGTGGTACAAAATTTGAATGAGAATTTGTTTGTAGAGTAGAAGAAATGAGGGTTTGAAATGATTATTTTTGGTGTATAAAATGAGTGAGGATGAGAATTTATAGTTTAATTTTTTTTAATACTTTAAAAGTCAAATGACCATTCTAACGTTAAAATTCATGTTCAATTCATCGGTTTCTACTAGCTGAGCTTGCTACCCTATTCCACAACCCGATATGTAGGCGACAGTGTTGCTGAGCTAATTAATTGGAGTAGCACTGCAGAAAGTGCCTCAAGTATATTTAACTCTAGAGAAATAAAACCAAACCAACCTGTCTAAATTAACTTAGTAACTAGTGGGTTACCGAGTTGCGCGTTGCGCAATTGTTAAGCATGATTGTTGTTGAGTGTATGATCTGAATTTCAAAGGATTGATACAGAATGGTGTTTTTGGTTAAACACTTTTGTTATACATGTTTGGGCAAAACAGAAAAGAACAGGCTGTATCATAAACGTAAAGGGAAGCAACATGATTAGAACATAAAGAACCTAGGATAACAATATTCATACTAAACAAAAAGGCGCTAAGGTTAAGCGTTACGATAGTTATAAACAGTATCCGGTTATGTTAGCCATAGAGAGGTCAGGATAGTAACATCCATGATAAACAAAAAAAGGCGACGTGGCTGTTATGCGGCGCGTGTTTAGTTGTCAGTGGCCGATCTTTTGGCAGGATTCCCAGGTTCTGTTATTAAAAAAAGGACGTTAATAAATATTGTGTTGTCATAACGGAAGGTGGGAAAGTGTTTTATACCTTCTTTGTCAAACAATTCGCGTCTTGCACTTGCATCGTTTTTTTTTCTCGTTCACAGAAGAGCTGGTAGGAGCAGGAGTGAATGGCGCTAGAGTTGATATGGCTGGATTGGCGCTGCTGGAAGTGATGTCTGTTGTTTTATCTTGCTGAAGGAAAATGGCGTTATTGACTGAATATCATGTTAAAGCCGTGCGATCATCCCTAATCGCTCTGATTGTAAACTGGACTGGCTTGGCTGTAATTTTGTTGCGTATAGCCGTACGAGCAGCATCATTGGTGAACATTTCCTTGCATGGGATCTCCAATAGTTGTGTGGCTGCCTTGTCAAACACAGTCGCGTCCAAGAAATCTGTTTTATCATCAATGGTAATAGGAATGCGGTACATGGATTACACACGAGTCAACTGTTTTGTCAAACCAATTGTAACAATATGTGTGAAATCAGTTTGTATTTATGCATCAATACACGAAGAATGACATTTAGATATGATTTTCATTGTTGTTGTACATGTAATGTAGTGAAATAATGTAATGTAGGGCCAAATTTGTTTTGTATTATAAAAAAGGTTGTTTTAGCTAAACAATTGTTACCAACCATATAAAGAATGTCATCAGCGGCAGAAGCATTAAGCTTTTTTTTTTTTTTTTTTGGACATTACCACCTGTAATATAACAAAGAACCATTCAACACCAGCAACGCTTTTTTCTGTGATGTATGTGGGTAGAACAATGAAGAGAGAGCATTAGTCCAAAATGCATGTGTCCCATATCTTGTAAACCACAAAAGTAAGGTTTTCATCCATTCCACTCTTCCCATCATCAATTGACAAAAACAAACAGGTCAAAAATTATATGTACTTAGAAAAATCTCAAAATAATCATCTCAAAATAATCATTGAAGAAAATATACCAAACATAAGAAACATAAGTCTCTTTAGCTATGGGTATATAAATTTGGTCTAAATATACGAAAATAGAAAAATACATAAAAATTGGAATTTTCAGCCAGTTGATTCATCGTTTTCGCATCATTTTGTAAAAAAAAAACACAATGTAAGGATTAAAACACTAAAGCAACTAAGCAGGAAAAAAGGAAATGAATATTACCTATATCGATCCGCAAAAGCAATTCTAAAAGCAAAATGTAAACGAAGTTGCAAGATTAAAAAAAAGTTGCTCAAAACATGAAAGTGTGAATGTATGGAAATCAAACATACTATCCGAAAAACACATGAAGTGAACCAAAAGTTTATACAATATGAACAAAAGTGTTGAACCCACTATTCATATTCAAATTGATATATGTTTCATACATGGGGCTGTAAGATATGAAGCTCATGTGATTTGGCTTTAAAGTGTGCATTAGTGAACCTAACTTGATTAGAAGATTGATGCACTTAGTTGTTTAAGGTCATGAAACTAAAGTGGAGACATATATATACAACATATTACCATTATACAAGACCATTTACCTGCAACATATCAATTTAAATTAAAACAAATTCAAATAACACAATTCACGATGCCATATTAAAAAGCACACATTCAACAACTTTGTACCCAACACATTTTTAGCTAATTGAAAGACCATAGATATACGGATAAAACCACAATTAGGTGGCAAAGATAGAATCACAATACAATAATGAAGAAAAAAGGAAGCACAAGATTAACTTACAACTTTACAGGGAGAAAAAACAAACACAACAAAAGAAATCGGAGATGGTCATCTACAAAGGATTGGATATACAACATATATATTAGATATTCATATACGCACACATTTCATATGGCATGTAGTAGTGCAGAAGTTCTGGTACTACCAGCTGTCGATGAGGAATTAAATTCGCAATTTAACAAATATGTTGGTTTCTTGTTCATTTTAACCTCAGTGAGTGTGAGATAGCGAAATACACGCAAAAAAGAACCCAAGTAAAACAATATGACTTAACTTGTGTAAGATAAATGAAGCACTATGTTTTCATTCTGACTTTATCATGAGAAAAGAGTTCTGAAAACAAACATAAGCAAATACGTTACCATCTAAAAGCTATTGCAACCCCTCCTTCAAGTCCAAAACCAGTATCTGTGCAAAAGGAAATGAAGTGATTCATTAAGTAATGTATAACTGCAACTCTAATTAACCATACTATTAAACTAAAAGAACTAACAAACAATAATGCAGAATAGGAGCCGACGTATGGCTAATTTTGCAAAAAAAAAAAAAACATGAATGATCAAGTTAACTCAAAGCAGATAAAGAATGACAAATGACCGCAAAAAGTAAAACTGAAACCATACAAAACAACTAGCTAGCAAACCTTGCTACTGTATGCCGTTAACATGAACCCAAAGAATCAAAGATCAAAATAGCATACCTGAGATATTAAAAAGCAATCTATGTTAGTAACAGAAAGCATATAGTCAAAAGCAAACCATACACAAAACATAATTTACAAATTCCATTCGTAACTAAAATCTTCAAGCATGACAAAAAAAAGATAGATAATACTTCAATGAACATGCTATGAAATTATGAATTGGTAAGAACGATGAGTTCAACATAAAAACATAAAGAACAATCAATCACATACTCTTAACTATTTTTTTTTTGGTTTGCAAATCACTTTTCATTCATAATAAAACAACCACTTAAAAGAATAGATGGAATATTCCCAGGTAAATGTAGCCGTTGTTGTAACTTGTAATTCAATTTTGGAAACAACTTTTCAACAGAGATGATAAAGGTTTGCAAATAACTCCACATGCCTAGCAAGAGGCCGATTTGAATGGAGATAGAACATGCAAGCTGTATCCGAGTTGTCGGAGCCTCACCGGATTTCATCAGAACCCTAATTTCTTCGTCTAATAATCTGCTTTCAGTTTCACCAAGTCGGAGTTCATGAGCATTCAATTTTACTAAAAACGGACCATACATAGGAAACGGAGCTTACCGGAGCCTTCGTCGGGGTACCGATTCCGGTTAAACCTCCTTTTTGTCGTCGTGTCTCTGTTAAAACCTCCAGATTTCCGCTTGCATCTCACTTCGACACCCTAGTCCAAGGCTGTCATTTGATAGAACAAATCAAAAGTTTAAACTAATCACGTACTTAGTAAACAAAAGTCGAGCGCAAAACATACCTGCGCAATCTCTTGCCAGTGAGTTTGTGTGTGGGTAGGTGAGTCGTCGGAGCTTTGGCCCAATTAGCGCCATCGGAGAGACCTTTTGAGGTAGGATCTGGATATGTGTGGGTGGTTTGATGAAAGAGATAATAAACAGAAAAATGGGTAAGTGGGTAGCAGGTGTCATACTTGTAAGCAATACACATGGAGGTGGTGTCATTTGGAACCAAAAGTTAATGGAAAGAAACCATAAGACCCACCGTAGTGGTGGCGTTATTCAGCGTCATTACGTGGCATGACTAACAACACAGCACCTGTCAACCCATGGACCAATCAGAAAGATGGGCTTTATATATAAAGCCCCCCACTACACATGGTCTAACAATCAGTGAAATAGTGAGTAATCAAACATGGTACGTGGCATGACTAACAACACACCACCTGTCAACCCATTTGTGTTTTTTTTATTTAAAATTTAAACAGACTAAAAAAAACTTGCAAAAAAAAAAAAAAAAAAAAAACAGAGCTTAGAGGGATTCGAACCAGAGCAACAACCCAAACACAACAACAGCCTAACGAACTGCACCACATAATCCATTGTTACCATTATCAAACCAGTTAGTATATAACATCTTTCCAAAACAAAGGCTGCACTATTCATGGACATTCATATTTAAACATATAGGATAATGTCAAATCAAGTTATTTGGTTTTGTTGACAAACTAGTAAATTACGCGCTGCGCTAAGCGCGGTGTAGAAACATAACCGGCGCTGATTCGTGAAAAGCTACAGATTTTTCCGACGAACAACGGAGTACACCAACGGTATTGCGAGGGTCTGCTAATCGGATAACACAACGTAGAGAGTCGTATTGTTCCGTCGGTACGCCGGTGTGCATTGCACCGAGCAAAGCGCCTAAACCGCTTGAAAAAGAGGATTTACTAATAAAAGTAAATCGATGGCATTTTCGTAATTAACTCGAAACTAAAGGATTTTTATTTTGCTTTTAATAATAAAATTACTATGATGACATTTTCGTAATTAATTCGAAACTGAAGGCCTTTTATTTCGCGTTTAGCTAGGTTACTATTGCTAAGGATCTGAATTGTTATATATATAATTTCTAGATATGAAAACTAAAAGCGTTACCATCATTCGGTGGAATGATACGAGGAAATAAAGATAAGAGTTTGACACCATTTGGTCTCACGTTTGATTCTGGTCCAGATAGGTTTTACCGCAGTGGGCATTTGACGACGAATTTTCCCCAAATTAGTGGCTTG
Organism: Ambrosia artemisiifolia; assembly: GCA_032199755.1. Lineage (NCBI taxonomy): Eukaryota > Viridiplantae > Streptophyta > Magnoliopsida > Asterales > Asteraceae > Ambrosia > Ambrosia artemisiifolia. Next base: position 28,260,974 of record CM063529.1, on the reverse strand, counting down.
GTGGACTTGGGCTGCCCAGTGGATAACCATTTGTTAGTGCTAACCGACTAATTATGATTTATTAGAGCATTCACAATAGAGACCCTATTTTTTTGGGTGACAAAACCCTATAATTTTTTTGGGGGTTGGATTCGGTTGTGAGTGAAGAAAATGGGGAATCTACAATGTGTCGGTATATACTGGGTTCTTTGGGAATCTTTTATAGAAAACAGAAAAACTGTATTTATTTTTTAATATTTGTTGAAAGTGGTTGTGAGTAGAAGAGAGAGAAATAGTAATGATTTTTAATGTAATATGTGGTTGTGATTGGTTGTGAATGGATGGAGGATGAAGATTTTATTGCGAATGCTATTAAGGGAAAATGACGAGCTTAAATTGGGATAAAGCAAGTACACATCAAATCACACACCTTTTGTAAACGAAAACTTCTCGTTTTGGGCCAATAACCATGTGAATCCTTCCTTGGCTAGTTGGCCACGTAACTTTCGCAGGAAAGCCCAAAACAAACTATGAATATTAAAGAACATATTTCTGTGGGCACGTGACATAATGTACTTGATTCTTTTCTTGTAAAAAAATGTTAGTTTCTTTAACGATCATGATTAGTTATTTTAATGTTTAGTCGAAGGGCACTTTTTGATCAATTGTTTGATTAATGAGGCGTTTTCCATATATATTTTTTCTTATAGCTAAACACCATGAGTTAGAATCTCTAATTGTTTATTATTCACTAAACTGCCACATACAACATAACACACGTATGACAAAAGAAATATAGAAAGCAAGATTGAATAACAAGATAACTAATCATGTCTTCTCAAATAAAATAAGAATCAAACATGTCCACAACAAAGAAAATTCCTTCCTTTACAAAAATAACTCCACAAATCCTTTAACTCTATTTGTACATTTTTTAAAACCATCCATTCCTACAATTTATAAATGGTTGACTAAACCAAAAGCAAAGCAATCTCTTAATACAACCAATATTCTAACAATTACATTTGCCTATAAATCTCACAAACTTCATCATAAAAACATAAAATCAAACATTTGATTGTCTTGTGTGTTTAAATTTTTTTACATCTCAAGAATTTATTATATCATGGCGGCTTCTCCATCTTCCGTCATGAAGCGGTCTGAATCAGTACTTGAAACCATGCCAGAAGCTCTAAGGCAGAGCCGGTATCATATGAAAAAATGCTTCCTAAAATATGTCGAAAAAGGAAAGCGGATGATGAAACTCCATCATTTGATGGAAGAAATGGAGACTGTCATTGAGGACCGGGATGAACAGGCTCAACTCTTAGAAGGGCTACTTGGTTTCATCTTGTGCACAACACAGGTCTATATCTATTTATATTGTACATGTCAAAAGGGTTCTATGCAAAAATATGACATAAGTTATTGTGACAACACATATAAGAAGATAAATTATTCATTTTTCAAATCTAATTTTTTTTAACTCTAAAATAAAAAATAAAATAAAAAAGTGGACGTGTTAGTTTAATTTTTCGTTTATGCATGTGTATAAGTTACATATGTGTGGGTCATATATAGGTTGTTTTTAGATTATATTTACCTATATGTAAATTTAAAAAGAAAATATGAACAAAGTAGCTAGGTTGATGGTTTTTTATATAAATTAAATATCTACACATTTGTAATTAAGAAGCATAACATTTGAAAATATGCGGTATTGATAAAAAAGTTAAATGATTTCTACTTGTTCCTTTTATTTACGCAATAAAATTTATAAATTAATATGTATCGGTCTGTTTAAAAGAAGAAATGTTTTTTTAATTTAATCTCCCAGGATGCTGCAGTTGTTCCTCCTTATATTGCCTTTGCTGTAAGGCCGAACCCGGGATTTTGGGAGTTTGTTAAAGTGAACTCTAACGATCTATCGGTTGAGGGGATAACGGCCAAAGAATACTTGAAGTTCAAGGAAATGATCGTCGACGAGGCATGGTATACATGAAAGAAACAACATTTTGTAGTTAAGATTTCTAAATCTTTGATTAAGAACTTGTATAATTAAGTGCTATCAATGTTCAAATCATTTAGGGCGAACGACGAAAATGCATCGGAGATAGACTTTGGAGCAATGGACTTTAAGTTGCCTACCATGAGCTTACCTTCTTCAATTGGCAATGGAGTTAACTTCACATCAAAGTTTATTACTTCTAAGCTTTATGCTGAGTCTAGCTGCCAACAATTGCTAGTTGATTACTTGCTCTCGTTAAATCATCAAGGCGAAGTATGCAAGGAGAATAATTTGATATAGTTATACCGAAAAACGAATATCTTTACTTAGTTTTGTAACAATTTAAAATTGTGCAGAAACTTATGATAAATGACAGGCTGAACACAATTTCAAAACTTCAAGCGGCTCTAATAGTAGCTCATGCCTCCCTCTCTTCGTTGCCCAATGACACACCATATCAAAGCTTTGAGCTTAGGTAAAGTATTAAAGTTTATATCATTAAGACTTTAAGTTTTTGTCTTTCTGTTTATATTAATTTGTTTAAGGGTAATCACCCTAAGACTTGAGGGAGTGGGGCGGGGAAGGGAGGGGCGGGGAAGGGAGGGGCGGGAAGGGTTTATGGGCGGGAACACCGGCCCGTGGTGGGGGGAAGAGGGCGGGAGCTTCTTGCCGGGCGGGGTGGAGGTGAGGTGGTGCTTTCTGATTGGTCCGAATTTTTTTTTGTTTTTTTAACTTTAACACAATATAATATTATTCCCTTCTCCCCCTTTCCCCCCTTCCACTCCCCACAATTTTCACCCTTCAAACACTGTCCCCACAAGTACCACATGGCGCATCACGCCCCTCTTTCCCGCCCCTCCACTCCCTCTAGTCTAATCGCGCTACATTAACAGGACAAATAAATAAAATAAAAAAAACTTTGACCTTAAAAATTGCCAAAATGTCCATTTGACAATTTTTTTCTTATAGATTATAGGTTCCACCAATCACAAAATGCCACGTTGCAGTCCACTACATAGCGTAGTATAGATTGAATTTGCTGCATATATACTTTTAGAGTTTTATTTTACATGACTTTGATTATGTATATTATTTAACAAGTAAGTTTTAATTACACTAATTAGTTTTGTTTAACAAAAATGTTAATTTTATATAAGTTCATTTACAAATAATTTTTAGTTTTTTAAAAGTGGTTAATGTTATAGTTCCCGGGCCTTGCCGCAACAATATGGATCTACTACGCGAAAACCATAAAACCTGTTGTGCTAGATTGAAATCTAATGAGTCAAATAACACACGTTAAGCTCTAGTACATCTTATCAAGGACATTTTCTTAATTTGTCCAGTCAAGATTGTTGATCTTGTGATTTTCTAATTATTTAAACTACCTAAAACTCAGACCATGATGTATATCAACAGATTCAAAGAATGGGGTTTTGAGAAGGGATGGGGAAACACTGCAGAAAGGGTGCGCGAAACAGTTCGGTTTCTATTGGAGGTTCTTCAAGCCCCTGACCCCATAAGCCTAGAGGCATTCTTAAGCCGAGTTCCAAACATATTCAATGTTGTTCTATTCTCGATTCATGGGTATTTTGGTCAGTCCAATGTTCTTGGCTTGCCTGATACCGGAGGCCAAGTGGTTTATGTTTTAGATCAAGTTGTGGCTATGGAAGAAGAATTGCTCCTTAGGATTAAGCAGCAAGGACTTAGCTTCAAGCCTCAAATTCTTGTGGTGAGAATAAGATTTGCATATTGAGGAAATAAAACAAAAAAGCCTTTTGGCATATTTGATCAATATAAATTAACAAAATAGTCATTAAAATTTACTTGTATAAAAATATCAACCGATAATACAGTGACATGTGTTTAAAAAATAAAGCCGTGCGCTACACCAGTACATAACTATGGAAATCATGCACCAAAAAGATAAACTAGTTTTTTTTTAAATGTCAGTTCAAGAATGTGTGATTACTGAGCCAAAAAGGTACAAATGAAAAAAATCTACATGTGTTAGATGTTTTACTGATCAATGTTTTTTTTTTATATTTTGATCCAAATCAGGTGACTCGACTTCTTCCTGATGCCAAAGGAACCAAGTGTAACGAGGCGATGGAGCCAGTTCTCAACACAAAGCATTCACACATTCTTAGAGTCCCATTTAGGACCGAAAAAGGAGTTCTTCGTAAATGGGTGTCTCGGTTTGATATCTATCCATATCTTGAAAATTTTACTAAGGCATGTTCTCTTAATTTCACTTGGTGTTTGTGTATATAAATGTATCTTTGATCTTTGATGGGAGATTAATTACGTAAACTAAAATTATTATAGGATGCGAGTGCGAAAATCATTGAAATGATGGAGGGGAAACCCGATCTTATCATTGGGAACTATACTGATGGAAACCTGGTGGCATCTCTTATGGCTAACAAACTTGGAACCACATTGGTATGTGATGATCATTTCCATTAGAGGGGTGTAAATGAGCCAAGTCGAACCCGAGCTTAAACTTGGCTCGTTTAGAGCTTTAATTTTAAAGCTCGAGCTTTGTTCGTGAGTAGTTTTCAAGCTTGGCATTGATTTATTTATTATTGATTAATTTTTGCATCCATTTATAGTTATAGCTTTGTAGTTGTTTTTATATGCTAATAACAAGCTAGTTTAGGCTCTCAAGCCTACTCAAGTTCAATTACGTAGAACTCGGGCTCGGGGTCGTTTAATACACAAGCTTATTTTGGGCTCGAAGCGCCTGGATCGAATTGAGCTTTTAGCGAGTTGATCTTGATTAGCTCATGAGCGTCTTGGCTTGTGTACACCCTTAATTTTCAACTAGTTAACAAGATTACGTTGAAATTTTTTATGTATAAATGTTCAAACCGATTGATAACACTTATGTGAATTTACAGGGAACGATTGCGCATGCATTAGAGAAGACTAAATACGAAGATTCAGACATGAAATGGAAGCAGTTGGATCCAAAATACCACTTTTCATGTCAATTCACAGCTGATATGATTGCAATGAATTCAGCAGATTTCATCATCACTAGTACTTTCCAAGAAATTGCTGGAAGGTTAGATATCAACACACAAACCACATTACTTATTTGTAGTGAGTTATGATATTACTAGTTTTGATGTTTTGTTTACAGTAAAGAGAGACCTGGGCAGTATGAAAGCCATGAAACATTTACACTTCCAGGCTTATATAGAGTTGTTTCAGGCATCAATGTGTTTGATCCCAAATTCAACATTGCTTCTCCAGGAGCTGATCAGACAGTTTATTTCCCTTACACCGAAACTTCTAAACGATTTGCTAAATTTCAACCTGTCATAGAGGAATTACTCTTTAGTAAAGTTGAAAACGACGAACATATGTAAGATAAATATTGTTACGTTTGTGTTATTTTTGTTTGATTATCTACAAGAGCACTACATAGTTAACGCGAAGGGTTCTAGGCAAAAGATGGTCTATTTCGGATAAATAATTTATTTTTTTAATTTAAAAAAGATGTAGTATAAAAAAAGATTGAAATGCAATGTTTATTCATCTCTTCTGGTATTAAAAAACATATGACAAATTTAGTATATACAAAGAACCTACACATGTGTAAGTCATGTCATGTATGTTGTATTACCTAGCACATGTGTTGGTTATGGTACAAGTTTAATTAAAAATATGAACAAATTAGTTTAGTGGTTTGAGGCACATAACATAAATATATGTATTTATGTTAATGTTCTCTATATATAGTTAACTTATTGACATCTATGTTATTTGACAGTGGATATTTAGAAGACAAAAACAAACCAATCATCTTCTCAATGGCAAGGCTTGACATGGTGAAGAACATCAGCGGACTAACTGAATGGTTCGGAGAAAACACGAGGCTAAGGAGCTTGGTCAACCTTGTTGTTGTCGCAGGTTTCTTTGATCCTTTGAAATCAAAAGACAGAGAAGAAAAAAAAGAAATAAAGAAAATGCATTCATTGATAGAGAAATACCAACTCAAAGGTCAAATAAGATGGATAGCAGCACAAACTGATAAAAACAGGAACAGTGAGCTTTACCGTTGTATCGCTGACTCAAAGGGGGCATTTGTGCAACCAGCTTTATACGAAGCGTTTGGGCTCACAGTTATTGAGGCCATGAACTGTGGGTTACCAACTTTTGCAACTAATCAAGGTGGTCCAGCCGAGATCATCGTTGATGGTGTTTCTGGGTTCCAAATTGACCCGAATTATGGTAGTGAGTCTAGCAACAAGATTGCTGATTTTTTCCAGAAATGCAAAGAGGATCCTGGATACTGGAACAGAATTTCAGAAGGCGGTTTGAAGCGTATATATGAATGGTAATCAAATATTGAGCATTGACATGCATTGTAATCGAAATTAGACATTGTTAGTTAAGACTTGTTTTTGATTTTTCAGCTACACATGGAAGATTTATGCAAATAAAGTGTTAAATATGGGGAACATTTACGCGTTTTGGAAGCAGTTGAACAAGGAGCAGAAGGAAGCGAAACAAAGATACATTGAGCTATTCTACAATCTACATTACAAGAACTTGGTATATATCTTTGATTCATTTTCATAAAGTAATAAAGCATTTAATACCTTCAAGGGGTGGTGCGGTGGTAAGCACTTAAATTCCTGCTTCCAGTGGTTCCTACCGTAACCTCTTATAGGCTACATGCTCAACACAAAATGTGATTTACATGATCTTGTTGGTTAGCAGTGTACTAAGAGGGTCCTATGAGTTTTCCAGTAACGGGTTCTCATGGTTACTGGAAAAAAAAGTAAGGATTTAATTATTGGAAGAAAGGGTTTCTTATAAGTTCCTCTTTATAATATGAATGTCACAGGTTAGGACTGTGCCCATTGCCAGTGATGAAGTTAAACCTGCACCCGCGTCACGAGAAAAAGTAGCAACACAACCTTCACAAAGGCAAGTCATATAAACAATTTCTAAATTTATAGCCTTAAGTTTTCTTATTATAGTTTGTTATACAGACAACGAATTGATGATTTTTTTCTTTCTTTGTTCTAACAGACGCACACAATCTACGCTGCAAAGGTAAATCAAAACTCGTTTTTGACAACCTTTTTTTTAAGATGACACTAAAGCTCAAAAAGTGTTGAAATCTTGCTTTGTTTCAGGTTGTTTGGATCTTAAAGGATTTGATGTTATGCCTCTCAGATCAAGATCACATGAGTTTATGACCATTGTTCTTCCAAGACCAAATGAATTTATAAGGAAGTTATTTGTGTACATGAAAATACATAATTAAAAGAAAATAACCTGAAAAGATATTCACATTCTTAATCTATGTTGTGTTTTCTTTAAAAAAACAATTGCATTCTTAATCCCAAGAGATTGTATTATCTCAAATGTTGAACATTTGAAAAACATGTTGTAGAAAGCTTGAGTCCATTCAAGTGGAGCATCTTTGGACTTCACAAATTCCCTTAATAAACGGAGATCCTCTCCTGTCGGGCCAGGCTACGAGGAAGATTCTCCTGCACCTGTCTTACCACTTCCATCCTCATCCTTCTTTGCTCTTTTTTCCCAAAACTGTGCATCGGCCGTTTTAGTCTTTCTGGCCTTAGCACCACCATCACTACCTGGATCTTCCTCATCCTCATCCCCAGATCTATCCTTTTCCGACTCATGATCATCATCATTGTCTTCCTCTTCATCTTCTTCCTCATCATTACTGTCATCACCATCATCTCAATTATCACTATCACCAGATGTGAGTCTCTTGTGCTTGTTGAAATACTTGTCAACTCGCTTCTTCAACTTTTAGTTCTCAGACTCTACAATGGCTAGATGATTCCTTGTTTCATCACGTGACTCGGTTAACAAGCAAATCTTTTTCTCATTATTGGATAGCTTGAGCATCGCCGCATCAAGTGTTGCAGATAGTCTTCTGTTCTCTGACCTTGTTTTATTGATGATGGTCAGGAACTGGCGACCTCTGTTCTCTGATTTTGCTATCCTTCTCTGGTTTTCCAGATTCTGTGAAACCTACATGTGCAACATGCTCACCAGGTTTAATCTATGACTGGAGTGCTTGACCAGATGATGTGGTTGGAACTGGTGATATGGAAAGCATGAAGGGAGGTTGTTAAGTAGGTTGGGATGTTTGAAACCGAGGGACTCTGATTTCAGATAATAATCTTTGAAGCTCAGAGTCTATGGATGGTTCAAATGTGGTAGCAGCAGAAACTGGAACAGAAGTTGCAGCTCAGATAGACTCAGTGAAGTCTTCAGTTCGTTCAATAGATGGTGTGGGAGTTGATGTTGTGGTTGTTGCTGGTTTGGATTGGTAGCTCCGGTTATCTTGGATTTGGTTTTTCTGGTTGTTTCGGTTGGTTCGGGTTGGGTGGTGGATGCAGTTTGTTCTTGAAAGGTCACAAATTTAGCTTTGAAAGACTCTAATTCTTCTTTGGTAACTGTTCCATTAAGGATTCACTCGAACTAGCAGCAACATGTTTTCTAGTCGGTCTTTCTTCTTCTAGTTTGGTGTCCAAGTCATCAATACTCATCGAAACTAAGGATCAGCTTGTTCAGCTCTTTCCCTTTGTAGCGCCTCGCGTTCCCGTAGGGTCACAAGTTGCAGGCCTGCCTTTGTCTATCTAACTCTTTTCCTTCTTTAGCAATTCTGGCAAGAAATCTAGCTTAAGGATTGTCACACCCTCAAAATCCACTTACGGAGTTTTACCGCGAGGCGCATGACAAACCAGGATCCAAGTCAATGATCGCAATAAACAATACTAAATGAATTTCAAAAACATAGTTTAAAAATCCCAACATCAGCGGAAGCTAAATGTCGTTACATAAACAAAACAAAACCAAATGTTTAATGTTCAAAACCATGCAACTCTAACTAGACGCCGTGCAGACGCGTGCGCCCTAGTTCCATTTTGCTACCTTAGCGACCTGAGAAAACATGTAAGAGTTTACGTCAGCACAAAAATGCTGGTGAGTTTACAGGTTTGTAATCAAAGTTCCAAGTATAACCTGTCCATACTATAACAATTGTAAACCAAGTACGCTAGCTAGGCGCATGTACCATTACTACTACGATTGGAAAACCATTACTAACTCGCAAACCAGATGTTGTGCCCGAATAGTAAACCTGTTCCTGTTTGAGACAATATGCACCCGCCCGGCGCTCCATGCCGACGGGTGGGGTTGGTCACTCCCAATAGCGCTATTCACATTTCCCCGTTGTGCAAACCAGCACATTCATGGTTCCCCCCGGGACTTCCAAAGATCGTATAGTAAACCGTTTGAAAACCCATAGTATGACAGTTGTTACCAAATAGTTGTTTAACACATGTTTTCTCCCCCGAAAACGAAAACCAAGTAAAGTGGGGCCGTAAACTCACCTTAGGTTGCGTTACTTCAGATAACAGAATAAGTCAACAAGCTATGCTAGCCCCGTAAAGCGGCGACCTAACATATGACAGTTACAAGTTCTTAGACTAATAACCCGCAGGTTAGTTAGTCCCTAGATGTCCAGACCTTAACCAAGTTTGTTTGACAACACGTTTACTGTTAACACGACCCAACGTACAAGACTCGACATCCCATTGGTGACCTGAGGTTTCCCGTGTTACACTAGTATTTACAAACACACAATCATGCAATCACACTTAACATACGTTAAAGTCCATCAAGTTCTAGCACGTAGTTCCATTAACACATTGTTGACCCGAACACATGTTACCAAGTTATCAGGCATGTTACGGGGTTCCTAGCATGTTCCTAGGTGTCAAAACGGTTCTCGGAATGCTAAAATATGCATACAGCAGCAGTACAGGCGATTAGGAAAAGTCAACTAGCAATTACGTTGGTCAACAGGGAATTATGAATGCTAATCGCCTACAGTGTAGGCGATTAGGGTCATGTGACATGCAAATTTTTGAGTTTGCATGCAATTAGGGTCATGTGACATGCATTTCAGAACTTATCAGGCGATTAGGGTCATGCAGCATGCAAAAACACAACATAGCAGGCGATTAGCCCCTAATTGCATGAAGAGCAGGCGATTAGCCCTTCATGGTAGGCGATTAGCCTGCTAATCGCCTGTCCCTCAGGCGATTAGGTGTGCTAATCGCCACCTGCCCAGCAGTTTCAGTTTTTCGCGCGTTTAACACTCCAAATCAACCCTAGAACGTGTGTAAACCTCCAATATCAAACAAACAAGTATCCTAAACATGTTTAGATCAAAATACATCGTTTAACCTTGTTCTAGCAGCCCTGGATGCAATCATGTTTCTAAAACATAACACAAGTATCATGTAATCATCACACTAACATGCGTAAACACAACCCTAATGAACAATCAATCAGATTACTATATCAAACCATCACCATAGATCAGTAACTACCCTAACATCATGTTAATAATCCTTCTTGAATCATAAAAATCCAATCTTTTAATTAAAACCTACACATACAACATGCATAGCATCTAGAATCAACACAACAACGATTATTAACGATTTACAGAAGGCACAAGTGTTTATGAACAGGTCTGGACCATTAGGGATTCAATAAAAACGTTAGAAAAGATTGCATGGATGAAAACCACACCTTAGTTTATGATTGATTGATGAAATAGGCTTGAAATCAAGTTGTTTGATCCAAAATCGTGTTCCAGAGGTTGTGTGGGTGTTGGGATGAGTTGTGGGGCGACTAGGGTTAGTGTTATGAAGTTTAGGAGGTCAAATATTGTATTTATAGTCGTTTTTAGTCGTAACCCACGTTGCAGGCGATTATGGTCCAGTTGCAGGCGATTAGGGCTGCTAATCGCCACCCCCTTAGGCGATTAGCCCCCTACTCGCCACCTTGAGGCTGCTAATCGCCTCCTGGAGGCTGCTAATCGCCACCCTGTAGGTGATTAGCTCACCCTAATCGCCTACAGGGTATGTTTCCAAGTATTTTGCGCGTTAAACCCCGTTTTAACATATGTTAACACATTTTCACATACCGACAAGTCACATAATGATTATAAACACATAACACTTGCAAATAAACCCATTCACACTCGTTCACCAATCCCCGGGACTCGAGACTTGCATGTACCCTATGCTTTGACGATTCTCCGAATCATCACCCCTTGTACACTTGGTTAATGACTGACATCTAACGATCCCCTAGGCCAACATCTAATGATTCCCTAGACTCACAAAATAGTTCCCGAACCATAATCCGACTCAACTAACCCAGTTAAGTACAGAATACGCGTGACTCGCTAAGGTAGACTTTAATCTAGACGACGTTGTTAACTTGAATTTGCCGGGTGTCACAAGGATCTTCCTCTTTAGTTTCATCACTATCAGACTCATTGCCAGATTGCTGAGTTGCTTCTGCCTTCTTCTGACTTGTAACTTCGACTGTAGAAGCTATACCCTTTCCCTTATCAGGTCTAGGTCTGGATGATTCTGCTTCTACAGTTGCTGCTAAGGCTGGTTCATAAACAACTGTACCACTCGATTCAGGTGCAGTAGCAGCAGACTTTGGTTCAGTAACAACTGGGACTTCACGGGTTGGTGAAGGCCTACGAAGATTCCCTTGGGAAGCTTCACCACCCTCATCACCTCCTGCGTTTCCTTCTTCATCATTATTGTCATCATCATCATCGTCTTCATCAGATACTAGATCTACTATTTCGACATCAGAGTCACTATTTGCATTTCTCTAGTTGTCCCGTGGTGGTTCTGGATAATCTATTCTGGCGATGTGTCCAATAACTCTCTTAAACTATGGTTCCGTGCCCATTCTATAAGTTTTCATCCTTGACATTCCTACATCATTCATGTGATCAAGATTCATATTATCTCTCTGAAATTTTAGGACATCTGGAATTTGTGCATAAAATATCATTTGCAAGAACCCTGGATACATATTTGATCCCTTATCTCTGTACTTCGTACCCAAGTTCTCCTTCATATGGTGAAAGATCATGCCTGAGAAGTTGAACGGTTTTCTCAAAATCAGGGCAACCATTGCTGAGCAGACTGTCTCTCGGGCCGCATCAAAATTGGTAGCTCTGGTACTCATGCAGTGAATAAGTATATGCTAGAAATACCGATAATGACGGCATAAACCAGATTTCAGAAACATGGAAGCTTTGATGTTTTCAGAATATTGGAGCCTCTTGAAGAATCCCCTCACTAGGTACTTTGGAAATTCAATGGGATAATTGTCTTGGTCATCAACATGTAAAGCTTCTTGAATATGTTGTTGAGAGACCACCACCTCACGTCCTTTGATCTTTCCAATGATCGCTAATGGATTACGATCGTAAGTCAGAAAAAATTTATCACATCAGCATAATCCGCCGCGTTCCTTGAATTTGGGTCCAGATGCGCCACAATGTTGTGTTTAAGCCCGATGGTAAACTCCATATTTGCATATGCTCATACACAACACATAAGAACACCGAAAATGGCTAAAAATGATCAAATGAACAAAATCGCCAAAAATTCTGAACTACAGGCGTATGAACCATTCATACGTGTTCATACATACACGTATGAGCTTCATATGTGTGCAATGAAGCATGAATATGGCCTCATACGCGTATGAGCCAATTCCTCGATTCAAGGCTCCATTTTTGGTAGATAAGATCTAAATAGACTGATTAACATAACCTCAAAACCATTTTGATTAACATTGTTTATTGGGGGTTTTAAAGTCGGTTAAGGCCGAACCCTATAAATTGATCAAAAACAAATAATTTTGTGGATTGAGTCAATTAATTTTTAGCACAAAGGAACCACCTTTTGATTCTAAATACGAGATGATGAATGAAAAACACAAGGGATATAACAATTAAAAAGTTAAAATTTGGTCAAAGAGAGAGTGTGGGAGGGTTTTATGAAAACGCGTATGAGAGAATGAGGGATTTCAACTCAACTGTTGTTTATATACAACCTCTCATACGTGTCCCATCTCCAGCCGTATGGAACAATCACACGTATGACAATTATAGCCCACAACTATCACACGTATAACACCTTTAGCCCTTCAACCATTTTCAAAATTGTCAAAATGGCATATGTATGACTCCTCATACGCCTAGGTGTTGATATGGGTCATCTAATACACGTATGATCTCCATACGTGTATAAGACATTAGGCGTATGAGCTTCAAAAATTTCAAAAAAAATTTACCATTTTTCCCTACACTCTCAAAACTTCATTTTAACGCACAGGAACATGATTTCGAGTTCGGGAAATGATTTTAAACATTCATAAAGGACTAATTTACCCTTGAAACTTGAAAATGTGGGGATCTATCATCCTTCGACACATTCTCCCTCGAAACGCACAATTAATCAAACTTTGACTTATTGGGTCGTTTCACTAACTGATGATTAGAGACTCACGCACAACTGGAACCAACAGTCGTACTGAAATCCGATCTTTCACACATTGACCTTACCTGAACCAACGTCTGACTTACCCTACTGACCTCGGATTTTGAAAATATGTCAGTTTTAGAATAAATCAGTTAGTTTGATCATTTGAATTTCATAGTCCACTTAGTTGTTCTTTTGACTCTGACGGTTTTGAATGGGAGATAACACAATGCATTGAAAGCACATCCTACATTGGTTTTTCAAAAATAAAATAGAAATGGAAAATCTTTTTGGATTGTTGATATGATAAGAAATTCAAACTAGGGTACGAAATGAAATATTCACAAACAATGATTTTGTGAGTTTGCCGGGTAGAGAATCATATCAGTTTACGGACCTGTCATGATAACTGTTTTTTAGTTAATTCAGATTATGATAATCAATAAACAAGCGATTACCAATATATATATCCACTTAAACCTAAAAATCTGGATTAATCGCCGGCACTGTAGATATGACTAAGTAAAATTTATACTTGCGGTCAATGGTCCCCGCGCACATGACACATTCCTGTATCAGGCATTACGCAAAGCTTCATCGTAACAGGTGAGTAATCCATGACCATCCGTTTACAAGACACGAGATTGATTGACTCTCGGTCAGGATGGGGGCAGATACCGGAAACCCCCTTTTTTCATACATAGCTTAGAGGGCGTGCACAATCCAAGTCACTATCCCAGTGTAAAATCGCCATAAGATCCGTATTTATTATTTACTGTACATGTGCCTGATTTACAAACTGATCTTAGCGGGTGTGTCGAATCCAGGTCGCTATTCTAGTGAACATGCACCATAGGCGTCAGTATTACTTATAGTTTACTCCACACGTACGTTAGGTTTTCGGTACGAGTAGCTGGAGACGAAAAATGCTCGCACTCCTCATCTGAAATTCTCTTATTATTTGTACGAGAATTAGGTTTTTACTATTTATGAATCTTTTCAGCACATTTGAAGAACACGTGATCGATTCAATCGGATTTGAAATAAATCCAAGACTCGATCAATTGTTCCCGGATGAATCACAGACTTAAAGTCACGAAACCTCAGATTTTGGCAACCCATCAATCAAGATTTCGGTACTAAGACCTTATGCCAATGAGACAGGATAACCACTCAACTGTAAGTCGTTAATATTGATAGAACCGTGCTAACTTATAAATGATTTTTAGGCCTACTAGTATATCACTTGTAAGACTGATATCATTTGCAATTTAGGTTTTGGGCAATCAGACACTCCACTGATGTACTATCATATTCTCTTATCCACACACCAAAAACTCAATTTTAGATTTTTTGATGTTTTTGTATTTTTTTAATGTTTTGGTTTTTGTTGGTTTTTCAAATGTTTTTGTATTTTGATAAGAGAAACTATTTACAAAAATTGAAGTATCGATGTGGACTAATATTGTTTTTCTTTGACACCATTTACGATAAGCAAAAACTCGAAGCGAGATTTGCCGAAGGCTTTCATAATAGGTCAGCACGTTGTTGGTCGGTGTGAATTTTAACAACATCACTGAGATTCTTTTAATAGCAATCACGTATGAAATGCTAGTGAATATGGATGTATTTGACCTTGGAGTAGTTAACCGGGTCCTTAATGATAGCTACTACTGGTTCATTGACAACTTACATAGGGGCAGTAAGAAATTTCAAACCATAATCCCCCATCTGTTGTTGAATCCAGATCACCTGCGAGCAGCTTGAAGAAGCGGCAACATACACGGCTTCATAAGTGGAAACAACTACCGATGTCTATTTCTTGCATTGCTAGGATACGAGTCTACTCCCTAAGAACTGACATCTAGCCATTGTGGATTTAGCATTGAGCTTGCAGCCAACATAGTCTGAATCACTATAGGCGGTGAAATTGAACGTATCGTCACAAGGGTACCACAGACCTTTGGTCGGACATTCCTTCAGATATCGAACTGATTTTTTATAAGTTTCTCAAAGTCTCTGCACAAGCTTTTGTTAGTTAAGCCAAATATGATATCATCTACATATACTCGTACCAGCAAGAGATCTCCATCTTTCTCCTAGGTGAAGAGTGTACAATCAATGAGTCCTCAGATGAACCCATGAGAGATAAGGTACTTCGAAAGTGTCTCGTACCATGCTCTTGGAGCTTGATGAAGTCCATAGAGAGCCTTGTTCAATCGGTAAACACAGTCTCTGTGCACTAGATCTTTGAAACCCGGTGTTTGCTCCACGTACACCTCTTCTTTCACTTTTCCATACAGAAACACGCTCATTATGTCCATTTGGTAGACTTTGAATCGCTTATATGATGCAAACGCGAGAATCATGCGTATTGCTTCCATATGAGCTACCGGAGCGTATATCTCATTGTAATCAACCCCTTCAATCTGCCGGAACCCATGAACAACTAAGCGAGCCTTATTTCTGACTACAACGCCATGATCATCTTTCTTACATTTGTAAACCCACTTCGTTCCGATCTTCTACGCACCCTTAGGAAGATCTACTAGGTCCCAAACACCCACTTTACTGAATTGCAGGAGTTCTTCCGGCATTGCCTCGATCCATGGATTTTCCTTTAATGCTTCGTGGTTCGGTTTGTGATATATATAAAGTGAAAGCCAAATCGTTCTGCTCACCAAATTTCAATAATCCATGAATATAGAGCTGTAGCACTTGCACGAAGATGCCTGTGAGTCGTTACACCACTTTTTGGATTACCAATAATGTTTTGCTGAGGGTGTACATCATGGATCCTAGATTCAGGATGAGTTGGAACAGGGACACTCTTACATGTTGTACTTGGAAAGATCAATTCTGAAATTTAAAATAGGAGCACCAGAAGATGACGGACTAACAACTGATGATGTCACATTTGTACTTGTACCTGTAGAAACAATGTTAGTATCAACAGTGGCAGTGACATTACTGGTTGGATCGGAAGAATTAGCCGGATCCGCTGGTTGATGATAAAGAATCTCTAAAGAATCAACAAAGTCATCATCATCTAACGAAGTTAAATCATTTTCTTCATATGCTTTCATAAAAACCTATTCCTCTTCAATGTTACCAGCTGCTAAAGAAGGCCCTGGATCAGAAGGAGCTGTTACTGGGGAAACAATGATCGGACGCACCAGCGAAGAGCTAGTAGCATTTTCACACTTGTAGTACATTTTAGCAACAACTTTTTCTACTATAGCATCAAGACCAAATTCCTCAAATAAACTGGCGTAGTCGAACATCCAATCGGGTCCTGTACCTTGAGGATTAGTTGTGTATCACTGGACATCGACATTCATCCATTCTTCAACACACATTGTGTGAGTACCCCAAACCCTCTTTTTGGGAGTGGCGTACCCGACAAAGAATCCTTCTTCTGATTTTTCACTTAATTTCTCGTTCTCTATCATTATTGCACATGGAGCATCGAATGTTCAAGGAATTCAAGATTGGGTTTGCGAAGGTTGAGGAGCTCATAACTGGCCTTCCCAAACTTCTTCACTGTTAGGACTCTGTTCAATGTATAACAAGCACAATGTACGGCTTTATTCCAGAATATTGCTGGGAATTTCGAGTCAGCCAACATCATCCTAGCAGCCTCAATCAAGGTCCGATTTTTCCTTTCTGCTACACTGTTCTACTACGGGGTGTAAGGTGCACTGAATTCTTTATGGATACTACGTTCTGAACTGAAAGCTTCCATTGCTTGATTTTTGAATTCAGGCCTCTTATCAATGTGAATCCTGCGAATTTTTAGTTTATACATGGATTCGAGCTTAAGGAGAAAAACTTCTAAATTTCTAAACGTCTCACTTTTCGGTTGCATACAAATCAGCCAAGAAAATCTAGAATAATCATCAGTGATAACCAAATAGTAAAGATCCCCACAGTAGCTCTTCCTCTTCACTAGACCGAATAAATCCATATGAAGTCTTTCAAGCAGAGTAGACACTGAATTGATCTTCTTCTTGGGGTGAGACTTCTTCTTTTGTTTTCCCTTCTTGCAGCTGACATAGACGTCATTGAGATGAAAATGTTTGACCGAGATACCATCCACCAAACCATTCTTGACTAACTAGTTCATCTTTCTTAGGTGGATGTGTCCCACACATCTTTGCCACATGATTGACTCTTTCTATGTAGCTTTCGACAAAAAGCAGGTAACATGGGCAGACTTTATGATTGCTTGGCTCATATCCAAAACATATAAGTTGTTCACCTTTGGAGCTGACATTGTAACCCACTCCTCCGGTATCACGAATCCCGGTTTCATAATGAAACACGCAGTGTCATTGAATATAACAGAAAGTTTCTTCTCACAGATTTGGGATACACTCAGTAGGTTATGATCGATCTGTTTCACATAATTGATCCGATCAAAATTAACTATCCCATTCGACATACTTCCTTCCTTCGTGATATAACCCCCTTTATTTCTAGCAAAGGCAACATATCCTCAATTGATGTTCTTGATATTGAATAGGAGCGATAAGTTACTTGTCATGTGCCCGGATACTCGACTATCAACAATCCAAAGACTACTAATAGACCCTATGGAAACACCATGCACGAACAGTTAAAGATTAGTTGGAATGGGGGACCCAAGCCTTTACGGTCTTGGGTCGTCCATTAGCATCAAGCATAGGGATTTCCATCCACTCGTCTGATGGTGTGAAAGAAGCACACATAGCAACTGGAGCTTGTGGAGCTCTGCTTGAGCTGCTATAACTTTCAGACTTTGAATCACTTGCTTTCGGTCTCTAAACTTGTTCCGTCTTAGGCTTAGGAGGCTTTGCCTTGACCACTTTGGAAGGTGTCTTAGGTTGACTTTTTAGGCTCACTGGTTGTTTAGCTTGAAAAATCTCCTTTGACTTACCCTTAGGCTCCCCATAGATGATTATCTCTTTGGGTTTGCCTTTTGGGTGTTGACCTTGGCAGGTTTTAATGATGCCCCCTCATCCACTTTTTTCTTGCCTTTGTCTTGCTTAGAAATCACTTTAGCCGATTGCTTTGGTGATTCAGGCGCTTTTTTGGATGAGGGTCTGTAGTTCTCAGTAGTGTGTCCCCTACGAGGTCTCAAGTATGGACAGTTTGAAACTATGTGTTCGACCTCTTGGCACACAATACATGTTCTCCGTTCATATTGGTTCTGAGATACATGCCTTGGCTGCTGAGGAGATTGCACTTCAGACTTGCAACCAGAAATTTTAGATAGAGAGGAACTAGCCTCATGATTATGTGACCTGGGTGACAACTTCCTTTGATCCTTTTGTTTGAAATAATTCAAATTAGAGATGTTTTCAAAGAGTTGTACCCGATTAGTTCTAGTTGATCTTACAAAATTCGCTGGCTTAGGAATTTGACATGGTCTTGTCCACATGATATCCGGGTGTTTGGGATGACAAGGAATCCCGACTTTCTTTTTTAGAACCGGTGGTGGCTGTCTGACCTGATTAGCTTGTCCACCTTGACTTGCGGTCAATTTTAACTTAGTTTCTTTTTCTTTACCCGTTTTGAAAACTTTAGTGATCAAAGACTTGTCCACATTTTTGATTGGAAATTTCTTATTTGAAAATACTTTTGTGGAACCTTTGACCATGTAAAACAAACCAGAGTTACATGCCGACTCCTCATTATCATCATCGGAATCAGAATCCGAATTAGTATCACACTCGATATGATTCTCAATAGGAATCATGTGCTTTGGTTTCTGATGACCTAGACCAGGCTTACTATCCTCCTCTTCACTGATTTCATTATAAGTTTCAATTAAGCAGTAGTTATCATTTTGACAACTTCTGCTTTCCTGATTTCATCCGGGTCAGCAACTACGGGAGTTGTGACCTAAAATTGTGTGACCGCAGTCTCATCCGGTGATTTGGAATAATTTACATGAGTGGTGGAGGAACAGTTTGATAACCTATCCCACTAGTGCTCTTTTTAGTTATTTAACTTTCAATTATGTGGTCTAGCATATACTTGGAATTTAAATAATTGTCAAGCTTTTTCTTGATTGCCTCGTAATCACATTGTGCCGCTGCCAGATTCTTTTTGGTTTGTGTTAAATCAGTGATGTAGTTATTGATTGCATCTTTTTTATTAAGAATTGTTCTTTTCATTTCACTAACATCCTTTTTCAACAACATTATAGTTTCTTTAAATTCTTTCTCCTTTGATTTTAAGGCAGTATTAGCATCAGTGCACGCTCGAAGATCATATACCAAAATGGTATTGTGTTCTTTGAGTGATTTGATTCGGGCTTTTAATTCAACACAGTTTGAACATTTTAGAGTTTCAGAGGAACTGACCTCGTTGTCTTGGATATTGGCCATAAAAGCATAGTGAGAAGACGAACCATTTGTAGAGAAATACTTGGAATAATGAACTGTTGACTTTACCAAATCTTGAACCAAACAATATTTGTGATTGTTTAAGAAATCAGCTTCTATGAGCAGTCGGTCAACATCATCATCCAAAGAATCAGTATTGCTCTCTG
Organism: Ambrosia artemisiifolia; assembly: GCA_032199755.1. Lineage (NCBI taxonomy): Eukaryota > Viridiplantae > Streptophyta > Magnoliopsida > Asterales > Asteraceae > Ambrosia > Ambrosia artemisiifolia. The sequence goes on along the minus strand of CM063529.1, from coordinate 28,241,071 downwards.
AAGATCCATATTGTTGACCGGATGTCTCTTCCGAACTCTCATCGTCACTTGAACTTGCTTCAGAACTTGAGGAAGATGACCCGGATTCTTGTTGCACATCCTTGATTATCTCTGCATAACATGCCGCACCTCCCAAATTTACCTCACCATTGCCTCATAGCCGAAGATTCCAGTTAACGCCCTCATCAGGTTTCATTACCATCGCTCTAGCCTGATTATTGGCTTGTGGTGCAGGCGGTGGCAGTTGTTTTTTTACTGGCACAATAGCACACTCATGATTTGGAGCTGCTGCTTGCTGCTGTTGAGGTCGGTGCTAGAAAGGATTTTGTTGTCTTTGACCCCGGTTCGCTCTAAACGGATACTAGTTTCCCTGCTGGGTTGGTTTATCACACTATCTATTGAAGTGTCCACGTACTCCACAGTTAAAGCACATGGCCTTCTGCTTGTTAAAACCATACTTCGTATCCTTGTTGGTCTGCCAATCAGTGCGCCCGGTTCTGTCCATAAAGCCTTCAACATGTCTGACCACACTTGCGAAATGCCACTGTATATCCATCAGTTTCATTTCATCCTTGTTGACTCGATAATAATCTTCTTTCGTCAAGTTGACATTGCCAATGTTTCCCGCCACCAAGTATTTGTATGATGTGACAAATGCAGATAATATGGCCACATATTCTTTTACAATCTCTAATGTCACATTCCTAAAATTATGCATTGAGGGTTGTGCCATCAAAGTGTTAGAAGAAACATTGGCTGACTGTTGGGGAGTGGAAGTATTGGGATGAACATAAGTGTTTGCTGATTGTGGTGGAATTGGACAATAAGTGGTAGAAGTGGATGGTGGTGGTGTGTATTGGTAAGCACTAGAAGGTTGCATTATGGGATCAGGAGTTGGGACTTGAATAAATTAAGGTGTATTGCAGGAAAGTGAATCATTAATAACAGACGACACGAATGCAGTATGAGGTCGTGAACGAGTGGTAACAGTGGAAGTTGATGGGGGTGGCTACATGATAAAGTTCAGGATTCTACGGTGGTGGAATCCTCTTCGCCTTTCTTGATTCCTCAATCTCCCTATTTTCTAGCTTCTGGAAGAAGTCATTGATGGGTAGAGTTTCATACTGACCCATTTCCTTCATCACATCAACATAATGCATCCATTGCGGAGGAAGTGCATCTGTAAAACGCTCAGTTAATTCACAAGAAGTATATTTAAGATCAAACTTACAAAGTTCACTCATGAGATGGTAGTATCGGGACTTCATGTCTCTGAGTGTCTCCTGTCCGATATGATTGGATGCTTCAAACTCTTTCCTCAGCTGATCATGCCTTACATTTAACTTCTTCTCACCACCCTCACATCTCTGCTTCAAAAGCGTCCATACGTTGTAAGCATTCTCACATACGTCATATTGATGTAAAATATCCTTCAGAAGTGCCTTTGTTAGAATGGAGAACGCTTTTCTCTCATTCTTATAGTTCGTCTTCTCATCATCATTCATCTGTGAGATATCCACTGGTATGTTGGAATTCTCCTTTAAAGTTCGCACCAGTCGATGCTCTACCCAATACCAGATTTCAGCATCAATTCCTTCAATGTGTCTCGTTCAAACAAACTGTAATCGGGAAGAGAAACGGACAAAGTCAAACTTGAAAAAGTTCAAAATTTGACTAAGTTTGATGTTCACACGTATGGATAGATTAACACACATATGAGGCATGTTAACACATGTATGGACCTTTAACACAAGTATGGAAACAGGCTTATGAGAACACATGTATGGAACTTTGATGAGTATGAACCAAGCGTATGGACTAACACGTATCAACAACACTTATGATGAAATTAACATGTATGAAACAGATGGTGTATAAGGGTAGGCTTATAAAAGGAACACATATGCATTCTAACACGTATATGTATAACATGCAATCACCAACACAAGTATAGAGTGATACGTGTGACCTTAGACACTTAAGGGGTGATACGTGTGAAGAAGATACACGTATGAGCTGATACACATGGGCTATCAGGCGTATGGCAGCAGGGAACACTTATGAGTGTTCTTCATGGTGCAATTGAGAATTTTTGGTGTTTTTGGGGATTTTGATGATCTGATGATTAGGGTTTTTGCAGGGAATGATTTCTAACAAGTTTCTATTGCCCAAATTGATCTAAAAACAACGATTATAATAAAAAAAATGTTAAAAACTATGATGAACACCAAACTTATGGGTTTTATGCAAATTCTCAAATCTGATCCAAATTAACATTGTTTAGCACCTAATTTTGATTCAGTCAGTTCCAAAACACCTTTCTAATATGAAACACCGATCAAATCATCAAAAACAATCCATGTTAGTGATTTCAAGCCAAACACCATGATATTCATAAACTTGAATTTTTTTTCCAAAAATCTCAGATTTGATCTATTTTGATTGAAATATGATTTGGTTTCAATAAAAAACAGTTTCTAAACATGAATCCACAATCAAATCACTAATCAAAACATCAAACACACCTCAAGATCAATAAAAACAATGTTTATGCACCAAACGGGTCAAAATCGTTTTTCTAAGAACAATTACCTAAAAACCTTTCAGATCTGATGCAAACAACTATAACAACACGCGTAATATGAGCCTCGGCTCTGATACCACTTGTAAGATCGACAAGATATTAGTATCAAGCGCATATCAGATTGAAGGCGGAATCAACAATCCAGTTAGTTGTTATACGTGAGTGTTAGTGAAAAAGATAAGATAATAATATGAAGAGCACACACACAAAATGGGTTGTACTTGTATAGAAATGGTAAAAGTTATGAAATATTACAAGGCATGGGGTATTAATAGTCACAGACTCATACGCCTTACATCCTTCACACGTATGGCTTCATACGTGTCCTTCTGACATGCATATGAGCATTCATACGCATATGAGTCTAACAAATTGACCAAATACCCCTAAACATTAACTAATAACCCAAACGATCACTAAACGAGCCAATAATCACCCTAACCCGATAACCAAGCTAGGGACATATTCGAAAGGTGTACTTACACAAATAACACTTTTTTTCTAGTTTTACAACTGTCATTGAAGCACTATGTATACACTGTTTGATTGTCATGGGTGTTCTTGCGATGCAGCGTGGAACACATATACTGTCAGGGGTGTGCACCATACGGTTCGGTTTGCTTATTAGCCTCAACTGAAATGAAGTCATCGGTTAATATGTTTGATTTATTCGGTTAAATTATTAGTATTCCTATTGGCCCTGTTAATTTTGGTTAATAAACAAAATCAAACTTGGCCTAAATTTTTACTTAGAAATACGTGAAATTAACATATAAAACATGAAATAGAGTTATAAAAGCTAGAAATATATGAAAATATGCATGGTTCAGATCGGTTTTGTTAATTTCTATTAACTAAGCGTAAAAAAACCCGATTTTTGGTTATTCAATTTTCAATTAATAGTTTCCGATTAATTCGGTTTTCAGTTGATTTGGTTCGATTTCGTCTAATTTTTATTCGATTTCAGTTAACAATACAGTTTTTGCTTATCCGTAAGACATTGTTAGATGGAATGATATTGAGGCATCCCTTCTCCGTTCCATCCCTCTTATTTGCTTATCTGTAAGACACTTTGGGGGGACTCTATAGGTGATTGCCTTCGTGTTTTTGCACCTATATGTTGTTTAATATTTAACGTGTTTTTAGTGTGTAGAACTCTCTCCCTACTTCATTGATTAGCAGTCGCCTGTTTTTTTAAAGTTTGTTGGTCCTTTGTTTTTTTGGAGCAGGGGGTCTCCCTGAAAGTCGCCTCTTTATTCTCAAGATAGAGGCAAGGTTTGCCTACATCCCAGCCTCCCCAGACCCTACTTGTAGCGTGCTATTTGTGGGATTTACTGGGTATGGTTTAAAGAACTTGAATATACTGGTTGGAAAAGCTTTATTCTTCCATTGATTGATTACATTTATATATGCACACGTACAGGAGTAATTGTAGGGTACATAAAAGGAAAAGTATAAATGCTAGCACTAAACAAGGAAGACAATATATGTATAAATGTGATTGGTAAGTAATATGACAAGTGGTTGTGATTTGAATTAATTGTAATTATCCTTGATACGCCCCTGCAAGATGGAGGCTCCATTGGAGAATATTCTAAGAAATAAGACACGATTGAGAGGCTTAATAAAGGCATCAGCTAGTTGGTCTTTGGAGTTTATGTGAAGGACTTTTAACAAGCCGTTAGAAACCCTTTCACACACAAAATGGTAATCCAAGGCTACGTGTTTCATGCATGAGTGGTAGACAGGATTTGCACAGAGATGGGTAGCACCGGTGTTGTCGCAAAAAAAGTGTAGTTGAGCTGTTGAGAGTGATGCCTGTTCGGATAGTTAGTTTTATACCCATGAAGTTTCAGCTGCTACATTTGCAAGCGCTTTGTACTCGACTTCAGTAGATGAGTGGGATACGGACTTCTGAGGGGCTGATCGCCAAGATATTATGTTGGACCCCAGGTATAAAATTTATAGGGTGGTAGAGCGGCCATCATCTTGGACTCCTCCCTAATCTGAGTCTGAGAACTTAGAGATACTGAGGGGTTAGTTTTGGCGAAGAAATAGACTGAAATGGATGGTTCACTTTAGATACCGAAATACACGTTTGAGAGATTGCCAGTGGGATTGTTTTGGGGAATGCATAAATTGGGAAAGTTTATTGACAGCAAATGATATATCTGGTCGGGTGACGGAAAGGTATTAGAGCGAGCCAACTAATTTGCGTTATGGGGTCGGGTCAATGGCAGGTGAGGAGTCATGAGGATCGAGAGAGTTAGATGGACTAAGCGTGGTGAGAACCTCTTTGGCACCATGCATGTTGAATTGTGTGAGAATGTCATGAATGTGGTGGTTCTGGGATAAAAGGGGTCCGGTAGAAGTAGGGATTACCTCGATACCAAGAAAATGATGTAGGTGGCCGAGATCTTTAATGTAGAATCGACGACCAAGGGATGCAGCGAAGTTGTCTAGGACGTGAGTATTATTGCCGGTTAAAACAATGTCATTTACGCACACCATTAAGTAGGCTATGATGCCATTGCATTGGTAGATGAAAAGTGATGGATCTGCTTGTGATTTTCGAAAACTAGAGTCTAGGAGGAAGGTGGTAAGTTCCATGTACCAAGAACTAGGGGCTTGTTTTAACCCGTATAATGATTTTTGAAGTTTGCAGATGTGATTAGGGAATTGTGATTTGGTGAAATTGAGTGTTTGAATCATGTAGACTTCTTTTTGGAGAGTCCCTTGAAGAAAGGCATTATTCACATCTAGTTGTTCGAGTGGCCAGTTTTTGGATAAGGAAATGGATATGATGGTTTGAATGGTCACCTGTTTTGTTACGTGACTGAAGGTATCAAAGTAATCCTTGCCATGTTGTTGATGGAATCCTTTTGCAACAAGGTGAGCCTTGTATTTGGCAATGGATCCGTCAGGATTACGCTTGATGCGAAAGACCCATTTACGTCTAATAGGCGATTGGGTAGTACCGGGTATAAGTTCCCATATATGGATTTGGATGAGAACATTAAACTCGGAGTCCATGGCACTTCGCCAATTTTCATCTCGGAGTGCTTGGGTGTGGGTGGTGGGTTTAATAGTTTCGGTAATAGGATGAAGCGTGACGGAGTTGACAAACTTGGAGTTGCAATATTTGGGTTTTTTTTGTTTGTTCTAGTGGGTCGTGGGTTTGGATATGATGTGGAGGTTGGAGAAGGTGAAGTCGATGTGGTATGTGCATGGTATTCGGATGAGGAAGCAATAGATTGGTTTGTGATTGGGTTGACAGATGTGTGCGGATTTTAGTTTAAGATGGGTTGGCCAAGTTGTTCATGAAATTCGGGTTTGTATATAAATGGTTGGGATTTGAGGAGGGTGATGCGGGACGAGAGGAAGGTCCATGTGTATTGGGAATGGGTGTGTTATGTGGGATGGTAGGGGAGGAAGAATTTTTCATGGGAACTTGAGTGTGTGTGCATGGTAGGAGATGGTGTGGAAAAAGACATTAGAGTAGTGAATGTAGTAGGAGTTGTGGGTGGTGAATTTATTGACAATGTATTATCATTAAAGAATTGTTCAACAGTAGGTAGTATAGAATGGGGTGAGATTTTGGTGTTGGGGTTCTTTTTGTATGGAAAAACATGTTCTACAAACTTAACATGGTGTGAGTGATAAAGCCGAGAAGAGGTGACGCCAAGGCATTTGTAAGCTGAGAAGGGGTTGACTTTAATTGAAAATTCAGAGGTTAGAAAACTCTTAACAAATGACTAACTTATCTTTTGAAGATTTGCATGAGAATATATCAATAACTTGCTAATGAACAATTTTAGGTGGTTAACGTGTGTTTATCGTGTTAGCTTTCCAAATAGTTGTCATGTTAGGATTCCCAAAAGGATACTAATTGTCTGAAAATGGGAATGTTGATCTCGAGCCTTTTTAACATATGTTATGTAGTTGACATGCTTAGGTTGTTATTATAGTATATTTGCATATATATTTTTTATTTGGAGTCTTACGTATGTTAATTTAGTATTTTAGAATTAATTTAGTTTAAACAACTTCAAACTATCTTTTAGTGGTAAATCAAGGACAGAGTTTCAGTACTATTGCATCCGCCCACATCCATGGATTGATATTTGGTTCTTATCTATGCTTTACTACTTATATGATAGGGTGCACTTGCGTTTTTGTGTGCGTTTTAATGTTAAGGTTTAAACCATTTTTATAAACATTAAAACCAAACGTGCATCTATTCGTTGTAAAAATTATGCATACATAGCAACATGTGAGTGAAGACTTTGGTAGAAGGATGGCCAAACTTGTGGTGCCAGGCACTTATTGAGGTGGTGGTCATGGTGTTGAGTTCCGGTGGAGGGCGAATGGAAGCGTAGTAGACATCATTGTGATTCAGCACGCGCATGAGGTGCGCCCCTTTGCGAAGATCCTTGATCACAATATGAAATGGAAAAAAATCAACAGAAACCCGATTAGATTTACATAATTTTGCAACAGAAACAAGTGTGTTACAAAGATGTGGTACACAAAGAACGTTATTTAAATTAAGAGGACGAGTTGAAGTAGGAATTTTAGTGTGTCCAATGTGAGTAATAGAGAGGGTTTTACCGTTTTCGAGAACAATCTCGTCTAGGCCTCTGTACTCGGATAAGGCGTGGAGATAGCCACATCCGGGGGCCACGTGATCAGATGCGCCAGAGTCAAACACCATCCACTGTGGAGTTGTAGGCTGGGTTATGGTAGCGTTGACCATTGGAGTCATTGACGGCTGCGTAGAAAGGGAAAGATTGTTGTCACGCAAGAAACAGGGAAGTTTCTGACTTTCCTTAATGTCGTGACCAGGGATAGAATAGTACTGACAAAATGAGAAATGCCATTGGGATCGGTTGTTGGTGTTCGGATTTTGAGTGGACCAGGAGGAGCGGTTGGATCGGGATGAAGACGACTGATGCATGCGACTGGATCTGGTGTCATAGACGGGTCGGTTAGTAGACCTATTGGTGCGCTGGCTTTGGTTTACGACAGTCATGGCTGGAGTAGTTTAGGCTTCTTTCATTAGCGTTCTTCATCAACAAGTTTGTCAAACAACTCGGGGTAGGAGATTAAATTTCTCGAGCTGTGATGGCAGCAACTAGGTTCGTGTATTCATCTCCTAGTTGGTTGAGAATGTGAACAATGAGGCCTTCTTCCACGACCGACCGGTTCGCAAGGGCAAGTGTGTCGGCTATGTTTTCAATGTCATGAAGGAATTCTTTGATTGAGCGAGTTCCTTTTGTTTTTTTTTTGCATGTTTAGACTTGATTTATATGATTCGGGAACAAGGATTGCTAGCATAGCTTGCATTTAGTTTTTCCCAGGCTTGACTAGCCGTCTTCACGGAGGAGACGATTGGCTGGATTGTTTCTGAGAGGCTGCCGAGGAGGGCGCTGATTATTATGTGATCTTGTCGGAACCAGATAGTATAGTCCGGGTTTTGTTTTGCGGGGTCACCGACGATGGTTTTTGGTGGTCGATTGGTTGGTCCAGTTATGTATTTGTCAAGATCGAGTCCAGTGAGGGTGGACTATATTTGTTTTCTCTGGGTGATGAAGTTGGTTTGGGTGAGTTTGATGGGAAAGTGTTGGGTAGTAGTGAGCTGAATGACAGATTTTGGGGATAACATGTTGGGTTCGAAGGGTGGGTTTGATGGCTGTTGAGGCGTCGGTGGTGCAGGGGTTTAGGGATCGGGAAAACTCAAGGGAGTGTGATAGCTCTTGATACCATATAGAAATTGAATATAATGTTTAAAAAGGCTTGATTCTTCCATTGAGTGATTACAATTATACACACACACACGTACAAGAGTAATTGTAGGCTACATAAAAGGAAGAGTATTAATACTAGCACTAAACAAGGAAGACAATATATGTATAGCTGTGATTGGTAAGTAATATGGCAAGTGGTTATGATATGAATTCATTGTGATTATCCTTGATATGGTTGTTGTTGTTGTTGTCGTGTGTGTGTCTGTGTGTGTGTATATATATATATTCATTTACTTCTTTTCTAGTTGCATGCATCTAAATTTCATTTTTTTACAGGCTACACATTTACATTTCTACTAATTTTTTATTCTTTTAAGGAAAAAATCAATCTACACTAGTTATTTAATAAAGACTTAGATTTCTTATATGTAATCTCTTACCAAAAAAATTCTATTAACAATTGTGAGCATGTGTGTGTATACATCCAAGAATTAGTAGGTATAAATGTAATATACGTATTCTGTGAATTAAATAAGTAATAAACTTCTCTCAGCAAAAAAATATAATAAACAAAACTGACAGGTGTAACTCTTTGTTTTTTGTGGGTTAAAATAAATTACTATAAGTCAAATTCCCACAGTTGTTTAAAAAAATAAGTAAAAAGGTAACAAACACTTAAATAATTAATAGATCATTTAAATTAAAAACTGTATACTATGGGCATGCTATTATAGTTGGCTCCATGGCAGTGAAAGTATCACGAGTGCAGCTTTCAGGACCAAGGCTTATAGGCTGTTCTTCCTGCATTTAGATGTACAAAAAGAAACAGTTTTAGTTTTAGTTCAGTAACAAAACAATATCAGTTTTTTGATAATACTTAAAGTACCTGTAGGAGGTTTCTAAAGTAAGTAGTTGTATAATCCCCTGATGGAAAGAGAGCTTCTATTAGGTCCGCAAGGACTAGTTGTGGTTGGGATACTGCTCCATCATACCAATCTTGAAAACAATATGAAGAAAATATCAATCTAAGTTGAGGGTTCACAAACAGATTGTATATGTAATGGTTAGAATGAATATGTTTTCTAATTAGATATTGATTGCGATTTCTTATTTAAACATATTGTTTATAGAGTTTTCTTTTAAAAATAGGTAAATGCTTTTTAATCTCTTGAAGATTTATAAAAATGTTTTTACATTAATGTTTATGTGCTTATTTTAAGATGAAACAAGTTCTTTTCAACTATTTCCTCTTTGATGGTGCAAACTTACAAGTTTACCCTATCCTGGAAAATTGCTTGATCAATGTTTTAAAGAAGATACATATCAAATAGTTATATCTAAGGTCTAAAGTGTCATTGCTTTTAATGGAGGGCTTGTATGTATACGTATGTGTGTGTCGTTTGGTTAATGACACGCTTGTTCGTGTAGATAGGTATACAACTGATCATATTGAAACAATCAAATGTAACGAACCCTAATCAATTATTCAATTGTTTTGTGTAAATTGTGTGTTTCAGTCATTGTTAGATCCATTTACCACCCTAAGCCAATAATATTGATTTACCTTAAGGCTAAAATATTGATTTCAATAAGGAAGCCAGAACATTTGCTTAGATTGTTTATATGATCAAATGATATTTAATATAATGCTAGTTTATGGACAAATCTTGATCAACAACACTTAAATTTAAAAGAACATACCTAGAGCGAGATCACTTGAAAGGCGTTTATCGTATCTCCACACACTTTGAGATGATAGAAAACCAAAACAGGAATGATCATCTATATTGAGGTTTTGCAGGAACAATGTTGCGTTGTAGCTAAATGGGTCTCGAGTAGGTGTTCCATCAATCACTACATCTACGGTCTAATTTACAAGACGTAAGAATCTGAGTACAAGTTTGAGGATGAATTTGAATAAAGCAGAGCGAAACTTACACATAAGATGGCATGCAGTGCTTCCAAATCTTCAATAAATGATGAGTCGTATGTTATTTTGTTTATGGACTCATCCAAGTTCTCTCCACCTGCATCTTCTACATACTGTTGTACATATACCAAAATGCTGGATTTTTTAGTTTCATCTACTTAATATTTCAACTCTGACATAGTATATGTTTTGTAAGTTATAAAACTTTAAGGCAAATCCTACATTTTGTGTTATGTCAACATGAGATATACAAAGCCATAAGGAATGCATCACCTCAAATATTACCAACATATAATTTTAGGCGCAATGACTACGGATGAGAGAACTCCACAATTCAACTTGTTTGACTGAGAGTAGCACCAGGGTAGGTGACCACTAGGAAGTCTCCAGTTGGGCATGGGAAAACAAACCCGTGAGCTTCTCATTGGCAAAGCCAAGAATATTGGAAAGGTTAGAGGTTACAATAACAACAACCATACCCAATAAAATTCCACTTATAGCAAAGCTATTGCTAGGGTTAGAGGAGAGTAGGATGTAGGAAAAGTGCACCTTGATCCCAAAATGACTGAGAGACTGTATCTAGGGAGACTCAACTTCGAAACCATATCCGAATATTACATAACTACTAATAAAATTTTGGAATAAAGGGGAGAAAGTTAAATACATGGACTTCATCCGGATCTCAAGCGTATTTAATTAACAGCTTCATACAATATTTCACATGAGTGCATGCATTTTTCAATACATGAGTGTTTTGTTAGTTGTAACTAATAATAGTACTTGTTCTTATATATGACATTTAATTTGCAATAGATACCTTTAGCTTGTATGCTTCATTTGTAAAGGACCAAATACCCTGCAACAAGAGAAAGATGCAGATTTTGATATAAGCTATATCTTCTTAACCTTTCATCCTCTCTCAATTTATTCATTCTACCCACATACATTGGCGTGCCAACCAACATAATGGAAATGAAATGAAAGAGAATGATCAAAATGGAAAATTATCTATTGTTATAAAAGTAACAACACATGTGACACACATATGCAAACCACATGTGTTGCGAGTTTGAAAAAGATATAATATTTTTAATCGGTATACATACATCATTAAACTCCATCCAGGCCACTACTGGTTTGAGGTTTTTGCTTGCTGTAGAATTAACCAAGCACATGTAATAGCTTTTCACCTGCATAACCAAAAGCATCAGCAGTCATGCATATAACTTTTTAGTCAGAGGGGTCATCACACTATTCTTTTCTATATTGGTTACAATGAGGGCTCCAATGATACTTTTATATAAACAAAATCAGAATTTAGTTTTCTGTATCTATATATATGTGTGTGTGTGTGTATGTGTATCTATATATATCCAACAAATTCTATTAAATGGAGGGTCGACAGACCCTTTTGACCCTAGGTTCTGCCCCGCAACACCTGTTGGAAGTATAATTATGGCATCATGATCTTTACTTTAGTACTTACTAAATATGTAACAATATGATATGCAATTATCATCATTCTAAGTCTTGGTAGTCAACCGCAGCAAGTGACAGTTAATAAGTGTTTATTCCTGCTAGATTTGTGAAGGGGTGTGTCGCTCCAATTCACACCGATTCACACCCTATAAATAGGGTTACTATGTAAACATTTACAATGCAATGAATATGTGCATTTAGTACAATTCTCTCTCAAAATCATTTCTGAATTTCTGTGTTTTTGTTTATAATTTTAAAATCCTATAAAACCGCCCATGACCAATGGCCAATGCCATTTGCCTCACGCTGACTTTTCAATCAATGATTATAGATTTGAGGATCATTAACATAAAAATTATTTATCTTTAGACAAGTTGAAAAGGTATAAAATAAAGAAAATCAAACAATGCTACACTTACAACATTGTAGATTTCATTTGCTCTCACTTCATTGTCTGCAAAACTTCCCAAGTACTTGATCCACTCCGCCCTCTAACAAGTCGATAATTGACAATCATAAGAGATCTAAAACGAAGAATCTAGAGTAGAAATGTATACGATGGGTATGGAACTTTGTTTTGAAAGTGAATCTATATAACGGGTAGTAAGTACGAGATAGTATGTGTTTCTGTTTTTCATAATTGTGATAATTAAGTAATTAATTATTCTAATGTTTGAAAAACTATGATTATTTTAGGATCTACAAGTTGTATAATGTAACACTTTAATAATCATTATTAGATTGTTTTCTTATTTTCTTTAAAACCATGGGCTAGTTCAAAAGGGACTAATAACTGTTAAGACTATTAACTATTAAGTAGTGAGTTGTTGTAAGCAACTTGAAAGTCACATAATTAGTAGTAAGAAAAGATAATCACTAGTGGGTAGCTCACTAGTTTTGGTTTGGTTCTATATAAAATTATGCGATCTTTGTTTAGAAATCATAAAGGAAAACATCAATTTCATACTACCAAAACTTGCTACTTGAAAAACATTTGATCGAATAATAACTTTCAAACCACAACACCAAACGCGTCCTATAAGATATAGAAGTAGGAAGTACTTGGAGAGGAGCTTGCTCATCCATGGGAGAAAAGGTAATGTAATTGCATGATTGAGTTTCTTGATCATCATTAAGGCCGATGAAATGTGCAGCATATTGAGAAAAATGTTGTGGCTCACTGTTGTTTAGCATTTGAAGTGCACCCTCATTGTATAGTTTAAGTAGACATGGAGACGCTACCTTTTCTGATGTGATGCCTTTCATGGTCGACATGAGCCCTAGAAGCTGTTCATGTATTTGACAATCAGATGGTTAAACTACTAGCTCAAATAGTCAATTAGATGTATATAGATTATGTCATACAATTTGTATATAGGGTACAATTACATAAGCCTCTAAACGAAAAATTACATAATATGATATAATATGAAAGATTACCAAATTAGATGTATTTTACCAAATTGTGGTAAACGATTACATAGGCTTATGTAATTGACATAGATTACATGACATAGTATAAAAAAATTACAAAATTTTGGTACTACACATAACATGTAAATGAGGCTTATGCCTTAACTGTTGTTAAACACCAGAAAACAATTGGTAACAAGAATCAAAACTGCCAATGATTATTAATCAAGAACAAAACGAATGAACATACAAAAGGAATTGAATTGTATTGTATTGAAGAAGAAAACTGAATTGAAAAAGATTACAAATGAAACCCTAAGCCCCAACTTTATAGTTAATCGCCCCGCCTTTGAATCTAACGGTCGATTTGAAACTCTGGTCCATTTTGACATATTGTACCCCTGTAGCTATAAGAATATAAGTCATAGTCCTTGAACTCCCCTGGACACATATATTTGCAGCTGATCATCAACATATGATCTTGACTTTTGTTGGCTGATGCAACTAAATTGAATTTAACATAACATTCCAACAATTTCCACCTTTAAAGTCAATCAAGACTTTCACCCAATTCCCGCATCATCAACACAACACAGAATGAGAATTTACTTCTGGGTAGAGACTTTGTCATCATATTAGCTAAGTTCTTGCTAGTATTTATATCTTGGACCAACATTTCTTTAGCATTTACAATGTCCCTGATGAAATGTAATTTCACCTTTATATGCTTATTTCTTTCATGGAATATACTGTTCTTGGCCAGCTGCACAGCCCTTTGATTATCATAGTGCACTAAAGCCTGCATAGAATTAACTCCTAAATCTGCAACCAAACCTTTCAACCAGATCGATTCTTTGACTGCTTTAGTAAGAGCAATATGCTCAGCTTCTGTACTTGGTAAGGCAACGACATGTTGAAGCTGTGCCTTCCGAATAACAGTATTTCCAAGCACTTTAAATCCATAACCAATCATTGATCTACCTTTGTCCAAATCTTTGGCATAATCTGAATCAACAAAACCTTCAACTTTGTACTGAACATCTTCAATCATTCTAAAGTTTAGAACCCAGTTATAAGTACCTTTAAGATACCTTAGAATCCATTTTGCAGCCTCCTAGTGTTTCTTACCAGGATTTGCAAAATACCTGCTCATCATGCTGACTGCATATCCCAAATCAGGTCTTGTACAGACCATGAGATACATGAGGCTACCCACCAAGTTTGCGTATGGAACATTTTCCATATATTTCTGTTCTTTTTCTGTACTTGGTGACTCTTGAAAAGATAATTTGAAATGTCTTAATAAGGGAACTGTTACAGGTTTACAATTAATCATTTAATAATTCTCAAGTACCTTTTTAGCATAAGATTCCTAAGTCAACTTCAACTGTCTTAAACTCCTATTTCTCCTTATTTCCATTCCCAAAATCTTTCTAGCCTCTCCTAAATCTATTTCAAATTCCAACTTCAGTAACCTTTTAAGGTCTCTATTTCTGTCATGTCATGTCTTGACTAGCCAGCAACATATGATCAACATAAAGTAGAAGATAACTGAAGTTACCTGGTTTGTACTCTCTAAAATACACACATGAATCATATGAGCTTCTAATGATTCCATGTGTCACCGTGTATTCATCAAACCTTTTATACCATTGCCTTGGAGACTGCTTAAGGCCATAAAGTGACCTTTTTAACAAACATACCTTCTCCTTTTCTCCTTCTGGTACAAACCCTAATGGTTGCTTCAAATAAATTTGTGCATGCAAATAACCATGCAAGAAGGCAGTTTTTACATCCAACTGGTCTAATTCCATGTCCATTGCTGCCACAATTGACAATATTACCCTTATGGAGGTATGTTTCACCATAGGAGAGAAAATTTCATTATAATCTATTCCTACCCTTTGAGTGAACCCTTTAGCAACTAATCTTGCTTTAAATCTAGGTTCCTCAACTCCAGGAATACATTCTTTAATTTTGTATATCCATTTGCAGGATATCAACTTCTGATCCTTGGGTTTATTTACTAACTCCCAAGTCTCATTCTTCATTAATGAATTCATTTTCTCCTTTATGGCCTTCATCCACTTCTCCTTTTCTTATGAATTAACTGCTTCTTCATAGGTAATTGGTTCATTTATACACTCTTGTTCAGCTGCTACAAAAGCAACTACAGTCATTAACACATTTGCATCATCCCTCAATCTTAGTGGCTTCACTATATTCCTTCTTGGTCTATCTCTGACCAGATTGTAAGTTGGTGTTTGTTGAGGACTGCTTGTACTTGTTCCTTCTTCATTTTGATTAGTGTCTTTAACCCCTTCTTGATCCTCCACCTCAATTTGTATACCATCATCAACTAATGGATTAGAACTAAGCATTCCAGGAACATTTCCACCAATTAAGTCCTTCTAAAGAATATCTTCCCTTACTTGAACATTCATACTCTATATAATTTTGGGCCAATCACCTTCCATTTTCCACAGCCAATAACCCTTAACTCCTTCTTGATAACCCAATAGGACACACTTGCATGCTCTAGAGTTTAATTTATTCCAAATCACATGAGCATACATCAAACAACCAAATACCTGTGATTCTTCATATCCTGGTTTAACTCTTGTCCACATTTTCGCTGGAGTTTTCATTCTAATGACTCATGAGGGTGATCTGTTAATTAAATAGGCTACTGTTGACGCTATTTCTACCTAATATACCCTTGGCATACCCGAGCTTAACCTCATGCACCTTACTCTTTCCAAAATAGTTCTATTCATTCTTTCTGCTAGTCCATTATGTTGTGGTGTACCAGGTATGGTTAAATGCCTGACAATCCCACATTCTTTACAAAATTGATCAAACTCTTTATTGCAATATTCCAACCCCTTATCAGTTCTCAACTTCTTAAGATTTCTATTAGTTTCATTTTCAACTAGGGCCTTCCAAAAACTTAAACTTCTAAAAAGCTTCATTCTTATGTTTAATAATAAACACCCAGACCCTTCTTGAATAATCATCAATAGTAGACATGAAATATCTAGCACCTCCCAAAGATTTTGCTCTTGCTGGACCCCACAGATCAGAATGAACATAGTCTAGAATCCATTTGGTGATATGTTTCCCAACACCAAACTTGACTCTCTTGTGTTTTCCTAAGATACAAGTCTCACAAAACTCTATCTTGCAACTTTTAATTTCACCTAGAACCTCTTGTTTCTTTAACTTTTCTAGACCTTGGCTACTTATGTGGCCTAATCTTTTATGCCATATATGGGCTAACTCACTATCTTTATATGTCACAGTTAATAATGCTTCTCCTTCATAAACAACATTCCCATCTAGGACATAAACATTGTTATTCTTCCTAGAACCAAACAGAACTACCAAAGACCCTTTAATCAACCTTGCCTTACCATCTTTCAAACTCACATGGTAACCTTCTCTTTCAACAGTCCCAAGAGATAATAAACTTCTTTTAGACTGGGAATATACCTGACATTATGAAGATCCACAATGCTACCATCCTTTAACTTAAATGAGACTGTTCCAACTCCAGCAATTTTGCAAGGCCTGTCATCTCCTAGCTTTACATAACCAAAATCTCCCATCTTCAATTTCTTGAAGAAAGATTTAACTGGAATCATGTAAAAAGACCCACCAGAATCCATGACCCACTATTCTATAATATCACAACTTGTGACACAAAGAACATCTGATCTGTCATAACCATCAGAATAATCATCCTGAGTGTTATTGTTCACATGCGTTTTTGAACTTCCACTTGATTCTCCTTTCTTTCTTTTCCACTATGGACAGTCTCTCTTTAAGTGTTTTTCAGAATTGTAGACAAAACACTTTCTCTTGAACTTTGATTTGGATCTTGATGAAGAAGCCTTTGAAAACTTGTTATTTAATCTATGTTCTGGCCTCCCTCTTACAAATAATCCCTCTCCACCTTCGACTTTAGAATTTGACTTCTTCTTTAATACTTTTGAATTCAAAGCAGCCAAGACGTCTTCCAGTGTGAGAGTTTCCCTTGCATACATTAAAGTATCCACGAAATTCTCATAATGTGAAGGTAAGGATGATAAGAAGAAGATGGCATGATCTTCTTCATCAACTTCTACTTCAATGTTTTCAAGATCAAGAATGAGTTTATTGAGCTCATCAGTATGTTCTTCCATCGTCTTCCAAATCCCCATCTGGAATGTGTACAATGTCTTCTTAAGATACAAATGATTTGCATGTGATTTGGTCATGTGCAGAGTTTCTAATTTTGACCAAACCCATGCTGCAGTCGTTTTTTAGAAACTTCTCTCAATACCTTGTAACCCAAACTTAGAATAACGGCATTGTGTGCCTTCTCCATCATCTCTTTCTTCTCCTTCTCTGTCAACCCTACTAAAAGATTATTCTCACCTCTAAGTGCATCAACAACCCCGTTATGCACTAGCAGTGCTCTCATCTTTAATCTCCAAAGACTAAAGTCATTCTTTCCATCAGACTTCTCTAACTCAAACTTCATAGAGACCATCTTGATCACTAATTAACCCCTGATTCTTTCCATGTCATCTGAATCGAGCCAACCTGGCTCTGATACCAATTGTTGTTAAACACAAGAAAACAATCGATAATAAGAATCTAAACTGCCAATGAATATTAATCAAGAACAAAACGAATGAACATATAAAAGGAATTGAATTGTATTGAAGAAGAAAACGAAATTGAAAAAGATTACAAATGAAACCCTAAGCCCCAAATTTTTAGTTAATCGCCCTGCCTTTTAGTCTAATGGTCGACTTGAAAATTTGGTCCAATTTGACATATTATACCCATGTACTTATAAGAATATAAGTCACAGTCCTTGAACTCCCCCGAACACATATATTTGCAGCTGATCGTCAACATATGATCTTGACTTTTGTTGACTGAAGCAACTAAATTGACTTAAACATAATATTCCAACATTAACCAGTACATAAGCCTTTAAAAGAAAAATTATCTCATACAAATGGAGAGTAAATTATAATTGTATTTTATAGTAGTATAGATTATGTCATACAATTTGGTTGACAATCTATGTGTAATTTTTAGTTTTTTTTTTCTTTTCCTCTATCTGTTTGGGTAATTCTTATTGAACGAGTCAAATGGGTAATTTTAATGATTTAGTTAGATAAACATGTAGTTTATTCAAGTATTATCTACATAAGAAGTTGAGTTTTACTCTATTTTTAACCAAGTCATGCCCTATATAACCCGATCAAAGTTGTAACTAGGGTTAACAAAAGAGTAATCAGTTTTTTAGAGAGTTTTTTGATTAATAAGATTAAAAATTATTCCAATATCTGAATTCTTTTCTTCTGCTTTATGTTTTAGTTTTACTGTAGATTGGAACTTGAGGATATATGGTTTATGTTTTGTCCCACATAAGCTATATCATCCGAGTTTTTGCATATAAAAAATTTCCTCTACTTGTTAAATTTAAACAGAATTGTGAACCTTATTTAAAAAATGTACGTATTTGAAGCTAGTTATTTGCACACATGGAAGTTTTGGTATAGGACAAGAATGGCAAGAGAAGATGTCAGTGCAATAGGGAGGAGAAGTTGGACCTAATCAAGATGCAACAAAAGTTGTAATTCAAGAAGCCATCCCCAAAGAAAGTGAAATGGTACAAGATGATTAAGTTGTTGAACAAGTACTCTACCTCCTTGACATAAATCGGAAAGCACTCGCCAATGTATGGTTTACTTTATTTTCTTAAAAATTGTACGGATATTTAAAAAAAGAAGCCAAAATTATATTGATTGTTGTTCAATTTTTGTTCCTTTATAATTTGTTTTAAGAAAGAAGCTAAGAAAAGAAGACAAAAAGTCAGCAATAACCACAACACAAATGTTAAAAAAAAAATCAATTGTTCACATAATTTGTTTACATATTTATATTTTAACACATAGATTGTGATACTTCATAATTGTCTTGAGAGACTTATGTGAAAAAAAATACATACAAGTATGTTGGTCTTTATCATTTTTTGGTTTTCTTCCTATTCTATATTGATTATAAGTTTTAAGTTTTTAACCAAAAATGCTAGGCTTATAATGTTTGTTTTCTAAATTCCTTTGGGCCTAGTTTATATTGCTTCGGTTCCAAATGTCAATCGCGATCATATTTATCTATAGAGATTGATAAGACTTACAAACAAACGCATAATCTCACCTCGAAGAATGAAACTGCACAAGTCCAAAAGAAAACAAATATATGAATGTGAATGTATATTTTATATGTAATAAACCATAACATAAAAGTTATCTTTTAGTAAATTGTTTATTACTTAGGTCTTTGCAATATAATTCAAATACAATGATTTTATAGGTTAACTTGTGTTTCAAAATAAATAAATAGATTACGAGGAAGCATTTAATAGAAAATGAACCTGGAAAATATCTAACATCCATGGAGAAGTTTGATACTGGGATGACAAACGATTTGATCCTTGGAGTGCAATATCTAGTCCTTGGTGCCATCCTTGAGTTATTCTGCACCATTATTATAAAATTATTAAAATCCAGCGCTTTATACATATGCATAATAATGATTCAACCATGAATAAAGTGGGGCAAATTTCTCACATCACTTTCACTAAAAGGAAAAGAAAAACAAAATTATTTAAAGAAAAAATAATCATAAATGTTATAAGTGTCAAAACAAAAGATATATCTAATAGCAATTTGTTTCTAGTAGACAACTAAATAACGTTGTAAAACATTTACCTGCGATGACCATAATATTGCATGTCTCATCACGATATGCCTAGGGTCTAAACTTGACATTCTACTATTCTATTTTCGGTGTTTCTTTATAAATTAACTCAAAATCTTTCTAACAAATGGTTGAATGGTGAACAACGATGATTATAGGTACCTGGATAAGAAGATAGCTCTTGCCATCAAAGTCGTTTTTGATGACTTTGAAGGTGCTACCGTAATATAAATGAAAGTAAGCCGCATCTTCTAGCCTCGACATGTTACCCACTTTGACGGCAGCACCCTCTACCATCCCTCCGCCACCGAGAAGAAAAAGAGCGCCCAAAGCCGATAAAAGAACCTCCATACACACTAACATTGTGTATGTAAAAAGTTCAAGTATATACAGAGAGTTATTATATAGAATTTGACGGGATTGGCATTTTGTGAATGTGCATATATAATATGTATTTTATGCTTCAGCCAAAGGCGAAGGCAAAGTGAAGTGGGTGAGTTATAGAGTTAGTGTGTGTATCATAAGTTTAGGCCTTGTCTTTATATTATGAACCCTTTGTTGTTTGTTTTTTAGATTTTACATCTCATATTCTCTCTAACATTCTTTAAAAAAATCATCCATGCATATCCACTCCTAAATAAAGAACTGTAATTTATTCACACCGAGTAATTAGGTAATATATATACTCAAATATCAGATTTCTTGAAGTTATTAAAAATAAACATTAATTAGGCATTATCTTACACAAGATTTTTGTGAACGGCCAACGAAACTAATGCCCAACTATCCGGGGACGCCCGTTCCTTGGGTGATAGCTCCCCATAAGCTCGGGTTTACCAATAGCGTTGCCGCTGCGATAAAACCTGGGTGGTATTAGATTCGAACTTGAGACCTTTCAGCCCTAAGCTCTAACCCTTATTTTCCATGCCACTCCACCATAAAGGTGGGGGTACAAATCAAAATAGGTAGATAGTGTTGGACTTGGTGATTGTCTGTGTGATCCATCTCATTATTTACAATCAATATATAATGCTTACAAGTCAATGGTCATCCTAGGAATCCTCCTATAATTATTCTATAGTAAATGATTTACAATATTATCATACAAATCAATGCTATGATTGAGCTCTTGTTCTAATATTCCCCCGCAGTCGAAACAGGAGGATCACGGATGTTGAGACTGGTTCGAAAATCGTCGAATAGAACCTTTGGCAACCCTTTTGTAAAAATATCAGATATTTGGTACCGTGATGGGACATGTAGAACTCGGACTTCACCCTTGACGACCTTTTCAAGAATGAAATGAATATCCATTTCAACGTGTTTAGTGCGTTGATGTTGAACTGGATTACCGGATAGGTAGATAGCACTCACGTTGTCACAGTAAACTAAGGTGGCACGTTTTAGAGGGTGATGAAGTTCTAGTAGTAAATTTCGAAGCCAGCAAACTTCGGAAACCACATTAGCGACGCCACGGTACTCTGCCTCGGCACTTGAGCGGGACAAAGTGGGTTGACGTTTGGAGGACCATGAGAGAAGATTGTCACCCATATATACACAATAACCGGATGTTGAACGCCTTGTGTCGGGACACCCTCCCCAATCAGCATCGGTATAAGCGGTGAGAGAGGATGTCGAGGATGGTTGAATGTGAAGACCATATGAGATTGTGCCTTTAATGTATCTTAGAATTCTTTTAAGAGCATTTAAATAGATGGTCTTCGGGTCATGCATATGGAGGCATACTTGTTGAACCGCGTATGAAATATCCTTGGGTAAAGGTGAAGTATTGTAAAGCACCGGCGAGGCATTGGTATTCGGTAATGTTGTCAACCGGCGTCCCATTATTACTGCTCAATTTGTTTTGTGTGTCAACCGGGGTGGCTGCTGGGTTGCAATCCGAGAGGCCGACCCGTTCAAGGATTTCTCGTGCATACTTTTCTTGTGAAAGAAATAGAGAGCTTGAGACCCGTGTAACCGAAATACCAAGGAAGTAGCTAAGGGGCCCGAGATCCTTCATTGCGAATTCTTTAGAAAGCTGACTCATGAATTTTTCCCTTAAGTCATTTGAAGATGTTATCAACAAAATATCATCAACGTATAACAATATGAATGCCATGTGATGACCTTGGTTGAAGATGAATAAGGAATGATCACATTGGCTATGTTTAAAACCCATCTTTGAAACAAAATCCGCAAACCGTTGGTACCATGCTCTTGGTGCTTGCTTGAGGCCATAAAGAGACTTTTTGAGTAGCCAAACATGATTGGGATAAGTCGGATCACGGAAGCCCATTGGTTGATGCATAAAAACCGTTTCATTTAAGTTCCCATGTAGAAAAGCATTTTTGACATCAAGTTTAATGTATAGGCCATGACTTAGACAAAGCTAAAGATAACACCGTTCTAATTGTTGCCGGTTTAACTACGGGGCTAAAGGTTTCCCCACAATCAACACCAACTTGTTGTGATCGACCGTCACAAACTAACCAGGCCTTATATCGTTCAAGCGTGCCATCCGCTTTCTTTTTATGTTTAAAAAGCCACATGCTACGAACAATATTCATACCAGGCTGTTTGGGTACTAATTCCCAAGTCTTGTTATCAATAAGTGCACGAAACTCGTCGATCGTGGCATTTTTCCAGTTCGGATTGGAAAGGGCTTCGGTGTGTGATTTTGGTAGAGGAGAGAGGAGAGGAGTGGTAGACATGTTTAGATTAAAGTGAGTTTTTGGTTTGAAAATACCCGATATGGAGCGGGTGTTCATGGTGCGAGTCGGTGGGGGTGGAGGTGGTGGAGGTGAAGGCGATGGTGTGGGTTGGTGATGGGCCCTAGGGGTGGTTAATGGGCTGGTTGGTGGGCTGTTCGTTGGCAAAGGGTGGGAGGGTAACGGGCTGGTTATTGGGCTGGTTTGGTTTTGAACGTGAGGGCTGGTTGGGAGAGGTGGGTTGGGTTGGCTGGGCTAGAGGAGGTGTTTAGAGGAGATGGGTTGGGGGTAGTTGGGCCAGACGTAGGATGGTCAGGTTGTGAGTTTTGGTGTTGGGTGGTTGGAGTTGTAGAACTAGACCAATGAAAGGGATACGGTGTAGAGGTCAGAAATTCATAGGAGGAGGTGGTTGGTTTTTGAGTTGCAAAAGGAAACATTGTTTCATCAAAAATGACATATCGTGAGATTTGAATTTGTTTGGTTTTGATGTTGTAGCACTTGTAGCCTCGGTGATGTGAAAGGTAGCCTAAAAATACGCAAGGAGTGGAGCGGTCGGCTAGTTTATGGATGGTGTTGGATGGTAGAAGGGGGTAACAAAGACAACCAAAAAATGCGTAAATGGTTATAAGAGGGGTGGCGGTGATAGAGACAAAAAGTGGGAGTGGAGTTGTTTAGGAGTGTAGAGGGTAGGATGTTTAAGAGATATGTTGCATGTTCGAGTGCATGAGGCCAAAAGGAATGAGGTACAGATGAATGTGATAGAATAGTACGCATGATGTTGTTAATTGATCTAATTTTACGCTCCGATTTTCCGTTTTGAGCAGAAGTGTATGGACATGAAAAACGAAATTGCATGCCATTAGAAGTGCAAAATTGATGAAAAGAAGTGTTGTTATACTCGCGTCCATTATAAGATTGAAAACATATTATTGTGGTTTGAAATTGAGTGTTTATTAATTTGTGGAATTCTAGAAATTTAGAATAAACTTGGGATTTGGAAGTGATAGCATATGTCCATAAAAAAATTGTTTTGTCATCTAAAAATAGGACATAGTATCAACAACCGGTTGAGGAAAGAATAGGTGAGGTCCATAAGTCGCTATGAACAATGTCAAATGGTAAGTATGTATGTGAATGCGAATCATGGAAAGAAAATTTTATTTGTTTGCCAAACACACAAGGTTCACATATAGAAGAAGGTTGAACATTACTAGAAAAATTTAAACTAGACTTTAAACAACGTAAAATATTATTTCCGGGATGGACAAGACGGCGATGCCAAATGTCTTGGGTCACGGCTAAAAAAGAAGAAACTTGAGCATGAGAAGGTTGAACTTTGGAACTTGAGGGTGGAGTTAACGGATATAGATCGTCACCGGTGCTATCACATCGAAAGAGGTGCTTCCGGGTGTGGAGGTCCTTCACATCAAAACCAAACGGGTCAAATTCGATTGAAACATTGTTGTCGGTGGTGAAACGGCGAACCGAAATTAGATTTTTAATGAGCTTTGGTGCAAAAAGAACGTTATTTAATTTGAAGTTTGGAAAAGGTGGTGGTAATGTATGGTTTTCGCATGAACGGGTATATTTTTGCCATCACCGACTGTAATGTTTCGTTGATACACATTATTTAAACAAGAAGTGAGATTAGTAGAGTAGTGAGTCATTATACCTGTGGCACCCGAGTCCATGTACCATGTTTGATCCGGTGGATTTAGAGTAAAAGCATTGAAGGCCTGGTCAAGAGCCGTAGGCATGTATGGAGTCTCCGAAGCCGTGAAAGCTTATTGTGGGCGAGGGCCGAGGATTCCTTGCTGGGATGTTGGTGGTCGAGATTGTGGAACGGTGGGATAAGGGCAAGGTGGAGCGGTCCAAAAGTAGCCAGTGGGTTGATGTGACAACCGGCAACTTCCGATTAATACCGATGTGTTTATAAATAAATATTTATTATAAATATTGTTACTTATTGAGTTTCGGAAGTTTACTGACCGTTTTTACAATCGAAACTGCGACGGATTTAATTAACGCGATTTAAGCGCGTGTTCTGAAAACACGCGTCGGACGTCGAAAATAATTATAGTTATGCTCGGTTTTGTATTTCGAACAAAACCGACTACTTTTTATAATTAATTATCGGGCCTAAAATAAAACCGAGACGTTTTACGTTTATACGGGTTCGATACGCAGTACAAGTCACCTACCAAGCTAACCCTAAGTATAAAAGGCATAATAATCTCCTTCTTCCTCATTTGTTGCAGCCGCCAACCCTCTCACTCTCTCTCTAGACATTCTCTCTCTAAAACCTGCTCTCCTCCTCTCTCTCAACCGTCACTCCTCTCAACTCCCTCTGTCCTCCCTCACCCTCCTCGTGTGATGGCCGCCCACCACCAGTTCTGATCGGTGGTGGCGGTGTGATGATTTAAGCCCGAAGTGGGCAGAGATGGTGGTTGTTGTGGTGGTTCAAGGCGGCAGAAGGATAGGGTTTGGTTTGGTTTGTGAACAGTGGTACCGGCATGATAAGGGAGGGGTTCGAGCTATGATGCCTGTTACACCTGTGTCGGGATCGGGTTTTGGTGGCGGTTTTTGGCTCGAGTCAAGTGTGGAGTTGGTTATGGGTGAGGTTCGTCTCTTGGTCCAGATCTTGTCCAGGTTAGGTTCGGATCAGTCTGGTTCTGGCGAAGTTGTTTCGTGTGGTGGTAGTCGTGTTCGGTAGTGGGTTGGTTGCTGGTTCCCGGTGGTTCTCGGTTCAGGTCAGGAGCTGGGTCAGATTGGGTTCGGTTCAGATGTGGTCCGCCAAAGTCAAGGATTCGAGTCACGGTTGGAATCGGGTAGTTAGTTGGTAAGTTTTCGGGTTCGGTCAAACCCGGTCAACTGCAGCAAAGATGGTCAGACTTGGTCATGGTTGGGTCCGGTTTACGTGTAGTCAATTCGGTCAGCGCGACGTTCGAGGCGGTTCCGGGTTACGCGCGTACAATTTGGTATACCTTAATTCGTATTTATTATTAATTATAGATATCGTATGTTTGTAAATTTATATATTTGTAAATATTATTATGTTTATGAATGTTATAAATTTATAAATATATTGATATGGATGAAATAGCTTTGACTCGCGAACGGACCGAACAATAACAAACGGTAACTATATATATCGAACGATTTGGTAAACAGTTAACTTGACGTGACTTATGATTTCGGACATCAAACTAAATAACATTGGACTATATTGTCGGACTATATTATATATATATTTTGGTATATATATATTTATAGGATCAAGTTTAGATAGATGTCGAAACGTATAGTCTCGTGAATCGGAAATGTGGATAAAAGGATTTGATAATTTGTGTTGTAAGTTGATTTTTGGGGAAAATTGTAGACAACGGGTGTTGTCTGGTTGGTACAAAAACAGAGGAAACTCTGCCCGAATTTTTATAAACTCAAAGCGTAACGAACTGCTAGTATTTCCATAAGTAAATTCTCCTAAGTGTTTTGGACAAGTGTATTATATACAAAATCAAAATGTTTTCAAAGACTAACTATTTGTGACAATAAAGATGGTTTTCAAACAATATTTGAGATAAAGTAACAATTGTTATTAATCGGTTTTAATAACTAAACGTGTATTTCTTTAAAGAACATTTTTCCTAAGGGTAATTATATTGGACACACATTTATACGGATTACGAGACGAACTAGGATTCAGGATAATTATACGTTTCGGGGTGTTAGTCCAACTTGGTTACATACGGATAGCGACAAGTGTGCAACTTGGGTGTTATGTAATACGTGAATTAAGATAAGTCATGATCGGTTCGTCGAGTTGAAACGTTTTGAGACTCGTGTTGGTTAATAAGCTAGGCTTATGTGTGATAGACTGTTAAGGTGTCCTTTATTGGTAATTAGGGCACGAGGAAGTCGGTCGAGGTTTCAGGCTTTGTTTGCTAGCTTAACATGGACATTAAGGTGAGTTCATACCCCACTCTTTACTGTTTTTATGTTTTCGGGGGGAAGACATGCTTCTGTTATGAAAAACTGAGGAACTTAAAGCGAAACAAAGTTTTGGAAAATGAAACGGGTTGCGTGAGTTTACGGCCCCACTTTACTTGGTTTTCATTTTCGGGGGAGAAAACATGTGTTAAACAACTATTTGGTAACAACTGTCATACTATGGGTTTTCAAACGGTTTACTATACGATCTTTGGAAGTCCCGGGGGGGAACCATGAACGTGCTGGTTTGCACAACGGGGAAATGTGAATAGCGCTATTGGGAGTGACCAACCCCACCCGTCGGCATGGAGCGCCGGGCGGGTGCATATTGTCTCAAACAGGAACAGGTTTACTATTCGGGCACAACATCTGGTTTGCGAGTTAGTAATGGTTTTCCAATCGTAGTAGTAATAAAACATACGCCTAGCTAGCGTACTTTGGTTTACATTTAACATAGTATGGACACGTTGAACTTGGTATCTCTCGGTAACATTCTTGGAACATTTGGTAACATTTTGCAAAACTTATGAACTCACCAACTTTATGTTGACTTTTTAAGTATGTCTTTCAGGTTTAAACTTTGGTAACGGCACGGTTGGAGTAGGTGGCAGTTGGGACCGGGAATCCTAGAGGTTTAGAATTGGCGTTCAGGGAACAAGAGTCTTAGATGCAACTTTCCGCTGCGTTGGCAAAGGCACCAAACGTCACAACCGACTAGGGGAAAAGTCGGGGTGTGACAGTTGAGACCAAGTTGGAGGACGGTTTTGGGTGGTGGTCGGCTGGGAAAACCATGGGTAATGGGCCCATTGTGGTGAAGGTTGGTGTCTGCCACGACCGCGACCGATTCCGCGGCCTCTGCCTCTATTGTTTCGGGTGTAAGAAGGAGTGGTATTAGTTTGTGGAGGAGGGTTCTCGGGTTGAGGAGGGGTGGTGTTGACAGAGGTGTGTAGGGCTGTTTCGGTGGCGACTCGGTTTGCTTTAGTTGTTTCTTCAAGGATGAGTTGGGACCGAGCCTCATAGAAGGACGGGAATGGTTTAGTATTTTGAATGATAGCACCGATGGTACTATAGGCTTCGGATAAACCGGTGATGAGTTGAATGACCAAGTCACGTTCGGCTACAAGGGACCCGATATTCGCCAATTGGTCAGAGATTATTTTTACCTCTTGGCAATATGCAGACATGTTGGGAAAGGAAGCAAGCTTTAGAATAGCGAATTTCTGTTTCAGAAGGACAGCACGAGTGGCTTGGTTATCATGAAAAATGCGTTGTAAGGCGACCCACGCATAGCAAGCGGTGGAGTCGGGTCGTATGATGGTGCTTAAAAGATCGTTAGAAATGGTGCCATAGATCCATTGAAGGACTATGGCGTCAAGCCGATCCCAAACATCATCATCAGTAGTGTTGGAGCAGGTGGCTTCAGTGGCGGCTGCAGTGGGAGGGGTAATGATGCGAGGGGAGAGGTGGTCGAGCACTTGAAACGCACGGCAATGAAGTTTGAAAAGTTCAGCCCAAGAGGAGTATTGGCTGGTGTTCATTTCGAGGGTGATAGGGATGAAAGTTTTGATATTGGATATGGTAATGGCGGGATGTGTTTTCGGGTCCATGTTCAGGTTAAAGACATAAAAGAAGAAAGAAAAGGTGGCCGGCGGTTTCAAGAAGAAAAGGAACAGGATCGAAGGGTAGGAAGAAAAGATTAGAGGTTTGATACCATGTTAGACTTGGTAATTGTCTGTGTGATCCATTTCATTATTTACAATCAATATATAATGGTTACAAGTCAATGGTCATCCTAGGCATCCTCCTATAATTATGCTATAGTAAATGATTTACAATATTATCATACAAATCAATGCTATGATTGAGCTCTTGTTTTAATAGATAGGATTTAGGTAGAATTCACATTTTCCTTAAATGCCAGCGTGGTGTTGATTTAAATGCTTGTTTTTTTCTTTGTAAAAGTGTGTGCCTTTTTGTAAAAGATATACATGTCAACAGTCAATGGATGCATCTAACACTCTCTACATTTAAGGTTAATTTTAGGTATTTAGGAACCATACACCCCCTATTTGGGAATCATACACCCTAGCTCATATCAAACACCAATAGTAAGCTGTCACATACCTCAAAATATGATGTCACACCCTCATAATGTGATGTCACGGGGTGTATAAAACCTAGAAACCTAATTTTATTACCCTTACATTCAATGATTGCATGCTATGACATAATATGAAATATCAATATAAAACATAAAACATAAAACTAAGGATATCTTATGTTGTCACAAACAGGGGATTAACAAGAACTCAAACTTTATATTTCAAGATCCCAACTCAAATGCTTTAAACACTAAAAATAAAGAACTGAATATATGAACTCTCTCACAACTACTCTCACAAACAAAAGATTACAAGATGATAACCTTTACAAACAAGATCTACGTAGAACACCTAATAACAGATTCAAAATGAATCTGGAAATCAATATTAGGCCTAGACTTTTTTTGAGAGGATGAGAATATTATTTTTACGATCAACAGAAAGAATGAACGGAATTATTCCGAAAGAAGAGAGATAATGAGCTTTTATATGAGTTCTGGATGCTTCCACCATCCGACTAATCCAACATCCAGGATTCAACTGATCCAACGGCTACAAAGCATCTCTGATATAATATCTCACAACTACGCCATGGGCCATGATCACGGACTGCGCCATGGACCACAAAAATGATAAACGAGCTTCTGGACTCCTGCACTTGACCCAACTGACTTGAACTATGCAACATCAACACATGTTGACCATCAGCATATCACGATCACTCTATTATAATTAACAACCTACAAATTACTTATGCAACATGTCAAAGTAAAATGTAAAGGAAATGAAATTGGAATATTTATATTATAGAGAAAATTACAATTTTTGTCCTTTATAAAAGTCAAAACTATGGATTGGGTCCTTTAAAACTTTTAGTTTCAGTCTTTGTCATTTATATGAAAAGTTGTCACGTCTTTTGTCCTTTCCACTAACTGGGTTAGAAAATCTCAGTTAAGTTAAGTCATGTGCAAGGCACATGAGGGCAGTTGTTTTTACCTCTAAAGGACAATTCTTGTAATTTAATATAAAAATGTTAACTGTTGACTGCTCCATTGACCTCTGTTGACCCATCATCTTCACCCAACTTCTAATAATCACCCTAACTATCTAATAATATTAACAAGGAAAAAGGGGTGTCTTGGGGTTTAGTGTTGAACCACCATCAGACCACTATATAACCACACTATCACCATCACCTTCGGTCACCGGAGTAACTAGCGCCGTCACCGTCTTTCTTCTGTCACGACCTTCAACGCCAACAGGCAACAACCATCACCTACTATCGAGCCATCATCAGCATCATTCCCGTCACCTGCAACCACCGTAACCCCCACCACCGTCATCGTCGGCTGCAATCACCACCACAACCACCATCTTCCATCCAACACCATTGACAACAACCATAGCCAATCATCACTATAATTATTAGAAAGGAGGGGGTTTTACCTTTGATAACAGATCTGACCCGATCAGAACCTCACCTGAACCACCCCCACTGTCACCGTCGTCTTATTCCTCTCTCTCTCTCTATCTCTCTCTCTCTCTCTACAATAGCTACAGTTAGTGGAATCGGTGAGGGTGTGGTGGTGTTGTGGACTGCTCGGCCGGAGCTCCGCATTGGGTGGCGGAGACCCGCCGGTCTCCTCCTCTTTCTCCGGCTCACTCTTCCTCTCTCTAGGTCTTTCTCTCTCTAACATATGTGTGTGTTTGTTTGATAATTGATATATAGATGAATGTGTGTGTGGTGTTTTTGATATATAGATGAATGTGTGTGTGGTGTTCGTTTGAAGATAACTCTGGAGAGGAAGGATCTAATTTTTAGGCTTTTTGAATGATTTGGGGGTAAAATTTGGGGGAGATGGAAGTAATAAATCAGATTTTATAAGGGATTAAAATGGGAGGTGAAATTACGTTTATACCCTCACATGCATTGCATGTGGGGTGACTTAATTGATTATACTAACTGGGTTAAGTGTAAAGGACAAAAATCGTTGCAACTTTTCATATAAAGGTTATAGACTGAAACTAAAAGTTTTAAAGGACACAGTCCATAATTTTGGTGTTTATAAAGGACAAAAATTGTAATTTTCTCTATATTGTAATTTCAACATATGTAACATCTCTAGGTTGCAAACAACAACAATTCAATATTAAACTTCGCTATATTTAGGAACTTTGCTATGTGAGGGCAAAGTCACTATACATCGGTCTGCGGGTTTTTCAAAAACTTTTGCTTATAACCAGAACAATCAGTTGCCGGTTTTGGTTTTCGATGGTAGAGTCTTAAAAGACAACCTTCCTTTCTCTAATCTCTCTTTCTCTCTCATCAAACCCCTCATCTTTCATCTTTGTCACTGTAAGATCTGAGACCCTTGGAAAAGAATCGGGACCACGTTACTTGCCGTCAGTGCTCCTTTTTTCACCGTTGTTTCCTGTGATATATTCGTTTTGTTCGTTGATGGTGATGAGTTGGACGGTTGTACCCAGCCGTTTCCAGCAGCCGGTTCATCCGATAACCGTCTACGGCGGCGGCAGAATACAGTCGTACACGGCCGAGGCTTTGCCGAGATATAGAGGATGAGTACGGCGTCGTTGATGGTTTCGTGGTTTCTGGTTTGTCGTTGATGCTATTAAGATGTTGGTGCCGGTGACTTTGACGGTGACTCACCACCGTTTGTACACCGTAAGCCGACTCTTTAGACAACCCCAAAAAAACCCTAAACAACCTCTCCACGGGTCGTCGAGGCCTTGATGGGCCGTCAAGCAAAATTAGGGTTAGAGGACGGGTCGTCCAGGCCTTGACGGGCCGTTTGTTTGCAGAAAAGACAAAAACGACGGGCCGTCTGGGCCTCGACGGCCCGTAGAAGTACGATGTACGAGGTGATCAGTCTGAACTCCTGCAAAAGTAGGCAGTTCAGACTGAAAAGTCTGAAAAAGGTACATTAGGGCGGGCCGTACAGGCCCCGACGGCCAGTAGAGATGTGTTAGGTTAGGGCATTTAATCCCTGGACGGCCCATCTAGGCCTCGACGGCCCGTTGAGATTTCCAGATTTAACCATTACACGATCAGCTTCTTCCCCATTTGAACCAAACCTTAAAACATGACCACCACCAAAACCCTCGACCCATTTCGACTTCCTGGTCTCACGATGACATATTTACAAAGCTTTTCAACCGTTGACCTGTCTGAGAACGAGTCTTACGTCTCTGAAAGCGTAGGGTATGAACCCGGGGTTCAAGTTGGTGAAGAGGAGGTTAAATCCGGGGTTCGTGGTAATGACGGGAACATGCTGCCCGATCTCAACGAGGAATATGTAGAGGAATAGGAGTCATTTTTCGTGCAACCAAGCTACCCGCAGTACACGTACGGGAGTTACCATTCGCGCGGGAATCGTGCTAAGGACTTAGAGGAAGATTATAACGGCTCTAACCCGAATGATGACAACCAGGAAGATGCTTATGAAGATGTTAACATAAAAGTTGAACCTAACCCGGATGTTTCGTATGAGACCGTGCAGGTGCGTTTATTTATTTACACTAGTATATCTTTACACGTTTTAGGGTTTGCTGGATTGAACTAGTATATATTTACAGTAGTATATATTTTAGAGTAGTATGAATTTAGACTAGACTCTTGTGTAAATTTTCAGGTATTCGGGTCTGTTTAATATTATTATTATTATTATTTATTATTATTATTATTTAATTTTATATATTATTATTTAATATTATTATTGTTGTTTTGCATTTCAGGCCGTTAAATATTCAGACGATGCAGCAGATGAGGGTGGCAGCACGGGTCCCGCGCAGCAACCCACCCGCTTATTACCAGCGTGCTTTCGGTGAGGCTGGCGACCGTGGCGAGCATTTTGTGCCACAGCCGCTGGTACATCTCGATGGGCCGAATGCCCCTGAGGTCCGGATGCCACGCGTTGCCGACGGCGACCCACCGGTGGATATAGAGATGCCAGATGCTCCCGTTGATGAGCTACAGCGTCCTGCCCGCGTTTATCATGCTGTCAGGTTGCATGATAGCACGACCCAGGTACTTCAGCAGATCCTGGATCAGTTGGGGTCGTTGCGGGCTGATGTGCAAACGATGGGAGTTGACATGCGGTGGATGTTAGAGAGCGAGAATGAGAGACGACGGGAAGCTGGTTTGGAGCCGCGTCCACTTCCGGGTTGGGCGTCCAGCAGTCAGCATGGTGGGGCGTCCACCAGTCAGCCGAGTGGGTCGGATCAGCCGGGTGGGTCGGATCAGCCGGGTGGGTCGGGTTAGACGGGTGGGTGGTATTTTGGTTGTACATTTGAACTCTTAGTTTTATGTAAATTTTTGGAATATTATGCTTATTTATGCTTTATTGTTCGTATCTTGGGTTTTGTTTAGTTCGGCAACATAAACGATATTCGTTCATATTCATATACACAATTATATAAAAAAGATCATATTATACAAATAAAAAAATAACATTTATAAAAAACCAAACATTTATAAAAAACCAAACATTCATAAAAACCAAACATTCAAACCCATTTTAAACATCCACACTCACTACACTTATAAAAAAATAAATAATCATCACCTAATCATTGCCAATGATTACCAATGATTGTTTTGGATTTGGATGCTCTTGGACGGGTCGTCGAGGCCCCAACGGGCCGTCTGTTTTAGGGTTTAAGCCTTTAGACGGGCCGTCTGGGCCTGGACGACCCGTCCTTTTGCCCATTTGGCCCTCCACGGACCGTCCAGGCCTCGACGACCCGTGGAGGGGTTGTGCAAATAAAAACCCTAGTTGTCTAAATAACTGGAGCCTTTTTTTTTGTTATGTATTTGGTAACTTTTGGGTGTTTGTGATGTTTTTCTTAACTTTAATTCTTTGTCTGGATGAGACTTCTTGAGAAGGGTATTGCTTGCTTTCTTTTTTTTCTGCACTGTATTTTGTATGCTTTGCTTAGTGTTGTTCGATGTCAGGATGTTTCGTGAACTGTTGGTCAGTGCTCTTTTTGGCGGGTATTTACCTTATGTTGGTGTAGCCTTTCACTGACTCTGAGCCTCCATTAAACATTCGTAGAACAACCAAAGGACAAATCAAGGTAATTATGAACCCGTTAAATCAACGCATGTTTGTGAGGAATTTTCTACAGTGTAATGTTAATTGTAACCTTTTCCTCTAGTGATAGTGTAGGCATACAGAATATTGTATTCCTGGGTATTTGGCTATGATAATTGCAAGTACAATGCGGATGTCGTTTGAGATGGCGCTATGGTAGCGCAACCGAACGACCTACCATTGCGCGCCTCAGCCCTCATGTAATTGGCTTGATCCTTTTAATGAAAGACCTGGTATATTGTGTTGGACTCTCATGTTTTCCGTTGGCTTGGATCTCTGGTATTTGGCTATGATGATTGCGTCTGAAAATTGCGCGTCGATTACGAAGGCGACTGATTTTTAATTGCTATTTCTAAGTGTTTTTCTTTGTGATCCTGAATACGAAGGCGACTGATATTTGTTTTTTTTACTATTTGTAAGTGTTTTTCTTTGTGACCCTGAAGGCGTGCTGACTGTATTTGTTGGAAATTTGCTACGATGATTGCGAGTATAATGCGTATATCAATTGTGAGGGCGCTATTATTGCGCAACCAATAGAGCCGCCATTGCGTGCCTGCGCCTTATGCAATCGACTAAACCCTTTTAATGATCTACTTGGTATGTGGTCTTGCAAGGTCATGTTTTTTACTGGCTTTGCTTGTTGGTATTTGGCGGGCTGTTAATAGTACTTTTTTCCTGTTGGCGATTGTATTTTTGGCTATTTGGCTATGATGATTGCGTGTACAATGCACATGTCGACTATGATGGCGCTATGGCAGCGCAACCGGTTGACCTACCATTGCACGCCTAAGCCTTTGTATATTATATAAAAAATTCTTTGTCAGGAAGGTTACTGTTTTGCTTTGTAATAGCATTTTTGAAATGTTGTTCCATGCTCTCTCTTATGAAGCCTTTGTTTCTGTCCATGTGTTTCTCAATGTCGTTGTGTTTCCTTTATTTTCTGCTGCTTCTTCATACGTGTTTGCATAATGATTTCGACTGTCCGCTTTCGGCTTCCCTCTGCTGCTTCTCGAAAAGGTAATCTTCTGACCGTTTATGTTGTTGGGTATTTACGAATTGGTTTACCTGCCATTTTAGGTATTACGTCAATCCCCTGGCAAGTTACAATGGAAACTTCTTATTGGTTTCCTATCACAATGAGTGGTTACTTATTTCATAACAGTTCTTTTCTTGGCTGGTAATTTTTTTGTAGAATCATGTACTCGTATATGATACACTAATAATCATTAATAAGGTTATTGTTATGCATTTTTAGTTATTGGTTACTATTTGTTATTATTGCAGGTTGTTTTGATGGTGTTCGTGAACAACTTTCCGTTCGGTATGTTTTACTCCTTGACAAAACACAATTTATTTTATTTGTGGGTGTGTGTTAGATGTACAAAAAATTGGTAATGTGTAGTTTGTTTACTTGACTGTATGCATTTAGTATAACAATGTTGGTGCTTGCTCTTTGTTAATATTTTGGGTCTACTCCATGTGTATTGGCATTTATACGATGTCGGTGTTTGCGCAGCGAACCACGCGCGGGTATGATACTAGTTATATATAAATTGAATATGGATTCTAATAACTGAATGGATCTAATAATTGAATGTTCTTTATGTGGTATACAGAATTCACTCGGGAAAGCAATCCACGCTGACATACGTTCAAGAGCTGTCGAAGTACGAGTGAGAACAATCCACATTGAAATATGTTTAAGAGCTGTAGAAGTAGAAAGTGTTTACCGTTGAGTGTATGAACCAATATATAAAGAACAAATGAAAGAGAAATACAACTTATAGCTCTATAAGGATTAAGAGCTTGTCACACAAGAAATAGAACCGGGAGATCGGGGAGAACAATCCATGTTAACATATGCAAAGGAAAAGAGTCTAGGGTTTATTGCATCTGAAAACCTAAAGAACAAATGAAAGAGAAATACAACTTATATAGTAGATTAGTAGGGTTAGCTAGCTTATGGGCCAAGCCAACACTTACATTTTTATTATGCGAACGTTCCCGACCCTCAAACTCACAATGCAACTGTAATAAGGATTGAGAGTTTTTCCCACAAGAACGAAATTAAGGGGCCGACCAAGCCTTGGTAAAAATATTAGCAATCTTTAAGTTTGATTGAACAAACGGAAGCAAGATGGTCCCAAGCTGTAAATGATGACGAGTGAAGCAACAATCAATCTCCATATGCTTTGTCCACTCATGAAAAATAAAATTATTTTCAATCTACATACCACTTTTGTTATCACAATGTAGAGAAGTAGATTGGCAAATGTTAACTCCTATATCTGCAAGAAACCTACGTATCCAAACAATCCCACATATAGTCATGCATGGCTTGTAGGGAATCCTCATACCAGTTCTAATATTTATTTACAAAATCATAATATATATATCGCATATTAATAGATTATCAGCGTGAAATAAACCAAGCAATTCCCACCATAGAATCCAATTACACAAAAACATGTAAATAATTAAACACGTCATAGGATGTTTTAGTTTTATACCTTAACGAAACACCAACTAATCGCACGATGAATGGATTGACAAACAGTTCCGCTAGTAAATCAACACATGAGATCTCCCATACCCTTGAATCAACACCTTGATCGACATTTGACACTAAAAACGAGACAAGAGGGAAGGGGTCGGTGGTGGCCGATGGTGGCTCGCGGCCGTGAGTTGGTGGCTGACCGTGGTTACGATCAAGAGAGAGAGAAGGACGATCATTAGGATTGCTATCCCAATCAACATCGCTATATATATATACACACGTAGATTTAGAGAAGATGTCGAAGGAAACAATAGACTCTGGAACTAAATAGTATTCGCAACTCTCTAGTCGGCCGAGTTGGTATCGTCTAGCGAGTTTTGCTGCTAAATACCACAAAGATATCTCTATTTTAGCTTTTGAAACCAATGTAAAGGGTTTGAATTAAATAATTAATATTGTCTCTAGATATATTGGTTTATAAGTAGAACTCACTTTACAAATTTAGTGTGGAAAGATTGTGTAAATATCCTATATATGTTGTAAGGTGTGTTTTTACTTCCGGTTCTCGTTTTGAGGACCGTTAGGTGTTTGAATGAAAGTGAAGTTTAGAAAAAATAAGTCTAGTAGTGATCACCTTAACTATTTTAACTAGTCTAGATGGTGATCGCTTTCACTTTTCTAGATATAACTCTTTTACCAATTAATTTTGTGATTAATAACTTTCTTACTTTGTAGTGTATTCGTGGGCATAGCTCGATCACGTTGTTAAAACTAACCACTAAAATTTAAGCTTTAGATCTTTTCTATAGA
This sequence comes from Ambrosia artemisiifolia, assembly GCA_032199755.1. Lineage (NCBI taxonomy): Eukaryota > Viridiplantae > Streptophyta > Magnoliopsida > Asterales > Asteraceae > Ambrosia > Ambrosia artemisiifolia. The sequence continues at coordinate 28,203,938 of CM063529.1, read as the reverse complement.
GTTCATTATGTGTAATGTCTTAGTCATGTATCGTAGTGTGTAAACGCATTTCATGCATGAGGCCAGGGGCGGACATAGGCTTTAAGTAGGGGTCGCGGACGTTGCGGCTCAACTTCGCTCGCGGAGTGGAAAATTAGAGGAAAATTTGTTTTTTTACGAAATTTGGAAAACGTTGCTACTAAAATGAAAAAAATAAAAAACGTTACTACTGATTTTGTGGCCTAGATCCGCCACTGCTTAAGGCCATATTATTCTTAACAATATGCTAGCGGAAACATATTGTTAAGCCGTCAAAAAAAAAAAAAAAAAAGATTAACTCTTTGTTAAAGGGTCTTAAACACACAATTATTTGCTTAAGAGGCTTTATAATGGTTGTTGATAAAACACTCGCTCATAGGGCCTCACCGTGGACTTAATTAAGGAAGACCAAAATGTGAGATATATGTTGCATGAGTTTAATTGTTCGCATAGCAATAGCATGTCTTTTTTTCATTGTGGTTGCTGGAGTTTTATTGTGGATCAAAAAATTAATAAAAGATTGTAACCACTACCCTTGTGTGATTAATATAAAACGTAAAAGAAAAATACAAGTATTAAAATTCAACCGCAGATTAAATTCATGGGGAAACGCAATTATAAGTAAACAACTTCACTTGTATGGTTAGAAACAATTCATGTAAGAAGATTAAAATATAAAAAATACAAAAAAATAAAAACCTTGTAACTATGAATTATAAAGTACTCATATAGTGAAAAATGGCAAAGCTAATAATGTCACACATGGCCATATCAACTTCTCCAAAATAACATTTGATATGTTCCATCCTTCATCTTCATCTTCTTCATGGTGCATTTGTTTGCTATTGCCAAATGAATCATCATTATCATCATTGAACTTCATATTACCATTATTTGATTCTTCAAGAAAAAAACAACATATCCATAGAAAAACCAAGTTAACAATAGGGCTCACTTTCGTATTGATGGTCACCTCGTTGATCATCAGTGATACTCCTTTGTTTTGTAGTGATATAATTTTCTTGCCAGGCTTTGGCCCGCCATCAGGTTTCATTAGGTCATGTATCATCATTCCGGGGTTCAATTGGACCTTGACGGTTTGCGAAGGGACGATTTGGTGAAAGAAGGTTTCCGAAACCTGTGGGTTCGACATGATCAAGCCGTGACTAACTTTGGTCTTTTCATATATTTGAAAGCTTGGAGTTGTGTTCAAATCATCCAAATCGGATCCTTCTAAGAAGCTATCGTTTGAAAAGCGGTTTTCGGTGTTTTCCATGTTGTTGTGAATGCTGCTTTCTCCTGAAACTGTTGTTCAAGTTCTTATATAGTGAAATGAGAACTAGCTATGAGCATGAAGATGTGGATGGCGTAGCTTCTTGGGATATTGACTAAGGCTTAGCGATTTGTACCTTGAGCCTCATGCTCCTCCATCTTTACACTTGGTATATTTTCCACTGGAACAGTCTTGTAATCTTCCCAAAATGTCTGTAAATTAATCGATCAAGAACATCAGTCTATGTTTTAGCTATAAAAACTTTAGGTTGTGCTTGGCAGGGCCATGTGGCCCAAAACTTTTAAAAATATTTATGCACCCATATATTTGCATATATAGTTTTTAAAACAAAAGTTTACAATTGAATTTGAAAACCCAATATGTTGATTACCCATTAACTAACTAAACCATTTTTCCTAGTCGCACAAGGCCTTGAATTCTCGGGGATGACCTTGGGGCTCAAGCTTGAAGTTAAATGAGTCAACTCGGCTCAACTCTACGCGTTTAGCTTAACTATAGCTGAACGGTCAAATTTTAGCTCGACATATAAAAAGCTCGATGCATTTTTAAAACTGTGCATCTCTTGCACATGTTGATATATATTAAAAAAAAACTTTTAACACACAATATAAAATTCTAAACTACCTATATTATTATAACATGGTTATAATAATTTATACTTATATACTAGAATTTTGGCCTTTAGTAAAACAAGTCAAACATGCTAACGAGCGATTTTATTTTGCCTCGGGCTTGGCTCGTTTACAAACGAGCTTATTTCAAGCGAGTTTTTTAAAACTTTTTTCAAGTAAGTTGTTAGCTCTATAACCTAGTCCGAGTTTGTGATAAAGAGCACTAATTGACGTTTCCTACCTAATTTCATAAAAATAAAATAACATGAACTAGTAAAAATTAAGATTGATGATTACCATATCAAGATCGTTGTTAGACATACCAACCCATCTCAAATTCTCAACCATTCTATCAACTCCGTGATTTTCATCTGCCCCACCAACCTCAATAGACCTCATATTCTGATCATCTCTGGCGAACCTAAACGAGCCCACATCTTGCATTTGATTGTTACTAATATTATTAGCTAGAAACGAGAACTCATGATCTTGATGACCGGAATAGCCTCCACCCCAAGTGTTTTGATTGATGAGATCCTGTGAAACTTGAGCAACCGATAGGATTTCTTGCAAAATGTCCTGCTGAGGACCGTTCGAAGCTGCAAAATCTCGCATGCTGCTACTTGTTTGTGGCATGTTCATCAAATCCACATAGCTAGTAGCTCCTTGATGTGGGAGCTCTTGTAGCTGCACTGGAGGCATTAATAACCTTTGTTGCATCCTTGCACATTCTAGTGCTATATCAACCTGAGAAAATATTTGGAAAGGTCATATGGTAACGTCAATAACATATAAAGATATGTTGTTTGCATGGGGTAGATAAATATAAAATGAAATCTTTATGTTCTCATATATATATATATATATATCGATATCTATATATGTTAACATTAGAATATACATTGTTTATGGTTAAACGTTAACATTAGAGACACATTGTTACGAGTAATTGTTTTAGGGTGCTACCTGAAGCTTTCCTGCATGTAACTGTAAAGCGCATGCGTCTATTTTATATGTAAAATTGATATGTCATATTAAATTTCTCATCTCCGGGACGCTTCCGGGGTATAATCTAGTTCGTATATATTCCATAACCACTCAGACTCTAAATTAGATACCTTGGAAGGAGAATAATTATAACCATTTCCAAAGTTGGTGAAACATGGATTTGAGAAAGTATATGCTTCTTCTGTTAAGTACTGCATCCATCTCCCATCACTTGTTTCACTTGAGACATATGGAGATCCATGGTTAATATTAGATGAAGATGAAGCCATGGGTGTTGGAACATTGCAAGTCTCCATCATATCTTCACCGCCCCTTGCTCCCTCTGAATAGAGATCCATACTTGATGAGTTACCACTAACCATGGCAGCAGAATGTACTCCACTGTTTGTCTTTGGAGCATTCAAACTCTTCTTAAAAACGCGGCAAAGTGAATATGCATCCTGCAACTTATAGAGTCCAAAATGAAGCATACCACATGTCAGCCATCATACATACTAGCTTTTTATCTTAAAAACGCGGCAAAGTGAAAGTATTTTATTTTTATTTTATTTTTTTGCAAAAAAATATAAGTAAATTATATAAGATAAAAAGCCAACAAATTCAAGTGTCGGGAGATCAACGGAGCTCTTGACCCCTTGTTCCACCCTGAACATGTTGTCCATCACCAGGGGCGGATGTATAGTATACTCAGGGGGTACGTCTGTTACCCTTCGATAATCCTGGCGAAGTGGAAAAAAATGTTTTTTTAAGGTAATTTTATAAAATGTTACCCCTAAAACAAATTTTTTGTAACCACTTAAAATAATTTTTATAATGTTACCCGTTGTTTTATTTTCTAGATCCGCTACTGTCTATCACCAAGTAAGTTATAATAAATGTAGAAGATTCACCTTAAGCCCTAATTCGCTTTCGCATTCTTGCTCATCAAGACGGTATTCATGCATAACCCAATCGCTTCGAGCACCGTGTGGTGCTCTCCCTCTATAGTAAACTAGGGTTTTCTTCGTCCCCACTACCCTTGATTGTGAATTAATATTCCTGTCCTTACCAGTTGCCTTCCAATACCCACCTTTCGTGGCTCGGTTGGTTCTTGATCCGTTCGGGTATTTACGATCTCTTGGACTAAAGAAGTACCATTCTAGATCTTTGTTTGGCAATAATGATTTCCCTGTAGATAGATTTGAATAAAAGAATGTTATATTGTTCCTCACAAATTAATATAAGACATTGATGAAAAAAAATATAAATATTATTCCAAGGTCCCGAAAATTATATGTAAACATAGAGATCAAGATTGTCAAAACATAACCTAGCAAAAATAGCACTGAGGACCATTTTTACCTTTGTAAATAATAATAAATAGTTAGGAGTGTCTTTGTTTTTTTTTTAAATCATGACATGATAATGTATAAATAAATAATTAAAGATATATGGACGCGTATAAACTTGTTTATGAAAAACTGGAAACACATTACGTTGGTGTTTTGGTGTGATGTACTTCTTGTATATATGTATGTACTTTGGTGTTCGAGTAGTTCTCTTGGTAGCTAGCGGATTTGGTTTGAATAAAATTTGTTGGTTGCTAAAAAAAAAAGGAAACACGATAAACACAATTATGTCTATAAATAAAATAAGTCAGGAATTAGATTTGCTGACAGAAATTTATTAAAGAAAAGAAAAGTTGGTAATCATATCTATCTTTAAAGGAACAGGAAGCGTCGTCGAGTTCTTTCCTCTTTAATTTGCTTTTTGACTTCCCTCTTCTCTTCTAAATTACTAAAAATGAGTTACAAACAGGTAGGATTAACGACACTGTAACAAAACTTTTTATGAAATCGAAAATATGTAAGTGAAGGCCCTTTGACAAGAATATTAATTTATTGATCACTTCCCTTACACATAAACTGTTAATGAGCATGCTCATATTGCTTTTATTGTATGCTTTTTGCTTTAGAATTCTTGTACATAGTACATTTGTGGATATTTGTATAAGGTTGGGGTTCAAAACACAAATCACAACTTACAAATTTCGTGAGAACTGATCGACCTCGGTTAGAAATCAGTCACTATAAAAAATTTACACTGATTATATCAAAGAAAATTCACATGTATTCGAAAATAAAAATAACCGATAAAGAAAATTCACATGTATTCAAACATGAAGCTGCATGTCTAGAGAACCAACACGCTTTTGTGCCATTTGCTTTTGACACATTTGGAGGGTTAGCCCCCGAGGCAATCCGGTTCTTAAAAAGAGTTCAAAAGGTGGTGCAGAGCAACTCTCCAGCGACGAAGGACCTAAGTTTTATTTTTAACAGAGTAGGTTTTTCTATTCAAAAGGGGGTAGCGGCGCAACTTGTGGCCCGTTTACCCGCCTCCCACTTGTAAGAATTATTTGTTTATCTATTAATTAAAGTAAGACGTCATAAAGATAAATTAACTAAATTGTAAAAAAAAATAATGTTGTACTATAGTAATACTGGTCGTGTAAAAACAATTATTTTGTTTGTTTTTTGACCGAGTTTTTACGATTCTCATAAAATTTATAAGTTTTCATTTGACTTACTTATTCGTATAAACATTAAAAAGCATTTTATATTGTATATATATATGAACGGTGTATGAACATATGGTATTTGTTGAACTATTATAGAATGTGTGTTTTTATATATAATACATAAATTTCATACGTATTATTGTTTAATAGAATATAGTGTGATACTTACGTAAACTTGTGGTTTGGTGTATTTGGAAAGCGAAGAATGATAGTACTTTTAATGGCAAGAATGCTAATATATGGGAAATTGTTGCGAGTGTTAAATCATGCTAATATATGGGAAATTGTTGTGAATGTTAAATCATTTTCGTTTTTGTGGTTAAAGACTAGATCTAGATTTAAGAAGATTGTTTGGAAAGATTGGTGTAAGTCCCCATTCTATATGTTGTAAGGTTGTTTTTTGCCTTCGGTCTTTTTTAGGACCGTTTTGGCGTTGTTGAATGAATGTTTAGTTTTAAAAAAAAAGCAACCGAAATTTGATCAGAAATTCAGAATGAAAGATATTTTTCTATAACTGCAACCATTTAAAAGGAAATTAACTTGCAATGGGTGCATTACCATAGATAACATGCATGTATATATACCTGGTAAATCCCATGGTTCACACTTGTATAGATCAACTTCTGGGATAACTTCGAGTTCGATTTCACGTCCATTTATCTTTCTCTTGAGATAGTAAGCGACGAGCTCTTCATCGGTGGGATGAAATCGGAAGCCGGGAGGCAATGAAACTGGTGCCATTTGTGTATTTGTTTGAAATCTTGATCTTGTTATAACACAAGTGACACCAGCCTTGAGACGTGAAACACTGCTCAACAAGATGATAAGTTATATAAAATCAGGCATTAATTAGCATTTTTAATAGTAGATATATATATATAAAGATATATAGTGAGAGAGAAAGAGAGAGACCTTAGATGATCTAAACTCTAAAGTGTGATATGACCAACAGAAAAGAAGGAAGGAAAGATGATGGTGTTGTTTGGGGGGTTTTGATAGGAGAAGAGAAAGAGAAGGTTAGAAAAAGCAAATGGGGTAGGGAACACTTTATCTTTAAATAAATTTGTTTTTTTCATCACCTTGATTCTTTCTTTCATTTGTGAGGCTTCTCAGTTGAGTCAGAAACAAACACCAAAAAAGTGGGAAGCATATTTAAGATACTCATAAATCATAATCTTTGGTCTAGTATGGACAGACTGTCCACATTGTATGATGTATTTGCACAATTCTATGTCACTTTATATAAAGATAATAATCCAAGTTATAATACCAATAAAACCGTTTGAATGATCCAAAGGATGGATCAAGTAATCTATGATTGGTTCCAACTTTGTATAATATGTGTCATAACACAACATTGCAATTTATCTTGAATCTAAGTATTTGCTTAAATCACGCGTAATTAATGGGCATTATAGGGCATGAATGAGCTTGATAACGCCTCCAACACCGCCCCCTAGGCGTTATAGAGACATGAATAGGTAGGGACATTTCTAGTAAAAAAGCCTAATGAGGTGCAAACAATTTGAAAAGTACTGATTGAAAGGGTAGTAAGGGTTGTTAACCATTACATATTTTTTGAAAGAGCGTTATGATGATGAAATAGAAAATTTACGTCCTTTAGGGGGCATTATTGTGTTGAAGAAGGTTTGGTGAATTTACTACATATTGGTTCATTCTAATTTGATTTCAGGTGTTTTGAGTTAGCTAAGTGATCATGGCTGAGGGCTCATTTATTATAACTACATTTGTCAACGAGTCCACACTTAGCTATGGCTATTCTTTTATGGTGATCATGTGTAGGTAAAACTTATGTGAATGATGATTGACGACTCCAAGTCGTGTGTAGAGGCGTACAAAACTGGGTTTTTTGAATATCCGGGTTCGGTTACGTACCCGGGTTCGGGTATGACCGGGTAGGGTATAACCGGGTATTACGAAATAACCGGGTCGGGTTCGGGTAGGGTATTTTCGTGAAAAGCCATACCCTATATACCAGGTTCAGTTCGGGTTCGGGTTTTCAATACCTGGTTTCGGGTAAACCCAGTTTCGGGTACTAGATACCTATTTTCAAGTAAGGGTGTGAATTTTCAACACGACCCGAACCTAACACGAAATTAGCGGGTTTAGTTTTAGTCTAAACGGGGTCGGGTCAGGTTCGGGTTGAACCCGAGAATCCGTTTAGCTAAACGGGTCGGGTTCGGGTCAACCCGGGCGGGTTGGCGGGTTGACCCGTTTAACCTATTTATACTATATATTGTTTTTTTACAATATGTTTTATGTTATAAATTAAATTGGTTAGGTATTTTATGCTACACTTATAACTTAAAATAGAAATTGGTATGAGATTTTATAAATAAAACATAAATGTTTTATATATATTATTGTTTTTTGTAGTAAAATTGTAATTTTAATACATTAGTTTGCGAAAAAATAATAAAAATCAGGTTGAACGAGTCGGGTTCGGGTCAACCTAAGAATATTCAGGTCGGGTTCGGGTTCATATGTATGTCACAATTTTCAGGTTCGGATCGGGTTTTGGTTCATGTAAAAATTTCGGGTTCGGGTCAGGTTGGACCCACCAACCTGCGAACCCGACCCGTTAAGCACCCCTAAGTACAAGTGATAAAAAAACATAGATTGTTAAGTCTTCGTTGATAATGGAGTAATTCATCGTCTTTATTTAACGCCTTCGTTTGATAATAAATACCCGGGTTTTAAATACCCTACAGGTAGGGTCGGGTTCGGGTATTAAATACCCGGGTTTTAAAATACCCGGGTTCGGGTATTTTTTCGGGTTCGGGTATTTTGTGCACCTCTAGTCGTGTGGACTAACGAGGCGACCTAGATCTTTATAATATTGAATGGAAAAGTGATTTCTCGAGAATCGTTTCCCAAGATTCCGTTATAAGAATTATATCTAATGCCCCATTCCTTGTGTGGTGGTAAAGGTGTTGGGGTTTCAAAGGTGAGATTGGGAGTTCAAGCGTCATAAGAGGCAAAAAAGGGATGTAATATAAAGGTGGAAAAAATGTGGGTGAAAATTAGTTGTTATCAAAAGGAATTATATCTACTTATTGATATACTAATCAGAGGTGTGATTAGTGTTCCTTCTGTTGTGATGTGGGCAGGATTATGTGATTAAAAGTTGAGGTGATCAAATTCGGGGAGCAGGTCAACAAGGTTTAAGATCGCGTGGTTTAATGTGTATCATTTGATACGTGAAGAGATAGGGTCTTAATTCTTAACGTGAAGACGGACCCTACCCCACAATATGGTTGACTCATAAGAGCTCTGCGGATAAAATCACCAATGCCTTTCCACAAGGCTAAATATTTGAAGACAATATACCTCCACGGAGTCTCAACCTCTGCGGAGCCAACGCCTGTGTTGGGACAAAGAGGATTGAAGAAACCACCTTTTGATAACCTTAGTCCAAATCATATTCTGCCTAAGTATAGAAGAAACTGCTGAAGAAGAAATCAGAAGTACTGAAGAACAAAATAGCAAAGTACTGAAGAGTTAACCATCAGAAGTTCTGAAGTCTAACCAGACACTACACTGAAGAACTACTGAAGACAAACTACTCATCAGCAGTTTGTCACTCATCAGCACTTTGTCATTAGAAGCTTCTAACCGACTTAGACTTCAGTAGTTTTAGTATTATATTGTTTTGTTAAAGTCTTGTTTCAAGTTTCAATGTACAGACTGTTGTAACCTTATCTTAAGGATAATATCTTAGCTAAATATCTTAGATTACTTCAGACAACAGTTTAGTATGTTGGTCTATAAATAGATGAGTTTGTTCATCTATTTTATACATGTGATTTACTTTGAAATCAATTGAAAACCTTCAAGGCTTTTAACTTATAATCCATTTCACATCTGAGAAACATAAATTGTATTTACTGCTTTATACTTGAACTGTATTTATTGTTTCTCATTAACTGCTCAGTCAAGGAGGAGTAATAACTCCTCTTAAAAGTGATCTTTTAATCTTAGAACACTTATTATTCCGCTGCTTAATAACTCTCATATAAATCTGTAAACACATAAGTGTTCACTAAAAGAGGCCACTGATCCAACAGCCTGTAAGGCCACACATGGAGTGTAATCCATCCGCGCAAGACCCATTGCCCAGCTCAGCGATGATTTTCCGCGAACCAATCATCACCTGGCGCGTGTCAGCAAGGGCCCGCCAGTTTTAAACACCAGGAGGGAAGGTGCAGCTCCCCTTATCTCCACTTGCTGCACTCAACACCTTTGTGTCGGGCGTCACCTCAGACGACCTTCCAGAAGGAGCAAACTGACGCCGCTTGACACACTCTGACGTAGGAAGAAAATGAGCATTTGCAGCTACTCGCAACGCGCCACGTGGATTGTTGGCAAGGCGGTACCCCTTTCTCTCTCCCGCATTTATTACATCTAGTTTGCTTTATGATCTCCTTAGTCCAAACTTAACTAATTTGGTCGAAAGGAAGGCAAGCCCATAACCCTTGGCCAAACGCATCATCGTGGTTATGGGCCAATGGTAACCGGCCTGTGTATTCCCTATATAAAGGAGCTCACACCTCCTTTGTTCGTGATCTCATCCTCTCGAACATACGGCCCACAGTTTCTTTCTTACAGGTTCGGATCCAGCCAAGGTGTGGAGCAAAGGATATCCTGCGGCAACACGAGTTTATCACCCCAAGTACCTCCCGTGAGGTAAATACCGAACCCATCACTCGTTGTTTCTTCAATATGTTTCTTATCGGGTCAAATATTTAAAGATTGTGGTTTAGAGTTTAACTCAACAATCGTTTAGCTAAAAGGTCATGTGTCAATGATGCATGAGTCATGTGTATTTTGTTAATTGAGTCTTGTTTGCTAACTAGGTACTAAGCGTAAGTAGTACATTTATTTCCAAATGGGTCATGCCGGAAATCCAAAAGAAAAATGAAAAAAAATGGGCCTAATTTCTGCGAAAGATCTTGGCCTTGGAGATACGATATCATGCCATGGACCAAGTGTTGTAGTCTGTGTTGTTCAAATTCTTGATTCCGCCAATTAATTGCATATTTGCCATCCTGCTCCGTTTCTATCGTCGATTAATAATTAACAACCTTCGATCCGATTCTACTCGTGAAATAGGTGGGAAAAGGCGATAACGATTAATTGGACTTATCAAGGAAAATAAATTGGGTTTGTGTTAAAGGTTGAATCTCACAACAACAAAAATAAACTAAAATGTTGATTTGGATGCTTTTTAAACCTAAACATAAAACCTGTAATTTTGAACATACATCAAGGTTGATTTATATAATTTTGTCTTACATATATTGTTAATTTTTAACAAATAGGTTATTATGTATTTCTTCAAAGTTAACATTTTCATAGTAAGTTACAGTATTCTATCAAATGCTTTAGACTAGTATATTACCCGTCGCGATATGCGCGATGTGATACCCCACAATTTCAGGTTCTTACTTTGACTAAACTCTAGTTACTTGTACTTACATTCCATGCATTCTACTTAACTAGGGTTAGTTAGTAGAGTCATTCGTTGCATAGTTATAGGTTAATAACTGCATGAAACGGTAATTCGGAGAATTACTGGACTACGTATACAAGTAGGGAACCCCGAACGTTGGTGACTTGGTGAAATACAACTATTGTGAACTTACATGTTGATATTATGTGCTAATACGTGATTATGTGAACTTGCGTGATTGGACGTTAACGGATCGGTAACCGGGACGGGACGGACCGGGATCTAGATATGTATGATGAACGTTTATGTGTGTTTTTTAATATTAATGTTTGGAATATTAATATTGTGAGGTGGTTAGTGTTGTAGAACAAATAAAAATAAAATTTTGAGTTTTAACCTTCCCCGCGGTACGCGGATGGGAAAGGATATCCCCCGCGGCCCGCGAGGGAATAAAATAATAAGACGGTGGAAAAGGGGTCGCCGCGGTCCGCGGAGAAGTTGAGAACTCCCCCGCGTCCCGCGATGGAGTCAAATACGTGGAAAACAAGTTTAAGCCTTTTAAAACGATTTTAACCCATTCTTTCTCATTATCACAACCCTAATCTTCCCCTACAGCCACATTACGAACAAAACAAACCCTAGACACCTGCTAAGGCGAAACAACATTCGGGAGGCTTAGAGAGCATTCGGTTGGTGGTTTTGAAGTGCTTTCGGTATAATACTCAACCTTACATGTTTTGATTATCTTTAATGTGTTTTAAAACATCATAAACGATTTTAACCCATTCTTTCTCATTATCACAACCCTAATCGTCCCCTACAACCACATGATGTTATGCGATGCTTATTGTATGTATTGCATGAGTTTGCATGTTCTTGATGTTTTAGACTTCTAGGGTTTATGATTGATGATGTTCAACATGTGTCTTGCAAGATTTTGATCAGGTTATGTGTTATTAGTGTTGTTTGATGCTTGTTGGGTATTGTTGATCGTTAATATGCAAAGATAGTTGATTAAAACCAGGATTTGTGCATGATTAAAATCTGGACAGATTGTTTAGGCCGACTTGTAGGGTCTGTAACGTGATGTTAAAATGTTTGTTTTAATGATTTCTTTGCATGAAAACATTGTATATGGTCTTAGCTTTTCATAATGGGCAAAATAATCTTATTTGGACGTCGTTTGATAGGTTTTTGGAATTTTCTTTGATTAAAGGTCATATCAGATTTTCGGATTAATAATTTGGGTCAACTTTAAACGACCATAACTTGAGTTTTACAAAGAGTTAGATTATCAAATTTGGACACTAAGTCAAAATTGGAATAACTTTACGTTTCAAGTGGATTCATCCCGTTTGGATGAATACACAAGTTTTGGGAATTTTTCTACTAATATGATCTGTTGTGAGTATTTTCTGTACATAGCTGGATTGTATGATTTTTCATAATGTTTGTGTATGGTTTTGTCACGAAATAAAACTATGGACTTGTTCGGTAGACTCCCTGGAATATTTAGTAAAATGTTTAGAGTCTAATTCATTGGAAAGGTATTGTTAATAAATTGGTTTTCACAACGCATAATCTGTCCTAAAAACGCAGATTATGTAACGTACGCTTATGTGGCCATTTGGAGTCTTGTATGACTTGTAATTGACATGAACTTGTATGAGCACTTATATGAGGTGTATATGAAGTGTATAACTAATGTTAATCATTCTGTTCATCAACGGGTCCGTAGGGTCTACTTGTGTCTTTAGAATCATTAGGTGTCACTTACACGGTTTTGAACTTTTAAACGTCTTGGACAGACGGGTCATATGGTGTAATGATATTACACATATACTCACTTAGTGACACTTGTACTAAGGAGTCGATAGCACATTATTGTTGTGAAGTTTGGATTAATTACTTGCAACCTAAGGTGAGTTTCACTACTTTTTCTCGAAAGCATGCGTCTAGGTTTTGAGACTACTTTGGTAAACGTTTTTCTAGTTTGGTTTGGACTACTATACATCTTGGGTTTTGAGATGCTTTGACTCCTTGTGTGGGTCGGGTTTTGACTCCTTGTGTGGGTCGGGTTATACGATTCCTTGTGTGGATCACGCTTTTATCAGTTTAAAACTTTAACTGTCCTTTGTGAACTAAACACATTCTATCACTTTAAGTCCTTACATATTATTGGGTTAATCGCTGAAGGCGAACGGGGTATTAGTTTGTAGCGCTATTAGGTTGTGCAGCAACCTCATGCTTGAGGTGCTTGGGTCACGGGCATGAACTTTTGACCATGCTCTTGAGGAGCTGAACTTACTAGTGTTGATAGACATTAGTACTAAGGCAAAATTTATAACTTATGTATGTTCCCAATAATCTCCTGTTTAGTTACAATGAGCGGGCTAGCTACCCCTGACAAGCTTAAACTGATGACACTTAAACATTTGGGTTTTTGACAACTTTACCCCTATTATCTAAACTGTGAACTAACCGACTTTATGTTGACACACACTAGCATGCTTTTGCAGGTCGCTAGGTTCGGAGCACGCATAGGTCATGCATCATATAGTGTCATTGGGATATGAACACTTAACTATTTTCGAATATTTAATTATTTACTTTTGGTTTTGGGCGCGTTGTTTTGCGCAGACTGTTTGGTTAACTGTTTTCTTTAATTTCGCTTCCGCAACTATTTGAATGATTGGTTAACTATGAAACTTGTTTTACAATAACGAACTAAATGGTTTGGGCATTTAGAGTCGTTCATGTGACTTATGGCTATGGGATCCTGGTATGTCATGCGCCTCGCGGTATAAACCCTGCAGTGGAAATTTGAGGGTGTGACACGCGGTGCAGAAACATACAGCTAATCAAATTTTTATTAAATGAAAACATATTATATTCGACCCGACATGTTTACAAATAAAATTTATATACATTACACCTTAATAATTAATGTAGCCTAATTGAATGAATAAAAATAGAGATAACTACACAGACAGTCCTGATGGTTTATAGAAAGTAACAACTTAGAGTACTAACTTTATTTTCTAACATGTTTTGATCAAATGACTAAAATGTCCTAGAATAACTAGATGAGTCATTTTTGTAATTAACTCTATTTGATTTACACAGATACTTTTTGCAGTTTATTGAAATTAGAATTACCTATTAATTTTATTAAATTTAAATGTTTTTAATAATTTACTAAATTAACTAATTATACTCTAAACATTTAATATATATATATATATATATATAGGTTAAGAGTTAGGTAGAAAGTGGCATTTGTCTAAGAAGTGTAAGAAGCCAAGTATGAATGACATGTGGCATTGTAAATAATAATATAAAAGGGTAAATTAGTAATTAACAAACTAGAATAATATTTAAAAAAATAGATAATTATTATCTAATTACGCCACTGATATCAGTTTTCAGTTATCCTATTTTCATGGTAATTAAATATGCATTCAAATTAATTGCATATCATCTTCAAATCTTAATTATTTCCACTCACGATTTTCTCTATATTAATCATTCACGATTCGCACTTCTTTTTCATTCGAGATCCATACGCCAGTTTCTATCAATAAAATTAAAGATGTATAGTTCCATTACCGACTGTGGGAATGATATGTTTTATTATATTACATGTTTAGTTTTCCGTTTGTTTTCAAATAATTATATGTGTACTAAATATCAATTAAAATGATTTCTTGATATAGTGTTGTATACGTAATTTTTTTTTGTAGTGTTTTTAAAGTCTGTTACCAAATCACATAATAGCATGTAATGTAAAATGAATTGTTTTATATTGAGTTTCGTGTCATAGTGTTAAATTTTGTATATTCATATGTTTGTAACTGCATGTATTTTACCATTTTTTTCTTATTATAGTGTTTTATCCTTTTCTGGAAAGCGTATTTATTAAATTAATCTGGATGCTGTTATATGATTTATGGGCAGAGTGTTTTATAGGTACATAGATTTATGTTTTCATTTTTGTTTATTTTTATGTATTTCTCTGATTTATTGAGATGGTGTTTTATACGTATATGGTAATAATGGTATAGTGTTTTCCTTGTTATAATTTGCTTAGCGTTTTATATGTGTTTAAACATGTTATAATATATTTCCAATCTGATAAAATATTGTTTATAGTTGATGAGTTGTGTAATACAGTTTTGTTTCAATTAGCGTTTCATATTGGCAGTGTTTTATCGAAATATCACATGAACTTAAAACACTATTGTTTGAACGTTTATGAACTTAAAACACACCAATAAGAACATACACTAACCTGCAATATTTGAGGAGAGAAGGTATAATAAATGAAGTAACTCTTCAAAAGGAAGTCTGTGATTTTCCTTTTATTGTTTGTTTTTTTTTAAACACGAGCATTTACTATTATACCCCTACAAGTGCTAATAAAACAATAATTATAAAACACTAATTACAATCATGCCACTCATTTAATCTAAACCATTAATAATCCAATCCAAGGGCCTAAAACACTTCCTACACTTCTTAGGAAAACACCACTTTCTACACGAACCCCACCATATATATATATATATATATATATATATATATATATATATATATATATATATATATATATATATATATATATATATATTATAAAACAATACTTTTATCCAAATAAACCAACGCTGATAAGCCTAATTGGTATCAACCATCAAGCACCACGTTAACTTTCATCTCCACCGCCATTGCCGCCATGCGTTATCTATATTTGATAAGGTAATCTATATTTTTTAATATATAGAATTATCCATTAATGTTATTAAAACTTAGAAATTTTAAATTATAAAAATATAAAAATTAAATAATTATAATATATATGTTTTAGTATATATATATATATATATATATATATATTATAAAACAACATTTTCTATCCATGTAAATCATCGCCAATAAGCCTAATTCGTATTTGCCATTAAGCACCACGTATACCCTTATCTTCACTGCCATTTCCATGCGTTACCTAATTTGACATGGTCGACTATATTTTTAATACATAGAATCATCGATTAATATTATTTAAAAATTTTAAATTATATAAATATATTAAATTAAAAACCTAAACGTACTCAATGTGCTTTAATAATATTAATAGCTAATTCTACACCAAGTAACAAATCAACTCTATGCGTTTTAAATATAGATAACGCATGGCAGCAATGGCGGTGGAGATGAGACGTGACATGGTGCTTGATAACAGATGCGAGTTACGCTTATAGACGTTGGTTTATATGGATAAAATTGTTGTTTTATAAAAGATACATACTAACACACAAAAAGTATAATTATTTAATTTAATATATTTTTATAACTTCAAATTTTTATGTTTTAATAATATTAATAGATAATTCTAATTTCAATAAATTGCAAAAATTGTTCTTGTAAGCATATAGAGTTAATTAGAAGAATATATAATTATAGTAGGACATTTTAGTCATTTTATCAAAACTTAACTAGAAAAACTAACAGAGTTGGTCTTAGTACCTCAACATGTTACAAAACTGAAACCATAAACCATTAACATGTTAAAAAATAAAGTTAGTACCCTAAGATGTTATTTTCTATAAATCATAGTTCTCTCATAAAAATAATACCATTTAAAATTGGATATATGGCCATGACACACTAAACACATACATCCTATTTCTTATTTACCCATCTCACCATCACTGAATGGCACCTGCTCCTCACGGGAATAAGGCAAACGACGACAACAACCTTCATAAAACACCACAATCCATCGCTTGCATGTTCTTATTTTCCCGACTCTATTTCTCTGATTTTTAATCCATTTGAAACAACTTACACTCTTTCTTTCCCTCATATATAAAAGAACCTAAACTTGATCAGATCTACTTTCGCTGATGTTTCGACTTGTTCATCACCGTAACTTCCGCCGCTCTTTTCTTTCTCTGCATCAACGATGAAAGAAACATGTTTGGAAATTTGATCGACGCTCTCTGTTTAAGATGTCGTAAGATTTTTTTCCGAAGACGGTGACGAATATGTTATGCCGGTCGTGGCTACGCTCTTAAAGCACCATCACCTCGCCGGCTGTTAAGTATTACAGATCTCGAAAACCCTCATTGTCAGTATCTGAAAATTGTCGGTACAATCAATGGCGGGAGCAAAGGCAGCGGTGATGTGGTGCCGACAGACAAACCGACCAATGACGTTCCGTCGTTAAATGACATAAATCAAGATGCCTAAATTACGAAAGTACCCTTGGTACTGTAGTGAAGCTCTCGCAATTATTATATATAACTAGGTGTTAGTTGGCCCGCGCTTCGTCCCGGGCGCCGCTACTTGTGCATCCATGTTACGCACAATGGGCGGCGGTTCGCTGCGGGAGGCCAGGAGCTCCTTTTGCGTTGAGGGTTTGGTGAACATAAAAAATAACAATAAGTAACTGCCATGCTAGCGTGGGTTTCACAAAAATACTCACAACCCATTAAATTCAACACCAGCGTTAACACTTGGTTGCCTATTTAGTAATGAAATAATAACAAAAAGTATCAACTTTAACTACTTTATAATATCATACAGTATTAATAAAATAATAACAAAAAGTCTCAGCTTTAGCTTTCTTATAATATTATATAACCACTCTCCAGATCAAAAACTACTAAACTAAAATTAATATCCCAAACGCCACTTCTATGTTCCCCAATATTAACTTTGTAAAACCATTAAAAAAAACAAACACAAAAAGCAGCATAACATATTCATTCTTTTCAAATTTGGCGGCTAGCGGTGTATGGTAGGCGTTAGACACTATTCAAGTGTCGCTAAATCTATCTATATAATAATTGAGGTCACTTGGGTTGAATCAAGGCCTTAGAGAGGGTTTAAGGTATCCATATTGAATATGGAGCTCCAAGTTTCAAGTATATATAAACCATTTTCTTTTTTTATTTTTTCATTCTCACCAACATAATTCTCCATTTCTTCCTAACAAATCTTTCTATCCTTCTTCTTCTTCATCTTTCATATTTTGTTGATTTTCCATAAACGATTCAAGGTAATCCTATCATACTCTTCTAATGTTAGTTCCTATTATTATTTTTGCTTTATTATTTGTTCTTAACATTATTATTATAAAAGAAATCATCTGTATTTAGGCATGTGTTCTTCATTCAGAAATTGTAAGGATCTGAGTATTGGATTGTTTTGATTAAGTATGAAAGATGAACGAAGTATAAATGGAAAGTGCAGCGGAATAACAATAAATCAAAACATAGAGAATAATTGTTTTTAATCGAAAGCTTTCATTAATGGAAAGATTACAATTGTACAATTAAACTCCCCCTCAGCCTGATCACTCAGAGAATGTTTGTCTGAAAGAGAATGACAAGTGATAAATAGATCAGTACAAGTACTGTTCTATTTATAGACAAGCTCAAAACTCTGATGATCAGTTGCTGACGTCACCTAGATAGCGACCCCTAACTGTCTAACAAACTCTAACAACTGTTAAGCTATAAACTACTGTTACATTGAAACTACTGACAATACAAAACTCTGTTAACTAAAACTCTGATGTCTTCTTATCATCTGTTGAACCAAAGTGTTGTTGGTTCAACAGACCTTTGTTCTTCAGTTCTTTGATCAGCAGTTGTTCTTCATCAGACTTTTATCCTTCAGACTTTGTCCATCAGACCTTTCATCAGCAGTAGTTATCTCTAACAGTTGTTAAGCAGCAGCAGTCGTTTAGGAATCAACAGATCTTTGGAGGAAGCTTTATTGTAATAACTGTTCTTTATACAAGATCAAATACTTAGTATATTTTGGCTTTTAATCATCTGTTCTTCTCCAGGTCAGCAGACCCAACAATCTCCCCCTAGAACAGATGATGCCAAAACTCTGCTTTATTCTTGATCTTTATTCCTCATCAGACTTTCTCTAATTTGCCCTTTCAGTTGTAACTCAAAGCTTAGAGAGAAGAGGTCTTCAGCATCTCTATCCAGTGTCAAGTTCAGAAGTGTCTGGAGATCTTCAGCACTTAGGCCAGGTGCATCATCCATACTTAACTTCTGAATACTACCATCTGATCTGATCAGTGTCAATTCATGGGTCACTTTGTCAGACTTCCATTTTAGAATTTTAGAATCAGAGGAGTGACTGGGATGCATCTTTATTTTTGATGAGTTAGGAGATGGAGGCCTGCCAATGAGTTCTCTGAACTTCTCTGTGACAGGGTCAGAGAAGTATCTGATTTGGTTCAAGAGACCCTCTTTTACATAGGTTTCAGTGAACTTTCTTGTATCCTCTTCAGACATTTCCTTCTGCTTCTTGTATTGTCTTCTAGCAGCAATAGAAAGATCAGAGGTTTCAAGTAAACTGTCTAGTGGAAAGGCCTGTCAGGGTTTCTTGGGAGCATCATCATAGACTGGTTTTCTTGGTAGTTTGGGATTGGTCTTTCTTTCTTGTTCAAGCTTCTTGTATGTTTCAATTAACCTGACCTCAGACCATCTAGCAACAGATCTCATCTCTCCATACTTGGCTGCTACAAGCTCTTGTCTCATTCTCTTGAACTTCAAGGCTCTAGCTTGATCTCTCCCTTTACTGAAATCAGGGGCAGAGGCCTTAGCAAGAGGATTCTTGGCCATGCTCTCAATTCTAATGAGTTCTTCCCTGAGAGCATGTGTGGTCCAGCCTGTAAATTGATTCTTTGTTGCTTTGTAAGGCTTGGTTGCCAAGATCTGTTCTAGCAGTGAATCCCTTACTTCCATTTCCAAGTGTCTGCTGAGAGGCATGGTAGACATGGAATTGCTCAGGGTCTTAGCATAGTCTTCAATCCTTCGAAGTTTGCTAAGCTCTGCTGAATGGATGCCCTGAGCAGTCCTGTCATCCTTCCCTTTGCATTTCTCTTTGATGATAGCATCAGCCTGTTCACTCTTGTATTTAAGATAGGTGTCAATGTTGAGAGGAGCAGGGAAGCCTTTGAGAGATGGGAAGGATCTTTCTGATGGCTGATCAGTATTGTAGAAGGATTGAAGTTCCCCCTTGATTAAATCCAACTCAAGGGGATACTTCTCAGCCAATGGGGTGATGGTGAGTGGTGGTCTATGGGATCTGAATTGAGAGGTATGTGGTGAGAAAGATGAAAGTGGAATGGCATTGACTGGTGTGGATTGTGAGATTGGGGTGTTAGGTGGTGTGTTGTGGATGTTTTCATCTTGTATAACAAAGGTGGATTTCCTTTTCCTGCTATACAAGATTTTGGGTGAAGGTGATGATGAGGCAGTGGTTTGGTGAACATCTGTTGGTCCTTTTGTGGAACCAGCAGTTGTTTGGGTTTTTGGTTGTGTTGTGGTAGGTTTGGGAGTTGTTTGAGTTGTGGCTGGTTTGGTTGTTGATGGTGTGGTGATTGGTTTGGTTACTGGTTTGGGTTGAGCAGATGTTTTAGTGGCAGTTGTTTTGGTTTCAGTGGTTTGGGTAGCAGTGGTTTTAGGAACAGTGGTTGTGACAACAGGTGTTTGATCAGCAGAGGTTTCAGCAGATAGTTTGGAAGGTGGTTTTCTAGTGTGTTTGGCTGGCATTTTCTTTCTCTTTGAGGTATTTACATCTTCCACTTCTTGTTGTTGTTCCTTTTTCAGCTGTACCAACAACTCTGCCTTTGCTTCCAAAGTATCAGCCCTTTTCATCTTATCCTGAGCAGCTTTCTCAGCCTTTTCATTGGCTGAAGTGTCAACTTCTTTTGCCTTGGATGCTTTAGCTGGTTCAGTGACAGGGATCTGGACATTTGGTTGCTGTGATTGTGGAGCTGATTTTGGTGACTTTGGTTTGTCAGCAGCTGGCTTCCCTTTTTATGAGGGTGGTGCACCAAATGGATTTAGCTTTGGCAGCCTATCTCTGCCACTCTCCCCCTTTTTGGCATCATCAGCTGTAAACTCATTGTCATTTTCATCTCTGAGGATGGTGGTAGGGGCAGAGCCAGTAGTCTTCAGCAGGTGTTCCTTGATCACTTTGATGTCAGCCTTGGTGTCATTGAATCTGGCATCCACCATGTTTCTGATCAAGGTCATGTAGGTTTCTTGGGTCTGATCTGCCAGTTTTCTGTGAGCTATGATGATGGGTGAAACTGATTTCCATAGCTCACTGGCAATATCAGAAGTTGAGGGTTGACTTTTAGTAAAGGTGTTCAATGTCTCCAATATTGACTTGACATCTGATTTGATGTCAGCAACAGAGGATTCAAGGTTTTGAACCTTAACCGTCAATTCTTGAAATTTTGACTCATCACCTAAGTTAATAGGATCATTTGAATCCCTACCAGGGGTAGTTTTAGCTGGTTCAGTTCTAGGAGGTGAATCCATAGAAGGAGAACCTGCTGCCCCTTTTTCTTGGTACTGGGGACTTCCAACTGTTTTAGGGGACACAATTGTGGCCTCATCAGTTGTTGCCTTCAAGGAAGTCTTATCAATGGAACCACTGTCCTGTTGTGAGACAATGGTCTCAACAGCAGTAGTGGCTGCTTCTCTTGAAACCTCATCAGAAGTAACATTGACTTCTGGGAGTATAACCTCCTCTTCTGTTTGTGGGATAGCTAATTGACTTTCCTCAGCCCCAGTCACTGGTGGTGGTGTACTCTCAGTAACAGGTGAAGGAGAGGAACTGGGGTTGTCCTGAGTTTTATCAATAGCTTCAAATAGGGGTTGCATGGTTTGTGGGACATGTGGTGGTGATGTAGGTGGAGTAAGAAGCTGATTAGCCCTGGGAGATGGACTTGTAAACATATGGTCAAGTGACTCATATGCCTTAGTATGAGGTTCCCTTTGGCTTACAACAAGATCCTTTTGTGAGGATTCTTGAGGAGTTTGCTGGGGTTGAGATATCTCCAACTGTTGTGAGGAAGTAACAACAGTGGTTTCATGTTGCTTTGGTGATGCAACAGGGTTAGCTTCTGGTATCTCATCTTCCAGAAGTCCCTTTTTGGGTTTAGAGGTGGTTTTTGAGGATGGACGTTTTCTTTTGGTGGCTGGTGTAGGTTTCACAGCACTGGATGAAGTGCCATGATCACCAGGAGCAGTGGGCTCACCAACAGAGGTTTCAACAACAGTTGTTGTCTTTGTCCTCTTTGGTTGTGTTTTTGAAACCTTTGTTACTTTTGATACTTTTTCTTTGGTTGAAGAACCCAGCATTCTAGTAAAAGTTTCATCAGTTAAGCTTTTCATTTTAAAAGACTCTCCCTTTTGAAAATCTTTTTCAGGTAAAATCTTTTGTAGAATTACACTTAGAATTCTAGGGTAGAGCAGAAAAGCATTGTTGGAGCCAGATTTTATGGCTTTCACATTAGAGACCAAGTCTAAGAACAATCCCTCAGACAGATTGAAGTCAGAATCTGACAACATTGCATATCCCAAGTATTGTATCCTCAATGGGATTTCATTGAAGGATGTAGTCTTGGCTGAGGCACAGAGGAGTAGGGTATGGAAGAAAAATTTCATGACTGGAGGAAAAAACTTTTTATATAATGTGGAACCAGTCATTTGTGCATCATACCCTCTCTCTTGAAACTCAGTGTGAAGCTCTGTTTTTGGAAAAGTTTCCATACCTGACAGGTCGTTTAATGAGAAGGTAGTGGATATGATTTCAGGGGTTATGGCGATACTGGTATCTCCAATTTTGGAAATTATGGAAGTTGGCTTTTTGTCTTGATACAAGACCTCAGCATTCGCCCAGAATTCTTGGAGTGTTTCCAGGTATATGGGAGCATCAGCAATAAGAACATTTTTGTATTTTGAGTTATTGATAATGTCGATGGTGGAATGGAATGGAGTGTTATCTTCGGTTTTTACCAAATAGGGAAGGAAATTATGAGTGGCTTTTGTTTGGAGATCCATTTTAATGGATTTTGATTGTGAAACTGATGAACTTTTGATTGAGAGTTATGAAGAAGACGAAGGCGGTTTTCAGTATTTTGAATACAATGAGACAGTAAAACTGCTGTTGGGGGAAAACAGGGTTTTATAGGCTCTGATGAAACCGCTGATGTGGCAAAACTCTGCTTTTTGAGAGCAGACGTGGCAAACAGCTGTTTTGTTAAACATCTGTTGCCAACCTCTGTTGTTTAACCAAAAGACTGATGAAAACAGTTGTTTTATCTGATCAGATGTTTGAAACAGATTTTTCAACCAACAGTGGTTTGAATGAAACAGTGGTTGTTTTATCTGATCAGTGGTTTAAAACAGATTTTTCAACCAAAGTGACATTTTAACAAAATTTGATTTTCTGAAAACATTTTAATGTTTTTTTTATTGAAAACATTTTTGTTGTTTTAATCCATGTTTAACATTCCAATTCGAGAGATCAGATTTGTGAAGGTAGATGTGTCTAAAGCTTTTGTCAGCACATCTGCCAACTGATCCTCTGTTGGAACATGGTGCAGAGAAATCAAACCTTTCTCATAGCTATCTCTGACAAAATGATGTCTGATATCTATGTGCTTGGTGGTTGAATGAGAGACTGGATTCTTGATGATATTTTCAGCAGCTTGGCTATCCAACATGAGTGGAGTCCTTAGTGCAGTTATCCCAAAATCCAGTAGTTGATTTTGAAGCCACATGAGTTGGGCTGTACAGCTTGCAGCAGCAATGTATTCAGCTTCAGCAGTGGATGTTGAAACAGCTGCTTGCTTTTTGCTTTGCCAAGAGACTAAGGCATTCCCTAGAAATTGGCACCCTCCTGAGGTGGACTTCCTTGTGGTATGGCAGCCAGCAAAGTCACTATCTGAATAACCTGAAAGCTCAATGTTTCCATTAGCAGGATACCAGATACCAAGTGTGGGAGCACCTTTTAGGTATCTGAATATCCTTTTCACAGCAATAAGGTTAGACTTTCTAGGAGAAGCCTGGGATCTAGCACACACACAGGTTGCAAACATAATGTCTGGCCTGGATGCTGTTAAGTACAATAAAGACCCAATCATGCATCTATAGTGTGTCTGATCAACCAGTTCATCCTTTTCATCAATAGTGAGTGGCTTGACAGTGCTCATGGGTGTACTACATGGCTTACAATCATTCATCTCAAATTTTGTTAACAAGTTTTTCACATACTTGTTTTGATGAATGAAAGTGCCATTTTGCAGTTGCTTTACTTGAAGACCAAGAAAGCACTGAAGTTCACCCATAGCACTCATTTCAAACTCTGCTGTCATGAGTTCCCTAAACTCCTCACACATTTTATTACATGTGGATCCAAAAATGATGTCATCCACATATATTTGAACAATCATTAAATCTTTTCCTTTCCATTTTAAAAACAAGGTTTTATCAATTTTACCTCTTGTGAAACCAATGGATAAGAGAAAAGTAGAGAGAGTTTCATACCAGGCTCTTGGTGCTTGTTTTAGTCCATACAAAGCTTTGTTAAGCTTGTAGACATGATCAGGATGGAAAGTGTCTTCAAAACCAGGTGGTTGACATACATAGACCTCCTCCTGAATTTTGCCATATAGGAAGGCACACTTGATGTCCATCTGATACACCTTGATGTTGTGGTTGACAGCAAAGGCTAAGAACAGTCTGATAGCTTCTAACCTTGCTACAGGGGCAAAGGTTTCATCATAGTCAATTCCTTCTTCTTGTCTGAAGCCTTGAACCACTAACCTGGCTTTGTTCTTGACAACTATACCCCTTTCATCAGTTTTGTTTTTGAAGACCCACTTTGTGCCAATTGGACAGACATCCTTAGGCAGTGGTACAAGTTCCCATACTTGTTGTCTTTTGAACTGAAGGAGTTCTTCTTGCATGGCTTCTACCCAACTGTTGTCTTTCAGTGCCTCTTGGTACTTGACAGGTTGTGTAAGGGATAGAAAGCCTGCAAAAAGACAGATGTTTGAAGATTGGCTCCTTGTGAGCACACCTTCTCTGATGTTGCCAATGATTTGATCTGGTGGATGAGCTCTTAGGTAGATTAGATCTCCCTGATATGGTATGATGGCATTTTGTGGTGAAGGACAGAGGTTTGGAGACTCTGTTGACATAACATCTGTTGGCACTTTTGAAGAGTCAACAGATGTTTGGAATGGAGGTGGAGGAATGGGTCCAAGTGGTGTAAAGTTGGACTGACTTTTGTCAACAGATGATTGACTTTTGTCAACAGATGATTGAGCAGTGGATTGGCTGGGTGAATCAGTGGTTTGAAGATAAGACTGGCCAACAGTGGCTGACTCAGCTATGACAGAGTTTTGACAGTTGTTTTGAACCACTGCTTCCTCTAATGCAGGATAGACTTTGTAGTGATCTGGAACCACAACATCTATTCTGTAGTCTTGTTGTGAAGATTGTGGAGTACCTGCAGGGTTAGTTTTGACAGTAATATCTTCAAATTTGAATTTATCTAAATCAAACAACTCAGCAGGGTTTGCTGGGATTTTCAAAGATGAAAGTTCATTGAACTTTACATTCAGAGTTTCTTCTATTGTTTTAGTCCTTGTGTTAAACACTTTATAGGCCTTGGCAGTAGAAGAATACCCCAGAAAATATCCACAATCCACTTTGGCTGCAAATTTTGAAATGGAATCTTTAAGATTTAAAATGAAACATGGGCAGCCAAAGACTTTGAAAAATGATATCAGTGGTTTGATCTTAAACAGAATTTCGTAAGCAGTCTTTTGATGTCTAGGGTTGATTAAAACTCTGTTTTGAACATAGCAAGCAGTGTTTACAGCTTCTGCCCAAAAGGACAGAGGTAAACCAGAGTCTGCTAGCATTGTTCTTGCAGCCTCAATGAGAGTCCTGTTCTTCCTTTCAACCACCCCATTCTGCTCTGGTGTTCTTGGGATACTGTACTGCCTTACAATCCCTTTTGACACACAGAAATCATCCAACTCCTTATTTTTAAACTCTGTTCCATTGTCACTTCTAAAGACTTTCACTGGCAAGTCATATTGTTTTTCAACTTTGGTGACAAAGTCCTTCAGAATACCTGCAGTCTCATCCTTAGAGTATAAAAAGTAAGTCCATGTAAACCTAGAAAAATCATCAACTATGACAAGACAAAATCTTTTTCTTCTTAGACTCATGATTTTTACAGGGCCAAACAAGTCCATGTGCAACATTTGTAAACACTGACTAGTTTTGGACTCATCAATGGATTTGTAAGAGCTTTTATGTTGTTTACCTTTTAAACAGGAAACACAATGCTCATCACATTTGAATTCTTTTGATGGCAAACCTCTGACAAGGTTTTGTTTGGAGAGTGAGTTGATAGTTTGAAGGTTGGTGTGACCAAGTCTCCTATGCCACAATTCTGTCTCTTTGGTAGAGGCAGCTGAGAACAGACAGACATTTGCCATAGGGTTATCCTTCAACATATCAACTACATACACATTGCCACTTCTGTGAGCAACAAGTTGTGCTTTGCTCTCAGCAATGATGGTGTTAATCTTTTCTACAGCCTCTGGGCCAACAATCTTACAAGTTTGCTCAGTGAAGAATGACCCAAAGCCTTTGTCACTCATTTGAGATACACTAAGTAGATTAAATTTTAGATTGTCTATCAGATTAACATTTTCAAACTTAAGCCTCCCTGCTTTGACAGTACCAGAACCCAACACTTTACCTTTAGAATCATTACCAAAGGATATATCACCCCCTCCATGTGCAAGAAAGTCCAGAAGAAGGGCTCTACATCCAGTCATGTGCCTGGAGCCTCCACTATCTACATACCATAAACTGTCTAAACAAGCAGAAGCTCCCTGCACATCAGTAAAGATTTTAGTTTTGGTGAGTGTCCAAAGCCAAATTGGCTTTGGATGGGTCCTTAGCTGTCTCAGCCTTAAGTTGAGGAGAATGATCAGTGGTTTGGACTAGCTTTTGAACTAGGTTCAACAGCTGCAGTTGACCATTTGCCAGTGCTTGTATGTCAACACTTGGTCCAGCAGATGTTTGATCATTTCCTATCAGTTGTTGAAAACCATGAGGATGTCTGTTCACTTTTGGTTTTGAAGACCTTTTGGGCTCTTCATAAACATATGGCAGACGGTGACAAGTGGGTTGTCCATATCCTCTTGGTAGTCTGTTAGCAAGTGGAGCATCTGTTACCTGAACATCTCTGGGAGCAGAGTTTTTGTTCAGACTTTTGGTAACAGATGTTTGGACTGATTCAAAAGTCTGTTTGGGTTTTCCTTTTGAAGTACTAACCACTTGACTTTCCAGAGTTTTAGCCTTATACTCTTTTATCTTTTCATCAAAATTTTTGAGATATAAGCACTCTTTTGTTTTGTGATTCTTTTTCTTGCAGATTGAACATTCTTTAGTTTTAGAATCATTTAAACTTGTTGTTTTGTTGATGTCATATGCTTTTAGAAGAAAACAGTTTTTGGTGACATGGTTCTTCTTTTCACAAAAATCACAAAACAAGTTGTTCTTGGCTTTCCCTTTTTCTTTCTTCTTTTCAACAGATGTTTCATCATCTGTTGGAAGATTTACTAGAGGGATTACTTTGGCCTGTGGTGCCATTTTACCATCAGGGGTTTTGAAGGTCATTGGTTTGAAATTTTCAAGGACTTCACACTCATCTGACCATGTTGGTTTGAATTGATATTTCTCAATTTCATCAAATGAGGGTGTACCTTCCAACTTTTCAAGAATGATTTTCTTGCCATTGGGTTCAGTAACCTTGATTTCTTGACCTTTTGAGTTTGTAGGGATGACTTCAACCAACTGGGGTTCCTTTTTGTCAGTGGTTTGTGAACCTTGGTCAGTGGTTTTAAAACCAAACCCAAATTTTACATGACTTTTAGATTGTTGGTTGACAATCATCTCAAAACCCTTTGATGATTCCACCCATTTCTTACATTCAACTTGGGTGGACTCAAGCTCCTTCTTACAACTATGATATTTTGTTATCATAGTCTGAAGCTGGTCTTTGGTTATGCTTGCTTCATGTTTTAAACTGCTGATTTCAGACTCTTTTTCAGATATTTTTGATTTTAACTCTTTTGTAAGTTTTTCAAACTGAATTTCAGAATCCAAAATTTTCTTTCTAAAGTTTTCATTCACCTCTTTTATCTTAGCAAATGCCACAATACATTTGTCTGAGCACAAGTCATTTAAGATTTGAGGAGATACCTTAGCAGCAGCCATCAAGGCACAGTTACACTGGCAGTCACAGTCATCACTACCCTAGGGGTCTGAGAGATTCGCAACCTCCACTTCAGATTCTTCAGCTGAAACAACTTCACCAACAACACTA
This sequence comes from Ambrosia artemisiifolia, assembly GCA_032199755.1. Lineage (NCBI taxonomy): Eukaryota > Viridiplantae > Streptophyta > Magnoliopsida > Asterales > Asteraceae > Ambrosia > Ambrosia artemisiifolia. The sequence continues at coordinate 28,175,733 of CM063529.1, read as the reverse complement.
TCAGTCACATTTTCAGACAAAGACATCACATCCTCAGAATCAGTCTCTTCAACAATTGTTTCTAGTGCCATAAAACAAAAATCCTTTTCAGAGTTGGCAACTAGAGCAATGTTGTCATCTGTTATCTCATCTGGTAGACTGCTCCAATCAACAAAGCCCTGAGTAAAGAAACTCTGTTGACCTGGTTGACTGGTCTCTGCAGGAGCAGAGGGTGGAGTAACAGTCATTGGCACTGGTGCCTGAGTAACAGGTGTTTGGACATAGTGATACTGAGGAACAGTGGTTTGGACATAATGCACAGGAACAGTGGTTTGGGTCTGTGCAAAGTGAGCAGTGTTTTGCACATTAGGTATATTAGGGATGGTTTGATAAGTGTTGGTCTGTGGTCTTTGGTTTGGGTAGGTAATCATAGGAACTCCATTCTGACTCCTACACTCCCTAGCAAAATGACCCATTCTATGACACTTGTAACACTTTATCTTTGATTTATCCAACCCAACCTTTGACCCACCATGTAAACCTGGGTACCTCCTGCCAGTTTTCTTATAGAAGTTATTGGTTCTAATACTGAGCAGGGCAACCTGATGTAAGATGTCCATTTCTTCTAGGTCCAAAGGGTCAATATATTGCAAATCATTGTACACAAAAAATGAATTATCAGAAGCCTGGATATCACCACTGGATGTGAAAGCACAGTTGTTTGGTGATGAGTAAGAATCATTATTGAAACCAGTGGTTATGTCAATGTAATGATCATAACTCTGATCCTTACTACTTCCAGAACCATCATCCTGACCCAACAGTGCAGTATTCCCAAATACATAGTCATCTGACACTTTGCCAGAGTCCTGGAGCTTCTTTTTCTGGTTAAGCTCCCTTTCATAAGTCAGGAGCTTACCATGAAGCTGGGTCAGGGTTAGGTCTTTAAATCCGATAGAGTTTCTCATAACTATGGCTATAGTGTCCCATTTGTCCTGAAGTGATCTAAGAAACCTATGATTCAGTGTTGAATTAGGAAAAGTTAGACCAACCAGTTTAAGTTCACTAATTAGACAGTTAAACCTTTCAAACTGCTGTGTTAATGACTCCCCTTTTATGTGACTAAACGTTTCATATTGTTGTTTAAGTATTTCACGGTTGTTTTCAATCACATCATCAGTTCCCCCGAATTGCTCTTTGAGAGCATCCCACAGTTCTTTAGCACTATTGCAGTGCAAGAGACCGGCATAGATATCATTCGGCAGTGCCATGGCTACTATGCTGAAAGCCTTGGCATCTAGCTCGATTTTTTGAAAATCTTGCTCTGAGTAGTTCTCAACACTCTTTGGTACTTGGATCTTTGGATCCTCGGCACTCGGTACCATTGGAACATGTGGTCCAAATACTACCGATTTCCAGCACCCTATGTTCTGTTGTGCTAACACATGAGCCACCCGACGCTGCCAGATGTTGTATTCTGACCTGACAAGCATCGGAGGCTTGTTGTGTGTGCCAGTGTTGTGTGGATCTTGATTGAGTGAAGTCATTCTCTTGGTTTTTCAAAAACAAAGTCTGTTTACTAACTGTTGAAACGAAAATAAACTATTACTCTGTTTTAACCCGACAAACAAACGATATCAATGATTATGAGCTGATCTGTGGATTAAATTTATTGATTAGATCAGATTTAATTGACCAAGCTCTGATACCAATTGTTAGGATCTGAGTATTGGATTGTTTTGATTAAGTATGAAAGATGAACGAAGTATAAATGGAAAGTGCAGCGGAATAACAATAAATCAAAACATAGAGAATAATTGTTTTTAATCGAAAGCTTTCATTAATGGAAAGATTACAATTGTACAATTAAACTCCCCCTCAGCCTGATCACTCAGAGAATGTTTGTTTGAAAGAGAATGACGAGTGATAAATAGAACAGTACAAGTACTGTTCTATTTATAGACAAGCTCAAAACTCTGATGATCAGTTGCTGACGTCACCTAGATAGCGACCCCTAACTGTCTAACAAACTCTAACAACTGTTAAGCTATAAACTACTGTTACATTGAAACTACTGACAATACAAAACTCTGTTAACTAAAACTCTGATGTCTTCTTATCATCTGTTGAACCAAAGTGCTGTTGGTTCAACAGACCTTTGTTCTTCAGTTCTTTGATCAGCAGTTGTTCTTCATCAGACTTTTATCCTTCAGACTTTGTCCATCAGACCTTTCATCAGCAGCAGTTATCTCTAACAGTTGTTAAGCAGCAACAGTCGTTTAGGAATCAACAGATCTTTGGAGGAAGCTTTATTGTAATAACTGTTCTATATACAGGATCAAATACTTAGTATATTTTGGCTTTTAATCATCTGTTCTTCTCCAGGTCAGCAGACCCAACAGAAATTGATTTATTTGAATCCGATTTAATTTTTTCAAAACAAATAAATCAATCTGATTTATTCATTCGTATTTTTAAGAAATTTATCAAACCTATTTATTCTGTTTTGATTATTCTTTTCTTAATACCAATTTTTTTAATTAGAAGAGTATTTAAATATATACTTGATCGGTGATACTCATTCACAAAGAATATTTAATCTTTTTTTTAAATATGCTGCAGGTGATAATAAGCATTTGAATCCAATTTTTTTTCAAAACAAATAAATCAATCTGATTTATACATTAGTATTTTAAAGAAGTTTATCAAACCGATTTATTCGGTTTTGATTATTCTTATTTTAATACTGATTTTGTTTAAATAGATAAGTATTTTTATATATATATACTTGATTGGATTTAATATTCATGCGGATTTAATATTCATGTGGATTTAAAACCAGGATTTCATCCGAGCACACCAACTAAATCATGCCTTATCACAATGGTTCTCTATTCTTCAAGGTTTCGCATGACCATTCGTCAACCGTTTTGGTATGTTTCTGGTGAACTATTCTTCAGTATTTTTACGAATTTCGGTTTTTTGTTGTTAACTGAATTTAATTATTACATTATGACTTTCGTAATATATTAAATTGTCATTAAAATCATTTCAATTTTCCATTTTTATAATTCAAATATATAAATAAATATTCTTACTAAGAATGGTAAATTATTAATGTCAATATTTTTATGATTTTCGGTTTTTTGATGTTGAACGAATTTAATCATTATATTATGACTTTTGTAATATACTTAATTATCATTTAACTTATTTCAGTTTTCCATTTTTATAATTCAAATGATTGCAATTAGTTTACTAATTTTAAGCATTATTCATTTATTTCCGTAATATAATTAATTGTCATTCAAATTATTTCATTTCAATTTACCATGTTCATATGCCTATTTGTTTTTAAAAAAACTATTCTTTTTTTTTTAAATCATTAAAATCATTTCAATTTTCCATTTTTATAATTCAAATGATTACACTTAGTTTGCTAGTTTTAAGCATTATTCATTTATTAGCGTAATATAATTATTTTGCTAATTTAATTATTATATTATGACTTTCGTAATATAATAAATTGTCATTAAAATCATTTCAATTTTCCATTTTTATAATATAAATGGTTGCAATTATTTTGCTATTTTTAAGCATTATTCATTGATTTCCATAATATAATAAGTTTGCTAATTAAATTATTATATTTTGACTTTGGTAATATAATTAATTGTCACTAAACTCCTTTCAATTTTCTATTTTTAAGATTCAAATGATTGCAATTAGTTTGCTAATTTTAAGCATCATTCATTGATTTCCGTAATATAATTAATTATCATTAAAATTATTTCAATGTCCCATTTTTCTAATTTAAATGAATGCAATTAGTTTGCTAATTTTAAGCATTATGCATTAATTTCCGTAATATAATTAGTTTTCTAATTTAATTATTATATTATGACTTTCGTAATATAATTAATTGCCATTAAAATCATTTCAATTTTCCATTTTTATAATTCAAATGATTCCAATTAGTTTGCGAATTTTAAGCATTGTTAATAGATTTCCGTAATATAATTAGTTTGCTAATTTAATTATTATATTATGACTTTCGTAATATACTTAATTGTCATTTAACTCATTTCAATTTTCCATTCTTATAATTTAAATGATTGCAATTAGTTTGCTATTTTTAAGCATTATTCATTGATTTCCGTAATATGATTAGTTTGCTAATTTAATTATTATATTATGATTTTCGTAATATAATTAATTGTCATTAAAATCATTTCATTTGTGGTTTAATAAAATAAAACGTATTAATTTTTTTGTATGAATGATTGATTTCTTATCAATCATTCCTGAAATTTAGGATTACCATAATTGACCGAATTAATGTTATTTATTATGATTTTTTAATCTAATTAATTTATATTACAATTAATACGAAATTGATTAAATTATACAAATGGATTAAATTAATACAAGATTTTTTAATCTCTGATTTTATATAATTGATTAAATTATATGAATGATAATATTGATTAAATTATAATTGATTAAATTGATTTCGTATAATTTATCAAATTTATGGTTTAGCATAATAACTCTCATTTATTTTTATTTTTTCCTTATTTATTGTTTATTACTATGCAGATAATTCCTAACACGATTGCTGAATTGGCAAACTTAAATGAATCAATGAAAATCAAGATTAAATTTACGGATGGGTACGCGTGGTCTGTGCCAGTGCGTGTAGAAATTTCTGCTCAAATCGCTAGGTTTGTTATTCAATTATTAAACATTATGTTTACAATATTCTTATTTTATAATTAGATTGACATTCTAAATTTACTATACATAATGCTTTTGTAAATGTTACTATACAATTAGTTTGCTAATTTTAAGCATTATTCATTTATTTCCGTAATATAATTAATTGTCATTCAAATTATTTCATTTCAATTTTCCATATTCATATGCCTATTTGTTTTAAAAAAAAACTATTCTTTTTTTAAAACATTAAAATCATTTCAATTTTCCATTTTTATAATTCAAATGATTACAATTAGTTTGCTAATTTTAAGCATTATTCATTGATTACCGTAATATAATTAGTTTGTTAATTTAATTATTATATTATGACTTTCATAATATAATAAATTGTCATTAAAATCAATTCAATTTTCCATTTTTATAATATAAATGGTTGCAATTATTTTGCTATTTTTAAGCATTATTCATTGATTTCCATAATATAATAAGTTTGCTAATTAAATTATTATATTTTGACTTTGGTAATATAATTAATTGTCATTAAACTCATTTCAATTTTCCATTTTTATAATTTAAATTATGTAATTAGTTGCTAATTTTAAGCATCATTCATTGATTTCCGTAATATAATTAATTATCATTAAAATTATTTCAATTTCCCATTTTTCTAATTTAAATGAATGTAATTAGTTTGCTAATTTTAAGCATTATGCATTGATTTCCGTAATATAATTAGTTTGCTAATTTAATTATTATATTATGACTTTCGTAATTATAATTAATTGTCATTAAAATCATTTCAATTTTCCATTTTTATAATTCAAATGATTCCAATTAGTTTGCGAATTTTAAGCGTTGTTAATTGATTTCCGTAATATAATTAGTTTGTTAATTTAATTATTATATTATGACTTTCGTAATATACTTAATTGTCATTTAACTCATTTCAATTTTCCATTCTTATAATTTAAATGATTGCAATTAGTTTGCTATTTTTAAGCATTAATCATTGATTTCCGTAATATGATTAGTTTGCTAATTTAATTATTATATTATGATTTTCGTAATATAATTAATTGTCATTAAAATCATTTCATTTATGGTTTAACATAATAAAACGTATTATTTTTTTTGTATGAATGATTGATTTATTATCAATCATTCCCGAAATTTAGGATTACCATAATTGACCGAATTAATGTTATTTATTACGATTTTTAAATATCATTAATTTATATTACTATTAATACGAAATTGATTAAATTATACAAATTGATTAGGTTAGGGTTTGCCATCCAGAAAGGGGTGGCGGCGCAGCTTGTTGCCCGCCTGCCCGCTATCTTGATGTAATTTGCCGCGTTTATGTGTTTTTGAATTTTATAAATCAAAATTGTATTAAATGACAACAGTCAGCGCAATGTATGGAAGGAAATATAAATAAAAGAAAATCACTCAACCATGAATCGGATTGATTAAATTAATACTAGATTTTTTAATCCCTGATTTTGTATAATTGATTAAATTATATGAATGATAATATTGATAAAATTATAATTGATTAAATTGATTTCTTATAATTTATCAAATTTATGGTTTAGCATAATAACGCTCATTTATTTTTATTTTTTTCCTTATTTAATGCTTATTATTATACAGATAATTCCTAACACGATTGCTGAATTGGCAAACTTAAATGAATCAATGAAAATCAAGATTAAATTTACGAATGGGTACGCGTGGTCTGTACCGGTGCGTGTAGAAATTTCTGCTCAACTCGCTAGGTTTGTTATTCAATTATTAAACATTATGTTTACAATATTCTTATTTTATAATTAGATAGACATTCTAAATTTACTATACATAATGCTTTTGTAAATGTTACTGTGATTGGATGGCCTGATTTGCTTCAATCAGAAGATATTTCTATTAGCGAATATTGTGTATTTAAATGGTGTTCAATCCAGCACAGGCTATTTGTTACTAAGATAGCACCACAAGAAGTCATTGATTTTAAAATTTAAATTACGATCTTTTATGTTTTTAATGTAATTTATTTGAATTATTGATTACGATTTTTGAGGTTATTTATTAAGATTTATAATCTTACTGTGTTTACGAATTATGATTAGTCTTGATTGCAATTAATAAGATTTATTAACTTTTAATGTTATTTATTAAGATGTTTAATATTATTTACTGACATTAATAATAATTGACCGCATTTAATTTATTTATTAAAAAATTTAATCTCATTTATTTATATTACTTTTTTTTTTGAATTTATGTTTAATATAATTGACCGAATTTAATTTTTTATATTATGAATTTTCTTTAATTAATTCTCATTAAATGATAATCATCAAAATCATTTTCTTTATATTATGACTTTCCTTTAATTATTCTTAATATATTTTTATTATGTTAGATTTAAAGTTATTTATGGACATTATTAATAATTGACCGAATTTAATGTTATTTATTATGATTTTTTAACCTCATTTATTAATAATACTATTAATATTAAATTATGCTTTATCTATTTTTATGAAATTATGTTTAATATTATTTATTGACATTAATAATAATTGATCGAATTTAATGTTATTTATTAAAAATTTTAATCTCATTTATTTATATTAATTTTTTTTGACTTTATGTTTAATATTATTGACTGAATTTAATTTTTTATATTATGACTTTCTTTTAGTAAGTCTCACTAAATGATAATCATCAAAATCATTTCCTTTATATTATGACTTTCCTTTAATTGTTTTTAATATATTTTTGTTATGTTAGAATTAATTTTATTTATGGACATTAATAAAAATTGACCGAATTTAATTTTATTTATTACAATTTTTAACCTCATTTTTTATATTACTATTAATATGAAATTATGTTTAATCTATTTTTACGAAATTGTGTTTAATATTATTTATTGACATTAATAATAATTGACCGAATTTAATGTTATTTATTAATATTTTTAAGCTCTTTTATTTATATTACTGTTTTTTCAAATTTATATTTAATATTATTGACCGAATTTAATTTTTTATATTATGACTTTCCTTTATTCAATTCTCATTAAATGATAATCATCAAAATTATTTCAATAATAATTTACCCCTATTAATGTCATTTATTTTGATTTTTGAATCTTATTTATTTATATTACTATTTTACGAAATTATTTTTAATCTATATTTACGAAATTATGTTTAATATTACTTTTATTAGTATTTTTTCAATTATTATTAGTCTTTCCTACAATTAAAAGGATTTATTCATTTTTAATGTTATTTGTTTTGTGTTTTAATGACATTAATAATAATTGAACGAATTTAGTGATATTTATTACGATTTTTATTGTCATTTATTTATTATTGACCAAATTAAATTACTAACATATTACTAATACTAATACTAATATTATGATTTTTAATCTCATTTATTTATTATTGACCGAATGAAATTACTAATACTAAAACTAATATTACGATTTTTAATTTTAATCTCCTTTATTTCTTATCGACCGAATTAAATTTTTATATTAAGAATAAATTACTAATACTAGCTAATACTAATACTAATATTACGATTTTAGTTTTACTAATCATAAAAATAGTATTGTTGACCGAATATATTACTAATACTAATACTAATTTTATGATTTTAGTTTTACTATCCGTAAAAATAATTTCAATAGTAATATGCAAATTTTAAGATGTCAATAATAATTTGTCGATAATTGGTAAGTCAATTTAAAACGCCGATGTTTTTAATGTAATTGATTTAATTATTGATTACAATTTTTGAGGTTAATATTGAAAATCTTTAATCTCACTTATTTATATTACTATTTTTTCGAATTATTATTAGTTTTCCTGCAATTAAAAGGATTTTTTTTCATTTTTAATGTTATTTATTATGATTTTTAATGACATTAATAATAATTGGACAAATTTAATGGTATTTATTACGTTTTTTAGTGTCATTTATTTATTATACACCGGATTAATTAAATTACGAATATATTACTAATACTACGATTGTTAATCTCATTTATTTATTATTGACCGAACTAAATTACGAATATATTACTAATTCTAAAACTAATATTACGATTTTTAATTTTATTTCTAATCTCATTTATTTCTTATTGACCAAATTAAAATTTTCTTTTACGATTTTTACGAATATATTACTAAAATATATACTATATACAAAATAATTTTCAATTACATGAATAAATTAGTAAATAATTTAAATTGTTAAGTTAACTTTTGTCATCCATTTATTACTATTAATAGTAACATAAAGAATAAACATAACATCAATATAAAAAATCCTCATTTGTCATGAAACCCTCGATCATTAACAACATTCAAATTATTTCAAAAATTATAAAAAAAAACTTAATTAATGATAACAGGAAGATTCAAGCAATAATTTTGGTAAACAAAATGTATTTAATAAATACAATTTAAATCTATTCTTTTAATAATAAATATAATTTAAATCTATTTAAAAATTTCCTAAAATATATAATATATTCAAAATAATTTTCAATGATATTACAAATAACGACTTTCATTTTAATATTGTTGACCGATAAACGTAAAAACGTTTTTCGTTTTTGTTACTTTGATGGGGTCAATTCTTTGACTTTATTTATTTTTATGTCTTACAATACACTTATTAGTAATTAGTAACGAAATTAGTAATGAAATATCATCTTACGTTATCAGTAACAACATTAACTAAAAGACGATTCATAACATTAAAAAACCTCATTTGTCATGAAATCCTCCATCATTGACTACATTAACTAAATAGCGTTTCAGTGATACTAAGAATAAGAATATTACGTCTTTCATTTAAATATCTTTGACAGATTAACGTTATCATATTATGTTTATAAAGAATTTTCCTTTAATCAATTGTCATGAAACGCTAACCATCATCATGATTGCAATAACTGTGCTAATTTTAAGCATCGTTGACCAAATCACGTAAATTACCAATCCTTCCATTTTTATAATTCAACTATATAAATAAATCTGACTTATTCGATCAGAATTGTTCGAGACACAATATTCCGATTATGGAAGCATTGAAACAGGTCAAATGGATAAAAGGTTGCCCCATAAAAAACCTCCCATTTTGACATATTATTCAACCCATCCACGTTACTATCTTTACTCCTAACGAGTTTCTCATGTAGCTTTAGTATTGATTTTTCACCGTGGTTTTAGCTTGATTTTTAGGTCATTGGTTATGAGTCAAACCATCAAAACAGTTCAGGGTCTTCTAGATATATTTACCTTAAATTCTTGATGATAATACAGTTACAATGCCAAATGTCTTTCTTTTTCTCACCAGAGTTTTTTTTTTTTTGACAAATTATACTGTTTTGTTATTCTAACGGTTCAGGGATCCTATAAGTAGACATAAATTCTTTTCAAAGCCGCAAGTTCAAAATCGTCTTGCCATATCAAACCGTGTTATAGACGCTAAAATAATTTCAGGGAGTAACATTGGAATGCGAACTTTTATTCAAAGAATTAGGCTGTCCCCATCTGATAAAAAGATTCCTTTCAGATTTAACAGAAAACAATTCCCTCTTACTTTATGTTTCGCAATGACAATAAATAAGAGTCAAGGACAAACCTTATTTTGGATAGGTCTGTATTTGAAAGATCCTGTTTTCACACATGGGCAGTTGTATGTCGCTGTCAAGTGATAAAAGTAGAAATGGCCTGAACATACTTATATTGGATAAAGATGACAACGTTAATAATAAATAACAAATGTTGTCTATAAAAAATATTTTGAAGTTTGTGAATAAGTATGCGATCATATTTGCATAAATCGTTTTTTTTATAATTTTTTGGTTGTATGATTTGTTAAGCTACATTTATTTACTTTAATCTTCATTTGCATGCCGTTACAATAAATATATGTTTATTCATTTCATTATTTGTTTTTAAATCACGTCTAATCAAACATTTGTTGATTCATATATCTGTTATTGGGTAACATTAAACTTTTTTATGATAATTTACAATCAACCAAAATTCATACGAATTGTATTACGTAACTTTCAATAAATAAAATTTGCATACTACCATCTTTATAGAATTTTTTTCATTTAACATGAACATATACCGCGTGTACACGCGGGGCTCTAACCTAGTTAATATAGATATAATAATACGTAGTCAAAACATAACCAAACCTAATAATTTCAGTAAACTACGGGACTTTTTATATTAAAAATTTGAATGTAATTACTAAGACACAAAAACTGGTTTTTACTTAGAAAATGTATTTATCACCCTAAAATATAGGGCTATTCAAATCGCTCGGCGCTCGCCACTTGCTCGAAATTTGCTTGGAAAATGCTCGTTCGATTTTTCGTTCGGTTGTAAATGAGCCGGTCGGCTCAGTTAGGTTTGTAAACGAGCAAAGCACGAGCAAAAGTCAGCTCGGTTTGGTTCGGCTCGATATAGTTTTTATTAATTTATTATATATATACACATAAATTACAATTATATTTATAGTTTTATATATACGATTCTATTGGGTTTGGCTCAATATATACAATTATATTTATAGTTACTGGCCTAGTCTACACAATGATAACTTAACACTAAGTTTAATTGTAAAACCCTAAGTCATGAGTATACATACTTGACTTCCTATTCCCATTAGTTGTCCGCCATCAATCGTCTCTCTCTGCCAGCCTATGCCACAACGTGACAATCGTTCTCTTTAGTATGCTCATTGCCTCACTAGCCTCAACCTGAGCCTCATTCTCGGACAACCGGGCCTCAAACTTAGTTTCATCCTCGGACGATTGAACCTCGGTCATCATTCTTAGGCGGCGATAACATTAAATGAAACAACCCAAATTTATAGTTGTCCGAAAAACTAGACGCTCGCTCGAAAAAATATCTGATTGATTTCTGACTCAGTTGTAAATGACCCGATCGGCTCAGCTCGGTTTGTAAATAAGCCAAGCACGAACAAAGATTCGCTCGGTTTGTCTCACCTCATCAACAACACTATCCTAAAATGGTAAGCGGATATGGTAAGATGATAATTTTGTGGGTCCCGGCTTTTGCCACGTGAAGTGGGAGGGTATCCCACGTGTCAGAGCAGGAAGAGTTGGTGCCGGACCCAATTGGTCTTATTGCATTTCTTTTCTTTTTAATCAACCCATCTTTTTGTGCTTTTCCTCTTTTTCTAGTTTTGTGTTTTCTTCTCAAACTAAATTCCTAACCTCGTCCCCACTGTACGTATCTTTCACAAACATGTACAGTGTATACTTATTGTACGCAGATACATGGGGAATTATGTACGCAGAACATTATATATTGTGAGGACACGCACAAAAAAAATGAATCATTCATTTTCCTCAATAAAAAACAACTAAAAAGTAAATAATAAATTTAATCTTATTGTTTCTTACACTGTAATCATATAATAAAATATGTGAAAATTCATTTTCCTACATATATGTAGGTTAAATAATTTACATGTATGTAGGTTTATAATAGACATACAAAAACTTTGCTTTGATGGGTTTTTATGTATATAATAGCACATATGAACATAAGAAGCACAAAAATCAAAAAAATATGAACCATAAATTAGGAAATTAAATTATTTGAAGTTGTTGTTCTCACAATAAAAGTGTTATGAAATAATTCATCCACTACATACATGTATATGCTACATTTTACATTATTTTGTCTTAAAATAATGTCTTATCTTCTATCAAGTAGATCCTGATACATGAATAAGGTTAAAATGTTTACCTTTTATACCCACGAAACATGTAGTTTATGTAATTGGACTTAACAATGTTTCACAATAAAAGTGTTATGAAATAATTCATCCACTACATACATGCATATGCTACATTTTACATTATTTTGTCTTAAAATAATGTCTTATCTTCTATCAAGTAGATCCTGATACATGAATAAGGTTAAAATGTTTACCTTTTATACCCACGAAACATGTAGTTTATGTAATTGGACTTAACAATGTTACGCGACGCATATCTTTGTAAAACAATCAAACAAATTACTATTTTGTAATTTTCACTTTCAATAAAAGCGTGCGCGTGTGTTTTAAAAAACACTATGTTTTAATTTTTAGTGGAGAGTTCAAATAAGAATAAAATATCTTGTAAGAAGAAAATGAAAGAAATATTAAGCGATAGGAATCTCGCATATAGTAATTGTATTTAATGTTAAATAAATTATTAATTTTTTGTAACTCCCCTAGGGCCTGTTTGGTATGGGGTAATGGAATGGGCGAGGGAATGTAATGCACAAGGGAATGGAATGGACAAAGGAATGAAATGGGTGATTACCATTCCATGGTCTTGTTTGGTTACCACGTAAGAATGGAATGAATAATTACTTTGTCCTGTTTGGTAGGTAGGAAATGACTTAGGAATAAAACCGACGACGGTGGTTGGTGGTGGCAGAGGTGGTGGTGGTCCGTGGGTGGTGGCGGAGGTGGTGGTCGATGGGTGGTGGCGGTCGTGGTAGCGGTAACGGTGGTGGTCAATGGCGGCGGCAACGATGGGTGGTGGTGGTGGTCGGTGGGTGGGTGGCGACGTTTGGTAGTTATAGTAGCGGTAACGGTGGAGGTTGTCGGTGGGTGGCGACGGGGAGTGACGGGGACAATGAGTGGTAGCTACAACGGTGGTGGTGGTGGTGGTCGGTGCGTGGCGGTGGTTGGTGACGGAGAGTGTCGGTGGTGGCAGTTAGTGCTTGGTGGTGGGTGGCGGTGGTCGGTTGGTGGTGGAGGTGACAATTGGTGGTGGGTGGCGGTTGGTGGTGGTGGTGGTTGGTGGTGGTCAGTGAAAGAGAGTGTCGGTGATGGCGGTCATGCTTGGTGGTGGGTGGCAGTGGTTGGTGGGTGGCGGGTTGGTCGATGATGGCGGTAGTCGGTTGGTGGGGGTGGCGGTGGTCGGTGACGGAGAGTGGCGGTTGTGGTCGCTGGGTGGCGGTAGTCGGTGATGGCGGTGGTCAGTGTTGCCGATCGATGGGTGGTTGTGGTAGAGGTGGGTGGTGGTGGTGGTGGTGGTGGTTGGTGCCGATGAATGGTGACAGAGGGAATGGAATGAAAAGAAAAACAGGGGGTGGATGGAATGAATTTTGGGGTATTTAGAGGGAATATAATGGAGGAGGTAATGGATAATTCCATTACCTTGACCAACCAAACACCTTTTTTTTATTCCATCGTAATGTTCCATTCCATTCCGCCTTCCATTCCTGCATACCAAACGCTACCCTAAAGTAGTTAAATAAATGAAACTCATGATTAATGTTTAATTTATAAACTTTCAAAGCAAACCTAATTTAAATTGAAGGCTAATCTTGATATGTGTAGACTATGCGTAGAATGAACTTTTATATGTGTAGGATAAACGTATGATAATCTCGATATATGTAGCATAAACATATAATAATTTTTTTATATACGTAAAATGCATTTTGATATGTGTAGGACAATTTTTAATAATGTGCGAGATAAAATATTAATAACTAATTAATTAGAGAGATAATAATTAACTAGGATTTCTACCGCGCGCGTTGCGGCGCGCCGCAGTGATTTCTGCTTCATCTTGAACTTTTTCTTTACTCAGTTACGGTATGCGCAAAACTGATTAAGAACATCAAATAAGGTTGTTGAAATAAAAAAATTTAATCGCGACCGCCTGGTCTCAAACCCAAGACCTCCTATTGAGAAAATGCATCTCATACCACTACACCACCAAACCCATTAGTGTTTTAATATGAAATAGATTGGCCGTTGAAATGAAAAAAAAAATAACTTGGCAGGATCGAACTTACGACCTATTTAACAAAATGGAGTCTAAACCACTACACCAATAACACAATTGATGTTTAAATATGAAACCAATTGTATTTATTATTAAGTAAAGTTGTTAAAATGAAAAAAAAAATTTGACTCTCCTAGGAATCGAACTTATGACCTTGGGCAATAGAAGTCTACCACAAACCACCCCCCCACCAACACAACTTATGTTTTAAAATGAAACAAATGATATATATTATATAATAAGCTTGTTAAAATGAAAAAAATAAATAAGTTGCCTCTCCTAGGGATTGAACTTGTGACCTTAGGCAACAAATGTTCACCACAACACAACTTATGTTGTGAAATGAAAACATGATATATATTATGTATCAAGTTGTGGAAAAAAATATAAAATAATTAGGCACTATTCATGAATAGTGAAACCTCATTCCTAATTAATACATAGTATAATGTAAGAAGATTTAAAGTTTTTAATTTTTACCATTATGTTATTTGGTTTTTTTTCCTCGTTTCTTCACACTTGATCATTCCCCTTAGCTTATATTACTTTATAAAGTGTATAAACAGATGTACATTTCTAAAACGTAATTGTAGATTCATATTAATCGTATCGATGAGATCTTTGGTAAGATGAAATTATCTATATAAATTTAAGTTGTACGGAAGGTAAAAATATAACAACAAATAAGAATATAAGATTATCTAATGTGAAAAAAAAAATAGTGATAGGCCAACCACCATTTTTCTTAATCAATTAAGATGGTACCTAGTTTATTACTACTATATTTAGCAAGTAGTGAATGTGAGGGGAAAGAAACTATTGCAAATTGTACCAGTCTTTTGTGCGTTTCTTTTCACATGTACAAGTTTTATATGCATGTATTTGTAAGGATCATATTCTTTCAAGTGAAGTGTGGTGTGGTGTGGTGTGGTGTGTTTAAACCATCACCTTCAAGTCTTTTCACTCAACCATCATCTTCACAAAACTCTCACTGGTCACAGTTTCGTCTGCAATCGCTTACCCGGCTGACTTTCTTGCCTGGATACCATAAATATTCCGCTCACTGTTTAAAGAGGCAAGGTGGTGGGAGAGAAGCGGCGGTTGTAGTTTGAAAGTAGGCTGGCGACGGTGTTGAGTGGTTATGGGGTAGGCAAGGCGTCAGTGATGGTTCTACAGTCCGCTTGAACCACCGCCAACCAAACCTAGGGTTCCCAGATCAAGTCTAGCATTTCCCAGATCGGTATACATCGATGACTCTCACTCTTTTATTTTTTTAGTGTTTGATTCCGTTGCTCGGTTGGATCATAGGTAATCTTCTTAGCTTGAGACAAAGCAATCATATATGAGGGGGGTATTTGGTAAAAAAGGGAGGTGGACTTTAGGTTTGCGAGCAGTGGAGAGGAAGTTGTGGGTGAGGGAGTTTGATGGCGGTGGTATGAGTGTAGGTGGTGGGTGAAGGTGGAGCAATGGAGGTGAATAGGAGGTTGCAGGTGGCGAAGAGTGATGGGGGAGGTTACGGGAGTCATGTTGAATGGCTAGCAGGTAGGTGGAGGTCGAACCATCGTTTGATGTTGCCTAGCCAATTAGCGGCCACCATCACCACCATGGCGGCACTGAACAGTGGGGTAGGCAAAAAAATTTTAGAGATTACAGAGAATGGTATGTTTCCGTCAGAAATTCCAACTGGCAACTTGCTTTAAGGCGGCGGTATCAGCCTTCTCTGCAGGTAATTTGTTAAGGGATTAGTCATCTATTTTACTTTTGATTTCGTTTTTTTTTTCGCATTTCTTGATCGACATATATGGTTCTATTTTATTAATATTGGTTTCAGTCAAATGCTTATTAGTTGAAATGCATTTAGAAGTTTAATAATTAAATTATAAATTTTTAGGATCATGCTTAATGGGTCAGATTGAGTAGTGACAATGGGTCAATCACTCTAAAGTTGCTTCAAGTATTTTAGTGCAGTCAAATAAGTTCCCATGTCTAAACGAGAGTAATAGATGATTTTAATTAACAGACACACCTAACAGTTGCTATCTCTCATAAGGCTGGATTTTTTGTTTTAAGTAACATGATCACCTACCTAAACCCTTTATCAATCAATTTGTATCTAGCATTTTGTTACTAAATTTTAGGGTGATAATTATTGTTTTGCTGTGTCTTTTTATTACTTGATTGATTAGGAGATCTGGGTGAATCTTACAGCCGTAGAAAGATGGTTTAAAGAATGGATGGGCCCGTCAATGCTGGTAGAACAGTAACACCAAGACAAGTTTTAACAGTTGTTAATGGCGGTCAAGCCCCTTTTATACGGGTGGGGCTGGGGAGCATTGCTGGTTCGGATTGTGGAATGATTGAATACAAGAGAAGATGTTGACGCATTGTTGAATGAGAGGATCAAACCTTGGAATAAATTTAGTATCAAGGTTAGTAAATTATTTATATTGATCTTTTATTATATTGATGGACATGTTGAAACAATAGCATGTAATTTAGGTGTTCTTCACTGAAAGCTCCTTGACAAGAGAATAAGTATGTTTTTTTAAAGAAAAATACTTGAATTTCCTGCTTAATGTTTCACAGGATACATATTAAGTTTATCATCAAAAGTGCAAGGTTTTGGATGTGCATGTGCTTTCTTATGTTTGTGTAGCAGACCACTAACCGTTTGCAAGAGGTTTCTTAAACAAGCAGGGGTATCTTTACCACCATATACAACTACTAGGCATCAAGTTAGCGGAGTGGCGGATCTAAGCTAAAATCAGTAGTAACGTTTTTCATTTTTTTCATTTTAGTAGCAACGTTTTCTAAATTTCTTAAAAAAAAACAAACCAATTTTTCCACTAATTTTTCACTACGCGCGCGAAGTTGAACCGCAACGTCCGCGACCGCTGCTTCTTCCCTATGTCCGCCCCTGAGTTAGCGGGTTGTACATTTACAAGTGAACAAGAAGCAAGCTGAAAAGAATGTGCATGGTCATGTACTCATCTTTGAAACTTAGTATGCCGCATCATTTTAATAGGAATGGTCATTTTTGATTGGCTGGTTGTTACCCGTGTTATCACTATTCGTGATAATAGCATATGTTTATGAAAAACGCAAGTAAAGGGACAATACACAAATGAGAAAGAAACCTAAATCGGATCAATTTTCTCGATTTAAGTTTTTTTCCTTCAAATTTCCGGTGTTGTAAGTGATTCTTGAATATGCATGGAATTAACCTTTATCTTTTTTTTTTGTGATTCTTGCATCTCTATTAAGATCAATACGGGTCAATGGGTCCAGTTAGGTAACAAACGGGTCAACTTTGAAAAACATTTTTGTCATACTTTTATTCATAATTTATCGCTTAACGGGCAGTCAAAGTTTGTTACCGGGCAGTCAAAGTTTGTTAGACTAGAAACGGATTCACTGAACACAGTAACTCCACATTAATAAATGAATAATTTGTGTTTAGTTGTCATTTTTTATATGTCAGGCGTAGATTGTGAGAACTTGAGGAAGAGCTGTACACCGGTTTGGAAGTTGAGTTTGCCAGAGCATAGACACTGTTGAAGATGCAGCCAATTGTTTTTTTATCGAGTTATAAATTTCTGATGATAACCATCTTGCTGAACATAATGATGCGAACCATAAGCTCTACTCAGATCTCCATAACATATGATCAAGGTTGTTATTTTTGCCTCTCATTTTTCTTGATTTTTTTTTGTTAAGTTATGAAGTCAATGTAAATGTGGTTGCAACAATGATTGTTTTGTTATATCTTTTTATTAAGCTATTTTAATTTTCTCTATCCTATTGGTCTTTGAATTTGTATTATCAAAGTTGTTAACCGCTGCGAAGCGCGGGTTCATCTACTAGTTCTATATATAAACAAAATCTGTCCAGCCTTATGAACAGTGTATTAATAAGACCAAAAAGTAGTAGTATTTACGGTTGTGCCATCGTGGGTTTTGGCCACCTGATTTCACGCCGGTAACTCAAAAGAATAAGAAACAGAGAGGGAGATGTGATAGAAAGAGAGATAGGCACCGGTGGTCATGGCTGAAACGACGGGTGGATGATCTCCGACGACGCGATTAGGGTTTCGCCACGAATCATAACTGCGTAGCGGCGACGTCTCCAAAATCTGAACAAAATTGGTCCTATGAGAACTACAACGACTTTACATAGTTCACCGGTGGTCATGGCTGCGGGTGGCGCCGAGATGGTTAACTCTAAATCGATCCTCCATCTAACACCCTTTTGCTAAATTTTCTTTATTGACGCCAACAACTTACTTGCTAAAGGAGATACAGTTCTTTTTTTAGTTCCGAATCAACTTAAAGCCACTTAGCGTTTCCGACTTTCCGGTGTGCTGCGGTGATGAGTGTAGTGGTGCGACGGTGTGTTTTCTTGGTGGTGATGAACTGATCTTTAGAATAAACGCCTCTTGTGATTTTTATTTTTTGGGTCGAGCAGATGGAGACGATATCGAAGGATCTGAACGACATCAGGTGGGCCATTTTCATCTTCTTTGGCAAGTTTCAGATCTGAAGTTACTGATATGCGATTCATCGCCGCCATATCTTCTTGGAAGGATGCATTGTTCTTATTATGGAATTAACTTGCTATACTCTTGATTTGAAGTTTGAACGGTGAGATAGTTGGGATGTGATAGAGGTGGCGTTAAACAAATAAAAAATAACTTAAATCCAGTGATATATTGTGTTTTCTATTAGACTATTTTAATAAAAAAAAAAGAAAAGTAAGGTCTATGGTTTTTGTTTTCACTTTTTGTTGGGCTCAATCACCAGCCCATTTCCAAACTGCATGTAGGTGGTTGAATTCTTGCTATTATTGACCATGTAGTCATGTAGATCACCTCTTTTCATTTCTCATATTTATTTTCATCAAAATTTTGGCACTTTGCGTGAGGAAAAAATGACACACTTCCGTCACGAAACAATGTATGCATCTAATCATTTGATGTTACTATTGTTGTATTGTTGGTAATGCTAAATTCATGTCACTTAACTTTCGCCACTGCCGTGATGCGCGGCGAGCCGCAATCAGTGGCGGATCCAGGATTTTTTTTGACGGGGGGCACAAATTGGTTGCGGTAAAACAAGCTGGGTTGAAAAAACTCAAAAAGCCAGGTCCAAACGCATCGGGAAAACCAATTCACACTTATCCACTTAGTGATATCGCAACACATACACACTTATTTATTTAATGATACAAAAATTTAAGAAATCAAAAGGGGCAATTGCAATCGAAAACAAAAACTTGTTTATATTTTCCAAATTCACTAGAAAGTCATAGAGAATCGTCAAAATATGTATCACCTTATTGGCATATGACACATCAAAATATGAAGCACATAAATTTTCTGTATATTAATATTTATGCTAACTGGGACATGGATAGTGTCTGACAAAAAAACAATTAAAATACCTAAACTAAGTTTGGATGGCTTTAATTTAGTCTTTATATTAATATTTATGCTAATGACAGGAAAGTAACAACTTCTTGAATTTAGCCTTTTAGAATTAAATTCTTGGATTTTTAATGGAAACTTGGGCCTTTCAAGTATTATCTTGGGGCACTTGGGCCTTTTAAATGCAGTTGGGACATCAGGGCTAAAATTAAACAGAAAATTACACTGAGCCAGTGGGTTGGACGGTGGGCACAGGCCCACCATCCCCATTGGGTGCATCCGCCACTGGCCGCAATGTATAAATTCAAGTCAGTTAAGTTACGACGCCGCCGCAATGCGCGGCGGGTCAACATTCTAGTAAAAATACATGGTTTGAAGATAGGAAATATTAGGGGGAAAGGGGTACTACTCTAAGAATTTTTTCACTTAACTGATTTTAATCAATTAGCACTGTCACATCACTTCACGGATTTACTCCAATGAAACACTTTTTTGAAGGCAGCACTCCACTTATTATTTTATTTACTTTCATTTAAAACCCAAACTTTTTTTTTATTTTTACACAGATTTAACATTTAGTTATTACTATTACAACCGTCCCACCAAACGGTCATTAAAATTAAATTGTAAAGATTGGAAACTGTCGATTGAATTGAATTAATCTCACCTAAACGGTCAGTGAATTTATTTTAACAGTGCCATAAGGATGCCTCAAATGACCCGGAGATGCAACAAATCCCGAGGGACGAAGGGTCGGCGTTCCCCCCGGGGGTGTTTTGGGGTCGGGTGTATAGCGATTCATAGAAAACGTTGGCACCAACACCACCAAGACCCTCCGAGACCTCCAGTTCAAGTGGACCGATCTCAATATCAAGTGTGAGAGGTGGACCACCCTATACGAGCAAACGCTGAGGGATGATCCAGAGCTTGATGAGGAGTTGGCTATCGACTTCACTCGCTATGAATATGAGGCTCGATACGGCAACGATTTCGGCCATGTCGAAGCATGGCGATTGTTGCGCCAACTTTAAGTATTTTTTCTTTGTTTTAATGTATTTTTTTATGTTTAATATTATTATGTTTTAATTAAAAAAATTTATTTAGGTTTTTTTATTTAATTTTAGATTTTAAAACAAAGAAAATAATTAAAAACATTTATAAAACAAACGGTAAAAATAAAACAACACTAAAACACACGGTTAAAACAAAAAAAAATGCATTTTATAAAACTCAAAAATAAAATAAAAAACCGGTACCAGTCCGTTAGATAGAACCATCAAAACGGTCCATGGGATCACACCAGCGTAGGTGACGGCGGTGTTACCGTGCTGGTAGTGGTTACCAGTGGACAATTCTGGTGGCGCCCCGTCCCCCCTTAAATATAGGAAATATTAAATGGTTGATAATAAAAATTTTAATTATAAAACAACGTTTTCAAATTTTATATATATATATACATATATATATAGGGTAGGGTTCCTGTAGGAAAATTGGTTTGTGTGAGAAGTGTAGGAAGGATTAAAAATTGATATGTATGCATCATTTTTTTGGACGTATTCGTGATGTTTTGGATTGTTTTGATTAGAAAAACAACAAACATAACAATTAATAACCGAAACAATGTATTTTAGGCTTAAAACTTAAAACACTATGTCAATAACACTTTAGCAGAGTGTTTTAAGTAATTACTAGGGTGTTTCATCTGTAATTTAAATTTAATGACTATAATACATTGGATTGTGTTTTAAATTTTTGTATATTGTTGTGTTAAGTGTTTTTCCAGCCAAAACAACCCAAAATATCATTCCAAAATCAAAAACATGATGGCTACATGTCAATTCTTAATCCTTCCTACACTTCTTACACAAACCAATTTTCCTACAGGATCCTCTACCTATATATATATAGGTAGAGGATCCGGTAGGAAAATTGTTTTGTGTAGGAAGTGTAAGAAGAATTTTCAACCATTAGATCAAATCTGATTAAATCTTTAGATGAAGGGCATTATAGACTTTTTGTCCATTTTTTTATTTATTACAAACCCACTAAATTAGCAATTAACATCTAGATATTTATGAACAGGGCCGGCCTTGAAAATTCAGGTGCCCGGGCCGAACCACGAAATATGTGCCCCTTAGTCTTAGGTCTTTTAAGCAATGTTTTCATAACCAAATGGGACGTTGAACCGGTGTTCTTGCTGGTTCTCTAGTCGGACCGGTCGAACCGGATATAGAACTGAAAGTGTCGTAATAATTATAGAAATTAATATGTTTGGCTAATTGGCTCATAAAAAAACCACCATTTCTTAAAATTCCATAATAATTTGAAGCGTCATTATTTATGTCTAGACTTCAAAAGTTTTTTAATAAAACGGATTGCATCATGTGTAAAAGCGTGAGACAATTACTGTTTTGTATTAAAATTTACTGCAAAGGCTTCACAATTACTTTACCTGAAAACAAATCTCAAGTAACACGCCTCAACTTTTTTTTTAATTCTCTCGTATCCTTCCAATCTAGTTTTTCATGTATGACTCATCTTCTTCCTTATCTACTCTTCACCTTCTTGACGTTTATAACCAGTGATGTTCAAGATGAGATCTTTTTTTGGGTCGAAACAAAAAGAAAATACTTGCAGAAAAAAAACACTCGTCGCCGCTCAAAGTGCCCCTTTAGAAATTGGGCCCGGGCCGGGAGTCCTCCCCGCAACCCCTCAGGGCCGGCCCTGTTTATGAAGATTAATCATCCTAAATTAACTAATTATTCATTATTTTTATAAGAATCATAAGATATTCATATCAAATAAGTTGATAAATACCTAAAAACTTGTTTGATTCTTCAAACATATAACCCATCTCTATCACTTTTTCGATTATTCAAATCATGTCAGAAGGTTAACATCAGGAGTGTTTTATAACAACGTCAGAAGTGTTTTATAATGAAAGAGAAACTAGTATGCATTAATAAGGAGTGTTTTATAATATCACCGGGAGTGTTTTATAATAACATCAATATTGTTTTATATTGAAACTAAACACAGTAGAAGTGTTTTGAAACAGTAGAAGTGTTTTAACAGATACGAATCATGTTTAGTAAAAAAAACACTATTATTCGGTTAGATCAGCAAAAAAAAAAAAAAAAAGAAAAAAAGAGAACACTATTACTTTAAACCCATATTATAGAAGATGAAGAATAACCGGTGCAAAGAAGGTTTTGTGGTTCTATTTGTTTTTTTTTTCTTTTTGAAAGATGAACAACTTTGAATGTATGAGAGAGATTATAATAACTAATAATAATTAAGATTAAAATTAAGATGAGAGAGAGGGGGCATGATTTAAGGGTGAAAGTCAAATGGGTTCTATATCAAAATACAAGAAATGACATTACTACCCTCATTTAAAACACATATTGGACCATCCTACCCTTAATTATTAAAATATAATTAGTAGAATCTTAACAAACCCAAACTTTTAATCTCAACCATCCATTTCTAGATCCAATGGTTGAAAACACTTCCTACACTTCCTACACAAATCAATTTTCCTACAGGAACCTTACCCTATATATATATATAACCCTCTTCTGAAAATAACCTAACACTATATATATATATATATATATATAGGGTAGGGTTCCGGTAAGAAAATAGTTTTGTGTAGGAAGTGTAGGAAGTGTTTTCAACCGTTTGATCTGGAAATCGATGGTTTAGATTAAAAGTTTAGGTTAGTTAATATTATACTAATTATAATTTAATGGTCATGGGTAGGATGGTCCAATAAGTGTTTTAAAAGAGGGCAGGAAAGTCATTTTCTTTTATTTATCTAGAAACTCCTCCTTAATTCAAGCTAAATTGTTTATCTCTCTTATTACTCACCTCTATCTCTCTCTCTCAATAGAATCAAAAATTAAAAAACACAAAGCAGGTTTTAGTCATCTTCTTCCTCTTTGTATCTTCTTCTTTTTTCTTACTAACAACCGTCATATAAACCTAATAACTATAGTCTTGTTTTACAGATCCAAATCGGGGTAAAAACACTACGCATTCGAACAAAAAACGACTCAAATGTTGAGTGTGTTTCAGGAGTCATTGTTAGGGAGAATCGTGTTCTTGAGTAGGTTTTTGTAATAATGTTTTAATTAGTGATGAGTCTATGGTAGAGATAATCGGATTCTTTTTTTAGTTTTGTGATTTTGTGTTCTTACTTCTTAATCGCTGATCTTTATAATAGTGTTATTAGATACTTTTTTGTTCTTAATTTTTTGTTCTTAGGTATCTTCAATCACTGGTATTTATAATGGTGTATTATAATTGTTTTTTAGATAATGTTTTAATGGTGTTTTATAATAGTGTTTTATATAATCGGTTTTGTATTTTTTGTTTTCTTAATTTTGTGTTATTAAGTATCTTAAATCGCTGGTCTTGATAAATTGTGTTTTATAATTGGGTTTTAGATAATTTGTTGATGGTGTTCTTATAATAGTGTTATTAGATACTTTTTTTGTTCTTAGGTATCTTCAATCACTGGTATTTATAATGGTGTATTATAATTGTTTTTTAGATAATGTTTTAATGGTGTTTTATAATAGTGTTTTATATAATTGTTTTGTATTTTTTGTTTTCTTAATTTTGTGTTATTAAGTATCTTAAATCGCTGGGCTTGATAAATTGTGTTTTATAATTGGATTTTAGATAATTTGTTGATGGTGTTTTTATAGTACTGTTTTATAGTAGTGTTTTAAATAGTGTTTTATAATATTACTTGCGGTATGTCTTTTTGACTATTAAAATGTTCATATTACGCGTTTTAGGTGATAACACATATCAATAAATAAAACACACTCATAATAAAAATGATTATAACTTTCGGGTGGCTTTTGCGTATGACCAAGACGTTTCAACATCCAAGGAGGGTATGTATGTGATCGAGAATGTAGATCAAGAAATGTTAAAATCGACCAAAAAAAGCGATCTAAAGTAAAACAAGACTTACCATTCGAAAGATCTTGTAAACCTTCTGCCATAATCGAACAACCAATAGATAAAAATTATATATTTGAAAAATAATGAAGAATCGATGAAGTGTTATAGAGATTGAATATTGTTATGAAAATGTGGAAGAATTGGTTATTTTAGGATAATTGAATTTCATTAAAATCCAGAATTTTGATGCTAAATTAGTGGGTTATGATAATTAATAAAATGAATAAAAAGTCTATTATGCCCTTGATCTAAATAGTTAATCAAATGTGATCCAACGGTTGAAAACACTTCCTACATTTCCTACACAAAACAATTTTCTTACCGGATCCTCTACCTATATATATATATATATATATATATATATATATATATAGGGTTAGGATCCAGAGAAAACCTTTGTTATGGTGAAAACGTAGGAAACTCTGACTTCCCGAGCTTTTTAGGGACTGAAATTTTAGGGCATGTAATGTACATGATTTCAAGCATTATGAGCCAAAAAAAACTAAAAAGCACCGAACACTTTTTTTAAAAAAAATAATAAGTTTTCTGGTAACACATGTTAAGCGAAATTAACATGTGTTAACAATGTGTTACCCAAAAACTTATTTATTTATTTTTTTAAAAAAGTGCTTTGCGCTTTGTTGATTTTTTTGGCTTAAAATGCTTAAAATCATGTATATTACATACCCTAAAATTTTCATATAAAAAAAGCTCGGGAAGTTAGAGTTTCCAGAGTTTTCACTATAACAAGGGTTTCCAATATAACCTTATATTATATATATACATATATATATATATATAATTACCAAATGTTTGCAATAGTAACTTTTTTTTCTTTTAGTGAAAAGTTTTTTTTTCCTTTTTTTTGTCTTTTGTCTTCTACCTCTTTTCCTATCTCTCTCTTTGGTTTTACCGGTTACTTGATGATTTGCTTCTCACAAGGCCAGAACGTGCAGGTTGAGAAGCATGAAATTAGTGGTTTCGTTTCCTGTTGTGTTTCGTTGGTTGTGGTAAAAACGGTGCATCGACGGATGTAGATTGACAGTAAATCGGTGACGACGACTCATAAGTTAGTCGATGACGATGGTGCGTAGTGGTTATAGGCTTATCAAGCCGCGAGAAGCGTTTTTTTTTTGTCGGGGTTGAGTTTTTTTGTTGGAGAACGGTGGTGTTGGATACGTCCCGACGTGTAGCGCGGGGTAAGAAACTAGTAAGATATATTTATAAAGATAAGAGATAGAATACGAAATTCTGAAATAAAAGAAACATGAAAAATAATTTTGAGCTCACTTAAGTGTAAGGGTGTTCACGGTTCGGTTCCAAACCGTGAAACCGCCCAAACCGGTCATCGGTTTGGTTTCACAATTGGTTTTTTTACTTAACTTTCGGTCGGTCGGTTTCAATATTTTCAAACCGTAACGAATGGTTTGGTTTAAGGTTTATACCGAAAACCAACCGCATAAAACAGGACCATGAAAAAATATCATAAAATATTTTTTAAGATACGTATATTATATATAGAGAGACACACAATTACAAGTAAAATTATTTAGTTCATTTAATTTGAATACATTATAAGTGGGCCAAGCCCCGTTTCCACATTTTGAAATCTCATTAACTTCACACCCATTTTCACATTTTAATAATTAATAGTTTCTCACGCCAAAATAACAAGTTTGGCATTCAAATGTCAAAAATCAAAACGTTTCGTAACCTAGCCGGACCAATTACCTCATCATTCGAAGGCTTGAGGAACACGGTATGTGACACCCAGCAAACTCAGGATAGTAATTTTTGTCAAACTAGCAAGTCTACCTTAGCGAGTCATGCATACATTATACTTAACTAGGTCAATTGAGTCGTTTTCGAAGATTGTTATGATGTTTCGGGGGATCATCGGGAGTCATTACGATGGTCCAAGGGATCATCGGAGGTCGTCCATAACCATGTGTACAAGGATTGGTGATTTGTAGAATCGTCAGATCTAATGCACACACATGAGTCTCGAGTCATTTAACGCACACACGCAAGTCTCGAGTCCTGAGGATTGGTGAACGGATGTGAACGTGTTAGTTATCAAGTATTATGTGTTTATAATCATTATATAACTTGTCGGCATGTGAATATGTGCTTATATGTGTTAAAATAGTGTTTAACGCGCCGAAAACTCGCAGCAGCCTGCAGGGGACGACTAGGATTCCTAGTGGCCACCTGCAGGGGCGACTAGGGTGCAAGTGGCCACCTGCAACGGGCGACTAGGCCCCTAGTCGCCTGTAGAGGTAGCCACTAGGATTCCTAGTGGCCACCTGCAGTTCCTAGTCGCACGTAACATCATAAATGACTAAAACAGCTATAAATACCATACTTGACTTGTAAAACATCATTTGTGAAACCCTAACTCGCCCCAAACCTCTTTCACACTATACTTAACCTCTGGCACCCGTTTTTGCCCTAAATCGACCATTTCCAAGCCTTAAACATCATTTCTAGCGAAATCTAAGGTGTGTTAGTCATCCTAAGCTTTTGTAATCTCGTTACTTTGATCCCTAAATGTCCAGACCTGGTTTTGTGAAGTTTGTGTCTTTGAAAACCTTTGAAAAACATTTTTAAAACAAGTCTAATCTTATTATGAGTTCTATGTGATGGATTCATGCAAAGAACGGTTTTTTATGATTAAAACATGGGGATTGTGTGTTTGATGTGTTGTTGATATAGATAAGTTGTTAGGATGATTATCTAGGAGCTTGAAGGTTGTTTGATGTGTTTTGATGATAATATGCATTTTACCCGTTTGAGTTATTTAGGAGGATCTAGGATGTTATGGGTTGATTTGATGATTGTATGATGTTAGGGTTTATGCTAGAATGATGTAGTAACAGTAGGATAATGATTTACAACCTGATCATGTGATGAAATCTGATTATTTGCCATTTAGGGTAAGTTATGCATGCTTTGATGTGATGTTTTCATAACATTATTCCATTTTGGGGAATGCTTGCAATTAGGGTGTTAGACTGATGAGAAATTGGGGGTTTTCACTTAGGATATGTTGCTTGATGATTTTGGATTGATGTTGGGTGTTTTTACATGTTTCGGATCTGATTTGGAGGGTTGAACGCGCGAAAAGTGGCTCCTGGTCTGCAAGGGGCGACTAGGATTCCTAGTCGTCTGTCCAGGGGACGACTAGGAATGCTAGTCGCCTGTATCAAGGCCTACTCGCCCCTTTAGGTAGCCACTAGGATTCCTAGTGTAACATCGTGTTATTTTTACTTTTACATATATTTTAAATTCTATACTTAACAATTCAAGTTCGTCTTTGTTCGCTTCTTTTAGTAACTCCTACCAATTTTTGACGAGTCGTTAATATAATTTATCCTAATCAATTTAGAAACTCATTTAGTTAAGATCTTAATTTATATTTGTTTATTTTAAAAAAAACATATATGTTTATTATAATAATAATATTTTTTTTAGTTTAGAGCTAAAAATAACAAAATAAAAGAAAAAAAACAAAACGTGACTATAGTGTTGCTTTGACTTTTTGGCAAAAAACCAACAAACAACAAATATGAATGTGTCGTTCATTATTTTTTTTTTAAATTTCGATGTCCATTACAGTAACAGTATGACCACCCCCTATAATTAAACTTAACCCCACCTAAACTCCTCTCAACCACCTTAATTAGTGCATTAAACACCCAACCAACTCACCCCACTTATAAATACAACCCCTCCCCACTCCATAATCTCTTGTTCATCTCTTTTCTTCCTAAAAATCTCTCTAAACTTCAAGTTTCTTGAGCATACTTCCTGATTACACATCAGTAAGTTTTCTATGCTCAAACCTTCTTTCTTTTCAGTTTTTCCTTCTCTTTTCTATCCAAAACTCCTTGGAGAAACCTCTAGGATCTTCCCCATGTTTATCCACAGAAGTGTGATAAGGGTAGAGCACCTAAAAGAGGTCCTAAATGGGTTTATTTTTCTGATTTGTTTTTTTTTTATGTCCTAAGGATGTTTGTTGTGAAGGAACCAACCAAGTCTACTAACAATCTAATGTTAGATGGATTTGTGCTATGGTATTGGTTATACTATGTATTATTATAAACTTACTTTCAATCTTCTATCTTATTATCCTATTATTAATCTTTGGAAGGTTTGTGGTTACACCCTACCTTACCAACTCTCTTGACCCTTCTTGTGCTACGGATTTATCCACACTAGAAAGGGGAAATCCCGTGTCCAAAACCCACGTTTATTCCATAAACGAAGTGGTTATGACATGAACCTATCAAATGGATTCACATTCCTAACCTTATACCATCCGAATCATCTATGATGATTTTGTGCTTGGTCTAACTTAATCTCATGACCATCCGGATTGCCCTAAAGGCAATTTGTGCTTGGTTTGCCTAAAAGGCTTGCATGACTCTCGTGAATCTATAATCTAAAACTCGAACCTAAAACTCTAATTCTTAATTCTAGTTAATCGGAGCTAAAGCTTAAACTACCAAGACTTATCTTTGGAACTATATCAAGACGCACCCAAAGGTGAGTTCATACTTGTCCCCCTGTTATTCTTTATTCTTTGGGGCTCAACATGTATCACTATCAAAACTTAAACGATTTCATACTCTTAAAACTATTATGCTCAATCTAAATGCTATTATGCTATGCCATGCTAGAATTCAAAGTCTTACATACAAATGTACGATTAGCCAACAACCCACCTTACATGTATAGCGCTATAGGTTGACACGCCGCCCCCTTTATGGGTCATGATAAGTTTAAAGTCTTTTGTGTTATCAAGTGTTGTTGCCGTTTGTATGGTTCTACGTGCATATGCCTATAACATGATGATTCGAGTAGACTTTCTTATACTATGTACTTAGACTCAAAACTAGTATGCTCACCAATGCTTTATGTGTTGACGGATATTTTATACATGTTGCAGGAAATGTTTAATGCAGGTTTATCAAGAAAACTAATTAGGAATGGACTAGAAACTCGCAGCTAGTTTAAATTTCTATGTTTTGATGTTGTACTTTCCTTTTCATGAAACAATTTGTATTTTGTTATCTTTTAGACAATGATTATGCTATGAATGAAATTTTTATCCTTAAATTATATTGTCACGAATTCTAGTGTCATGAAGTCTTTGAGCAATCTATCCCAAGTCTCGCCCCGATGTATTCCGCCATCGGTTGGGGTGTGACAGATTGGTATCAGAGCCATGACTATAGGGAATTAGGAAAAATTGCCATGTTTGACCTAGACTATAGTTAAGAACCTTTTTGACCATTCCTTTTATCATGCTTAATATACTTGTTCTCCCTATGTTGCTTCTACTCCATTCTTTTGGTCTTCAAAATTTATCTTCCTATTTGTGGATTACTCTACACTCGAAGACGCTCGTATAACACAAACGAAAGAAAATCACCGAAATAGGCGTGAAACCCTCACTTTGGTGATAACTTTCAATCCGCGTAAAATCTTTGTGTTTTGAAACTACACCAAGATAGGAGTGATATCCTCACCTTGGTGAAAATTTCACAATTCTCGTTCTAGTGGACACTTACCAATTGAAGGATGGAATTAATTTTCTTATCACATTGGACAAAGTGTACAAACCACACTCAAAGAAACGACCTCGCTAAGATAGGAGTGAAATCCACAACTTAGCGACTAGTTTCAATCCTTGATATTTTATTTTTTTTAATCTCGCTAAAGTCTCAAATTTACTAATGACAAGAAACATGTAGTAACTGGAAGGGTGAGTACCGTTAACCGCAGGTTCGGGGAGAGTATTTCCACCTATTAAGCCAAAGCATGTTTTCAAACTCAAAGGTAAATTCGAACCACTTTGGTTAGTCTTAGTTCCGTTCCGGAACACTCCAATTGCTTGCTTAAAACAAGCCTCTCATTTTATGTTAATGTTATTTTCAATGTTGTTTTCATGCTATGTTTTCACTACATATATTCGATTTACTTTTTTTAATTTTTTTTCTACTCGCATACAATCTCAAGACTCGCATTTCAAGCTACTCTAGCGATCTCCAAACGATACTAATAATCGCAAAACCAACACGAATCGAAACTTCCTTATGATTAACTATGTGCTCTATACTTGCTTATACATACGTGTTATGCCATTTTAACAATGTGAAACTTGCGTACTATACGTGTAACTAGAACTTGCATACTAAATCTATGAGAACAACTTGAGCTTATGTATTTTGTTTATCTAAATTTGCATCAATTTCACCGATCTAATCTTACCCGCAAGCTTTTCATTGTTAACCAAAATTCTAGTAACTTATTTCCTAAATTCGAAAGTCACTTTGTTTAAAAACGTTTATACAAATCTTCTCATGTATGATTCTCGTAGATGTCTTCCCGTCTAAACAACATCGGCCTCAACCAACTGGCGAGCCTTATTGCCCAAGAATTAGTCAAGATTCTCCCTAACCTAGAGACGCCAACAAACCCAATTCCAAACCCCGGCGATACCATCCAAGTCAGCACAAACCATGTAGATACTAAACCTACTACCCATACCCCTACCAAACAAACGAAAAAGGGTAACCGAAAACGCAAAAACCTCAAATGAAACCACACTTCGACAACTCCTAAGACACCGAATCCCAACAAAAAGAAGTATCGTGGAACCTTTCCGCTATGCGACAGTTGTAAATATCACCATCCCACTCACACACAATGTCGTATATGCGCCAACTGTGGTGCATATGGTCATTTAGCCAAAACATGTCGCTACACCACTAAACCACGACCCGAACAACCTACTAGTACCACCTCATGCACTAAAAACAATGGATGGCTATGCTCCGAGTGCAACGACCCAACCCATGAACGCAACCAATGCCCAAGACTTGCCTTGGTGATCTACGATGCTGGAAAACCCACTCACCACACTAAAGAAGATTGATTTTTCTTTTCTTTTTATAAAAAAAAAATGAGAATTTCCATATGTAATGTTTTCAAGAAATTATTCAGATGTGAAATTTCCTTTTATTAATTATTAAATACCATCGTTATCTTAGTTTACAATCATAGTTTATCAGCAAAATTCAAACATCGCAAAACCCTTTTCTCCTCGCGCACAATCTTTTTCAAAAATTTTGAACAAAATTTTTTTCTACTATTTCTAAGAGGATGCCCATTCTTCTATAAAATCCTTACTTTCAAACCACTAACAAATGTGTGTGTCGAGTCTGTATGACAAACAAGATTCTAAATGGTAGAAGTGTTAAAAAAAATTCCTTTGTAAACAAGACTTGTGAGCAAAGACACGCTAAGTCAAATAATCTACTTCTTTATAATCCCAAAACCTTTTCTCTTGAAATCATATCACGAGTCAAAATATTCATCAACGCCAAACTAAAATTGTCAATAAACTATTTTCCTCGCTTAATAAAATGGATTTTTTTATAAATCAAACGACCATCTTCGATAAAACTTTTACACTAAATTTTCCCCACTTCAATTAAATCTTTTTCTCTTTAACATCCAATGGACTAAATTTTCCTACCATCAAATTTGACACTTAATTTTAAAAAGCTAAAATTGCTCGCATACCCATAAAACTCAATTTGTAACAAACCCGAATTCTATGTTGCCCTCAGTCAAAACATTTTACGCGTTTTCATTAGGAATCCAACTATTCATTCTTCTGTTTGATTTTATACATCTGAACGTAACCACATATGCACAAGTCTACACTATTATGTCATGAAACCATATATCTATGCCAAAAATACGTACGGTTAACAACATAAAAAAAAACTTTCTTAATGCCTTTTCACATTATGTGCTTGCATGTCACGTTGCTTGCTATGTTTACAACATTAAAACTGTTTAAATGTCTTAGTTTCATTTCTTGCCCTTGGTGTGTAAGTATTTGTGTTCACTAGCGACCCACACATGACGAAGGCAAAATTATTTGGACCATACGACAACTGGACTAATTACGGGTGCACACGTAATTACGATAATTGGCCGCATGGAAAACATAACGAGCCCTAGTGTGTGTAACCTATCATAACTCGAATAACAATGCGGATGAGGTATGATAACGACATGGTACGCCCTACAACGTAAATGTCCTGTCATGCTACCAAAAGTAGAGTTATTCGCGCCATGAGAAGTTGGGTTTCGAATTAAAATTTTAATCAACACGTACATTATTTGTTTTTGGTAATACCACTTAAATTGTAGTTCACTAGTCTAAATATGTTTGTATCACTTATCCCTTAGGCACACCATAACTTTGTTTGAACCACACTATTTACTATGTAACATCATCCATGCTATGAATAATCTATGCTTGTAATCTACATCAAACTCCACTCTTTCCTTATGCGTTCCTTGCTTAATCAACAATCCTTCGTTTTCAAAAGTCGCTTTCTAAGGCCCGTAAGCTTTGGCCTGATACTCTAAAAGCTCTTATACAACTAAAACAAGATTTTCCCTCACTCTCTCATACCTCCTTGACTAACAATATGCCGGATTTCCAAAACTAAATAACAACTACTTAATTCACCAAAATATTGTTTCCATATAGTCCAATTTCTCGTTTATTTAATCGCCTTCTAAAAGTTTTTTTTTCTAATAAAAATTTTCGACCTTGTGCAAACCAAATATGTTTTACTAAAAACTACTCACTGCCACATCTAGTCACTTATTATGCTCACACATTTATAATTCCACCCAATTACCCAGGGACATTTCTTTTACAAGCCAAAAATTTCTACTATTTCATATACGTTATACCATATAACTACTTATTTTCGCAAAATTTCTATATGTTATACAAATATACTTACCTACCTTCAATTTTCACTATTTCATACCGTATAAATACTTACTTTCCTAAAATTATTACTATTTCTTATACACATTATACCTACCTACCTTACAAGATTTTTTTTTACTATTTCATGTATGTTCTACTGTATATTTAATTACTTGTGTTCCCAACATTTGTTACATTAACCCCATACACAAACCTACTTATACATATCCTTTTTCTTTCACTATTAAAAAAAAATGAAGTAGTTACAAACTCTACGTACCATCCCCCACTTTCTAAAAATGCCTATTTGCGTATTCATTTACAAATGCATATTTGAAACATTAGAGTCTAGTTAAGTGAAATCCATACGAACTGGGGTTAATTTAAAAACAAAAAAATATATATATTCTTTTACGAGCATATTACCACTCAGTGACTAAATACAATGTTTGACTTAAACATAATAAACTAACAAATTTTTGTTCTTATTAAACCCATAATCAATCCACTTGTCTACTTTTCAAAAGTTGACTCTTAATTAAATTTCGAGACGAAATTTCCTAAAGTAGGGGAGACTGTAACATCGTGTTATTTTTACTTTTACATATATTTTAAATTCTATACTTAACAATTCAAGTTCGTCTTTGTTCGCTTCTTTTAGTAACTCCTACCAATTTTTGACGAGTCGTTAATATAATTTATCCTAATCAATTTAGAAACTCATTTAGTTAAGATCTTAATATATACTTATTTTGTTTTTAAAATAAAACCTATATATTTTAATAATATAATATCCTACGCTAAAAATAACAAAATAAAAGAAAAAAAAAACGTGACTATAGTGTTGCTTTGACTTTTTGGCAAAAAACCAACAAACAACAAATATGAATGTGTCGTTCATTATTTTTTTTTTAAATTTCGATGTCCATTACAGTAACAGTATGACCACCCCCTATAATTAAACTTAACCCCACCTAAACTCCTCTCAACCACCTTAATTAGTGCATTAAACACCCAACCAACTCACCCCACTTATAAATACAACCCCTCCCCACTCCATAATCTCTTGTTCATCTCTTTTCTTCCTAAAAATCTCTCTAAACTTCAAGTTTCTTGAGCATACTTCCTGATTACACATCAGTAAGTTTTCTATGCTCAAACCTTCTTTCTTTTCAGTTTTTCCTTCTCTTTTCTATCCAAAACTCCTTGGAGAAACCTCTAGGATCTTCCCCATGTTTATCCACAGAAGTGTGATAAGGGTAGAGCACCTAAAAGAGGTCCTAAATGGGTTTATTTTTCTGATTTGTTTTTTTTTTATGTCCTAAGGATGTTTGTTGTGAAGGAACCAACCAAGTCTACTAACAATCTAATGTTAGATGGATTTGTGCTATGGTATTGGTTATACTATGTATTATTATAAACTTACTTTCAATCTTCTATCTTATTATCCTATTATTAATCTTTGGAAGGTTTGTGGTTACACCCTACCTTACCAACTCTCTTGACCCTTCTTGTGCTACGGATTTATCCACACTAGAAAGGGGAAATCCCGTGTCCAAAACCCACGTTTATTCCATAAACGAAGTGGTTATGACATGAACCTATCAAATGGATTCACATTCCTAACCTTATACCATCCGAATCATCTATGATGATTTTGTGCTTGGTCTAACTTAATCTCATGACCATCCGGATTGCCCTAAAGGCAATTTGTGCTTGGTTTGCCTAAAAGGCTTGCATGACTCTCGTGAATCTATAATCTAAAACTCGAACCTAAAACTCTAATTCTTAATTCTAGTTAATCGGAGCTAAAGCTTAAACTACCAAGACTTATCTTTGGAACTATATCAAGACGCACCCAAAGGTGAGTTCATACTTGTCCCCCTGTTATTCTTTATTCTTTGGGGCTCAACATGTATCACTATCAAAACTTAAACGATTTCATACTCTTAAAACTATTATGCTCAATCTAAATGCTATTATGCTATGCCATGCTAGAATTCAAAGTCTTACATACAAATGTACGATTAGCCAACAACCCACCTTACATGTATAGCGCTATAGGTTGACACGCCGCCCCCTTTATGGGTCATGATAAGTTTAAAGTCTTTTGTGTTATCAAGTGTTGTTGCCGTTTGTATGGTTCTACGTGCATATGCCTATAACATGATGATTCGAGTAGACTTTCTTATACTATGTACTTAGACTCAAAACTAGTATGCTCACCAATGCTTTATGTGTTGACGGATATTTTATACATGTTGCAGGAAATGTTTAATGCAGGTTTATCAAGAAAACTAATTAGGAATGGACTAGAAACTCGCAGCTAGTTTAAATTTCTATGTTTTGATGTTGTACTTTCCTTTTCATGAAACAATTTGTATTTTGTTATCTTTTAGACAATGATTATGCTATGAATGAAATTTTTATCCTTAAATTATATTGTCACGAATTCTAGTGTCATGAAGTCTTTGAGCAATCTATCCCAAGTCTCGCCCCGATGTATTCCGCCATCGGTTGGGGTGTGACACCTAGTGGCCAGTTTAATTCCTAGTCATGTGTTTTGATTCCTATTCATGTGTTTTGATGCTTACTCGTGTGTTCTGTTGCTAGAAGTGTATTTTGAGACCCCGAAACATGGTATGACACCTAGGAACATATTGGGAACCCCGTGACATGTCTAGGAACATGATAACACGTGTTCGGACTCGTATGTGCAATATGTGAACTGTATGCTAGAGGTGGTGAACTGTTATGCGTATTAAGTGCATGTTTACATATGATTGCTTGGTTACTTGTATTTGGCTAACACGGGGGATGCCGGGTCTTGTCTTGTCTTGTCTGGTCAGGTTAACGTTCAAACATGTTTTCAAACGTAAAATGGTTTTGGTCTGGACATTCAGGGACTAGTTAACCTACGGGTTATTAGTCCGGGTACTCACACCCATCTTATGATACGTCGCCGTCGTTAGGGAACTATCATAGTATTTTTCGAACTAACTGCTGTCAAGAACGCAATCTAAGGTAAGTTCACGGCCCCACTTTTACTAGTTTTGTTTTCGGGGAAGAAACATGCTACACCTTTTGAATTCACAAAATCATGTTCTACTATGGTTATCATTATATTACTATACGACTCATCTAAATCCCAAGGAAACCACTAATACGGGTATGTAGAGGGGAAATGTGGATAGATCTATTAGGCCTGACAAACCCCACCCGGATCGATTGGAGGTCGGACAGGTGCATATTGTCTCGATCACACAAGGCCTACCGGAGATGACGGTAGTCCGAAGGGTACACACGTCTCGCATGACCGTTGTCGTTTATTGTGACCGTTTACTTGGATCCTGGTATGTCACGCGTCTCGCGGTAAAACCCTGCAAGTGAAATTTGAGGGTGTGACACGGTAACAGCCTAAATGCCTAACGAGCCTAAACCGTGAAACCAAACCGGAACCAACCCGTTAATAACGGTTTGGTTTGGTTCGGTTTAAAAGTTCTACGGTTCGATTTTGGTTTACAAAAATAAAAAACCGTTACTAACGGTTTGGTTCATGGTTTGACTTAAAAACCGCGAAAAACGGACCATGAACACCCCTACTTAAGTGTGACATATGCCGCAACAAGTTTTAGATTACAAACTAATATAAATAAATATTGGCTTAACTTTCTAGATCTCTATATATATATTTATTTTTATTTTAAATATTTATGAATAATTTCTACATATTAATGGTTCATTACCAAATAGAATTATATATATTAAACGATCCGTTCATTTAAACAGTAAAGAGCAAACATGGTATATCATATTTGCATCAAAGGTTGATTTAGTCATTTTGAAGTCCATATATATACCCTTCTTCCTTCTTTATAATTCTCCTCTACATTTTAGGATATGTGGGAACAGGCTTCTAGCACCGCCAGGGTTTCACCGACATCCCACCAACATTTGACCCGTCACAGCTATTATCTAACACCCCCACAATGCCACCAGCATCCGACACCATAAATGATCACCTATCATCAACCTACCGATGCCTTAACCACCACCACCAGGTAACCACCACACCATCATTCGACACCGTCACGACCACTATCAACGGCTATCCAACCATGGCGGTGACGGGTGTGCGGTACATGCTCTCTTTTTCTTATCTTTGCTTCTTTGGTGACGGTTCATGTCGATACCACTAATCGTTGATGCCAGGTTTCAATTTTCTACGATTGATTATATGTTTATGTTACAACAATAATGGGTTTTTTGGTTGGTTATCTGTTGGTGTTGTTACAAAATTTTGGTTGGGTTTTCAGTAGGCAATTTGATTTGGGATTCTTTTTGTCCTTCACAGGTAGACCCTAACTAATGTTAATTGAATTTGTGTTTGTTCGTCGTTGGTATACAAATTAATGTTTTAAAAATATTAGTTATTATTGTTATTACCGCATTTATTAGAAGTGAATGAGGTATTCTTTAAAAATATAAATATTGTATGCATATTACCCCACATAATTTGATAGCTTTCATGTATACTAAATCCAGTTTCCTTTTAATGTGTTATATATGGTGGATTACCAGCGCATTGCAGATAAATAAGCTTGCAGAGCTGAACCGTTTTTCACCATGACCATTTGAAACAGAAGGAGAGTGCAGGTTCAGGCTACGGTTCAGACCAGATGTCGCTTATAGGGAGATAATTGTGCACAATTTTGTCAGAGATGGTTAAGTTTAACCATTGTCTTAGAATTAATTTGGTATATACGCTCCATCTGCTTAAATTTAGTACTATGCTTTTTGTTTTTGTTGTTTTTGGTTGCTATTTGTGTAATGTGATGCATGTATGTACTTGTGTAAATGTTAACTGTGTTTTGTATCCGCTTTTGATTCTTCTGTGCGTTGCGTCCTTTATGCTGAATTTGTTGAGGTTTAGGCATTTATTTGTGTAATATGTTAAATGTGTCCTTCATTTGTTCTATGGTTTGGATTTTTGTATAAAGAAAACCAACATTAACGATTTTCCTTAACGCTCATTTAACAGCTACAGCGAAAATGTTAACACTTGATAATATTTCCGTATGACGTTTCATATGGGTAAGACATGGTGAATATAGTCAGCCGAAAACATGGTGTTTACGTCCCAATTGTAGTTAATATACATTTGCTTAAAATCTGCACTTGATAATATTATGACGCTTTGTCGTTTGTTTCAGGTTTATTGTCGCCGATTCTTCTCCGAAAGTGTCGGGCTATGATGACCGAATGTAGTATGAGTTAACTTTTGAGTTAGAAAGTGGGATTCTCACAACTTGGCGTAGTAGAGTTGATGGATGGCAGGTGTGAGATGTGTCTTACGTTCTCCGCTTGCAACGTCTTTTGCAACTAGGGCAACATCATCCCCTTCCTCTCATGTTATAGCAGGTCTGAGCCTCAACTGTTTGAAATTAGATTGTGCACTACATTTCTTTTTTCCCTAGAGTTTGTATGTTTTTGTAAGCAACCTAACAACATTATAAGGTAAAAGGTAAGTTATCAATGCCAACAAATAGTGCTAAGCACCTGCCTAGAACTAGCTCATTACCATAGTTTTGACGTTATCAATGCAGGACGACGATTTGAACAAGAATGATGGTGAAAGATGATGAAACTGGGCCATCGGAATGACGTAGTTGCCAGCCAAATCACCAGTGGTTGGTAGTACTTCAATTTCTCTGTAATTTAATTTGGGTCTTATTTTTATTTCTATTAGAGTTGATAAATTTCTTAGATGGTAAAGTATTGATTTGTTTTGTTAAGTTTTCTTGATTTATGTATTTGGATTTTTTTTTTGAACGGCCAACAAATTGGAATCACTCACGGAACACTGGAGTATCATCGTGCCACCAGTGTTGCCACGCGATCATATTCCACCACCAAGTCACCAATTCAGGAGGAAACTCATAATTATGAGAAAACCCCTTTTGTGAGATTCGAACCCAGGACCTTATGGCCTCTAAGTCTTATCTCACCACCAAGATACCACTAGGCTATAATGCCTTAGGTATTTATGTATTTGGATTACATATGTGTTTTTCATTTTATATGTATTTGGGGCACATAATAAAGTGTGTGGGCTTATGGCAATGTGGGCTTATTTACATCCGGTTACAACCTCTTTTAAAGAGGCTGAACTGAGACGATGATCTAAAAAGATGATATGTTGATTTGGCCGAAATCTAAAACCTTCCATTCAACACCGGAAAACTGATCTGAACCGATTTTTACCAGTGGTTGCGTGGTAGTGTTACGACGGTGTATAACCATCGATTCTTTAAATAGGGTGGGAGAGGAAGAACTAACGTCGCCAACATCAGTACTAGCGATGCCGGTGACAATCAAGAAAGCAGATGAGAGAGAGAATAAAGAAAGAGATGGTGGTCTCAGTAGTAATGATGTCGGTGGTGGTAGCGGAGGAGGCGGCGAGGTGGTCGACAGTAGGTTGTGTTGGTGGTTGTTAAGAGGGGTGGCCATTGTGTTATGAATGTTGGCGGTTAATGTCATGGGCCCTCGATTGTGTGGATGATCGGTGGTGGACATATAGCTAAGCTAAGTGATGTATAGCTTGAGTAAATAGCTGTATCACATAACAACGAGAGTTAATTTTTTTTTTGGGAAAATGGATTTTAATACTCCCAACTATAGACTATTGGCGGATAATACTCCCAACTATCACTTTGGCTAATAGCACTCCAAACTTCCAACTTATTTTCGTTCATCACTCCCAAACTAACAGAGGTCTAACCTGGTTAGTGTTCATGGCTAAAATGTAAAAACCAAAACTTCTATGTGCCCAAAATATAAAAACTAAAACTTAAGAAGCATTTTTTGAAACTTTTTATTTTAAATACCAAACCCACACCCCCCCCCCCCCCCAATCTTCTCCTTCTGTCTCCTTCTCTCTCTAAATCACCACCACTATTTACCACCAACCTAACCTACCCTCACCTCACCACCATCTGCCTCCAACACCAGTGCCAACACACCCCACCACTACACACCCAAAACCACCCCTATCCACCTGACCATCACTTGTCACCCACTAAGTTCAAGCATTTACAAAAACCCTCAATAACCATCGACCACCACCACCGTCGCCTGTCACAACCATCCATCAGTAACCATCGACCACCACCGTCCATTAGTAACATCCAAACACCATCACTGTCGCCTGTCACAACCGATTGTCACCCCTGTAACTCGTTCAATTCCTCCATTACGACATCGTCTGACTCACCTGTCACAACCAGTGGTGGTTGTAATGTGTGGAAGAAGAGTGGTGTGTGTGTAAGTCTCAATTAATCTCATGTTTTCGTTCCTTGTTATTGTCCGATTAATATCCCCATGATTTCTGGGGTTATTGTTTGTTAATTGGTTAAATTGATAAACTAGGGTTCTTAGGTTTTGATTTGGGGAAGAAGAAGTTGAAGTTAACTGATTATGTTTAGAGAGAGAAAGAGACAGAGAGAGAAAAGGGGTGGAGATGAAGTTGGGTGATGGTGGAGGTGGTGGACTGTGAAGGTGGAGGTAGTGAACGGTGAAGGTGGTGGTGGTGGTTTAGAGGGACAAAGAGGGAGGGTCTGTCAACAGAAAAGGGGGGGGGGGTGGGATTTATAAAATTTTAAAAAAAAAATAAATTTTTTAATAATAATTTTTTAATAAATTATTATAATAATAGTTTTTTAATAATAATAATAATAATAAGTTATTTTTTAATAATAATAATAAAACTTTTCAAAA
The DNA here is from genome assembly GCA_032199755.1 of Ambrosia artemisiifolia. Classification (NCBI taxonomy): domain Eukaryota; kingdom Viridiplantae; phylum Streptophyta; class Magnoliopsida; order Asterales; family Asteraceae; genus Ambrosia; species Ambrosia artemisiifolia. Next base: position 28,134,177 of record CM063529.1, on the reverse strand, counting down.
TTGTCCCAAAGTTTTGGTTTTCACATTTTGGCCACGAACACTAACCAGGTTAGACCTCCGTTAGTTTGGGAGTGATGAACGAAAATAAGTTGGAAGTTTGGAGTGCTATTGGTCAAAGTGATAGTTGAGAGTATTATTCGCCAATAGGCTATAGTTGGGAGTATTAAAATCTATTTTCCCTTTTTTTTCCCATACACAGAGTAAAAAAACAAAATCTTGAAGGTGATGTATAGTTTGAGTAAGTGGCTTTTATGGTTTGAGTAAATACAAAATAGCACATTGTTTGAAAATTGATTTGACATCCAATATTTGTAGAAACTAGAAAGTATGATTTAAAAGGCATACCTTGATATTGGCCTTCTTTTTAACAAGACAAATCTAGTTGTCATGGTGGCACAGAGCTGTGGATATTTTGACGATAATGATATGCAACATCTAAGTCGATTGTTTTTACTTTATTTGTTTGTATAAGTTTGAAGATCATGGTTTGTTTTATGGGTTTAAAATATGATGTGGTTATTCTAACTGACTTTAGTGGTTGGTTTGATTTGGAAATTGGGTGGAAATAGTGGGTTTAGAAAAATCGGTTGCAACTTTGATGAGAAAGAATGTGTTTGTGTTTTAGCGGCGACCAAATCATAAGGTGCGCAACGCGCGCATGCGAATCACACTAGTTGTAATTGAAAAGAAAGAATGGGCCGTTAGGTGAGCAGGTCAACTTGAGCTACTTATAGAATAGGCCAAATGGCCCGGATCCAATGCAAGGTTAAGTCGCCTGAAATGTGCTCTAAAAAAACTACAAACACAAAGAAATCCCAATCATAGTGAGACTTAAAAATTCGTAAGAGTTGAATCAAATCTCTTTAGAAAAAATCCCTTATTTAAAAAGATTAGCATTAAAGAGATAAATATCAGGACGCGCATGTGCGCAAGCAGACAAGCCCGCACAAGGACATAATTACACGTCAACCCTAATAGAATAATCAACGGAAGCTTCTGTGGCCCCGCGCGACACCTGGGACATGACAGCTGCAGAGTTGGACGTCTAGCTAATCAGAGGCGAGCATTCTCTACTCCATGATCTCCTGCCATTAGCAAGGACAGAAAGCACGAGTGAAAGAGACATCCAGCCAATAAGAGAATGACATCACAATTCCCTCCAACGGTCTCACCTGTATGGCCCGTGCAAAGCTGTCAGTCACTATTAACCCATGGACATGCACCATTCTCACTATAAATACCCCTTCTCCTGATGAAGAGAGGGTCGGCCATTGAGCATTTAAACACACACTTAGCAATTATTCTAGGTTTTTATATTAGAAAGATTGGTTGAATCATCGTCCATTGAATACTCGTATTTGTCCTTGTAATCGTCACCACACTTATTAATAAAATCTCTTCATTCTCTTTATATTTTAGGTATTGTTTAGACAAGTGTTTCTTCATTGGCATCATCCATGTTGAGCAAGTAATAGAATTGCAAAAACCTAACATCTTTTTTTTTATATAAAAACCATGAGTTCTCCAATGCCTACTTTCCCTGGGAACACATATGCTACTAGTGCTGCTTAGTTCAGTACCAGCCCACAAGAAAACCCACAGGGAGGGAAGGAAAACCAAAACAAGGCCCATTTACAATCTCCCCTTCCACAGCTACTCATCACTCAACCACCTCATTACACTTCGCCACTAAAAATGCTAACGCGCGACAAAGTCTCCTACTGGAAACACCGCGTCGATGGTTAGTCTAGAGATGTGGTTTATCCAGGAACATAGGCTTTAAACTACCGTTATAATTAGATGGTCCATGAGTAGTACCTCAAGGATGTCTCTAAAAAGTTACCATTCGAGGAGGTTTATGTCCAGACAGCCTCTGTGAGTCCATCGCGCCACACTACTATCCGCAGAGGGACCTTGCGCATGGATTCCAGGGGGTGCAGGACACCTTAGTAGGAGCAGGCAAAGAGACCTAACATGGAAGGAAGACTCTGATGAGTCCCAGAGCCATTTCAAGCGTGACAATAGCCAGTCTCATGCCAACACTATTGCGTATGGACACTATTCGCCTACCGATGATGATCTCACTAAACCTTACTATTCTCCATCGTTCAGTGAAAGATTCAAGTTCACTCCGCGCATTGCGCTGGATTCTCTCCCGCCACAATCTAAAATGCTAAGTACTGTAGGAGAGTACGATGGGTCGTCAGACCCCAATGACTACCTACGGAGCTTTGAGACAGCAGGAAGAGTAGTGGGTTGGACCTTACCAGCCTGGTGTCACATGTGCGCACAAACCCTCACGAGCGCAGTGCGGGTATGGTTTGACAATTTACCAGCTGGCCAGATTGACGGAATTATAGAGCTTACTAACAAGTTCGATGCGGAGTCCTAGGAAAGGGAGCCTACACACTAAAAGCATTCGATGGAGAAAGTGTGTCGCGCACATGGAACGCTCCGCAACTTCGATTCTGCTACATGTAAAACCTTTTTGTCTTTTTGTCCTTCATGAAGGCGTTTTGCTAGTATCAAAACTCTTATTAACCCAAACCAGAAAAACACCCCCCTCCAACCAATGAACTCACCAAAATAGTGAGTTCTATATAAAGGAGTTCATTATATCAACTGGTTATAAATCCCCACCCCTTGTGGTGCAGTTGTAAAGGTGTTGGTGTTTCAAATGAGAGATTAGGAGTTCACACCTCATAAGAGACAAAAATGTGTGTATTTAAAGGGATAAAGATTCAGTTAAAAAAAACTAGTTAAGAATAACCAGTTGATATGATGCAATGAATAAATGTAAATAATAAATAATTACAGACAATACGATTCTGGTGAATGTCTCACCATAAATACAAGAGAATACACCAGGAGACTGAAACAGACGATGAGAAACCAGAGAGAACTCTCTGGAAACTTAGGGGCTGTTTGGCAACTTCTGAATGGGTAAGTGTTGACCCAGTAAGATGTTTGAATGGTTAAGAGGTTCTCAATGGTTAAGTGTTGAATCATTAAGTGATGTGTGGTTGGATATCTGAATGACTAAAAATTCTTGTCCCACATTGATATGAAGAGTAAAAATGGATTGATTTATATATGAAAACCACTTGGAAGTATCAAATCTTATGTCTCACATTTTACTTGGCAACCTACCCGCGCGCGGGGGGGGGGGGGTGCAAAAACGGGTTTCCGGTTGTGATTACATCGCGCCATCCGGGTGACCTGCGTACACGAATGTCGCTCCGAAATTCAAGCTCTCGCATGGCCCTAGTTTTTGCAGCAGTTTTTTTTCTGGGCTGCAGGTGGAGTTCGTCCGTCTAACCAGTTCAGAGCGGGAGTTAGATGTGTTAAGCGATCAGATGCGCCCTTCCAAACAGACCCAAGTCTGACTCGGTTAGACCATACGCCTGGTCAAACCTATTAAGTGCCAACCAAACAGAGCCTTAGAGAGACGAGAGAGAACAAAAATAATAAATATGACAACTGAAACCCTGACAATAATGCGAACGAGCTTTTATATAGCTCACAACTAAGGCAGTGTAACCATAAAGCCAGAAAGCCAAAGCCCACAATATCAACATGTTTGTAAACTAAGCCCACTCTTTCATTAGTCCAAACCGATTGTGCCTGAAACACTAACCCAAAAATATGAGCCCGATGTAAAAACAAAAAACAAATATAACAAAAAAAACAAATGTCACAAATGTTTAATGTTGAGAACTATATTAAGAACCATATTATCATTTTAACACCAAACTCACTACAAGAGATGCTGTTGTCCCACAATAACAACCAAACGCCACATGAATAATTTCAAACAAGGTATCATCATACGATCGCCCAATGTCCAAATAAAAATATTTTAATGTTTCTCAAATCTTACATATGCAGTGTTTTGTCCCACACTATTAAACCACTTGCAAACAAGAAGGGTGTCGTTTCGTGACCCCTAACAAAATAGTCGTTTCGTGCCCATGTCTTTTCTTCGACATGAGCCACAAATCTCTCACCCATAAATAATAATAATAATAATAATAATAATAATAATAATAATAATAATAATAATAATAATAATAATAATAATAAATTTCCAAACATTTTTAGCGGCAATGAACGACGCGTTAACTATTGTGACACCGGGCGTTGTGGCTAAGATCCACTATTCGACCGCCGCCAACCCCTTGGCTTTCCCAGATGCGTGGAAACCCGACCACCCCCCCCCCCCCCCCCCCCTCTCTCACACACACACACCTGAAAGCACGATAGTGGAATAATCGGTAAAACATCGCCATCCATCCGAGTCAAACCGACGTCACTCGTAATCGCTTTTCACCTGAATGCCACAAGAAATAATAGAAAGAGTGAGAATTGAACCTGGGTTATAAAAAAACGTCAAGTCTTTCCTTAATCAATCCGTCCCTACATAGTTGGCTATAATAAATTTCCAAACTAATAAATACTAAATCCGGTCTGACGTGTCACCTCTGTCCTTCACTTTATGCACTTTTTCTTCGTGGAAAACATTATTTTATCCTTAAACTTCACAAAAGTCCTATGTTTCTCTCTCTACCCGCTCATCGTTTTCCAACTGTCGGTTGATCGGAGCTCCTGTTTTTTAGTTATTTCGGGTCGGATCTTTGATATATACGGTGTAGCTTGATTCTTCGTGTTGGTCCTGTTGGATCCGATTGATTGTTAGTGAGATCATGGTTGAGGTATGTACCAGTACTAGATTCTTTTAATTAGTTTTGTGAATTTGTTTAATTTATATGATATTATTAATGTTAATAGTGGTTGATCTTAATTTTGACTTAAGTTGTATAACATTTTCTTGATTAAGATGAACATGATATAAAGTGTTTAATTGGTTTAAAATGCACGTTTTGTGTATTTCTTGTTGATCTTGATATCTCCATTCTTATCTTGTTAAACATAGGATCAAAGTGATGGTTTGTGGTCGAAAACGGGTACTAACCGTCGACTCGACGATCGGTTTTTGGCCGGAGAAGAGTATGCTATGAAGGTTTATTCACCCTCATGATTTACTCTTTAAAACCTTCTCTAAATGTTGTATATTTATAGGACGAAACTTATCAAACCGTCTAAACAAAGAAAATTGGCCGGTTTGACATGTTTGAAATTTGTACGGGACAATTTGACGGTTTATGTTTCACTTAGGTTTGAACTTGGAACCGGCCCTTTAACGGTTAGTTTAAAATATTTCATTACACGCATATAAAGTTATGTGTATATATTTTATTCGTAAACAATTTTTCTCTTTTTTTTTTTATTTAATAAAATAAATTTATTTAGAACCACAAGACAGGGTAATATGGACAAGCTAATTGCAAAAGTGGCTTGTTCAACTTACCCAACCAGTCTTGTCAGTTCGGTTTGTATTTTTTCAAGGCTGTAGTTACAGCCTAAAATTACCGTCAAAACTCAAAACTTGCCAAACCGGACCATGAACACCCGTTAGCAAACAAAGGTGAAAATGGACCCCTAAAGCAAACAAAGGAAAATTTGACCTCGAAATTACTATCAAAACGAGCCGAATTGGACCGTAATACTCATATTGGTTTCGGCTTTTGATGCCAAACAGGCTAGGAAACCATACACGATCACAAAACAAAGGGAAAAATGGACCCAAGAAGACCACATAAGGTTTCTTGAAGGTCTAAAGCTGTACGGACGATCATGGAGACAGATCGAAGGTATGCGATATGCCCGACTCGATTCATGTCTTACAACTTATAACAGGTTTATGGTTTAGGTTTATAATCTTGGTTGATTTGCAGAGCATCTGGGCAATAGAACCGCGGTTCAAATAAGAAGTCATGCTCAAAAGTTTTTTTCCAAAGTGGTTCGCGAGTCAAGCCAAGGAACAGAGGGGGGACCCATTGAGATCCCCCCTCCTCGGGCAAAGAGGAAACCGACACACCCTTATCCTCGTAAAGTGTCGGTTTCCTTGAAGAACGGGACTACTTGTCATGGTTTGTCCGCAACAAATCATGACAACACGTCCCCAAGTTTGCCAAAAAGTCTAAAGCTTTTTGGGAAGACGGTTTTTGTTACGCGCTCCACAAGCCCGCCTTGTGTTGACACCTTAACCACACTACCGTGGAACTCGATGCCTTCTCTAGCACCCGAGTGTCCTACTACGCATAGTTTGAGTGTTTTTGGAGATTTGTCATGCCCCATTTTCCTATCGAGTGATCAAACTAAACCAACGACACAATTTGGTTCGCAAGAGAGCGAAAACGGCGAGTTTGGTGACAAAGGAGAGAGGTGTGCAAAGGGGTTTGTACCATACAAGAGGTGTTTGGTAAAGGAGAGTAGTGTGTTAACAAGTGAAGAGAGAGAAGAGCTAAGAGTGATGCTTTGCTTGTAGATTTGTGTTTGTGTATCCTTGTAATATCAAATTTTGTTGATCTAATGGATTTTGCATAACCAGGTCAAGTATCATGTTTTTTCTTGTAAAAAATGAAATAAATTTACTTGTCTGTTTCTAATGTTGGTTATATATAATATATTTCTTTAGTTCTTTTAATTTATCATCTTTCTAAGATTTTTAATGTATTTTAGTTTTAACTAGAAGGTTTTTGGTTAAATGTCACATGTTATGTTATGTATCTTTGGGTTCAAGAATATTTGGAAGAAAGCGGCTTTGGTAGCCAATTGGTACACAAACTGATTAGTCATTTATTATTAAACATTGGCGTATCTTAAACGAAAACATGACGGGTAAGGAACGATACAAGGAAGGGCAATGGTATGATGTTCCGTCCAGGAACGGGAGAAGAAAGGGAGATCATGATGGAAGTCAGCCGAATATGCAGATTACAAAGATGTTTGTCTCAAACATTCCACCAAGAGGTTCGTCATCCGACTTGGTTCTGGCGTTGAAGGATTTCGGGGACATTCAAGGGACGTACATAGCAAGAAAATACGATAAACTTGGGAAGAGATTCGGTTTTGTGTCGTTCGGTAACGTACGTGATCCTGATCAATTGGAGGCTGCGTTAAAAGATGTTTGGATAGGGTCCTATAAACTATTTATTGTTCATGCGAGATTTGTGGATGGGAGGAAGATTCAAGGTAATAATGAGAAGGTATGGAAACCGGTTCAAGAACAGACAGTCGAGAAGGAGCAGGTGGTTAACGAACCAGTGGGGATGAATCAGAAACAGGCTACTATGAATGTTAATGGCAGGTCGTTCATGGACACGTTGCTGGATCGCGAGCCAGTTCCTGAACAGGTGGTCATATCGGTCCCGGACGATGCTCATCACTCTAATGAGAGGTATGGTTATGGTTTATTGGGTCGATTGCTGGATTTTAATTCCTTAACAAATCTGAGGGTATGGTTTGCTTCAAGTGTTAATACGAATGTGATAATTAAGTATTTGGGAGGTCTACATGTTGTTGTGATGTTTGATTCCATGGAAGACAAATTGTGGTTTTACAACAAACAGAACTTATGGGGTAAAGTTTTTAAGTCCTTGGAAGATTGGGAAGGGCAACTCTTTGAGTTCGAACGCATTGCTTGGATTAAAGCGTATGGGATTCCGTTGTGCCTCATGGTTGAGTCGGTTATAAGAGACGTTGGGAATAAGGTTGGGGAGGTTGTACATTTCTCTAAGCTTTGCGACAGTGATGATTGGTCGTACGTGCTTATTGGAGTTCTGAGCAAATCGGTTAAGCGGATACACATGGATGTTCAGCTGTCATGGAGGTCTAGTGTGTATCCGGTAGTGGTAGAAGAAGAGTCGGGGGATTGGATTCCTGATTGTATTATTGATGTTGATGGCCATGAAGTGGAGGAAACTTCAAGCGATGTACGTATTATGGAGGACGAGATTGTGGATTAAGTGCATGGCGATGATGTTGAAGATGAAAGGAATTTGGAAGGCCCGGTAATCAAGGAAGATTGTCTCTATCATCTCCCTCCTCATAATGATGTAGTTAATGATAACAATAATGGAGTGGAGGAAGTCAATATTCCTTCAAGTTTGCCCGTTTTAACAGGTGAAATTAATATGGGAAGTCATAAAAGGCCTAAAGGTTATAGGAAAAAGGCTAGAAAAAATGTATCGGTGTCCCCGGTGGGCCAAGACAGGCCCAAGAAAAGGCCCAGAGCAGGGGAAGAAGATTTGTTTGACCTGGAAAGATTTGTTAACAAGGTGTATGGTACCCCGGCCCAAGCTAGTGTGAGAAACGATTCGGACCAAGATGGATTTTGCACGCCAGATTTGAATAGGGATATTAGTCATGTTGAGAATGCCAATGTTGAATGTCATATGGAAATTGCTTTGAATGAAGGTACTGATGGTTTAAGCAATTTAGATAAGGAGGTGGAAGCTACCATTGCTTTAGGTGTTAAGGTGGGAGCTTCCAATATAGATATGTTCCAAGATTCGATTAACAAGATGGTTCGGGAAGAAGGGTTTCAAGAGGTTATACAATGAATATGTTATCAATTAACATTCGTGGGTTGGGGGATGACAAGAAGTGGGATTGGATTCGGAATTTACGTAGAGAAAATGAGGTTTGTATGTTGTTGATTCAAGAGACGCAATTAATGGCATTGGATGGGATTAATATGGGGCGTATATGGGGGAATGATGAGTTCCATTCGGAGTGGGTTCCGTCTAACGGGAGGTCCGGTGGATTGTTGACTATGTGGGACTCCAAGTTGTTCACGGCTCAATCTGTGGATAAGCACCAAAATTTCCTTTTGATTAAAGGCCTTATAAAAGAGAATGGGAAGGAGTTGATTTGTGGGAATGTGTACGTTCCTCACAAGATTATGGAAAAAAGACGTGTTTGGGGAGATTTGAAGCATGTGCTAAGTTTTAGTCAAGAGTATGTGATTATGGGGGGGGGGGGGGGGACTACAATTGTGTGAGAAATATTGAAGAAAGGAAGAACTCGAAATTTGACGTAGTGGCCGCACGTGAATTTAATGAGTTGTTGGATGATATAGGTCTATGTGAATATTTTCTAAGGGGTCGAAAGTATACGTATTGTGTCGGGGATAAATTTAGTCGTATAGACCGTTTTTTTGTTTCTCCGAATGTTATGTTTGATTGGCCGAATGTGGAGTATCGGGTTCTCTCTAGGGAGTTGTCTGATCATAATCCATTATTGTTCAAGGTTGTCACCCGGAATTTTGGATCGAAACCCTTTCGATTATTTAACTCATGGTTAAGACGAGAAGGCATTGATGATGTAGTTAAAAGTGCGGCTTTGAGGGATATTCCTGCTGATCATTTCCCTGATTTACGGCTGATGTGGAGGCTGAAAAACATCAAATCAGCGTTGAAACAGTGGATTAAGGAGGTTAAACTCAAAGAAACGGAAGAGGAGCGAGTGTTGAGAGAGGAGGTTAACTCGCTTCAAGTGCTGATGGAGGAAAGATCATTATCGGAAGAGGAGACTTGGGTCTTCGAGGAGGGTACTTGTCGGTTACGCGAAATGGAGGTGTGGAAATTGGCAGATTTAAAGCAAAAATCCCGGGTTAGGTGGGCAAAGGAGGGTGACGAAAACACGGCGTTTTTTCACGGGTGTATAAAGAGTAGAAAGGCGTCTAATGCTATACCGGGGATTACTATAAACGGCGTGTGGGAGAATCGGCCGGCTAACATTAAAAGTGAAATTTTACGTTTTTTCAGGAAAAAATTTTCTGAAGAAATAAAGACTCGGCCATTACTTCAATGCTACGGTGTGTTGCAGATTTCTCAGCTTGAAGCTGATGAATTGGTATAGCCGTTTTCTGAAAAAGAGATCAAGGACGCGGCGTTCAGTTGTGGTAGCGATAAAGCCCCGGGCCCTGACGGGTTTAATTTCCGTTTCATTAAAAATTATTGGTCTCTTTTTGTGCAGGACTTTAATCTTTTTCTTCAAGATTTTCACTCTAATGCTTCCATTAGACGAGGAGTCGGATCGTCTTTCATTACGTTGATTCCAAAAGTCCAAGACCCGGTGATGTTAAGCGAATATCGGCCTATTAATTTAATTGGTGTAGTGAATAAACTTATTTCTAAAGTGCTCGCAGGTCGTCTAAAAAAGATTATGGATAAGGTGATAAATGAAACTCAAACGGCTTTTATTGCGGGTAGATACATCCTTGATGGGCCATTGGTGGTGAGTGAGGTTTTGACTTGGGCAAGAAGAAGCAAGAATAAATTTTTCATGTTCAAAATAGACTTTGAGAAAGCTTATGATAATATTAATTGGGGGTTTGTTTTGACGGTCATGAGACAGATGGGTTTTCCCGAGACATGGTGTGGATGGATATTTGGTATCCTTTCGTCGGCTAGATCGTCTATTCTAGTTAATGGATCTCCGACCTTTGAGTTTGATTGCGAGAAAGGGATGCGACAAGGAGATCCGATTTCTCCGTTTTTGTTTATTATAGCCATGGAGGCGTTATCGGGGATGATCAAGAAGGCGTGCGACGAGGGGATGTTCACGGGAATTAAACTTCCCAATGAAGGGCCGTGTATGTCTCATCTTTTTTTCGCCGATGATGCTTTGATAATGGGAGAATGGTCGGACAACAATTTTAAGGTGCTTAAGAGAATTCTAAGAGTTTTTCACTTATGTTCGGGTTTGAAGATTAACATCTCCAAATCCACATTATTCGGTATTGGAGTTCATGGAGCTGAATTGGAAGATAAGGCGGCTAAATTGGGTTGTTCTTCGGGGGAATTTCCTGTTAAGTACCTTGGGATCCAAGTGGGCGCAAATATGAATAGGATTTCTAATTGGGATCCTGTGATTGATGTGTTTAGGAGAAGACTTACGAAATGGAAAGCGAAGGTGTTGTCAATCGCAGGGCGTGTTATTCTCATTAAGTCGGTGTTAGAGAGCTTACCGGTGTATTACTTTTCTTTGTTCAAGGCTCCTCTAGCGGTTATTTATAAGTTAGAGACCATGATCAAGAGATTTTTGTGGGGTGGGAATGTTGACGTTCATAAAATTCATTGGGTTAAATGGGAGGTGATTACTAGACCGATAGACGAAGGTGGACTCGGCCTATCTAAATTGGAGGACTCGAACAATGCTCTCATTCTTAAATGGTTATGGAGATATAGAGTAGAATCTAAGGCTCTATGGCGAAGAGTTGTTGACACTATTCATGGATCTCCAAGAAGGTTTCAATCGGTTGCCTGCAACACTAATGTGAGGGGCGTTTGGGCCGTGATCGTCAAAACTGGAAATCGGGTTGTCATTAATGGTAACGCGTTCAGCAACCTGTTTGATGTTAAGGTGGGCTGTGGCCGTGATGTTAAATTTTGGTTAGACCCTTGGATAGACCGAATTCCGTTACAGTTTCTTTTCCCGGACTTATTTCGGTTGGAGGCGAATAAAAGATGTTGTGTAGCGGATAGAGTGGGGCAAGGTATGTACACAGGTATTCTGAGCTGGAACTGGATTCAGTATCCAAACTCGTTGCAGGCTTCTCAGCAGTTGGTTCTGTGTTCGCGTATGGTGTCGGCCGCTGTTTTGACAGATTCGACTGATTGTTGGAGCTGGAACAGTCGGGTTCTGCAGGGAATTCACGTCAAAGATTTAAAACAGTGGATTGGTAGCAGCCATCATTCCAACAGTACCGTCATTATGCGTTGGTGTAAATGGATTCCGGCGAAGTGTAATAATTTTATGTGGCGCGTTGGTCTTGATCGCATTCCCACGAAGGCTGCCCTCATTAGAAGAAACATCAACGTGGGCGATAATCTCTGTGTTTTGTGCGCGGAGATGGAAGAAACAGTCGATCACATATTTGTCGAATGCAGGATTTCGGACGGTATTTGGCATGGTCTTGCTGTTTGGTTGAAGACTCCCCCTCTGTTCATGTTTTCGATTCAAGACATTCAAGATGCGGCTCTCCATATGCAACTTTCTGCAGCCAAGAAAGAAATTATAAGGGGCATTTTGATGATAGCTAGTTGGCGGATTTGGAAAATGAGAAACGACAAAGTTTTTAAAGCGGCAAATACGATGATCAGTCAATGCATCGCGGACATTAAATCTTTAAGTTTCCTTTGGTACAATAGTAGAGGGAAACACAATAGGGTGGATTGGAAGGATTGGAAACGTTTTGAATTTGATGTAATGTAACTTTGGTTGTTGCCCGGTATCTCCTCCTTGGAGATCCGGTGTGTTTGTTTTTTAATGAAATTCGCCCTTCAAAAAAACGAAAAAAGCCAGGGAAAGGGGGTCTGATTACGCCCATATTAATAAGCAACTATTAAAGTAAGTACTTGGAACGAAGAATTGACCATGGTTGTTGAGAATATTAGGTTTAGATGGTTAATAGAAGTGGAGTACAATTACAGCGTTCTTAAAAGAAGTAATGAGGAATTAAAATTTTTAGTAATGAGGAATAACTGCCTTCCCAAAAAAGTAGTGAATAACTAATAAGTACTTGAAACACACATAGACATAGTGACATTAAGTTCTATATAAACTTATGCAATTTGTTGATACATGAGAAAGGAAAACATCAAATCCACATCACAAATCCTTTTCCATGTCATAGATTATACTATGCTAGTTTCATTTATGTTTATATTTTGATCTTATTATGGTATCATAGTTTCAAACGCTACTCATAACCAAAACCATTTGTTTTTTATGTTTCAAATTTTTCTTACTTCTAGATTAGGCAGTAAACATGAATTCTAAAAAACTGGCTTGAATCCATATTTCGTATAAGATGCCGATACTATATCTTAAAAAAAACAGCGCAACAAGTGTTTGTTTTTTTAAAGGGAAGCTCTGCCGCTTAAATTACTTTTTTTTTCCGTTAAGAAAAACGAAAAAACATCAACATGATAAAGTCATATATTGTCACCATGTATGATTTTAATTCGTGGAATTAGACAAATATTGAGTCTATTCATTAATCGAGCGTAACACATTGCACATTGTGCTTTGGCTTGACACAATAGGCTAAACAAATATCTGCCTCAAGTCATTTGCTGTTGTGAGTGGACCTGTTCATAAGCTGCTATTGGGCTAAATCATGTCCTAATTTTTTATTATTTTTTTTCAAAAATTATGTAACAAACAATTATGAAAGCCGGTGTCGGGTGACACCCACAAATGCCACTAGAGCTAATGCTATAGCTCAATGGTAACGTATTTGGTGTGTGAAGAAAGAAACCAGAGTTTAAACATGGTGGTTAGCATTGACGAGGCGTATAATTTAGCCGTAAGAAAAACTTATGTTCATAACTTTGTCCAGCCGTAAACTCCCACATCGCAATGAAAAGTGTTTTGTTGAAAAAGTGTCCATTTTCTTACTAGGTAAATGCTTAAGTACATTACCAAGCAGATTATCTCAAAATTGCTCAATGGTTTGGCACTTTGGCACATGCTTTTGATTTATTATTTGGCCGGTTTCCCTTGCATTGATAATTAATGAAGAAAAAAAATGGTGAATGAAAAGGAGCTATCACTCATTCACTTGATTGTTTTCTTAGCAGTCTAGCATACAATATTTATAGCGTAATTATCTTATCTACATCATAATATAATAATAAATTTAACTAATAATCAAATTACAAATAATAATGTACAAGTGATCGGAGGCTCGGAGCATACACGTACATATGTCACCAAAGTTTATTCACAATTTAGTTTCTTTTTTATATAAAGTGACCATGTATCTTTTTATGGTATTTTAATAATAAAGTATAATCTTTTATAAAATTCAGTTTTTTTATCGTGAGGAGGAGATACCCACTTGGCATATCTCTTTCGGCACTGGTATCGATATTATCCAAACCAGTATTAGTATTCGTTTTTATGGTTTTTTAAGCGATGTAAGACATGTGTCGATACCCACTTGGCATATCTCTTTCGATTGCTATAGGGAGTGTTGGTATTGTACAGGTATTGTAACGGACCAAGCCGCATCTAACTGTATACCCGTCACAACGCACTAACATCCCACTATTTGCTATTAAATTGCATTTTGAAAATTTGAGCTTCACACGCGTTATTGGGCTAAAATTTCGTTACCAACTTATTAGGGCATGTTTGAGATTTTTTTTAGAATGGCTAATTTTTTAAATTTGTAATTTGTGAGACTTGAACCAAAAACGTTAAATCTAGGTATTCCTAAACGGTTTGCCTTTAGTAGTGAGTCATTAAGAGGATTTTTTTTATGTAATGTTGTTGATAAATAATTTCATGTCTTTATATTTGATTTTATTAGGGCGCAAAGTATATTTGCTACACTTGCTAAACTTGTCGCAAACCTTTTCTCTTTCGCATCAACTTTTTCCATTACTTTTCTTTTACTTGTCAGATCACCAAAAATCCTACACCCTTTGTACGCTTTCAACACCACAGATAATTTTTAAATTTAAATCTAAAATAAATATCATTACGATAGTGTGTGAATAAGATTTATTTTTAATACACCACATGTGTTGATATCGTTTTTGGGTATATTTCTTGCGGTTACAATACCGAGTGGCGATGTTATACCAAACCAAAGCGGTAGTGACATATTATTAACATTTTACCTAATTGTGTTTTGGTTGCTATAGCGTATGTCCGTAGCGTCTCAATATTTTAATAGACAATTTATAAACGAGCGGTGGGACTAGTTATTATTATTATTATTATGTTTAAGCTCAAACTTCCTTCATGTGTGCCCTTCTATAGCACACACTATAATAAGAGGTAGAAATCTTTTAGTAGCGTATTTAATCGGTAATTTCTCATTGACTACGGATCCCATACTACCCTTCCCCACCCCCCATAAACTAAAAATCCATAAGCGCAATTGCTATGTTAATATCATCTGGTTTCCCTATGCTTGTTTTGAACAACCTCGATTAATCCTGTCCCCATTAATTTTGTTTAGAATCGGAGCGCTTTTATATACTCTAGAAATATACATATGCCATGAAATTGATGATATTATTCTCTTAAATGTAAGTATAGCATTGACATATTTTCTTAAGAGTGACTAATTTATAAGAGTTAATACAATATGTATACAACGATATCGTAAGCGTAATCCACGGATAGTTTTAGAGAAAAAAATGCTAAAATAGTACATATAGTCAAACCATAATGAATTTGAACTCATTACAGAATATGTCAAATGAGTGTTAGGTACAAAACGTGTTGTATTATAGATAGAAAAACATTTAGATTTCCTTATGTACTTGAATTGTATTCATATGTTAAACGACTGAACAACATACATACTTAAAAGATTGATTATACATCGATCGTCTTGAATTGTTTATCAGATCAAATGTTTTATTCTATAAGTTAAGATGCAAACATTTACATTTTCCATTTTGAGCGGAGACACGAGAGTTTGAAGTGGAATACGAAGAAGGGGATCCTTCGGAGTTCGGATGATGAATTGCTGAATAAATCGTAAAACGATATAATTTATATAGTAGACTATTTTATTTAACTAGTGGGTTTCACGGGGCGCGCGTTGCGCGCCTTGTGAGCTCGGTTTAGCTTTGCTCACTCCTAAACCGCAAACACATTTTCACGCATATATCAACGATGATAAGAAATAAACTGAAGCTTAGAATAAAAAAAATAACTTTCATTGGCCTTTGATACCTTGGCTCCCTAGCGCCAGAAGCTATTCGTTTCTTGACCAGGGTCAACGGGTCATCCACAGCAATAGTTCATCTCCAGGGGGGCAAGGATTTGTCTTTAGTAGACTAGGGTTCGCAATTCAGAAAGGGGTGGCGGCGCAGCTTGTTGTCCGTCTACCTTTTATTGTGATGTAATTTTCATATTTTGTTTTAATGAAAAGCCTTACTTTATATTAAAAAAAAAATATATATATATATATATATATATATATCTATTAAAAAAAAACTTTCATTCAAACAAATTTATACCTTACATCCAAGATCACTTTCCTACAAATTCATTGGTGAAACAGCCCAAGGCATATTCTATTAGTGTATGTTGCAGCCATGGTGTTGGTCCAGAACAGAAGCTACTTGAATAAAGAGGTGGAGTTCGAGGAAAAGAAGGTGCTGCTCGATTTTAATTAGCAAAATTTAGAGATGAGGATAAATCAATCTCTATTGGAACCTCATTGGAAGTGTGTGTTGGCAGGCTTTTTATGAAAAACGGTTATGAAAACCAATTTGATCAGAAAGCTAGTGAACAAAGAAGGTAATAATTTAAGAGAGAGAGAGAGAGTAAAGAAGGTATGTGGGGCTTATGGCTGGATGATTATTCAAAAAAAGCAAAAATTTGGCACTTCTTCCATCGAACCGGTGCCACAGCAATAACAACCCAATATCTAGACCAATTGCACAAAGAAGCTATTCGCTACTACAAACAAACTATAAAACCTAAATATGTGAAAATTTAGCTGGTGGGCACTATTCATCAGCACTCTAATATTAATATATAGGATAATTAGTTTATTAAATTTATAAGATGTTTACTTTTTTTAACATATAAGATGTTAGAATATTTTATCAACACTCTGGTTCTTACGGTTCTGAGTTTATACCTAACTATTATTAATCAATCAATCAGATCGTACGTAACAAACATAACAACATGAGCAAATAAATAAAATAACAGAAAGAGAACAACGATCTGATCAATTTAACTACGATTTACAGATCAGAGCATGAGTGATAAACAATAAAGGTATAATAACAACGAGAAATGAATATTAATAAATGGAGTATTAAGTATGTGACTGACCGTCCATCTCAACGATGGGGTTATCGACTTTAATTTTAGCGAAAGCCATTGCTACGACGGTGTCTGAGTCAACGATGAGGTCGTCAGGAGAAAAGGTGGCCGGAGATCGGATACAGAGATAGTGACGGAGTGGGGTTTGTTTGGGATATTTATAGGACGGCGATCTAATAATAAATTAATAATAATAATAATTAGTTTGTTAAATTGATAAGATTTCATTTACTTTTTTAATATATAAGATGTTAGAGTATTTTATTTAATTAGTTTGTTAAATTTATAAGATGTTTTGGCACTTAATTAATTTAGTAACATATGTTTGATACTTAATTACACGGAGCACAAGTAAACTAGAATGCATCTAAGGGAAAAATTCGTATCTAATTTCTCTCAATGGGTAGTCGTCGGGATTCTTTACCGGAGATGCTTCAAGGTCGGATCACGAAATTTTTCATCTCTAACTTACCAAACAAATGTAGTGGGAAAGAGCTTGCGGATTCCATTCGTCAGTTGGGAGTGATTTTTGATCTGTACATCGCTAGGAAGCGTGATAAAGGTGGGAATAGGCTTTGTTTCTTTTTTTGGATGTTAAAGACAATAAGGAGATGGTTGGGAATCTTTGTGGCATTCGTATGGGTGAGTATACACTCCGAGCCAATGTTGCTAGATTTACTTTCGAAGATGGTGAGATTGGTCCACAACCGAGAGATAAAAGAAAACCGGAGAATAAAGAACGTGTTGAGGAGAAAAGGGATGATATCAGTGTCACACCCCGCCAAGGCGGAAACACGGGGATGCGACGACCGAAAGGTTTTCAAGCACAAGGTTCAAGCAATACACATTTTTATTTAAATAGTATCACCATAAACGATGGATATTGTCATAAATTTATTTAGAACGACATCATAATGTTAACAAAAGGAAATAATGTCTAGTACTTTTGGTGACAAAGGAAACCCATCAAAGTGGTACCACACAGTGCTTGCTCGAACCCTTCCCTCAAATCCCTGTGGCCCTCCATTTAGTTACCTGAAAAACATGCATAACGAGTTTTGTCAACAATAATGTTGGTGAGTTCACGGGTTTGAATGTAACAAGTAAAACCAACGTGTAATTCGTGTATGACCAATCATAAGCTAGCTAAGCGAATGATTACTTTGCAAACCATGAGTCCCGTAACCAAACCTCTTGACTGTTGTGCCTCGTGCATTGTACACTAAAGACAATGTATGTATAGTAGAATACTAACACTCTTTTGTATGTGACTGGTTAGAGCGACTAACCAAGAGTGGGGGTGTCAACCCAATAGATCTATTAAAGTGTTCAATGGCTTTGATAGCTAATGGTTACAGTGAAATGTAAGGACAAGGACTTGTGAGATCTCATGTACCAACTTGTCTCATGTTCCACATGGCAGTCAAAATAGAATATACACAACCGATGAAAATGTACTAGTAGTGGCATGTTTTTGCCCCGAAATACGAAAACAGTAAAATGGGGCCGTGAAAACTCACCTGACAGATGTGTGGGGTCCGGCGGAGCTGAAATATGTAGCAACTATGACCCAGAAAGTAATTTCCCTATGATCATCGTGGACATGGTAAGTTATGTGTTTTTGTTTAATATACACAAGGGACACCCATTATTGTGAACCGTTCCTTGATATGAATAATGTTATGGACTGTGTAGGTTTCTATGTAAAGTTATGGCCCACATTTGTCTCTTAGTCTTCTACGTATGGTTGTTTTGTTTATAAAACGAGTGCTTTAACACATGTTTAGCCTTTGATAAGTCAAGCTAGTGTTAACATGTGTTTTTAGTTGGACTAACATGAGTTAGCTAATGCTAGCCAATTATCATACTCATCGTGTCGTCCAAGATTGATCATCTTGGGGCATGAAATCGGTTAGTTTTAGTATGTCAAGGTACTTACAACTCGTTACCAAGTGTATTGGTGTGTGATCGTGATATATATATGATACCTTGATTTTGAAATATAGCTTATACAAGTTCTTGTTACAAAACCGATTTATACCAAGTGTTTCTAGGTGAAATTGTTATCCGAGGTTAACTCTTGTTAAAACCGTTTATCATTAACCAAATATGTTCGTAATGTGGTTGTTTAAATAGCCGATTTAGTGAGTGTATAGTGCACTATCATTTGTGTATAGCCGTGGACTCACTCATGATGTCGTGTGACATCCGATTAATGGAGCTAGTCTAGGCTTGGTTGTGGGTCGATTAAACATAAAAGAAAGGATTGCTTCGGTTCACAATGAGGGTAAATAGATAGGGTAGATCACGGCTTACCTAAGTGTGACTTAAGAGAGTGAATGCTTGAAGTCTTTAGACCTCCCTTGGCTTGATGCTCATGCCTTGCTAATCTTGATGTGTGCTCTTCAGTTTAAGGGGGTATAGGCCGAGAGTTTGTAGAAGTGTGAAGGGATTTTTGGTGTGAGGATGGATTGGTGGGTGTCCTCTTTATATAGTGAAATTCCATGGCAAGTCCCTCACCTTGATCTTTGTATTTCGGCTAGTACATACTAAACTAGTATAAGAAGTTGACAATAAGGTGAAAGAGACTTGTGCTCTTGTGGCTTTGGGATTCGGCCGATGTCAAGGAAGCAAAGAGGATCCTCCATGTTTTGGGAAGATATCAAGGCTATGGTTAGTTCTAAGTAGGGCCTATTATGGTGTAAGTTAAGTAGTGTTTTGTCTAGAGGTGTATGGCATGTGGGATATGGACAAAGAATTAGAAGGTGGTCATGTTGGTGGTGTCTCTTTCAGCCGAGTCTATGGAAGGAAATAAGATGTTTGCTTGTTACTAAAAGAGGTATAAGATCTTCCTTGAGTGATGTAGTGAGGTTAACTTAATTGGTGTAAGTTTTGGTCTCTAGTTGTGATAATGACATATGATTGTGGAGTTTTGTTTGTTTCGGCCGATTCATGTGTGCAAGAGACCTTCTAATTTGAGTTAGAACAACTACATGAAATTGGATGGTGTCATGGGGATAGGTTCTAATTTGGCATAAGAGTGATCATTCCTTTGTTTCTTTGTGACTCCTAGTATTTCGGCCCAAGCACAAGAGAACAAATACATTTGTGGTAAGGTCTTGAGTTAGAGTAGAGAGTGTGAGGTTCTTGTTTAGTGTAAGTGTGTGACATTCATCCATGAGGTTGATAGAGGCAAGACAAATCTAGGATATGTGACTATGTATATATGGCCGTATGTGTGTGTGGATATATATACGTGTATATGTGTGTCCACACATGGGAATTCATTCGATTTTTAGCAAGTATAAATGAGTAGGAATCTTGTTAATAAGACTAGACGGTGATTAGTTTTAATAGCCTTAGTTTAGCTTCTAAAAGTCGAGTGACCTTATGGTAATAAATCCGACTTAGACGCGGATAAAGATCAATTTACTTGTTAGTTGTTTTGGTTCATTTGTTGATGAATGATAATCTAAGTTATTATGTTGTCGGATTCGATGATGGTATCAATAGGTATTAATATCCATTTGTGTGATTATCTTGTCATGTTTTGATTTGTAAACATGTGTTAGTGAGGGTCATCCTTGTGTTAGGGTGGGTAACCTCATTGAATACCTTTGTTAGTTGCCCGGGTGTATAAACGGATGATATATGTTGAGTTTTTCTAATCAACTCATGCTCCACTAGACTAGGGGGCATAGTGTATGTAAAATGCGTTAATATGCACATGTAATAATATCAAAAACTTAGAAAGCGTACGGATGTTGACCTGGTTCGTTGACTGTTGTCACAATCAGGTCCACGTCCAATACTTTCATGCAGAATGGAAGATCTTTTCAAGAGACGTTGACCGGAAAAAGAAGTGGTGAGAAGGAGGGTGATAAAGGTTGATGATATGCATGTCGCTTATCAGTCTTCTTTTGGGAGAGCCTTGATTATGAGGATGTTGGATTTGGAGGCTCTCAAAAGCATCAATAGAATCTTGAAGGAAGTTAGTTCGGAAGAGGGAGTTGTTGAATACGTGGGTGGGTTATCGGTGATGGTCACTTTTGCCAATAGAGAGAGTGCTCAGTTGGTGTTCTCGGCTGCCAATGAGGTGATTGGAAGGTTTTCATCGATCTCTTTTTGGGAAGGTCAGTCGTTGGCTTATGAACGATTGGCTTGGCTGAAAATTCAAGGCTTACCAATACAGTTGTTGTCCAGTGAGATTATTGCTAAAGTGGGTGAGGTGTTCGGTAAGGTTATTCATCGGCCGACTAGATCGGAAGGTGATTCGGATTTATCTTATGATTACATCGGTGTGTTGGTTGGAGAAGGTAGGAAGATCGCCGAAGATTTAATGGTTCAATGGAGGGATAGACGGTTTAGGATTTGGGTATCGGAGGAGGCCGGTGATTGGGTCCCTGCTTTCTTTGACGATAAAGATGAGAATGAAGATGATTTGTATGGAAACGAAGATGCGACATCAACTCCGAGTTCGAATCATGTTGGTCTCAACATGGAGGAAGATGAGGCGGATGAGGTGCTTGGAAGGGAGGAACCGGTTGTCGGTGACGGTGGCGTAGGTGCTCCGACGTCGACAATTAATGTTCCTTCGGTTACGGAGCCTAATTTGGAAGGTTTGAATGTTCCCTTAATGGATAATGGTAATAAGGAAGGTAATCATGAAGAGCCATTTATTCCGGGATTGATGTTTGACTGTGATAAAGAAATTCAAAATGAATTATTGGATGATAATTTTACAAAGGTGAATAAGCGAAAAAAGAAGCAGGGGATAAAGATAGATTTGGGCCGGCCCAATGTTGAGTACTCTAGCAGCCTGGAAAAGACAAAAGTAGGAAAGAAGCCCAAAGATGTTGGGCTGGTGGATATAAAGGATTTCGATAATAATGTGGATAGGCAGGAAGGACCTTTCAGTAACTTTGGAGAGCAGGAGGACCGGGACGCAAATATTGATATTTATAATAACTTTTCCATTCTAAACAAAGTTACTGATGATGAAGCGAACAGGGACGGAAATGTTGAAGAAGGAGAAGCGACTGATGCGAATAAGGAAGTGGAGAAAACTATTCGGCTAGGTCATTTGTTGGGAGCTCAGTTACAAGGTCACAGAGAATTGGTGCACGATGCAATTTCGAGTGAAGGCGTACAATTGGTTGACAAATGAATTTGCTTTCTCTTAACATAAGAGGTATGAGGGTGGGGGGTAAGGCAGGATGGTCGCGTGATCTTCGTAAAAGGTATGGAGTTGATTTCTTAGGAATTCAGGAGTCTCATGTTTCGGGTCTTTCTTTTCGTGAATTGGTGTCTTTTTGGGGGGGATGGGGGTTTGGATTTTGATGTGGTAGATGCTTCTGGTAGATCGGGTGGTATTGTGAATATGTGGAATCTAAAGGTTTTTCATAAAATTTCGTCCATTCAGAAGCATAATTTTGTGGTCACTACAAGGTGTCTGGTTTCGGATGGGTCTGTCTTAAATATTTTTAATGTTTATGGCCCTCAAAGGGCAGGTGCGAAAAAAAGATTATGGGATGATTTGGCGGGTATTATAAGGGGATGTCAAGGTATGATTGTTTTATTTGGGGACTTTAATGCCGTGCGTTTCCCTGAAGAACGAAGGAACTCGAAATTTAATCAGGTAATTGTTGCAGATTTTAACTGTTTTATCGATGAGATGTGTCTTAAAGAGTATTATATGAGGGGTTATAAATTTACGTTTTTGACTGGGAATGGTAAAGAGCATAAACTTAGTAAGATTGATCGGATTTTGGTATGCAAGTCGTTTTTTAATAGATGGCCGACGGCGTGTTTGAGGGCGCTAAATCGTGAATTATCATACCATTGCCCGTTGTTGTTGACTGTGATTGATGCAAATTATGGGCCTAAGCCTTTTAGATGGTTTAATTCATGGTTAAGCAGGGATGGGTGTGAGAGGGTGATTATTGAAGCTCCTGATGGTTACACTGTTCAGGGAATGTCCGATGAGATTATTAACGCTAAGTTTCGGTATTTGAGAAATATTCTGAAAGATTGGTGGAAGGAGGTTTTGGGTAAGGAAGGGGAGGAGATGAAGAATTTAAAAGAGGATATTGAGAAAATGGAAGCGGTGATGGAGTCTCGTAACCTTGAGGAAGAGGAAGAATGGATATGGGAGGAATGCAAAAAAGGTGTAGATCACTTGAATTTGTGCACGAATCGGGATTTAAAACAGAAGTCTAGAATTAAATGGGCCATGGATGGGGATGAAAATACAACCTTTTTTCATGGGATAATTAATGGGAAAAAGGCGACAAATGCTATTCCGGGTCTATCGGTAGATGGGGTATGGATTTCGAAACCTGCTTAGGTGAAAAAAGAGGTTTTGAGGCATTTTAGAAACCACTTTGCTGATGATGTGAAGACAAGACCGAGCCTTCGGTGTGATAATATGAAGATTTTGCAAGTTAGAGATAGAGATGCTTTGGTGGTGAGATTCACGCGGGATGAAATAAATGATGTTATTTTCGAGTGTGGTTCGGATAGAGCTCCGGGCCCGGACGACTTTAATTTCAAGTTCGTAAAATTCTTTTGGGGCCTGTTGGAGGATGACTTTATTAATATGTTTGATTATTTTTTTAGTATGGTGTTATTAGTAGAGGATGTAGCTCATCGTTTATTACTTTGATCCCGAAGTCTAAAACGCCGGTGGGTTTGACAGATTATAGACCCATCAATTTAGTATGGATTATAAGTAAAGTTATATCCAAGGTTTTAGCCATTAGAGTGAAGAAGGTTTTGGGTTCAATTATTTCGAATACTCAATCGGCTTTTCTAAAAGGAAGGTTCATCTTGGATGGGCCGCTTATTATTAATGAAATGATAGCGTGGATTAAGAAGACCGGAAAGCGGACATTCATTTTGAAGTTGGATTTTGAGAACGCGTATGACAATGTTAACTGGGGTTTCTTATTATCTACACTCGAGCAAATGAGTTTTCATGGTAAGTGGTGTTTGTGGGTGAAAGGTATTTTACATTCGCCTAGATCAGCTATTTTGGTGAATGGGTCTCCTACGTTTGAATTCCAATGTGAAAAGGGAGTTCGGCAAGGAGACCCGCTTTCTCCTTTTCTTTTCCTAGTAGTTATGGAGGTGCTTCACTGTTTATTTGAAAAGGCGGTTTCATTAGGGGAGATTAAGGGGATTCGTTTTAATGATGATGCTTCGGTTTTGTCACATATGTTCTACGCCGATGAGCCTTGATTGTCGGAGAGTGGTCTAAGGAGAATATGGATAACGTGGCTCGGGTTCTCTGGGTTTTTTCACTTATGTTCAGGTCTTAAAATAAACTTAAAAAAATCTTTTTTGTATGCGATCGGTGTAGAGAGTAGTGAAGTGGAGAGCATGGCGACGGTTGTTGGGTGTAGGTTGGGGTTCTCCCTTTTGATTATTTAGGCATTCGTGTATGAGTGAATATGTCAAGATGTTGTAATTGGAGCCCGGTGATTGAGACGGTTCAAAATAGGCTCTCCTCTTGGAAGGCTAAAACATTATCTATGGGAGGAAGGTTGACACTTATAAAATTGGTGTTATCTAGCCTCTCAATTTATTACTTATCTATTTATAAGGTGCCAATGAAGGTGTTGGACCAGATTGAAACTATGATGCGAAATTTCTTATGGACGGGTATCGAAGAGATTAAAAAAATCCATTGGGTATCTTGGGTTAGGGTCACTACTTCCAAGAAAAAAGTGGGTTGGGAATTTCGTGCTTGGGAGATGTCAATTTTGCTCTTTTGGCGAAATGGGGGTGGAGATTCAATATTGAGGCAGACTCGATGTGGAGGAAAATTATTGAGTTTATTCATGGTGGGAGAGGATTGTGGAGGTTTTTACCGGTTAAAAAATCTATGCCGGGTTGTTGGAAGTCATTGGTTTCGGCTTTGGAGGTAACTCATGTTCAAGGTAAACCGTTACTTCATCTTACTCGGGGTATTGTGGGGCGTGGGGATGGGATCTGTTTTTGGTCTGATCTTTGGTTTGGTGAGGTTGTTTTGAAGAATAGATGGCCTGGTCTATATAAATTAGAAAGAGATAAAAGGTGTAAAGTGAAGGACAGGATAGTGCATGGTAGGGATGGGTTGGTGTTTAATGGTAATTGGTATAGGTACCCCCGAACGGTTGAGGAATTGTCTGAATACCAAGACCTTTGAGAGGATGTTACTGGTTTGTAAGTTTACTAAATATAACGATTCTTGGGCTTGGGGATAGGGGTTAAATGAGACATCCACGGTTGCTAAATGCAAGTTTTTATTGTCTGAAGATAGAGATGGGACGAGGGAAACAAAGCTGAAATGGGAAGCTTGGGTTCCATTGAAGGTAAATCTTCTTGCTTGGCGAGCCGATTTAGATAGACTTCCTACTAGGGACGCTTTGGTGAGATGATGTATTATCATTCCAGATGGTTCTTGCCTGATGTGTAGCACGGCGAATGAGGATTTAAAACATTTGTTAGTAGGCTGCGGCTTCGCTTTCGGAGTGTGGAGCGGTATTAGTAAGTGTTGCAGGTTAGATCCCTTTTATGCTTATGATTATGATGATCTTTTGATGTTGTATAAGAATGTTCATGGTGGTAAGTGGAGAAAAAAAGTTATTAGAGGTATTGTAATGATTGGGACTTGGGCTTTATGGAACGCTTGGAATGCGAAAATCTTCCAAGGTAAAGATGCAAAGCTGATGGAGGTGGTAGCAGAAGTTAAATCGAAGGCTGTCTTATGGTTAAAAAATAGATCGAAATTTAAATGTATAGTTTGGAAGGATTGGGTCACTTACCCGTTGTATATGTGTATTTAATGTTGGCGGTGCTCGCGTTTTGAGTGCCTACCGGTTTTAATGATAGTCATTGTTCAAAAAAAAAACAAGTAAACTAGATATTGTATTGAGACGTCGTGTGATCCGATTCACGCTAATCAACATGTTTGGATTCGTTTTGGGAAAATGTTTTGATTCATTTTAATAGTTTAGTTGGAGAAAGTGATCGAAATGTTCATCAACTCCACTCAAAATGGAAAATGATGAACTAAAAAGTCACAAGGTTTTGTGGGATATACAATAGGAGGGATTTTGGTGGGAAAAGCGGGGAATCAGATTTTGATTAAATCGTTACAAGAATTTCAAGGTCCCTGAGGGAAAAAAAGGGGCAATTACATATATCCCCCTTCAAACTTCATAAATTACATATATACTCAAGTCAAAATTTTATTTACATATTTCCCCTTCTCAAAAACTAAAAATATCAAATATACTCATTCTATTATTAAGCACCGCATATCATTACATGTTATGATGAATGTAAGAGTGTTAGAACACTCGTTTTGGTGAAATCAAGTTGTAGGATGCATGAAAACATTTTGCATGTTACTTGTTCTTAGTGTTCATAACTTACTAAGTTGGAAAGATTGTATGGGATATAAGTTGTAGGATGCATGTAATGTGTTGTATGACTTGTTGTGAATATAGTTTAGTAAAATAATTTGGGTAAAATAGTTATTTTCCAATGTAATTTATTCTTCAAATCTCAGTTCGGGATAAATCGATCTTCAACCACGGAGGGATCAACTTCTGTTTCTTCACCAGTAAAAGCTACAACATGGAACATCATTAGAGCTTCGGTCTCGAACCAGGGTGGGGGGGGGGAGTATCATCATCAAAACCCATTTCAGAATATGAAAGGAATAAACAAAAATTAGAAAACTTACAAGTCGTGAACTTCTTAGCTTCCACATTTTTGTCCCCCCATCCCTTCACCATCCGGGTATCCAAGCCAATAAAGGGGTCATCCTCAGCTAACCCTTTCCCAGTTTGTCTCCCGACTACTTCTCTGAATCAACATTAATAAAGACCGGTCTGGAATCACGAGAGGATTGACCAACGGTCAGATGCATGTCAAGATTGTCAAGGACCAGGTTCTCGGATACTAGGTTCGTGACCAGAGGAGTAGCAAACTTCAGTTTCTTTGGAGTTTTCTTCACCTCTCCAGTTATCTAGGCAACTCGTTTTTTCCGACCCTTACCTTCGGAGAGCTGGTCTGCTTCCTCAAAAATATCTTCCTCCGGAAAATGTGAGTCTCATCCATTGGTGCTTTTCCAGAATCTTATACAAGAGAATGATCTGAGGCATTGTCTTTAGCAGCAGAACTGGCCGCAACATTAAGATCAATCGGAACTTCATCGGCGGGGCCATCTCCCTTAGGGGTCGAACCTCCATCGCCACTTGCATCTGTACTATTTCCCACACCAGGTGTACCCACTGGGAGGATAGGATGCAAAGCCTTCTTAATCTGCGGAATTATTGGTTTGTTCGGCCCCAAACATTCATTGGTAAACTCTAGTAAATAATCATCAAAATATTGTAACTTCAAAGCCCCAAGCAACGACATCTCTGAATAAGAAAAATAGGTAAGGTTAATTTCAAATTTGAAGCATCATAAAAAGATAATATATACAGTGAAGGACGTAACCCTCACCCGACCTTCATATCGAATGACGGGCTACCTATCAGGATTGTACCAAGCTCGACTAATACCCATCATCAAAACATGCTCCAAAAATTTCCTAACCTCCGATTTATGGGCAATAAGTTTCTTATACAAGGTGTCGTTAAAAATAAATTCTCAGGAAGATCGAATTCCGAAGGCTCAAGCTTCTCCCTCCATACGATGTCCGTTGGTACACACCAATCATCAAGCCAGAAAAATTGATTCTTCTAGTTCTTTAACTGGTAGAGTCATTGTTCTGGCATACCTCCATATTACGGTGCTTTTCTAACGTATACCATCTACCAACCCGATTTAACTTATAAAAGACCCGGAACGCCTTCAAGTTAGCCCCATTTAAACGGCATACCAACTTGAAGTGGCACACCCGACTCAAACCAAAAGGGTTCATCTGAGAAATATGCACTTTGTGGAATTGCAGAACCCTTATCCAAAAGTTTGTTAATGGCAACCGATAATTAGAAAAATTATAGACACGGGTATGAAAGGAAAACTTCCCGGGAGGGAAGGGGTATATAGGAGTCCGGGGCGCTTGTAGAACAAGGTTTAGTTCACGTGGAATTCGGTAATCCCTCACAAACTTGTCAAGTTTCGCCTGGGTGAGTTTACTAAAACTCACCTCCATATCATCCTTCAACATAATAAGGTTTTAAAGAAAAGCAAGATATAGAAAAACAAGGAAGGAAACAGATGAACCTGAAAAAGGAAAGTGAGTAGCGGTTGCTACTAATATCGGTTAAGACTGATAAGAGGGAGAGGAGTTTTTCTTCTTCTTTTGTTTTGGGGATGAGGAAGATAAGAAAGAAATCAGAGTGAAAAAAGTAGAAAAAAGTAAACAAAGGCGGTTAATTTATATTAACGAGGAGATGATTCGTATTCTTAACGTCATGGGAAGTGGAAAACAACTGTCGTAAATGAGTGGGTATGAGTGCCTCAATAAACTTGTAACCATCTCATCAGTCATGATAAAATGTGGTTATAAGAATGTCCACGTGTCTCGGAAGGTTTAAAGACCGAAGCACCATGAGTCCTAAAAAGTTCAAAAGAACTTAAAGGACTTAGGGGGGACATGAAGAGGTATAAGACATTGCACCGGTCTTCCGTAGCATCAGCCTCATGTCTTATACCGAAGCATGAGTTAAGTCTTAAACCTCACAAGACATCCAAGACATGATGACACTGCTTCGGTAGTCTAAAAGTACCAAAGCATAGTACGAATACCCCGAACCACCAAGAAGTACAACCTCTCTGACTAGTATAAATACCCCTCATTTCAAGTACAAGTGACACATGAACTCTTACACTCAGAAACTCACGTTTTCTCTCTCTAACAAATACTTATCCTCACGCTGGGGGTGGTCACAGAGAGACCATTCCTCCTCCTCTGTGGCGAGCCTAACGGTTTTCTACCTTGTGCGGGTTCATCTAGAGTTCGTAGCCCATAAGATCTGATAAGCTAACTCTGTTTACAAGCTAATTACAGGTTCGACCATTGTTTGGATCTTCAATACGTTTCTTTACAAGGCTTACAAACTAACCTGTTCACTTACTAATGTTTCAACTTTACCCACGTACCATATATAATATATGTATTTACTAAAATAGTACTAGGGGTGTTTCAAGGCGCGCTTTGCGCGGCTTAAACCACTCTACTACCAACCCATGTTGTGACCTATTATGAAACAACACAAACGCACCACAAACCACTCTACCACCAAGCCATTTAGTTAATTACTATCGAATCATATGTATTTATAAATAAATAAGTGTTGGAAAAAAATCCCATGTTTGAAACAGGTTTCAAACCTAAGACCTAAAAGCATACACATGCACCACAAACCACTCCACCACTAACCCATTTTGTTAATTATTATTGAATCATATGTATTTATACATAAATAATTGTTAAAAAAAAAGAAACAAACGGGTTTCGAACCCAACACCTCAAAGCACACACATGCACCACAAACCACTCCACCACAATACTATCTTGTTAATCCTAATTGAATTATATTTATATACATACATATAAATGTTGTAAAAAGAAGAGGAAGAAGACAAAACTCATTAATGATGTTACTATTCATTTAACACAACTATTAATATATTTATAATTTCTTTAATGACATTTGTTTGTTAATTTCCTTTTCTTAACGATTGATCTTTTGTTGTGTTTAAAAACTTAGTCTTTTTTTTTTAAACGAGTCAGATCAAATATAATACTTTTCCATGTTACTTTCTTTACCCCCGTATCATCTATAATATACATTTTTAACTAAAATAGTTTTTCTTCAATAACATCCATTGCTAATTTCCTTTTTTAAAGAACTCATTTTCATTTTGTATATTCGAATTGTTCTACGTGTCGGCGTAAATTTTGTTTGTAAACGAGTCAGGTAAAAAATAATATGTTTTGATTCGACGGTAAGTTCAAATTAGTCTGCATTTTGACGTAAATTTTGTTTAGAAACGAGTCGGGACAAATATAATATGTTTTCGTGAATACTTTTTATGTATGTTTCGACGTGAATTTTTGCTTGGCAACAAGTTGGATCAAATATAATACGTTTTGATTCGACAATTAAATTCGAGTTGGTTTACGTTTTAACGTAAAGGGTCCATGACAATCTGTGCATAATCACGCCGCATAATTAGTAAAAATTCGAGTTCTTCTACATTTCGACTTAAAATTGGTATACTTTTTCGTATAGCTTTGAGTTTGTCTATGTTTTGACACAAATTTGTAATACGTTTTCGTGGTTTATTTTGTACGTTCCAAGTATGATTTGGGTCACATGTAATGATTTTTTTATTTGACTATACAAATTCGAGTTAGTGTACATTTTAACCCTGTTGCGAGCCGTCGTAACACGCGTCGGGTAAAAACTAGTAATAATAATAATTTGAAAATAAGTAGTCTATAATATTCAACAATGGCAACGGCACCAAAATAATAATATAGTACCTTAAAATTAAAATATTAGCCATCCCCACACCTACCATTCGAATATCCATTATTACTAGTTTTTATCCCAGGAGCGTCCTGGGGTTAATATGACATAATAAAATATCTAATATGATAATACAATTAATGACTTCCGTTTTTTATATAGCACTATGGTACTCGTTGGAAAGATAATAAAACGCTCGTTAATTTGGTGTAATTTTTTCTTTAAAAAATCTCGTATATAAAAGATATTAACGTTTAAAATTTATAGGAGGAAACATGAGAGAGAAAAATTTAAATTTGTTTTTAATTTATTTTTTTCTAAAATAACTCCATCTCTTTTGTTTTTTGATTACCTTATCTCTAAACACATGATGCCACATGGATCCTACATGGCATCTCAAGGAGGAGAATGGCCTCATTGAGTGCCATGTAGGATATATCCCTTTGAAATATTATAATATACTAGATTATACCCCGGGAATGTCCCGGGGTTGAAAAATCTAATATGACATATTAATTTTACATATGAAATAGAATGATGCGCTTTACAGTTACATGCATGAAAGCTTCGGGTAACAGCTAACCTAAAACAATTAAAAATATATCTCCTATGTTAACGCCTAACCTTAAACAATGTATGACTCTAATATTAATATCTAACCTAAAACAATGTATTACTGCAATGCTAACGCATGTTGAGAATAGAATCCATATTTACTGATTTGAACATAATTAGTGACTTGCCTATAAATGATTAATGATTTACCTGAACGTTTTGTGTTTTTTTTTCCTGTTTTAACAAAACCCAACAAAAAATAGTCGTTTTTTTCTCTGTTTTTTATATAGCACTATGGTACTCGTTGGAAAGATAATAAAACACTCGTTAATTTGGTGTAATTTTTTTCTTTAAAAAATCTCGTATATAAAAGATATTAACGTTTAAAAATTATGGGAGGAAACATAAGAGAGAAAAATCTAATTTTGTTTTTAAATTATTTTTTTCCTAAAATATCTCAATGCCACATAGGATGACACATGGCACACTCAATGAGGAGAATGACTCTTTGAGTGTCATGTCATTAAAATGGCTTTCTTTTATTATATGTATTGATGATGCGTTAAAAAATTCATGGGTATATGATCGGGTATATAGTTCGGGTATTTGGGTATGTAGTTTTGGGTAATTGGGTCGGGTATCACCTAATCCCAGTCCCGACCCAAACCAACAATTTTTTTAAACTAATCCCAAACCTGACACAATACTTGTCGGGTTACAAAAAATAGTCGTTTTTTTCTCCGTTTTTTTATATAGCACTATGGTACTCGTTGGAAAGATAATAAAACACTCGTTCATTTGGTGTAATTTTTTTTTTTTATAAAATCTCGTATATAAAAGATATTTCCGTTTAAAAGTTATGGGAGGAAACATGAGAGAAAAAATAATCTATATCTATATATATTGCAAAGGTAATAATCCTACATGTCATAATATTATGCAATCTCTCCTTTGAGAGATGCCACATAGAATGTGATGTGGCAACTCTAGACCAATTAAAAAAAAGAAATAAATATGGTTTAAATATGGTTTAACCTAATCTATTAAATACCTAATCTACTAAATGTAAATATTAAACATTTATTATTTTTTCTTTTTTTTTCTTTTTTTTAATTGGTCTAGAGTTGCCACATCACATTCTATGTGGCATCTCTCAAAGGAGAGATTGCATAATATTATGATATGTAGGATTATTACCTTTGCAATATATATAGATATAGATAGATATATAGATTTAGATCAAATTACCCCGACCTGGTAAATATAATTATTGACATAACCTTTTCAAAATAACTATGGACACAATATGGGTAATAATTAATTTATTTTTTTTCTAAAATAACTCCATCTCTTTTGTTTTTTGATTACCTTATCTCTCAACACATGATGCCACATGGATAAATATTAAACATTTATTATTTTTTCTTTTTTTTTCTTTTTTTTAATTGGTCTAGAGTTGCCACATCACATTCTATGTGGCATCTCTCAAAGGAGAGATTGCATAATATTATGATATGTAGGATTATTACCTTTGCAATATATATAGATATAGATAGATATATAGATTTAGATCAAATTACCCCGACCTGGTAAATATAATTATTGACATAACCTTTTCAAAATAACTATGGACACAATATGGGTAATAATTAATTTATTTTTTTCTAAAATAACTCCATCTCTTTTGTTTTTTGATTACCTTATCTCTCAACACATGATGCCACATGGATCCTACATGGCATCTCAAGGAGGAGAATGGCCTCATTGAGTGCCATGTAGGATATATCCCTTTGGAATATTATAATATATAGATTTATCCCAGGAGCGTCCCGGGGTTAATATGACATAATAAAATATCTAATATGATAACACAATTAATGACTTCCGTTTTTTATATAGCACTATGGTACTCGTTGGAAAGATAATAAAACGCTCGTTAATTTGGTGTAATTTTTTCTTTAAAAAATCTCGTATATAAAAGATATTAACGTTTAAAATTTATAGGAGGAAACATGAGAGAGAAAAATTTAAATTTGTTTTTAATTTATTTTTTTCTAAAATAACTCCATCTCTTTTGTTTTTTGATTACCTTATCTCTCAACACATGATGCCACATGGATCTTACATGGCATCTCAAGGAGGAGAATGGCCTCATTGAGTGCCATGTAGGATATATCCCTTTGGAATATTATAATATATAGAATATAGATATAGATTATTATTAATTTATTATTAGATCGCCGTCCTATAAATATCCCAAACAAACCCCACTCCGTCACTATCTCTCCATCCATCCGATCTCCGGCCACCTTTTCTCCTGACGATCTCATCGTTGACTCATACACCGTCGTAGCAATGGCTTTCGCTAAAATTAAAGTCGATAACCCCATCGTTGAGATGGACGGTCGGTCACATACTTAATACTCCATTTATTAATATTCATTTCTCGTTGTTATTATACCTTTATTGTTTATCACTCATGCTCTGATCTGTAAATCGTAGTTAAATTGATCAGATCGTTGTTCTCTTTCTGTTGTTTTATTTATTTGCTCATATTGTTATGTTCGTTACGTACGATCTGATTGATTGATTAATGATAGTTAGGTATAAACTCACAACCGTAAGAACCAGAGTGTTGATAGCAAATAACTCAGTGCTTTTATAATAGTGGCATGAAATAGTACTGAGTTACTATTAGTTATTTTATTTTTTTATCAGCGCTTTGGTTCTCACTGTTTTTACTGAAAATATGGTTTAAACACTTAGATTTTATCATTTGAGTATATTTTTAGACGTTGTTTTATGATTTTGATTGGTTGTTTGTGTAGTTTGACTTAGTTGTAAATTTTTTAGTTATTTCATTTTTTAGTTTCGTCGTCTCTATTAGCAGGATATTGTTTAACCTAATGATTTAGTAGCAAATACTTAATAGGAAAACTTGTGTTAATGATGATAATGGTTTTGTAGTTTAAATTTGGTACTTCAACTTGTTTTCATCATATTAATGTTACTGCCTCTATCAGCAAGTAATTACAGTCAAATCTCTTTTAAAAACTAATGGACATATTTGTGTATTAAGTTATCTTTTTTATTCATTATTATTTTCCACAAAATACTCATACGGTTATATCTGGTATACAAGATTCTATTTTTTATCACTTAGGTGTACTTTTTGATTTTTGAAATGATAATCATGAAGACTTCGCGATGGAAGGAGTGTTATCTTTTGGAACTGGATAATTCAGTTTGTATCTGTACATGTGTAATTGTAATTCTCATTATTCTAATAGAGTAGTAGTTAGTGGGGAGTGATAATTTGGAGAACAAGGTAGAGAACTGTGTCTGAACTCATAACATGTGTGCATGAGCTTCTGGTTTTGTTGTGTAAATTTTGGCTGAAAACTTGTTTTCATCGTCAATCTTACTACATCTTATCTTCAGGTAAAATGTCACGATTGATATAGTTATTACTTTTATCTGGTAAACAAGATTATGGAACAGTTTGGCTAAGTTTTGGTTTAAAATTACTGTTTGTTCATATTATACAGTAACAAAACATTGATGTAGTTATTACTTTTATCTGGTAAACAAGATTACATTTCGTAATTTTGCTATCACTTGAGCGTTTTTTATTATTGAATAAATGAATGATAATCGAACAGTTTTATGAAATTATGACCTACTTCACCATTTACGGGATGGAAGGGGTTTGATCTTTGCAGCTGGATGATTTGGTTTGTTTTTGTGAAAGTGGAATTGTGATTTTAGCATTCTTTGGGTTTTTTCCAAGCTGTGGGGCCGTCATTGGTTGCATGATCGTGACATTTTATCTCCTGATAAAAACTCTTAGCTACACCTGCTTTATTTTGCCTTAATTATCTACTCTAGGAGTAATGACAATTGATATATACTATAATACTAATAGTTATGTTTGATTTTTATGATGTAGTTACTGGACTAACAACTTGTATCTTTTTTTTTTGGTACAGGAGATGAAATGACTCGTATTTTTTGGCAATCAATTAAGGATAAGGTTGTATACTATTTATTTTGACGTCAAATATTGATTATTTGGATTGCATTGCTAAAAAAGTGTTTATATACTGCAGCTTATTTTCCCCTTCCTAGATCTGGACATAAAGTATTATGACCTTGGTCTTCCTAACCGTGATGCTACCGATGATAAGGTTACCATAGAAAGTGCTGAAGCTACTCTTAAGTATGTTTACTTGTCCCTACCTCTGTGACTCATTTCTATTTTTAACAAATGTTACAGCTTGATTCAAATTCCTATGTTTTTTCTATAAACTGATATGTTCAATGTAACTTTAGGTACAATGTTGCAATTAAGTGCGCCACCATTACCCCGGGTATGCTAAATTTATCCATTCATGTTATTTAAGGGGACAATTCACTGGTTATAAAGTTTCTGATAGAACATATCATTCACAGATGAGGCTCGTATGAAGGAGTTCACCTTGAAAAGCATGTGGAAGAGTCCAAATGGGACAATCAGGAATATATTGAATGGTTAGTGATATTAGTCATTTAAACCATGATGAAACTATGGATTTCTCATTTCAATGTGTATGAAATCGCTTTATTTGCACTTTTTTCAGGCACGGTTTTTAGAGAACCTATTCTTTGCAAAAACATCCCCAGACTAATTCCAGGTATTTACCAATTTGGAAGTCAAGTTGTTTTCAGTTTCCATTTCTATTCTATAAAAATCACTGTTGTATCTATAGGATGGACAAAGCCTATTTGCATCGGAAGACATGCATTTGGTGATCAATACAAAGCTACTGATGCAGTTATTAGAGGACCTGGAAAACTTAAGCTAGTTTTTGGTATGCCTATTATCCGTATATATCTTTTAATTTAGATTCACAAAATCATCCTCTTTTATGTATTTTCGTTTGTCCCATGATGAATTTTTACAAGGAAGTTTATTCTTTTTGTTCCAGTTCCTGAAGGTGAAGGTGAAAAGATAGACTTGGAAGTTTACAACTTCACTGGTGCTGGAGGGGTAGCTTTGTCAA
This sequence comes from Ambrosia artemisiifolia, assembly GCA_032199755.1. Lineage (NCBI taxonomy): Eukaryota > Viridiplantae > Streptophyta > Magnoliopsida > Asterales > Asteraceae > Ambrosia > Ambrosia artemisiifolia. The sequence continues at coordinate 28,098,383 of CM063529.1, read as the reverse complement.
TGTACAACACTGACGAGGTACCGTTTTCATGTCATTGATTTTTCCTTGCAACTTTTTATTGTGGTAATCGAGTCTGATTTATACACCTATTTTATCGCCTCTATTAAACAGTCCATTACCGCTTTCGCTGAGGCCTCAATGAACACAGCCTATCAGAAAAAGTGGTCACTTTATCTTAGCACGAAGAACACTATTCTTAAGAAATATGATGGAAGGTATGTTGCAGTAGTGGCAGCTTTCATGCTTGCTATCTTGTATATGCTCATTGATATATTTATTTTCTGGTGATTTAGATTCAAGGACATATTCCAAGAGGTTTATGAAAGGAACTGGAAGTCGAAGTTTGAGGCTGCTGGAATATGGTAACTAAACTTGTCATCTGCATGATCCTTAGAATTTGTAAATTTTTTGTATTTGGGACAATTTCAATATATAATATTCGAAAACTTGCATGATCTCATATTCGCCCAACCAAAAAATAATATCATTTGTATTAAGTATACCATTCAAAATACTTAAAATTTCATACTTACCATTAAGCCACTCGCATAAAATACAATGTATAATATGACCATTGTACCCTTCTCGGCTTCTCATATTCCTTACACTTCAAACTCTAATGTCCTAATGCAAGTCCTAGAGGAAGGGTATGCATGTCATAAATGTGAAAATGTTTTTTTTTATATTATGATTTTCTTTTTAGGTAAATTATATGATAGTAATATAGTAATAGTATACCAAGTAATAAAGGGGATATATGAAATTATTCTTTTATATATCATCAACACCTTCTTGTAATCTATTTGTAGGTATGAACACCGTCTCATTGATGATATGGTTGCTTATGCTCTTAAGAGTGACGGAGGTTATGTATGGGCATGCAAAAACTATGACGGTGATGTTCAAAGTGATTTCTTGGCACAAGGTAGTATTACATGTTATTGCCAACTATCTTACTCATATTTGAGTCTAATAGCTCATTATTATTCTTTTTCTTTAATTTACAGGATTCGGATCACTTGGATTGATGACATCAGTCTTGGTATGCCCGTTGAATTATTATTTTTTTTTCTGATATTTTCCTTTTGCAAATTCTTTATGTAATTTGTATATATAATTGGTCCTGCTTTTAGGTTTGTCCTGATGGGAAGACCATTGAAGCTGAAGCAGCCCACGGCACTGTAACACGTCATTACAGAGTACATCAAAAGGGAGGGGAAACTAGCACTAATAGCATAGCTTCAATCTTTGCTTGGACCCGAGGGCTGGCCCACAGGTTTATAACTAAAAATATTTTATATTCAAATAAAATTCACTAATCTGAAAAACTGAGGAAATGAGGAATATAAATTATAAACTGTGTAATTTAGGGCAAAGTTGGACAACAACCCGAAGCTTCTAGATTTCACCGAGAAGCTGGAAGCAGCATGTATTGGAACCGTTGAATCTGGGAAGATGACAAAGGATCTTGCGCTCATTATTCATGGATCCAAGTAAGTGACTTTGACTTGACTGTAGTTTACAAGAATTGTCGAAAATACCTTTGGCTAAGGGGTATTCTTTGCACCTAATAACCAAATATCTTCACCAGGGTGTTTATTCCTAACATGACTAGAAACATGACACATAAAAGCAGGTCTTGGGTAGTTTGGTTTTATATTGAACCCGTTTGATAAACGGGTAGTGTCTGGGTTGACTGTATAATCTTTTTAATTAAACGAGTCGTGCTTGGGTTCACCTATTTAATCCATTTAATCAAACATGACGACCTGCCAACCCGTTTGCGACCCATTTCATACAACCTGACAACCTGTTGTACCCTCCAACCCTTACACAACTGACATAATATGTGAATTTTAGATAACGTCTTGAAAGGAAATCGTTCTGGTATATAATTATACAAAGTTTAAAAGAACGGAAACGAGCCTCGAGGTGAACCAAGGTGTATGCCCGAGGCAGAATCAAAAAATAAATATAAAAATTATATATCTGATAAAATATATAATAATTGACCCAAAAAAATCTAAAACATCAGAAACATCAAAAGTAAAATAATTGACCCAAAGAGACATAAAAAAAACACATAAAAAACACCCTAAACCTCCTGAGGCACACTTTTTTCAGCGCCTCGGCTCTTAGAGGCATATGTACAGACTGGACCCCATGAGCGCACACCTCAGATTCGTTTTTTTGGCACCTTTCCTCGAGGCACACGCCTCAAACATTTTTTAAACCATGTAATTATATATATAACTCGTATCTTTGGATGCTTTTCAGGCTCAGTAGGGAGCACTATTTGAACACCGAAGAATTTATTGATGCTGTAGCTGACGAGCTGAAAGCAAGACTTGTCGGCAAATCATCACTGTATGTATCAAAGTTTTATTGTAGTAATAATTATAATAATCTTCATAGAAAAGTTCAGGTTTTGTTTGATTTTATAATGAAATGAGTCTTATATTCGGTACTTTGTTGATATGCAGGTAACTGCATGATGGGCAGCTGAGCTTAATGGCAGGACCAAGAAGATTTGCATCGACGGTTCCATGTGTTTGATTGAATTCAGTACACCACCATTGATATATTGGTGGTTATTTTAAGGATTAATAATATGCATCTTTAATTAATCTGAGAACCTGATTTGATTAGTTCAAGTTTGAAGGTTAGTTTTTATATTTGCATACCGTTTAAAAAGGCTGGGCACGATTTCAAACGTAAACCACTGAAATTTTAAGAACTATTTTACAAATGAGAATCGCTTCATCGATGTAGGATGTGTTTGATGAAGAGATTTTCGTTCGATGATGTTGGTATTTATTTGTATCCATTAGCTCTAATACCATACGTTTTAGGTTAATTAAGTTTTTTTAAACCATAAACTAACCTACTAAATACACCTTTTTGCTTACGATGAGACTTGAACTCTCACCACTTTAAGGCGACTAAACCTGAACAATCACATTTGTATCATCAGGCTACAAACTCTTAGGTGATAATTATGTTATATATTGGTGTTCACTTGTGTTTATCGGTGCTAATAGATTTGTTAATAACAAATACATCAATAACATGATTACATACATGACTTCTGGAGATGAGGGTATAAACTCTTTGGTGATAATTATGTTATATATTGGTCTTTACTTGTGTTCATCGGTACTAATAAATTCATATAATAACAAATACAACGATAACATGATTACATACATGACTTCTGGAGATATGGGTACAAACTCTTCGGTGATAATTTTGTTATATATTGGCATTTACTTGTATTCATTGGTGCTAGTTTTTTTTATCGGCTAATTACATCCTCATTCGAACTCCTTACCTCATTTTGTACACCGTCACCCCCACACTACTGGGCCAAAGCCTCGGTGGCATTCATCGGTGCTAGTTAATTCGTTAATAACAAATACAAGGAAAACATGATTACATACATGACTTTTGGAGATGAGGGTACAAGCTCTTTGGTGATAATTATGTTATATATTGGTGTTTACTTGTATTCATCGTACTAATAAAATCGTATAATAACAAATACATCTTGAACATGATTACATACATGACTTTGGAGATGATGTTAATAATGCTCGAAGGTTGTGTGAGATGTTTTGAATAAAGTTGAAAGGGTACGCGTTGATTGCCAAAAATATCAAGAACATGATTGATGTATATTATATTGTTGAAAGTTGGTGTGTTGGGTTACCTTTTTGGCTGTTTTCATTAACAAAATGAATTATTTCATACAATCCATCCATTTTTATGTTGAAAATGCTATTTTCCCACTCACAATCTTTCCAGCTAATAGATTTTAGTTGAATAAATTATTCCACAATCCCCTTATTTTATGCTACTAAATTTACTCTTGTTATACTTGTTTATACTTTTTAACTAGCAAATAACATTGCGTGTTATTTCGTAAATTCTGTCAGTATTGATTTGGTTTATTATGGTACCGACACTCGCTATGGTGATCGAAAGAGAAAACCTATAAACTGAAGTCATGATACGCCCAAAAATATAATGACACTTGTTTTACATTGATTGAAAACTATAATATCAGTACTGGAACGGTACAACCACTCGTATAGATTAGAATTGTGATACACAATTTTTAGTTTTTTCAAGACAGTGAGATATAAGTTTCATTTGAAAAGAGTTATATTCAAAATAACGGTATGATGACGAACCAAGTCGGTATAATAATATTTATAAAGATTTTATTACGCAAAAGTTGTATGATGTTATTCAAAAAATAAATTTGTGTTTTATATCGATCGAAAATCATAAAACAGGAACCAATACTGGTCCTGATAACAGCGATACCAATACTAAGGTTGTTAGTCAATACCGACTCAGTTCTTCACCATATCATTATTTAAAATACAACTTTGTTTAAATAAGCTTTCAAATACAACTTTTTTAAATAAAATTATATCAAAATGTGGAGAAAAAATTCAATGCAACCGCATATTTGTCCTTATAAAGAACTAACGAACAAAACTTATAAGAAAAAACCAAAACTATAGGGTTAAAAACATATATTATTTATAGTATGAGGTGTATAATACTGAATCTTAAATAAGAAGTCAAAGTTACCAACTTTACTTAAGTTGGTAAATTTTATAAACTACAAGGTTAACAACGTATATTTTTTATAATATAAGCTGTGTAATTGAAACTTTATAATTCTTATATATAATCATTATCAACATACCCAGTTAATTCTATCAGTAGCAAAGCTAAGGTTGGGGCTGAGGAAAGTGGGATGTAGACAGTCTTACCTCTACCTTATAGGAGTACAGAGGCTGCTTTTAGCAAGAACCCCGACTCGATAGTAGTTTTGCATCAAGCTTTGAACATAAAACACATAACACTTAGCAATCGGCTGAAGCCCGATTGGTGCATGTACCCGCTTGCCTTTTGGCTATCAACGTCACTACATGATTCATTATTAACCATTCGTCGTTTTTAACGTTATCTTTTTACTACATTAGTAAAATACCTTATAATTAGTGCAATTTTACTTTTGCCCCTTAATGATCACACATATATTCATTATATGCGCATACCACAGGTGTCACCTTATATATATAACATAACTAGTTTATCCCCGATAGCTTCTTGGGATAGACAAATTTAATATGAAGTGATAAATGTGTGTACCATAAAAGGAATATGATGTTTTCCAAAAAAAATTTGTAAAGGATCAACATTCGATAACTCATAAAACCTATTTCTAATTCTGCATGTGCACATCTTGCTCGAGTGAAGTCTCTGTACAACTTTGTGACTTTCTCAAGACACTCTAAAGTTGCGATGTAAAACTGGGGAAAAAAACAACCAAATTGATATCAAATGATATGTCATGATGTAATTATGATGGGCGATTCCAATGTATAAGGTGAGCATATGTAAAAGAATGACATACCCGTACAATCTTTATTATGGACACACAATCGATCACCATGGGTGACACAAATAAAACAATCAATACATAAGCAGTGAAGATCCATTTGAAGATAAATAAAAATGATCTAACTGTTATGGACTAAAGAAATTCTAGGACGGTATTTGTCTCCCGACTATTTTCTATATTCATACGTAAGTATTTATTTCAATATTCATCACATGTAAGTCGATTTCAATGTACATACACAGGCCCGGCTACAAGCAAGGGCTAGGTGGGCTTGTGCTGAGGGCCAGAAAGGTTTTAGGGCCTGCTACATTTCAAACTCCAAAGGCCAAATTTTCCAATGGCCCAATGTATAGGTTACAAATTAATTTGCTAGAAATGTGCAGATACAAATGGTTTTAGTAGCAGTGGTCATCAATAAAGCCCCTTTAAGAAGTTTCGATTATCAATTTGGTTTGTATCTATAAAAAAGTTCAATTTTGTTCAACCTTCAAGTTTCGATTTTGACACCTTTTGTATGTGGGCTTTTTTCTTTTGTTATTAAAAGGTTTTTAATCTGATGTTAATCATGGTATAGCTTGGGGTTTGGAACAATAAGCGGTGGAAAGAAGACACATAGCATCATAGGTTTTAACTTCGAAGGTTTCAACTTTTGAGGTTTTCATTTGATTTTTAATTGATTCATTGAACTGGAAAAATAGATTTTCACAGAATTTGAAGGAATTAGTTTGGGATCATAAACACTCAATTTTGAACTAAAGAAGATGATGGTTGGTTTAACTTAGGGTAGGTTAGTAAATTTACTGTGAATTCCTTTGGCATTTAAACATTCCACTGGGTTACTAAGGTTTCTTAAATTACTTTGGTTGAATATTTTCCAATTCTAATTCCATCAAAATTCAACTGAAAACATTTTTCAATAGAAAACTTTCCGGTTCCGATTCCAATTCCTTTGAATTACATGAACCAGACGGACCTAAAGTAGGTCGGTTATATTATTTCACTACACTACTTTTGTTTTATTTATTTTGTAACAATTATCGTTGTATTATGATTTTTTTTCTTTATATATATATATATATATATATATGTGATTGATGAGTTTATAGTAGAACCCTGTTTTTGTGTCGCCGAGGGCCTAAATTTTTTGTAACGTTTTCGGAGACAGCTCTGTACATACATTATAAACCATCTAAGTTGCATGCATAGTGAGGTGATTAATTATCACTTATCAGCTAAAGATTTACTTGGTGTACAAGAATTATAGGCTACATCAAACCGGCTTAGCAACCTTTTTTAACAATGTTCCTAACAACACTAATCAAAATACAAAAGATTAGATTCTTAGCAAAGTAACTACAACTGTGAATATATAATAGTAGGTTCAAAAACACATATATCATCTTAACATAATTGGTGACTTACTTAGACATGATTAAACACATATATTATCTTAACATAATTAGTGACTTGCCTAGACATGATTAATGAATTACCTGAATACATTGTATTTTTTTTCTGCATGAACAAAAACCCACTACAAAAATCATTTTTTTTTGTTTTTGTATAGTACTATGGCACTCGTTGAAAAGATAATAAAACACTCTTTAATTTGATGTATTTTTACAGAAAACATCGTATATAAAAGTTATTAACGTTTAAAAATCGTACAGCAAAGCGCATGCATCATGCATATAAGAGAGAGAAGAAACTTTTGAAGGAAATCAAGTAATAGAAATGTCTTGTGGCCACCCGTATTCTTTTGTCATATATAGAGAAAGATATATAGATAAGCTTTTCATATAATGATTCGAGATGAAGTTTGCTCGTGATATAGATGGTTTTGATACGTCACATCAACGAAACTACATAAGGTATGGGGTCCATTGACTCACCACTAGATCCAATGTTATGCTACCCGAAATATCTACGTGATTGTATTTTGAGTTTTTGGCCCTCCAAATGAGAAGTGGTATTAAATGGGAAGAAAGTAGAGGGGAGTTTTTTTTTTTGAACGGTAAACAAGTTTCATTTCATTTCACTCGATATATGTACAAAGGTTTGTGACTAGCAAATGATCGTTGGTATAAACCTATTACATCGCCCAATCCACTTCTCCACTATGAAACTATATTACAATCATATTACCGGAAAGTTAAAGGACACTCAATTCTCCAAACTTAATTCATTTCGCCTGGCCCTATGATTGACCCACAAGAAAATCCTAGCCAAAAATCCCATTTATTTTTTTTGAACGGGAAATATTTATACCACCATATTTTCACATAATCTTGCATTTGCAAGGATTTGAATCCACAACATTACATTTGTAAGGGGGGACACCATACCACTAGACCAATAGGTCATTAGTAAAAAAAAACCCGTTTCGCACCTTCCAAATCATCCAACATGGGGCTAGAATCACTATTCTAACCATTCTCCTTTTACATTTAGTCACATTCAAAGCCTTATGTATCTTTTACAGTGAAAGCAAACACTTAAGGAATGTTACACCACACGCTTATCCAGGACCGTCTTCGAAAACTGTAAAAAAAATTTGGGCGTGGGCCACAACAATTAAACCGGGCCCATATATTTTAAACCCAATCATGAAATATAAAAACTCTCTATAAAAAAAGCCAGGCTTACGGCTGAAAGTCTGTAATGTTTGGCGTTGGTTGTGTAAACGGTAAACCCTTTTGCCTTTTGAACCCTCGTTTTGGGTTGGGTTTTCTTTGATAGGTTTAAAAATTTAGTGATTTTTCGTCTTATTAGGTGGGTAAATGTTAAAAAAAAATGATTACAATAGTCCACAACCCAAAAATATATATATAAAAACTTCAAAAAAAAAACTTCGGGCCCTTAGGATTTTCGAGCCTGGGGCCGCCGCCCCGCCCCGCCCCTATTAAGGGCCGACCATGCGCTTATCTTTTGCCAAATCAACACCGCCACGTGACATGAAGTGAAAAGGTGATCAGAGTCCTCAACATTTTCTCCATATGATTCGCATATTAAGGAGTTCTATTTTCTGTGGACCTAAAAAAAATACATACACTCTTATTTAGAGACATGAAGCTCAATATTTTATTAGGAGGGAGCGGTGCAAGCATATTTTTTTTCAACTTCACCGATATAAACCAATCCTGTACTACCAAAATTTATAGGGTAAACTCGTTTGCATTCGAAAATTTACAGGGTGATTTTATAGGAAGCGAGAAACAAATTGCCAACTTAAACAATTAAACCGAATAAATATACATGAGACATCTATTCCAATCAAACTACTCCACCAAGTAAATCTATTGGCGACTTGATCATCCCATCTGTTTTCAAGGTTGCTCACATAACAAAGAACAAGGATTTTTTATGTGTTTCTGGTCATATAAGGGCTTCGGGTGAACGGGTTAATGTCGTCAATGTTTATGCGCCTAATGACGTCATATTAAGAAGAGGGGTATGGGAGGAATTATTATTGCTCAAGAGTACAGACCTAGGGATGTGGGTATTTTTAGGTGATTTCAACGATGTTAGAAGTCCATCTGAAAGACTCAACACGGAATTTATTCCGGCGAGTGCGGATAGTTTCAATAGATTCATTCATAGAGCAGATTTACGGGAGTATAATATGGGGGGTCATTTGTTCACATATATGTCAGACAATGGTACTAAATTGAGTAAGCTAGACCGCTACTTGGTGTGTGATAAGTTCATTAACCAATGGCCGACAGCGTCCGTTACGGCATTGTCCCGATTAGCGTCTGACCACTGTCCAATCGTCCTTTCTATTGTGGCGGCGGATTTTGGCCATGTACTTTTCCGTTTTTTCAACACTTGGCTGGAAATCCCGGGTTTTCTTGATTTTGTATCGGGTTCTTGTTCGGCTTTTGTGTTCAGGGGACCTGCTGAAATAGCTATTTCCACTAAGCTAAAATATTTGAAGAATAGAATCAAGGATTGGGTGAAGTCCGTAAGGCATAATATGGGAAAAATTTATGAACAGAATCTGAAGGAGCTGGAAAGACTCGAAGTGGTGGCTGAAACAAGGAGCTTGACTGACGATGAGCCGAATTTGAGGCTTGAATGCAGGGCGGTTGTTAAGGATTTGGATAGAAAGAAAACATTAGACGCAAAGCAGAAATCTAGGTTGAAGTGGGCAGTGGATGGGGACGAAAACTCAAGTTTCTTCCACGGGGTGATAAACGCAAACACGACTAATAATCGGATTAATGGGATCTTGTGTGACGGCAACTGGGTGTCTAGTCCAACGGTTCTCAAAGATCAGACGTACGCCTTTTTTGAGGATAGATTTCGTGAGCCTTTGCCCACGAGGCCATCGATTGTGTGCACTCATATTGGCAGCCTGACGGATGGTGACGCTGATTTTCTGGTTACACCTTTCTCTCTTGCGGAGATAAAAGACGCGGTTTGGAGTTGCGAGGGCGATAAAGCACCGGGGCCGGATGGCTTCAATTTTAAATTCTTGAAGAGGTGTTGGAAGGACTTGGAGGCGGACTTTCTAAACCTTTTTCAGGAATTTTATGATGAGCCAAAGTTGGGGGCTGGTTGTTCTTCTTCTTTTATAGCCCTGATTCCCAAAGGCGGTGATCCATTGGGGTTCAACGACTATAGGCCCATAAGTCTTGTGGGTTGCGTCAAAAAAGTCATCTCAAAAGTACTAGTTGCAAGACTGAAAAAGGTGATCGATAAATTGGTGTCCCCTGAACAATCAGCATTCTTAGCAGGTAGAAACATAACAGATGGTCCACTCATGCTTAACGAAATGATCGGGTGGTTGAAGAGAGCAAAGAGACAAGGGTTAATTTTTAAGGTGGATATCGCTAAGGCTTATGATTCGGTGAATTGGGCTTTCCTGGAGTCGATTTTGGTACAAATGCGATTTCCTCAAAAGTGGGTGTTGTGGGTCATGGCTGTGGTGCGATCGGCTAAAGCCTCCGTTCTTGTCAACGGGTCTCCAACGGCCGAGTTTGAGTGTAGTCGTGGGCTCCGGCAGGGTGACCCTCTGTCACCTTTCCTATTCGTCTTAGTCATGGAAGCATTGACTGGGGTGATGAAGCGGGTTACGACGTGTGGCTTATTCCGGGGGCTGCAATGTGGAAATGGGACGTTGACTCTATCTCACCTCCTCTACGCCGATGATGTGGTCTTTCTTGGTGAGTGGTCTATTATGAATGCTTTGAATCTTAAGCGCATTTTGAGATGTTTTTACCTTGCATCTGGGTTGAGGATAAATCTCTGGAAATGTAATGTGTTCGGGATTGGGGTTGATGAAATGGAGGTTAATAACATGGCTACCTTGCTCAATTGTGGTGTGGGGAAACTTCCGTTTATCTTTCTTGGCCTTCCGGTTGGGGCAAACATGAATTTACATAAAACATTGGAAACCGGTGCTTGACTTGTTCCGCAAACGGCTCTCCACTTGGAAAGCCAAGCAGCTCTCGGCCGGGGGTAGGACCGTACTCATAAAATCGGTGTTGAACTCTTTACCGATTTATTTTTTTTCACTATACAAAGCCCCCGGAAGAGTACTAGATGAGTTAGACAAAATGAGAAGAATATTCTTTTGGGGTGGTTCGGAGGAGAAATCTAGGATGAACTGGGTTGCCTGGGATAACGTGATTGCACCGGTTGATAGAGGCGGCCTCGGGTTTGGGTCGCTAAGGGATGCAAATCTTGCGCTACTTGCCAAGTGGTGGTGGCGCTTCAAGACCGATACGACTGGACTTTGGAGAAAGGTTATTTGGGCTCTTCATCAGTCGTCTCGGAATTGGAACCCAATTCCGGTTCGGCTGTCTTGTCCTGGTCCGTGGAAGAACGTGGCGGCTGCTATGGGGTGCATTAATATAGGGGGTGTTGACATCCAGCGGAAGATCATTGGGGTGGTTCGGAATGGGTTGGGTATCTCCTTCTGGCTCGACAATTGGGATTCGGGGGGCCCTTTGGCTGCTCGGTTTCAAGTTTTGTTCGCGTTGGAAAGGGATAAAACTGTACCAGTTGCTCACCGGGTTCTCCATAATGGGTTGGGTTGGGTTTGGGGTGAAAACTTTGGGGGTTGGGGCCGATGGCTGCGGCTGAATTGGCTGCCTTTCTTCAACAAGTGGCGTGTCCACAAGTTGGAGAAGGGCTGGACAGTTGGGTGTGGGAGGGCGGGGGTGGGCTGCAGTTCTCTGTCAAGGATGTTAAGAAGGATTTAACTGATGCGAGGCACATTCCGTGTCCGAGAACGCTTGATTGGAACTCTTGGGTGCCGAAAAAAGTGGGGATTCTAGTTTGGAAAGCGCAAAAAGGAAGACTACCAACAAGAGACGCACTTAGGAGAAGAAATTTAAATATTGGGTCTGATTTGTGTCCGGTATGTGGCGAACAACAGGAGTCGATTGAGCATCTCTTCATCTCGTGTAACTTCGCTCAGTCCGTCTGGCCGTTAATTGGTCAATGGTGTAATCTCGGGTCAGTTTATCTGTTCGATTTCAGCGATGTACTAAAACTGCATTCTTATGTGGGTGGTTCAAAGAAAGTGAGGAAAGTGCTCCAGGCAGTATTTTACACAACGATCTGGTGCATCTGGAAAACAAGGAACGAGGCGATATTCGAGCAGCGGCAATGTTCTCTTCAAAAGATCATGGGGGATATAAAGGTGTTCAGCTTCCTGTGGTTGAAAGCGCGGGCGAATTTGTCCGATTTGGATTGGGCAAGATGGGGTGGTTTCAATATCTCTAGTATGTAGGTTCACTTCTGTTTGTACACCTCTGTTTTGTTGCTTTTTGTTGGTGTATTGGGGTGATTTTAGCTAGTTTCCCGCTAGCATTGGTGATCAATAAGATTTTCGTTGGCCGTTCAAAAAAAAAATATATACATGACACATCTATTCCAATCAAACTACTCCACCAAGTAAATGAAATTGCTTTATCATGTAAATATGTACGCATTTTATTGCCAACTTTCGCAATATTCGTTGCATAACAATAGGATATAAATTTTCTATTAATAAATACATTTGCCACCATCTTTTGTTCAACAATATTTCGTCACTCCATGATGGTTATACGGTTATTCCATTCACATGAAATTCAAATGAAACAATAAATCCCTTGTTTCCATCCAATCCAATATTGCACTCCATCTTTATTCTGTGGCGTAAGAAACAAATAATAATAATACACTTGTCTTTTAAAATGTATTATTATTAATATTAAATTTATAAAATTTAGCCTCATCAACATGCCTTTCACTACCCGTATCCTTTGGCTTTATATATGGATGTCCACAACTTTTTTTCTTCCTACATGACCCAACCAATCTCATTATTTCCCACTAAACACACAAACAACACCACATAATACACACACTATTGTACCATCAACCATGGTGCTATCAAGAGCCACAGCATCAGGCTCCGATGCCTCCCTCAACTCCACCTTCGCTTCGCGATATGTTCGCACTTGTCTCCCAAAGTAAGGATCCGATCAACTAGTTTTTAACATTTTTCGACGAACTTTATACGTAAAAATATTGATTTTGAGGTTGTTTTGGGTTGTTATAGGTTTAAGATGCCCGAGGATTCGATCCCGAAAGAGGCTGCGTACCAGATCATCAATGATGAGCTGATGTTGGACGGGAATCCGAGGTTGAATCTTGCATCGTTCGTGACTACGTGGATGGAACCTGAATGTGATAAGCTGATCATGGATTCGATTAATAAGAATTATGTTGACATGGATGAGTATCCTGTCACCACAGAACTCCAGGTATATTTTTATTGGGTGTGACTAAACGTACCCTTTTTTTATGTTTAGCGCACCTCATGTTAGATAAAGATAGATGATACCCATTACCTCTTGGTCTAGTGGTATGGTGTCCCCCCTTACAAATGTGAGGTTGTTGGTTCAAATCCTTGCAAATACAAGGTTTGGTGGAAATAAGGTGGTATAAATATTTGCCGTTAAAAAAAGAAGAAGATAAAATAGGTGAGATGTTTGATTTATAGGTGGGGTACATTTATAGGAAGTGGTAGATATAGGACAACCAAAATACATATGTATGATGAGAGATGATGTGACTGATTTAGTAGGTGAGATTCAGGACAACTAACGTATCACTGGTATGTAGACCGCAAGGACGTCCATGAGAATTCTTGTGCCCCGGATGAGCCATGAATATTGTGCCCCTTAGAATTAAAGCTTTAACAACATAAATAACGTAAACTATTTTTTTAACTCCCCATTCGAAATGGACAACCTAAGCAAACACTAGGGTCCACTTTTCACACCAACATCACGCCCGCCACTCTACTCGTGGAGAGTCCCTTAGTGCGCAAAAGTACACCTTATTGAAATGCCCGGGACGGTGTTACATGCTTTATTGAGCTAAAGTGGGAGGGGGCGCTACCCCATGCCAACCAGCCTAATAAAACAATTGAAACGGTACATTTGGCACAAACTCTTTTCCTTGATAGAATGGTTCTCTTAGACCACCTATAGTGGTGGTAAATAATTCGCTCCCCTCTCCAATGTGATTGACTCAAAAAAGGGTCCCACCTTCACCCCTAAATCTGCCATTAAAAATATCACGCCCAAACAAAAAAAAACCCATAACGCCCAGGGGGCGGTGTAGCCCGACGTTTTGGGGCATTTTTGGTGTCATCCACGCCCAAACAACGGACCACTATACATGGTCTTAGATTTTGAGGATTTTGATGATGACTGATGTTTGTTGTGTGCGACATACCAAGAAATCACCAAGATCAAGAAACTTATTTTAGTCAGGTTAAAATTAACTAAAACTCATAATAAATTCATAGTATTTTTTTGAAATAAAATATACATAGAATAAATGCCGTCTTGATTTAACTACATCCTGACTTAGAGATGGAAGCCTTTAATCCTTTCTCCATAGTGGAATATGACCAAACTCATAATGTCTAGTCGAACAAGTTGATAAGATCTTCATTTTAGTTCTTACATACTATGCCACATATGTGTGGTGACATGATGTTGAAGAAAATAGGAAAGGGAAGGATGAAGCATCTCTCGCTTTTGACATTGTGGGCCTTTGTGTGGATTAACACCACCGAGTATTACTTCAATGGGTAAAACAAGTCTCTAGTATTCTCGTCGTTGTGACATAGCATATCATTCGAAAATATAAATGCATGTTTAAAATATATGATATTACTTATCTGCCCCTAGTGAAATCATGGTTTTTTTTTTGGAAGGTGACTTTCTATGTACTGGACCGAATTGGTCACCAGGTGTCGTCAAAGACGCTTACCTGTCAGATCCGCATCCTCGGCGCGATGTTCTATCGGGCCCCGGCCGCTGCGTTGTCTGACTTCCGCCTAGAAACCATACTACCCCCCACACGATAAATCGCTGGGGTAAATAGCTGGATAAAACCGGGTTGCCTTCCGAATCAAACCATGCCTCGGTAGGTTCTCTTCATTATTAGGACGTCCATCACATGCCTCCCGTGGGAATCGAACCCGACCCCCCCGAAGAAGAAACCGGCCCGTTCACCACTGGGCTACATGATATTATAAGCTTATGCTAAGAAATATCTAATTTCTACTTGTTTATTATTTGATTTCGTATATATATTTTTGTGAGGTGTGTGACTTGACTTCACCCCCCATGCTTCATTGATGTCGCTATGGCCAATTAGAACCGGCCATTTGTTCATGCACATGGAACTTAATAATGCAAAAATAATAGTAATTTAAAATTATATGACCCTTCAAATTAAATAATTATTATTTGTTGCTCCAAAGTCCATCTATGTGGTTAATAGACTGCCACTGGTATAGAATATCTGATTTGATTCTCTTAATAATTATCACCCATTATATTCTTTATTTTTAAATAAAAAAATATTTGTTATTTTTTTATAAAGCGGTGGGCTGGGGTACACCGTACATGGGAAAAGACGGGAAGGGGAGGTGGAGGTCTCCCCCCACAGGGAACACAATCCACCGTCCCCCTCTCCGGTCTTCTTTTTGGTGCAAATGGGGAAAATCCCACGGCTCCCCGAACTCCTTTTGTGACCATTGGATTAAATAAAAAAAAATTAAAAATGGAAGGGTGAAGAAGTTGGAGCCCTACCCTTGTCTGGGGAAAGGGGAAGAGGGAAGAGGGAAGAGGGAAGGGGGGAACTAGGAAGGGGAGGTTTATGTGGCGCTGGGGTTGATAGGGGAAGGGGTGACCACACCCCATAGCCTAAGTATCTCTCTCAAAATCCTTTCATCTTTAATTTATTCTTAATATTATTATTATTATTTTTGTATAATAATTCCAAATTAAGCAGAGTATATAACAGAATCTACATATTAAATTTACTAGCTGATTACCCCGGGAGTGTCTCGGGGTTGAAAAATCTAATATGACTTAATAAAAAATGATAAAAGTAGAAAACATACTAATCGTAAACTCAGTCATGCGGATCATTAATTCCCATTTGCGTTCACTGACCTGAACCTTGAAGTAAATGTAGCGATTCATAGCTCACCTAAGCAGTAGTTTCGGCTTTCTCTTCATACTCCTGTAGTGGTTAAAGATTACAGATGAGGTTTTGACATTTTTGAAGTTTTCATCGTTTTGGTCTCACTTTAAAGTACTTGGTTATATGATTTTATTAATACATATATTGAATTACAAACATTAAATATTTAATTAAAGTAAAAATCCCAACTAATAAATCTATCAGTGTACACGCAATTATCTATTATTAAGGGTATATATGATAATTGTTAAAGTAATTAGTGTTTTTTTTAAATCTATCAGTGACATCATTTGTTTTATTTGTCAAAGCAAAAGTTATAATATTTGTGCATTAGATTATTGGTATAAACCTTAACTCCTGATCAAAGGTAGAAGCTAATGGAATGTTCACCTCTATTTATAATATTCATTTAATAAATGCTTGTTAGATAAATAGAAATATAAATCTTTTTATTTAAATTTGAAGATATCCATATCTTCTTTGATTTATTTTTAAAAACAATAATTTAAAAAAAATTCTAAACTTATATATATTAATATAATATGGAAGGTAAATATGTTTATTTTATTTTGAAGATAGCCATATCTTAATAAAATATTTGAATTTATAATAATAATATATTTAAAATATAAGTAGATTTTGTTTGTGAGAGAATTATGGAAGAGATAAAGATTTTGGAGAATAGAATGACAAAACGATTAGAGTTTAAAAAAATTCAAAAACACTAAAATCTTTCAATTATGATGCCCCGTGACAATTTCATAGAGAGGTTGAAGCCACCATTACACGCCTCGTCAGCAACGTTGAATTCTTTTATATATATTAATAGATAATAGATGTCTGTGCAGTATTAGTGAACTAAAATAATAAAAGAAAACAGATCAAGATAAAAAAAAAAAAATAAGAACGGTGGTGCTAATTTCTGAGATGATATGAATGTCAAACAAATTAAACTAAACATGTTGACTTCGGGCAACTCCTTTATATATTCTTTTAATTTTATGTTTTAACTTAAACTTATGGGTATTTTGTATTTAAATTTAGAAAGGTAAATAGAGAATCACCTTCCCTACACATTTGTATGTTTTAGGCATATAACTTTAAAATATTATTACGAGTGTTAAACGTGTTCATGTGAACTCATATATACATTTATCTTATTTGGATCGAATTTGTATCATGTATGTGTTCATGTCGGTTCAACCCTTCATCGTTCAAACACAATTATGGGTAGAGGGTTTGGTCTCGGGTGATCCTTTTGGGTAGGGGTACTTGAACGGGTACACCGCCACCCCTCCTCTTATGGTACCAATTTCGGGAACCGATTTTGGTTTATAGTAACCAAAGGAGTGTGTGCGTTTGTTGGTGAGAGATATAGAGAGGCTAATGAGTTGTGTGTGTAAAATGATGGAACCAATGGTTAAGGTACCTTCAAGGATCACACCCTTTAATTTAAGTGTTTTAGGCTAGTGTAGAATAAATTTAATGTGACAACAAGTTAAAAGGAAATGGCTTTAAATTCAATAATTTTGTATGTCTGTAAAAACTTTTTAGGCTGTTCTTAACCCCACATATGTTGTGTCCTGCAAAAAGACAACTTTAAAGGCTCATTCTTGATTGCTTTCCTATTCTTAATACTTCTTTCTATTTTTAATGATATCATGTCTCCTTTTTCTACTATGCTTTGTCTTTCCAGTTGTCAAAGAATTCCAAAATCATAGTTATCCAAATTTAATATCACGGAATGACAATAAATTGTTTTTTTGCTCAAGACAAACAGGTTTCAACTGACCCACACATAGAGATGTTTAAAAAAAAAGCAACCTTGTATAACTAAAATATAAATTATTAATTATGATTTATACAAACCATCACTAGGACCAAGTAGTTTATAGAATGTTGAGTAGTATTAATTCATTTCCAATAAAAGTAATTTCTGAATTTGCCACTACTTTATGACGTGAGGAACAACAACTAGAGGATGATACATATGTTAGAGCACCACCAGTGGTTCTTTTGATCGATGCTAGAGGCCTAGGCAGTAAGTTTTACCTTGTTTCACCTATTTGGTGAACGTTTTGCGAGGCATTTTTAGCCTCTCAGTTTCGCCCATGAGCTAGGAAAACTAGAGGTCAGTGGTAGGTGGGTGTGGCCGGGTTGGGTGATAACTAAAAAAGCTCTCTCTCTCTCTCTCTATATATATATATATATATATATAAATAGTTTCCTTTATAAACTTTATAATAGTAGGAAGTCAAAAATTAATTGAATTATATATTTTGAATTTAGTAAGCTATAATTTATAATTTTTTATTAGAGATTAATTTAGCCAAACATCTACATTTTTTTAACTTTTATTAATTCCAAAGTTTTATTAAACTAAAAACTTATTAATTAAAATTTTAAGATTAATAATATATAGTCTTTGTTATAGTCATCTAAATTTTAAATATTTTTATATGTAGTAGAATTAAAAAAAAAACTGTACAGTTAAAAATAAATGTAAAAAGTGATGCAAATGAGACAACATAATGGTTGTTTTTAACTGATTTCTTTGGAAGGAATGTTTCCTGAAATGAAAACCAACTAAACACTTTTTAGGTGTTTTTGGGTTCCTCATTTGGATGGTCTTATAGTTCCTAAATTAACTTAGTTACACTTTTCTACAAATTTTAATCTTTAGTTACGATTAAAGTGTTATAAACTAAGACAACAATAGTAACAACTATATATATATATATATATATATATATACACACATATATTTCACAACATCTATTTAAATCATCTTTCTTAATGCATGATTCTATGTTTAACCATATGCAGAACCGTTGCGTAAACATGATAGCACATCTTTTCAACGCACCGCTTGGGGAGTCTGAGACCGCTGTCGGGGTTGGAACCGTAGGCTCATCAGAAGCAATCATGCTAGCCGGACTGGCGTTCAAAAGAAAATGGCAAAACAAAATGAAAGCCCTTGGCAAACCATGGGACAAACCTAACATTGTCACTGGTGCCAATGTTCAGGTACTAACAAAGCTATTTAAAATTGCCATATATAATAATTTGAATTTTTTATTAATTATTAAATTAATATGTAAAAGGTTTGTTGGGAGAAATTTGCTCGGTATTTTGAAGTGGAGTTGAAAGAAGTGAAGTTAAGTGAGGGTTACTATGTGATGGATCCAGAGAAAGCTGTGGAGATGGTTGATGAAAACACCATTTGTGTGGCTGCTATCTTGGGTTCCACTCTCAATGGTGAATTTGAAGATGTTAAGCGTTTAAATGACCTCTTGGTTGAGAAAAATGCTCAGACCGGGTACACATATCAAAATCTAACATTATTTTGTTTAACTTAGAACTAGTTTTAATTAGATACCTTTTCAAAAATTACACATTCAGTTATAAATACAATTTAAATTTCTCTCTTCCACTATATGTGCTTATCTTGCATATATAGTTCTCACATATTTTTACTTAAGGACATATTTATTTCGGAGTAAATATATATGTTGAGGACTGCATAGTGCACCTGTATGTAGTGTATAAAAGATAATTGAAAGTAGTAACAGGAGAAACATAGGCAATTACATAACGTAACTCTTTTGTGTCTAATATTCAAAGCAATATGGACGAATGCATTATGTGATTCTTAACATATTATTCGTTCTGAAATAAACGCCCATGTATACACACATAGGCACGTTCATTACATAACCAAATAAGTAAGAAACCGTAAGAAAGACATAAAACACTTGTGTTTGGTGCTTACCAATACATTGGGAGACAGAAAGAAAGGTGATTTATGGCTTTGTCTAAGAAGCTAAAACAATATATACAAGTGTTTATAAGGTTTTATTAACTTGAACTTGGTTATGTATTGAGCATCCACATACGCACACATATTTATAGTAGCAAAATTGGGTACAAGTAGGATTTAGCGTGTGAAGTGTGCGAACAAGGTTATGCTGCAAAAAAAATGAACTAGCGTAATAATAATTACACTACGGTTTTACAAGTAGCATAGTATTGCGTTACTGTAGCATTTTCATAAAACAAAACCCTTCGCGTGTTTTCTTTCTTCACTTCCTACACTTCGCATGCTAAAACTCATTTGTATTTGTACCTGACACTATATACACTTTATATGTATGATTATAATATTTTGTATCATATATATGTCATGGGTATGTAGATGGGAGACACCGATTCATGTGGACGCTGCAAGTGGAGGTTTTATTGCACCATTTATTTACCCAGAACTTGAATGGGATTTTCGGTTGCCATTGGTTAAGAGTATAAATGTTAGTGGTCACAAATATGGGCTTGTTTATGCTGGAATTGGGTGGGTGATTTGGAGGAGCAAAGATGACTTGCCTGATGAACTCATCTTTCACATTAACTATCTTGGTGCTGATCAACCAACTTTCACCCTCAACTTCTCCAAAGGTAAACTAACAAATAAGTGAACGAACTAGAATGGTTTTGTCACTGGGTTATCATAAGGTTCTATTGTCTCTAAAGGTTATAGTTAGGAGGTCTAATTCAAGTTTTAGTTAAAAAAACATAGACTTTGTATTAAAAAATCGAGCAAATTCAAAGGGTTAAGGGTCAGCAGATCCTCTTGACACCCTCTGGTATTGCCCCTAAACGAATTAATAAAAAAAGCACCACGTGTTTTTAACTGACGCATAACTAAAGCAAGAAGACAACGCATATATAACACGCACTTTGAGAGAAGAGTTGTTTGGAGCAAAGTGAATAATTATCAGGTTTTGTGGATTGTTTTTCAGGTTCTAGTCAAATAATTGCTCAATACTATCAGCTCATTCGCTTGGGTTTCGAGGTTAGTTTTCATCCTTTGATTAGTCTTTAATTAACATATGATATACTACAGAATCAACTATCTGAGACGTTGAAACGGTCACAAATCATGTCGTCGCTAGTCACTGTGAAGGTTTTGCAACACTTCACGTTGTGATGCATTCTGCAATAAAAAGTAGTAGATAATTAGCATCAGTTTTACTAATAGACCAGTTTTGCGATTGAGTTTTTTCTACGTTTATACGGTGGGATTTGCTACTCAATTTCAAAATTTTAGCTGAATTTTTAAAAAATAGCTGGTTTATTTTTTTTAAATATATCCAACATCACATAAATATATCCCAACAGAAAGTTTCTACCACTAAGAATACTGTTCACATAGCTTATTACGAGTTTCGTTTTGAAAAATTACGCTAAGCATCTTTTATTTTTATTGTTTTACATATTTTTTCTGTTGTCACTATCTTGGATGGCTAATTTTATTAAAAAATGACTATTTTGTTTTTGTTATTAGGGATATAAGCACATCATGGAAAATTGTCAAGAAAATGCAATGGTCCTAAAGGAAGGTTTGGAGAAAACCGGACGGTTCAACATCGTCTCTAAAGACAACGGAGTCCCACTTGTAGCCTTTTCGCTAAAAGACCACAGTGTGCACGATGAGTTTGAGATATCAGACATGTTGAGGCGGTTTGGGTGGATTGTGCCAGCTTACACAATGCCACCAAACGCACAACATATTACCGTTTTGAGAGTGGTGATAAGAGAAGATTTTTCAAGAACACTGGCAGAACGGCTCGTGAGCAACATCGGAAAGGTGCTTCATGAGCTCGATATGATGCCAGCGAAGGTGAATGCCAAGATAGAGATATGTGAAGAGAAGGGAATAAAGAATAAAGCCGAAGTTGAGATGCAGAGGAAGTATACCGAGTCTTGGAAGAAGTTTGTAGCTAATAAGAAGAAAACTAACGGTGTGTGTTGATTTGATTAATAATATTGTTATTGTGTTGTGTTCGAGGATTTTAATAAAGGATTTTTTTAGTGTTGTATTTGTATGAACTCAACACTGTGTAATGCTTGTGAATGTACTACATAGACAAAATCCGATTAATAATATTGGGTTACTTTGTTTTTTGTTTTCATGGATATTTACGCTTTGTCAATAATCTAATGATCTAATTACATAAATTATTATGGTTTTGTTAAAATTGTATTTTTTTTTACTCATATGTTTTAACTTCCAGTAGTGCGTTCAAGTAAAATTACAATATACTTGGACCTATTTAATTCTTTAAGTTTTTTGTTTAAATATTATAACGTGGAGAGAGATCAATGGTGTTAAGCACTGTTCATCAACTTCACATATAAATATATAGGAAGGATAACTAGTAAATTGACTCGCGCGCGTTGCGGCGCGGCCAACGTAGGCAAAGACATGACTAACAATGAGTTTACCCGCTTTGGTTGAAAAATGATAATAATGAGTTTCACTATCCATCAACATTTAGTAAACCAACCTGCAAGATTTTTTAATATCCCAGTTTCTTTCTACGGATTTGAATCATTTTGATATTTGGAAAAGGGAATTTTAGTGATTACACAGGCTTATCATGGATGTTGGGTTGAACCATGTTATCACTTGAAGAAGGTCTTTAAGAGTGCCATACCAACCTACAATCAATGGTTAACATGGATGGTAGGAACATGCAGGATCATGGTTCACAGGTTGGGTAGGCCGCAGGAGGGTATGGACATGAATGTGCATGATTCACATGTTGTGTTGGAGGGTAAGTAAGTGCAGGTTAATCATTCACAGGTTGTGTAGGAGGTTGTTCCAGCTGCTGGTGACACATCCGAAGATGATGAGGATCAGAAACAGGATCAGCAAAAACTTGGGTTTCTTCATGGTCAAGGTGACACATCCGAAGAGGAAGATGATCCAACAAGAGACTATGATCCAGAGGTTTTAAAAAGGGCTTATGTTTATTACATCCCAGAGAGTGAGATGCATGATTGGGACGAGTGGTACCATGATCCCTATGAAGGAGAGCATGGCACAGATTTGGACTACTGTTCGGATGACAATTGTCACTGGAAGTAACATAACTCTCAATCTCTGTCTCTCTTTCAGTATGTCTTTTAGTGTGTTTTAACATGATCTCTTTCTATTATTTTTATGTCTAGCATGTGTATTTTGCATCTTTGTTTATCAATGTAATGCATGTTACATAAAGATACGACCTTTAACTGGTCATTTACATAAACTGATACATCAAAACACACAAAATGATCACCACAACAACAACCCTAAGCCTTCTGTTCTCAGCCTTCAAATTCCTGATAATGTCTTCTAGTTGTGTGTGGCGTTCGTCTTTTTCACATAACCATCCCACAAAACCACATCCCCTGTTGCAGCAATAAAACCGTCTACCTGGGTTTTGAGTTGTCCATGTAGAGCCACATGCACACCATACCATCGTTAATTGAGAGCAAAACAATCGATTCAAATTTTAGGTCAAACTGAATATGAAATTAGGGCTTGTAATTGGGACGGTTTGGGGTTTATAACACTCAAATTGGGGAGGGACGAATTTGGCAAAAAAAACTTTAAAACGTGAATTGACCATTATACCCCTGAGTTAACTGAACTAACTGGATGCCGTTAGTGCCAGGGACGAACGTGACAAGTAATTGAAACCATGGTACGGTTATGACAAAAAATGAAAAGTTTGTACGTAAGTAGCAACTTTCACCAAACCACAGGGATGATTTCAGCAGTTTACCCTATTGAAAATTATCCACATTTCTTGGGGTGGGGTAGGGGTCAAATAATCTGTTTTGGATGGTAAATTTCTTAAGTTGCATGTTAAGTCAACCAAAAGGAAGTATAAATAAGAGAATGCTAATAATAAGAATAATCCAGGCCGAACAAAAGAGCAGATCTCACATGGAAATACGGCCATTTTGTTGATACTACAATACATTCAAGATACTTACCTTGATTCCACTTTCATGATTGCATTTTGAATACCTGCTACAATATATAACAATAAAAATTAAGTTATTTAATCCACATCAGCACAAAAGTTAAAAGAAAGCCAATGTTTAGAAATTAAATGATTGTCTAGTTATAAAACTTAATATATATATATATATATATATATATAGGATAAGTATTGGGAAAAAACCCAATAATATGAGAAAACTCTAGGAAACTCAATGAGTGGCTTTGATTGTTCCACATCACCCACTTTTAAATTTTTTAAAATGAGAGGGAAAGGGTAAATTAGACATTTTATCATAACACTCTTCTCTCTCCTAATATATATGTCAGCCTCTTTGTCTCTCTATTTTGTGTTTTAAAATCTGGATCTACTCCCTCCTCCTCATCTCTCTCTAAACACTTCCACCACCATCATCAACATCACCACTTCCACCAAAAAACCACCGAGCACCACTCGACACCCACCTCCTGCAACTTGTAAAAAAAACGTTCTTGATGAGAAGTTATCCGCGTCTTTTTACATTTTAACATATGGTTCTTTATGGATAACATATAGATCTGAAGGAGGATGCTCGACGAGGAAGATTATATCTTCACAGTGCAGAGCAGAGGAGGTGGAGTTGGGTTGATCTGAAGATTATATCTTTACAGTGAAGAACAGAGGATTTGGATAGTGGATCTCAATGACGATGCTTGGTGGTTGTGGTTGCAGGTCGGGCGGAGATGGGTTGTGTTTGGTGGTGGTTTTTGACGAGCAGAGGTGATTGGAGTGGTGACGGAGAGGGTTTGGTGGTGGTGTGTGACAATTACTTTATGAGGCCAAGCTATATAATTATCTTCAGGGGATAAGGTATGATTTTCACTCGTTTTCTGAATCTTGGAAATCTGTGTAAAACACATTTTTTGATTGGTTTTTGTTATTTTTGTACTATGCAGTTGGTGTTGCTCGAATTCATAGGTCTGGAGTTGATCTTCATGATAATGTTCTTGTCCTTGACCTGCTAGGGCCTAGTCTTGAGGATCTGTTTTTTAATTGCAGGAGGAAGTTCTCATTAAAAACAGTTTTGATGTCAGCTGATCAAATGGTAAGAAAGATACAATGCCACAAAAACCCTCACCACCAAGAAAACCCATCTTATTTGGAAGAATTTAGAAGCAAGAAAGTTACAAGAAACGAAGTAGAGGTGATTTTGCAGGGGTGAAACAAAAACGAAGAGTTGATAAAGACATTTTCTCCACCTGAAACAAAACGAGCAAAGGTGATTTTTACAGATTTACGAGTGTTGAATCTTATTGCAGAAGGAAGTTCTCATTAAAAACAGTTTTGATGTCAGCTGATCAAATGGTAAGAAAGTTACAATGCCACAAAAACCCTCACCACCAAGAAAACCCATCTTATTTGGAAGAATTTAGAAGCAAGAAAGTTACAAGAAACGAAGCAGAGGTGATTTTGCAGGGGTGAAACAAAAACGAAGCGTTGATAAAGACATTTTCTCCACCTGAAACAAAACGAGCAAAGGTGATTTTTACAGATTTACGAGTGCTGAATCTATCCCAATTAACACGTGTTAGGGTTTAATTAACATGTGTTAAATAGCAAATGTGTTTTTTTTTATTTTCTTGGTATATCTTTTTATTTTCTCTAATAATTTTACTTTTTATTTCTTATATATATGTTTATTCTGTGTGAAGGTTTTGATTTTTTTTATGCTTACTGATGTGCCACGGTTCATTTAACACATGTTAGTGATCCAAACACATGTTTGCATTGGTGCTTCCTGATGAATCCATCCCAATTGACATATGTTAGGGTTCAATTAACATGTGTTAGTGATGCTAACACAGGGTTGTATATGGTGCCTACTGTTGAATTTATTCCAATTGAATTTGCATGTAAATATTTATTTAATCATAGAATAAAAATGTTTTAATTAGAAAAATTAAAAAAAAAAGTATTTTTTTTTCAAAATATAACTTGACTGTTTATATGTAAACATGTATATATTTAGAGTAGTTTCATAAAAATGTATGTATTTGTATATATATTAAAGTAAAGTTTTGATTTTGGTGAAGGTTTTGAATTTTTGTATTGGTGCTTACTGATGTGTCAGGGTTCAATTAACATATGTTAGTGATTCTAGCACATGTTTGTATTGGTGCCTACCGATGAATCTATCCCAATTGACATGTGTTAGGGTTCAATTAACATGTGTTAGTGATGCTAACACATGTTATTATATGCCCAACTAACATGTGCTAGGGTTCAATCTAACATGTGTTAGTGATGCTAACACATGTTAGTATATGTCCATCTAACTCCCAAATTGACCAATAAACATTTTGCTAGTTACAAATGTTTAATTATTAAAAATAATCAATGTAGGAGGTTCTATGAACAACCACTGGACTTCAAGCCGGCTAATCCGCACAAGGATCAACTAGAGATGGAGTGCTAAGGATTGAAACATGAAACCGAAGATGCCTAATAAGGAATGGAGAATAACGCCGAAGAGGACTATTAAAGAATGAAACATAATGTGTTTTTTTTATTTTAGTTTATGATAGTTTTGTATCATCTTTTTAATTGTTTAGATTTGTATGAAATTAATTTGTTACACTCAATGTTGATTACAATAAAGTTTTATATACATGTGTTCTTTTATGTTGATATACTAGTCCAAAATTAACGTGATAATTATTTGAACCAATTACACGTATTAGTGATGTGTGTGAAAGGAGTTTGTTTGAAGAGAACAACTAACATGTGTTAAAGGGCTCGTGTGGCATACGTTATTAATAAATATGGATCTTTAAATTAATATGTGAAATAAGTGGTAGAGAAAAAAGTAGGAGAGAGATGGTGGAAAGAGAAAAGGTGGAGAGAGAAGATGAAAAGATGGAGAGATAATGTGAAAAGATGGAGAGAGAAGGTGATCTATTTTACCCTTTTACTACTTTATATGTATTATTTTAATGAGGAGGTGGACCAAAAGGTGGGACCATGAAGCACAACCATTGATCATGCTTGATCAATGGTTGTGATGGGGTTTATTGAGTTTACTCAAAATTTTGAGGTTTTCTATAAAACCTTGCCCTATATATATATATATATATATATATATAGGGGGAGGATAAATTGAAAACCCACTCGAGTTAAGAAAACCCTTGTAAAAACCATCAAAAATTTTTTTTTGAAAAAAATACACAAGGTAACATACATGTATTAAAGCGTTTTGGGCCAAAAAATAAAAAAAGCGCCGATTGGATATTTTTTAAAAAAATAAACAAAATTTGCACTGTTACATATGTAACAACTGATGTTACATATGTAACAGAGCTGTTACATATGTAACAGCACAAACTTTGTTTATTTTTTTTTTAAAATATTCTATCGGCGCTTTTTTTATTTATTTTTTTTGCCCAAAACGCTTTAATACATGTATGTTACCTTGTTTAAAAATTTTTAGATGGTTTTTACAAGGGTTTTCATAGTTTTCTTAACTCAATGGGGTTTTCAGTTTATAATTTCCCTATATATATATATATTACTGCTACTTCCACATTTTAAATTACCAATTACTGAATGTAATCATTTTGTTTTCTACTTTTATTTGAAGTATAATGTTCCTGCTATTAATCTAATCATTTAGATCCGATTAGATCCTTCTGTTTTTTGAGGTTTTACTTAATGAAATTGTATTATCTATGGAGGTTTTACTATATGATAATTAATATTATGGGTATATGGGTCATATAGCTCTATACTACTTGTATGTGCCAACCCAACACATCCATTCCAAGACAATACCAAGCTGAAAATATTCTTTGTGTCTATACGATCCATATAGCCCTATACGATCCATATGTACCTAACCAATGATTGGCTTTCATTGCCAATGATTAGAATGAATGATCACGATCTTTATGACTATTTTCTAACTTTGACTCATTAACAAACATATTGAGTAGCTGAATACTTTTTTACTATCTAGGCTTTCGATGAATACTTTGTAAACTCGTTTGCTTCCGATAATTTATAAGGTAATTTTATAGGAAGCGACAAACAAATTGCCTACTTAAACAATTAAACCGAATAAATATACATGAGACATCTATTCCAGACAAACTACTCCACCAAGTAAATGTATTGGCGACTTGATCAACCTATCCCAAGTAAAAAAGCAAGTCCACATTCCAACTTTCAAAGGAAGCAATTAGGTTCGCTAGGACCACATCAAACGCTGGTTATTCATACTCAATTTGTTAACAATCTTGTCTTGCATCTCTTCCCAATGAAATTGCTTTATCATGTAAATATGCTCGCATTTTATTGTCAACTTCGCAGTATTCGTTACATATTAACATTTTAGGTTTTCTATTAATAAATACATTTGCCACCATTTTTGTTCAGCAATATTTCACTTCAAGATGGTTACCCGGTTATTCCATTCACATGAGATTCGAATGAAACAATAAATCCCTTGTTTCCATCCGCTCAAATCTTGCACTCCATCTTTATTCGGTGGCGAAAGAAACAAACAAATAAATAATAATAATAACAATAACAACGCGTACCTTGCAATATTAAACCCGAATATTAACCCGACTTGAATAAACCTAGACACCGAATTACATGAACCTTCTTAGGGTCAATTTCAATTACGTATTACATAATCCAAAACATGATCTAACCTACAGCTGGCAATAGGTAACCTGTATAAGACACGATTAGACATGTTAACTAAAAAGTACACAATGTGAGATTTTACTTTTTTTTAAATAATAAAAATTAGGAGGCTATGATCCATCATTTCTCTTTATTGGTATATGAAACATATAATGTGTTATAAACATTCGATATAAAGTAATCAAACGAGTTGTATTCAAGTTACTACTTGTGTTTTCCGCGTCATTAGAGACCTGTTAAATCCTTCAAAGACACGATTTAACAGCATGAGGACCCGAAACCCAATATACGGTATACCGACCCGAATGACACCCCAAGGTGTGTGTATTATTATTAATGTTAAATTTATAAGTTCTGGCCCCATCAACATGTCTTTCACTACACATATACTTTGGCTTTATAAATGGACGTCCACATTTTTTTCTTCCTACATGACTCAACCAATCTCTTTGTTTCCCACTAAACACACACACAATAACACCACATAAAATACACACTATTGTATACCATCAACCATGGTGCTATCAAGAGCCACAGCATCCGACTCCGATGCCTCCCTCAGCTCCACCTTCGCTTCGCGATACGTTCGCACTTGTCTCCCAAAGTGCGGATCCGATCAACTAGTTCTAACATTTTTCAACGAACTTTCAACGTCAAAATATTGATTTTGAGGTTGTTTTGGGTTGTTGTAGGTTTAAGATGCCCAAGGATTCGAGCCCGAAAGAGGCTGCGTACCAGATCATCAATGATGAGCTGATGCTGGACGGGAATCCGAGGTTGAATCTTGCCTTGCGTCGTTCGTGACTACGTGGATGGAACCTGAATGTGATAAGCTGATCATGGATTCGATTAATAAGAATTATGTTGACATGGATGAGTATCCTGTCACCACGGACCTCCAGGTATATTTTTATTGGGTGTGACTAAACGTACCCTTTCTGCATGCTTAACCCACCTCATGTTAGATAAAGAGAGGTGATCCGTCTCATTTATAGGTGGAATATATTTATAGGAAGGGGTAGACATAGGACAACCAAAATACATATGTATGATGATCATACCTAAAGAAATGATATGACTGATTTATTAGGTGGGATACCTTCTATATAAAAATAAGAAGTTACATTTAGGACAACCAACGTACCGCTGGTAAGTAGACCCTAAGGCCGCCTGGGAATCCAGCCCCCGGGACGAGCTGTAAAAAATGCGTCTATTAGCCTTAAACCTTAACGAAATAAATAACGTAAACTATTTTTTAACACCCCTCTACGCCCCGTTCCAATGGACAACCTAAGCAAACACTAGGGTCCACTTTTCACTCCATATTCACGCCCGCCACTCTACTCACGGAGAGCCCCTTAGCATGCAATAGTGCCCCTTATTGAAATGTCCGGGACTGTGTTACAGGCTCTATTATGCTAAGGTGAGAGGGGCGTTACCCCATACCAACTAGCCTAATAAAACAATTAAAGCGGTACATTTGAGCACAAACTTTTTTCCTTGATAGAATGATTCTCTTAGATTTGGGGATTTTGATGATGACCGTTGTTTGTTGTGTTCGACATACCAAGAAATCACCGAGATCAAGAAACTTATTTTATTACTATGATGCTGACATAAATTTTTTGGTCTGGTTAAAATTAACTAAAACTCATAATAAATATACTTATTAATTTTTTGAACTAATATACATAGAATAAATTCCGTCTTGATTTAACTATATTCTGACTTAGAGATGGAAGTGTATAATCTTTTAAGTTTCATTGATAGTGGAATATGATCAAACTCATAATGTCTAGTCGAACAAGTTGATAAGATGTTCACTTTAGTTCTTACATATCTATGCCACATGTTGGTGACATGAGGTTGAAGAATGTAGGAAAGGGAGGGATGAAGCATCTCTCGCTTTTGACATTGTGGGCAATAGTGTGGATTGGCTAGTTTAGTGGTAGAACAAGTCTCTAGTATTCTCGTCGTTGTGCTAGAATGATTTGTTTTGACATAGCATGATATCATTCGAAAAAATATATATGTTTGTTTAAAATATATGATACTAGATTTTATCCGAAAGCTTTCCGGGATAGATAAATCTAGTATTATGCAATGTTGCAAAAGTCGCTAGGCGGCCCCTAGTCGATTGACTGGGGAGTTGGGTGTACTCGGAGTACTCGGGGAGTACTCGGATATGGTAAATATAAAGAAAATTAATTATTGGATAATATATGTATCAAAATAAGCATAATTCGAATCAAATACGCATGTTTTTTTTAAAGATACATGTTTAAAATTCATTTTTTTCCGAGTACAAGGCCGAGTAGGCCGAGTACAGGGCTGAGTAGGACGAAGATGACTGATTTTGACCACTGAGTACAGGGCCGAGTTGGCCGAGTACAGGGCCGAGTTGGCCGAGTACAAGGCCGAGTTGGCCGAATAGCCCGAGTACAGGGCCGAGTTGGCCGCCGCCGACTAGGAGAAAGTCGACTCGAAGGGGTTCCGAGGTCCGAGTAGTCGCCGAGTACAAGGCCGAGTAGGCCGACTTTTACAACACTGGTATTATGTAATAAAATATGTGTTATAATGTAGGATAGAAATTAATATTATTATAATATGAAAAAACAACAATTTTAATCATGTGAATAAAAATGAAAATATATATTAAAAATAAAATGTATGTTTGGATGAGGAGCAGAGCTACAAACAACCATTACATGCTGAGATTGAGACGGTAGTCTTGAAGGTGTGACTTTTTTTTTTGAAAGACGTAGTTTTAACCTATTTTGCTGTTGATGAAAATAGAATTCCTAGTTTGAACATGATTTGTGACTTGCCTAGACATGATTAATGAATTACCTGAACACATTGTTTTTTTTCTCTGTATGAACAAAAACAGACAAAAAAGTCGTTTTTTATTCGCTTTTTTGTATAGCACTATAGTACTTATTGGAAAGATAACAAAACGTTCGTCAATTTGGTGTAACTTCTTTTTTTTAAAAAAAAAATTCGTATATGAAAATTATTAACGTTTTAAAATTGTGGGTGAAACATTAGAGAGAAAAAGACTTATAATTGGAAATAAGGAGGAAGATGTTACGTCGCACACCCAAGGGGGAAGGATGGCCTCTTTGAGCACCATCTGGGATTTAGTGCTTTGATTTATTAATATACGAGGTTGAGTTAACCCCGTTAAAAAATTGGACTGTTTTGGCGCATTTCGTGAAACTACTGGATTGTTCAGGCAATTAGTTCGATTTTGGGATGGACTGGCAAAAAACCACCAAATTACAGGGACGGTTTTGGCTATTAACTCATTTATATATTTAAATTCATGATAGTAGACTTTTCAAACAATTTTACAATTTAGATTATTAAGATATACAATCAATGATAGGTCAAGACCAAACAAATAGGGTTATTCACCAACATAATTTATAACTACAATTGCCATTACACGATCAGTAATAAAAACAACTAATAAAACCGTGAAAGTAAAGCAACTAAGCAATCAATCACCCATAGACTGAATAAATCAAATCAAGCTTCAATTGAATAAATAAACTGTAGTTAATTGTTATACAATTGTATGATGAAACCGATATGATATACTAAAAAGGAAAGAAGGCAAAACCAAATAACATAAAGAATTAAAAAGCAAACCTTGTAAATTGGATTAGGGTTGGGTTGGGTTGGTAGTTAGATCTCAAGAAGAAACCAAAGCAAGAGAAAGAAAGGAGGAAATACATGATATTATTGATATACACACACAGTTACATATATGAAAATCAGCAAATGTAGGAGGGAAAGCACAATGATTTGTGAACATATAATCAAAGTATTAGTTGATTAGGATATAAAAAGAGAGGAAACTTATAGATTGTAAATAGGGTTTTGTTTGTTGTTATTTCGATTGAAGATTGAGATCATTGTTGTTATCGTTGGTGGGTTTACAGAGGTGGAGAAGTGGTGGAACAGAGGAGGGGAGAGGATAGATTTTTAGGGTTTGCATGGGTAGAGAAAGAAGTTTATGTATATGACAGAATTTTTTTTTTTAAATTCTCACAATTTGCCACGTAGCACACTTAGGGGAGGGGGAAGAGATGGCCCCAATAAGTATCATGTCACTTTAGGTATTTTCCTTTATATATAGTTATAGATATAGATTAGTTATCTCCCACTATTGAATTCATGGTTAGAAGCTTATGCCAGTAAGTATCTAATTTATTTTTTCTTGTTCTAGAACTAATAACAATTTATAGTTGTTTATTATTTTAATATAAAATTGTAAATAGATATATATATATATATATATATATATAAAGAGAGGAAACTTACAGATTGTAAATAGGGTTTTGTTTGTTGTTATTTCGATTGAAGATTGAGATCATTGTTGTTATCGTTGGTGGGTTTACAGAGGTGGAGAAGTGGTGGAACAGAGGAGGGGAGAGGATAGATTTTTAGGGTTTGCATGGGTAGAGAAAGAAGTTTATGTATATGATAGAATTTTTTTTTTAAATTCTCACAATTTGCCACGTAGCACACTTAGGGGAGGGGGAAGAGATGGCCCCAATAAGTATCATGTCACTTTAGGTATTTTCCTTTATATATAGTTATAGATATAGATTACTTATCTCCCACTATTGAATTCATGGTTAGAAGCTTATGCCAGTAAGTATCTAATTTATTTTTTCTTGTTCTAGAACTAATAACAATTTATAGTTGTTTATTATTTTAATATAAAATTGTAAATAGAGTTATATATATATATATATATATATATATATATATATATATATATATATATATATATATATAGTTGTCACTTGCAATGCTTCTTTTCGAGTGACTAGTTCTAAAAGTGCTGAATAATCATCAACTTTATCATCAATCGGATTTTGAACAGTATCTACCATAATTTCTTCAATGATTTGAACCTTCTAACATTCATTATTTTCACCTGGATAATCCAACAACACATTCACAACCATTTTGTGCCGATAATGCTTTTTCGTAATCAAATTCTCAAACTCACGAATGTCTTTTCCAGAATTTGTGAATGTACATGAGAAATTTGAAGGTCCTTGTTTCTGTTTTATTCAAATAGGTAAAGTAGACAGACATGAAATTTTTGAAGGTCGATGAATTAATTTAAGAGTTGCTTACGAATATAAGTCAACTCTTTAAATTACTAATTGATTAATTTATCGATACAATAACATCTTGCTAAATTAATAAAGTATTCGATCCTAACATTATTAATTTATAAAGGTTTTACTGTATTTGTATTTGTGAGGTGTGTGACTTGAACAGTGAATTTCTTAAGTGTGTGGAAGAGATCATCACACACGCCTCTTGGCAGGCCCTAAGGGTAGATGGGGTGGTCATCATCCCATCACACTATCACACCCAATCAGATTGTGCCACCTCATTTCATCACATTCTATCACATTCCATCACTAAACACATGTGGTGGTGTTCACTTTTCATCGCATTTCATCACTAAACTTTTTTTTAAAATAATCTAAAAACTTTACATTAAATAAAACAAATTACATTAAATAAAAAAAATATAAAAAAGATAAAATTTAAAAAAATTAAGTGAGCGGTGGGTGCGCCTCCTCGAACTTGATATCTAAACCACCCACGTGTTCCGTTAGATCAAATCAAAGCTGATAGTGGGTTTGTTCATTCCGCAACTCCAAAAGAATATAATCGGTAACGTTTGCTGGTGTCGAAGGATCCATAACGTAATCCGGAGATATTGCGTGCCCCTCTTCCTTTATGATCATATTGTGCAATATGACACACGCGTACACAACACTCCTTATTTTCACTTGATCAACCAAACGCACCGCGCAATCTATTATGTGTCATTTACCTTTCAATACACCAAATGCCCGCTCAACGTCTTTTCTCGCAAATTCTTGTAGCTTCTTAAACACTATTTCTTTTTCGATTGTCGGAAACGAATAAGCTTTCACAAAAACTGACAAAGTAGGGTAGATGCCATCAACAAGATAGAAGCCACTTCTATATTATCGTTCGTTCACCGAAAAGGGACACGACGGGGCGGTTCCTTGTATCTCTGTATCGAATAGCGGTGATTGATGTAGAACATTATCGTCGGTTTTCTATGGTCACCTCTCATAAACTGACCTCGCAAAGCCTTCGGGAAACTTCTCCATTCGATGTGGGTACAGTCTATGCTACCGACCATCCCATGAAAATGCCATCTAGCTTCATGTGCGACGTACAAACGTGTTATGTCGTGTCTAGTCGGTCTTTGGGGATACTCTTTACCATATAAATCAATAATAGCATTGCAAAAATAGTGAAGAGACTCGTTTGAAATTATACTTGACATTTTAAAATATTCATCAAATTCGTTAGGAACGTTACCGGTAGCAAGTTGATGAATCGCGGATGTGCATTTTTGTATCGCTGTAAAGCTCTTTTTCCCCTAGCATCATACCCTAATTCGAACTTAGCTTTGATGTCTCCGACAATCTTTAAAAATAATTCCTTTGATAAACAGAATCGGTTTTTAAACATCTCGTTGTTGTACTTTGGGTTTTCTACAAAGTAATCGTTCATCATAACTTCATTTGCTCCCCACTGATTACGTTGCACAATTTTTTTCCTTGGGTATTCCATATCTTTTCACAGTGCGCGGCCTCGCAAATCATTGCAAAAAAACCCATTGAAGAACCCAAAGAGTCGGAGGAACTAGATGAGTCGAGTGGACATGAGGGGCCTTCCATTTGATATATATACTTTTTTTTGGTTATTTGATTGTTGAATGTATGTTTTGATTGTTGTTGGTATTGATTTTGGTTGAAAATGAAATATATATATATATATATATATATATATATAGAGAGAGAGAGAGAGAGAGTTTTTGAAAAAATCTTTTTTTTTTAAACCAAAAGGTCATTTGACCGTTGGCCAATGGTCAAAACCAAGCAATTGTGCCCGTGATGTGTGTCACGACATTTGATCATCGCGGCCGTGATACACTTGATGAGGCGGTGTTCGTGATGGTCACGGCCATCACGGCTGGTCCATCACGGACCGCCCGAGTCCCCTAATCACCCACGCGTCCAAACTATGTTGTCTGAACCGGGTCCACGCTGGTACAGTGTGGACTACGGCGTTCGCCCGGAAACCCTATTGCCTCTACACGAGTTTCCTCGCTGGAGTAACAGCCAGATGAAACCGGGTCGGCTCATATCCGAATTTGCATCAACTAGTGAACCACAAGCTTTTATCTTCATTGCCTTGTATGCTTCAGGATTCGAACCTGTAACTAGGCCTTCCTCCCTTCATCACATGACCAACTGAAGTATACCAGAAGATAGAATCGGTCATTTGTGCATGCACATGGAATTTAATATTGCTAAAATATATTAAAATCATATGACCCTTCAAATTAAATAATTATTATTTGTTGTTCCAAAATCCAAATGTGTGGTTAACAGACTGCAGCTAGTATCGACTGTCTGATTTGATTCTCTTAATAGTTACCACACATTATATTCTTTATGTTTAAAATAAAAATAATACTTTTTTTTCCATAAGTATTTCACTAAAAATCATTTCATCTTCAATAATTTATTTTAAAATTATTTTAAATTTTTTTTTTTTACTTTTACTTTTGTTTGTATAATAATTCTAAATTAAGCAGAGGGTTAATAGAATCTACATACTAAATGTATGTCTGTACAGTATTAGTGAATTAAACTAATAAAAGAAAAAAACAGACCAAGATAAAAAAAATTAGTTAAGTTAATACGTAAACGCTATAATATATAATAATATACAGTTATGATTAAAAATAAGAAGGGTGGTGCTATTTTCTGAGACTATACGGAATGGAGGGGGGAAAGAAGGACATGAAACGCTATGTGACACTTGTGGGATCCGTGTTTAAAAGGTGAAAACTATGGGGAGTGGAGGGGGGGGGGGGGGGTGAAGAGAATAGTATTATTGTGTGTAAGATTAAAAAAAAAAAAAATACCACATCGTTCCAACTTCCCCCCCCCCCCACGCCAGTGAACCAGTCCCCGCCCTTGGGGCTTCACCCCCCCCCCCCCACACTCCGTTCATCCTGAGATGATATGAATGTAAAGCAAACTTTACAATACGAGTTTGAGTTACCTTATATCGTTTTGGCTTCGTTTTATGTCGAACACATTAAACTAAACATGTTGAGTTCGGGCCAATTCATTTATATATTCTTGTAATTTTAGTTGTAAATGTATTTTATGTTTTAACTTAAACTTATGGGTATTTTATATAAGAATTTGGAAAGGTAAATAGCAGATTGAGAATCACCTTTCCTACACATTTGTATGTTTTAGGTATATAACTTTAAAATATTATTACGAGTGTTAAACGTGTTCATGTGAACTCATATATACATTTATCTTATTTGAATCGAATTTGTATCGTGTCTGTGTTCATGTCTGTTCAACCATTTGTCGTTCTAAACACAATCATCAACAATTACATGTTAAGGATATAGCTTTAGTTACTTATTATACTAAAGTATAAATTCAATGCCACACCCCTTCTGGTGTGGTGGTAAAGGTGTTGGGGTTTTAAAGGAAGTGTTAGGAATTCAAGCCTTATAAAGAGACAAAAAAAGGGGTGTAATAAAATGGTGTAAAAATGAGAGAGAAAATTAGACATTAAAAAAAAGTTTAAATTCAATAACTTGTATAGCTATAAAAAAAACTTTTAGGTTGTTCTTAAGCCCTCATATTTTAGTAGTTTATAGGTGCCACTTAAGTTGAAGCCTAATGGTGAGAAGCAAAACTTTTTTGGGAGAACACTCAATTTTTAGTTTTGAACAATGTGTAAATTTAAGAGTATTATTATAGATGAAGTAATGTTAGAGTAAAGGGAGTGGAGCGTGGGTTTGAGCGTGGAAAGCTCACCCACTTCCCAAATACCAACCCCATGGCGTGGCCCCTTTGGCGTAGTAATGGCAATCAACGTGGGGCGGAAGTTTTAAGTGGCATGGAGCTTTTTTATTGGTTAGGCTTAAAAAAAAAATAGCCATTAGAAATTGAAATCCAAGCCCCTCCACTTTCCTCTGTTTTGGGGGGACTTGAGTTTTGGACTCCACTCTTATCACACGGTAAATCATGCCCTCAATCCAAGCCCCACACTCCCCCATAGATTTAACCTTAAAAGAAAAGGTTACAGGCGTCCTGCAAAACGACACAACTTTATAGGCTCATTCTTTTATTGGTATTTAGGAATCATACACCTCCTAATTAGGATTCATACACCATGACTCACATCACACACCAATAGGAGGTTGTCACATACCCCCAAATGTGATGTCACATAGTGTGTCAAACCCAAACCATTCTTGATTTCTTTCCTTTTCTTGACTATTTCTAATTTTTAGTGATATCATGTCTCCTTTTTTACTGTCTTTCCGGTTGTCAAACAATTCCAAAATCATAATTGTTCAAATTTAATATCATGGAAAGACAATAATATAGATAGTCATCTAAATTTTAAATATTTTAATATGTTTTATGTAGTAGAATTAAAATAAAAAATTGGCAGTTAAAAATAAATGTAAAAAGTGATGCTAATGAGACACTATAATGGTTGTTTTTAACTGTATTTTTTGGGAGGAATGTTTTCTTAAGTGAAAGCCAACTAAACACTTTTTAGATGTTTTTTGGGTTCCTCATTTAAATGGTCTTATAGTTCCTAAATCAACTTAATTACACTCTTCTACAAATTTTAATCTTTAGTTACGATTAAAGTGTTATAAAACTAAGACAACACTAGTAACAACTAAATATATATTTCACAACATGTATTCAAATTATCTTTCTTAATGCATGATTCTATGTTAAACATTTAAATGCAGAACCGTTGTGTAAACATGATAGCACATCTTTTCAACGCACCGCTTGGGGAGTCTGAGACCGCTGTCGGGGTTGGAACTGTAGGCTCATCGGAAGCAATCATGCTAGCCGGATTGGCTTTCAAAAGAAAATGGCAAAACAAAATGAAAGCTCTTGGCAAACCATGGGACAAACCTAACATTGTCACTGGTGCCAATGTTCAGGTAGTAACAAAATTATTAAATTTTAGTTATATTAAATACGTTGATATATATATGGGAAGGATAAATTGAAAACCCCATTGAATTGAGAAAACTTAGAAAAACCCATACAAAAACCATCAAAAACATTTTTTTTAAAAGATACACAAGGTATCATACATGTTTTTAAACGTTTTGGCCAAAAAACTATAAAAAAAACTCCTATGGGATATTTTTTAAAAATAATAAACAAACTTGCGCTATTAACATATGTTTTCAGCTTTTAACATATGTAACAGAGCTGTTAACATATGTTTTCAGCTTTATCATACATGTTTTTAAACGTTTTGGGCAAAAAAACCTATAAAAAAACTCCTATGGTATATTTTTTTAAAAAATAAACAATTTTTGCGCTATTAACATATGTTTTCAACTTTTAACATATGTAACAGAGCTGTTAACATATGTTTTAAGCTTTTTAACATATGTAATAGCACAAACGTTGTTTAATTTTTTTTTAAAAACAATATCTCATCGGCGCTTTTTTTATTTTTATTTTTTTGCCCAAAACGCTTTAATACATATACGCTTGTGTATTTTTTTTTCAAAAAAAATTAGATGGTTTTTAAATGGTTTTTCTAAGTTTTCTCAATTCAAGGGGATTTTCAATTTATATTTTCCATATATATATATATATATATATATATATAGTTATACATGAATTAATATTTAATAATATGTAAAGGTTTGTTGGGAGAAATTTGCTCGGTATTTTGAAGTGGAGTTGAAAGAAGTGAAGTTAAGTGAGGGTTACTATGTGATGGACCCAGAGAAAGCTGTGGAGATGGTTGATGAAAACACCATTTGTGTGGCTGCTATATTGGGTTCTACACTCAATGGTGAATTTGAAGATGTTAAGCGTTTAAATGACCTCTTGATTGAGAAAAATGCTCAGACCGGGTACATATCTAAATTTTACTTTATTGTGTTTAACTCAGAACTAATTTTAAGTAGATACCTATTTAAAAATTACACATTCAGTTATAAATACAACTTTAAATTTCTCTCTTTCACTATATGTGCTTATCTTGCATATATAGTTCTCATAGATCTTTACTTAAAATTGGTTTGGTATTGAACACTTCACAAAACACTCAAAAGGACATAATCATTTCGGATTTAATAATATGTTGAGGAATGCATAATGCACTTGTATGTAGTGTATAAAAGATAACCGAAAGTAGTAAAGGGGGAAACATAGGCACTTGCATAACGTAACTTTCTTGTATATCATATTCAAAGCAATATGTACGAATGCATTATGTGATTCTTAACATATTAAGGGCTCTGAAATAAACGCCCATGTATACACACATACGCATGTTCATTACATAACCAAATTAAGTAAGAAATTGTAAGACATAAAACACTTATTTAGCAAGCCAAAACAATATATATAAGTGTTTATAAGGTTTTATTTACATGAAATTGGTTAAGTATTGAGCATTCACATGCGCACACATATTAGGTACAAGTAAGATTTAGCATGTGAAGTGTGCTAACAAGATTATGCTGCAAAAACTTGAACTAGCGTAATAATAATTACACTACAGTTTTGCAAGTAGCATAATATTGCGTTATTGTAGTATTTTCATAAAACTACCCTATGCGTGTTTACTTCACTTCCTACACTTCGCATGCTAAACCTCATTTATATTTGTACCTAAACCTATAGTCTATATACCGGTTATATGTATTATTATAATATTTTGTATGATATATATGTCATGGGTGTGTAGATGGGATACACCGATTCATGTGGACGCTGCAAGTGGAGGTTTTATTGCACCATTTATTTACCCGGAACTTGAATGGGATTTTCGGTTGCCATTGGTTAAGAGTATAAATGTTAGTGGTCACAAATATGGGCTTGTTTATGCTGGAATTGGATGGGTGATTTGGAGGAGCAAAGATGATTTGCCTAATGAACTCATCTTTCACATTAACTATCTTGGTGCTGATCAACCAACTTTCACCCTCAACTTCTCCAAAGGTAAACTAACAAATAAGTGACAGAACTAGAACGGTTTAGTCATGGGGTTATCATAAGGTTCTTTTTTCTTTACGGATGATAGTTAGGAGGTCCAATTTATCTTTTTGTTAAAAAAACATAAATTTTATATTTAAAAAATCCAACAAATCCGGGTGGTTGGGATCTACGGATCCTCTTGCCTCCCCTTTGGTTCCGCCCCCAACCCGTAAACAAAATAATCAAAAAATCGCACCACGTGTTTTAACTGACGCATAATGGTAGCAAGAGCACAAAGCGTATAAGTTATAACACGCACTTTGAGAGAAACTTGAATGATGAAACCGAAAAATCATTTTGTGGATTGTTTTCCAGGTTCTAGTCAAGTAATTGCTCAATACTATCAGCTCATTCGCTTGGGTTTCGAGGTTAGTTTTCATCCTCTGATTGGTCTTTAATTTAACATCTGCTATACTACAGAATCAACTATTTGAGATGTTAAAAACGGTCACAAATCATGTCGTCGCTACTCACGATAAAGGTTTTGCAACACAATCACGTTGTGACGCATTCCATGACAAAAAAGAGTAGCTAATTAGCATAAGTTTTTGCAATAGACCAGTTTTGCGACTGAATTTTTGCTATGCTTTTACAATGGATTTTGCTACTCAATTTCA
Organism: Ambrosia artemisiifolia; assembly: GCA_032199755.1. Taxonomy (NCBI): domain Eukaryota; kingdom Viridiplantae; phylum Streptophyta; class Magnoliopsida; order Asterales; family Asteraceae; genus Ambrosia; species Ambrosia artemisiifolia. Next base: position 28,057,165 of record CM063529.1, on the reverse strand, counting down.
AAATTTTGGCCGAATTTTTTTTTTAAAGTTGGTTTATTTTTTTTAAAATATATCCAACATCACATAAATATATACCAACAGAAAATTTCTACCACTAAGAGTACGGTTCACATTAGTATAATCAATATTTACAAGAATATGTCCTTAAATCATATAGTTTATTACGAGTTTCATTTTGAAAAATTACGCTAAACATCTTTTATGTTTATTGTTTGTCACATATTTTGCCGTTGTCACTATCTACGATGGTTATTTTTTATTAAAAATGACTGTTTTGTTCTTGTTATTAGGGATATAAGCACATCATGGAAAATTGTCAAGAAAATGCAATGGTCTTAAAGGAAGGTTTGGAGAAAACAGGACGATTCAACATCGTCTCTAAAGATAACGGAGTCCCACTTGTAGCATTTTCGCTAAAAGACCACAGTGTGCACGACGAGTTTGAGATATCAGACTTGTTGAGACGGTTCGGGTGGATTGTGCCAGCTTACACAATGCCGCCAGATGCACAACATATTACTGTTTTGAGAGTGGTGATAAGAGAAGACTTTTCAAGAACACTAGCAGAACGGCTCGTGAACAACATTGGAAAGGTGCTTCATGAGCTCGATATGATGCCAGCGAAAGTGAATGCTAAGATAGAGATATGTGAAGAGAAGGGAATAAAGAATAAAACTGAACTTGATGTGCCAAGGAAGTATATCGATGCTTGGAAGAAGTTTGTAGCTAATAAGAAGAAAACTAATGGTGTGTGTTGATTTGGTTAATAATATTGTTATTGTACTGTGTTTGAGGATTTCAAAAAAGGATTTTTGAGTGTTGTATTTATATGAATTTAAACGATGTGTAATGCTTGTGAATGTACTACATAGACCAAATCCGAATAATAATATTGGGTCATTTTGTGTATTGTTTTCATGGATATTTACTCTTTGTGAATGATCTAATTAATTAATTACATAAATTATTATGGTTTTGTTTAAATTGTAACTTTTAACTAGCGGTACTTCGTTCAAGTAAAACTAGTGCCTTTTATGGCGCGCAACCTTGTGATTTGGTCACACATGAAACGCAAAGGTCAACAAATAAACTTAATGAATGGTTTAGGTTAAGTCGCGTCGTGTTAACTACCATGTGTTTATTGAATTCAACTAACATACAAACTACCATCACCACACTTCACTACAACTTGCACCACACCATAATAGATAGCAGCTAAGAAAGGTTAACCTAACATACCTTCCAATGCCGATCCACTCTATTAACCAAACATAATTACCACATTCGTTGTATATAATTTCTTGTTTAATGTTGTTGACTATAGTCAATAGTCTTTGTAACTCTTCCATGATTCTCTCCCTAATTTATGGTTTGTACTCCTATAAAGTTCCTTGTAAATATGTACAATGTGTGCTTTAAATATACAAGTTATTCTTGGGAATCATGGTATCAAACTTAAGCGAAAGCGTAATTAATAATTAATAAAACTGATTTTTATTAGTTTAATTTTTTATTTATTAATCCGATTAATAAATATTCCTAATCAGGATCAAAGTTAAACGCGTATAAACAAATAAAACATAAACAACCATAGGGGGTTTTAGTAATCAACCTTTGATGACAAACACCGAAATTGTGACACGCGGGTTACAACGAATCCTCGCTAGTAGGAAACTCACGAACCGAACACGTCTCACACAAGGAAGAGGGGGTGGACGGGGAGGTTGTATGGCAGCGAAGGGTTGGTGTCGTGGGGTTGGGGTCACGCCGCAAAGAGAGAGAGAGAGAGAGGGGGGGGAGGAGGATGAGGGAGGGGTATTGTTTTTATCAAACTTGTGATTAGGGTTTACCTTAATCCTTCATTTATAAAAACTAAACGTATACTAAGCCCCTTTTATTATATAACTCAAACTCTACGTTAATAATAAACTAATTTATTATTAAGTCCCTCAAGATCAAACAACTTATTATTTTATAAATAACAATCAACTTAAACGTAAACCTATACGATTCGTTTACTAACAAGTAACCCTTCGGATCGTACCGAGTTAGTTAACGTAGAGCTTGACTTGTATTAACGGTCAGACACTTATATCCAATAATCTCCCACTTGAACGATTTTAATTAAATGAGTCAACGTGTGCAGAGTTGGACACCTAGCTGCATCGCACTGCTCCTAACACGGTATGACACTTCACAGTTGTCAACTAGTTCTTTATGTTCAAGTAACACTTTACTTAACCAAATACTATAGCCCTAATATTCCTATCAATAAGTCTCTTTTGTATAGAACATTCGTTGATCATAAGACATGGATCATTCATTCTTATATAGTGATCAACTATTCTCTATTATCATCTTTAATTCAAAGTGGTCTAACGAACTACCTTTAGTCTGAGAGTGGCCACGCGTTTATTCCAGCTTAAGTTGTAAGTGCACTTTCGTGTATGTCCCCAACTAGTGATCTGCTACGGTATGTCGTAGGGATGAGTATAGGTTGTTTGTTTAGTCGTATGGTCGAATGAAAGATAGGAAGATTCATTCGTACCCACGAAGAGTCGAATGAACCCATTCGTACCTATGAAGGGTCGAATGGAATTGCTTATATATAGGGGATAGGTTAGTTGGTAGTTAGAACTTTTGATCATTTGTGCTTATCCCCAGTTCTGAGAGACTCTCTGTATTAGGTCTAGGTCTGATCTGTGACATTCTATATTTGATCTAATACACGAGTAAAGTTATGGAAATTGCTTGATGTTTCGTATTCTGCTTTCATCTCATTCTTAACTAATTTTATCTTGTTCGGTTTGCACAGCCCAAGGGGATTTCACAACCTACGGTTGATATTCGTGAGATCTCGGTTCATTTAAAAGATCCTACATAAGTTAACGAGGGCTCAAGAATTCCTAAACTTCTAATCCCACGAAAGTACAGAATTCCATTAGCATCACACAACTCCCACTTAACCTTGGATTTCTCCCAACGCTACCCGGATTACTGCCCATGTTTCAGGACGACGTTAGATAACATCAAAGATTGTCCTTGATCAATGTAGTTTAATATGTGCCTTAGGAAAAGGAAAAATTGAATATATCTATATCAAAACATCTCATAAGATAGATCCATGGAGATCGTTTTGAAGCGAATTACATCCAATATCATTCCGTAATAATATCTGTGAATTTTGATTCTCAAACTCTTGAGTTATTCATCTCACAAATCTAATCATTCCAATTCACAATAGTCTTACATTCAAATTGATTTCCATGAAATTTGATCGACTACGGATATTTTAGAATACACTTATTCAAGGATTTAAACATACAAATAACGAACACAGTTACAAATATTTAAACTTGCAGTTAACCAATAAATCAAATAAATATTCAATGTAACTGTTAGTGTTCAAAATGAAACACCAATACTAATTACGGACCATGCCCACTGTCCAGCAAATTTAAGCCTAATCTTTCCAGCATGCTCCTCATCTTTAGCTTGAGGCAAATAGTTAGTAAAAGGGTAAGCCAGATTTCGATCCGTATGAACTTTGTTTATTACGATGTCTCCACATTCTATTATCTCTCTAATATACTGGAATTTTCTGAGTATATGTCTTGTGGTTTGATGCGACCTTGGTTCCTTTGCAAGAGCAATGACACTAGTGTTGTCTCACAATATCTCGATTGATTTCTTTATGCTAGGCACAACATCGAGATCAACAATGAACTTCTTCATCCAGGTAGCATCATTGGCAGCATCCGATGCAACATTGTATTCTGATTCACAGGTGGATTGAGCAACCACACTCTGGTTAGAGCTCTTCCAAGTAACAACCCCATCATTCAGAATGAAAACATATCCTGTCTGTAACCTTGAATCGTCACGATCAGTCTAAAAGCTTAGATCAGTATAACACTTAACTGACAACTCCTCATCCAGTCCTCCATATGTTAAGAACATGTCCTTAGTCCTTCTTAAGTACTTAAGCATGTTCTTCACTGCAGCCAGTGACTCTCTCTTAGATTCTGTTGATATCTACTCGTCATGCTTATAGCGTACGAGACATTATGTCTAGTACATAACATAGCATACATGATGGAACCAATAACAGAAGCATATGGAATTCTTTCCATTTTCTTCTGTTCCTTTCAGTGTTGGCACACTGCTTGCTATTAAGAATGGTTCCATGTGCCATGGGTAAGAGCCCCGTTTTTGAGTCTTGCACTGATAAGCGTCGTATGACCTTATCAATATATGTACTTTGACTCAAACCTATTAACCACTTTGATCTATCTCTATAGGTCTTTATTCCTAGAATATAAGGGGCTTCAGCAAGATCTTTCATTGTGAAACATTTACTCAACCATGCCTTAAAATCTTTTAGCGTAGGGATATTTTTTCCAATGATTAATATGTCATCTACATACAGAATAAGAAAAGTGATATAGCTCCCACTAGTTTTCTTGTAAACATACAGTTCATCCTCGTTTTTTGATAAAAACAAAATCTTTGATTTTCTGATCAAAATCGAAATTCCAGCTGCGAGGTTCTTGTTTTAATCCATAGATGGATTTATTTAGCTTGCATACCTTATTAGGATTCCTTGGATCGACAAAACCTTCAAGATGTACCATATAGACATCTTCAATTAAGTTTCCATTAAGGAACATGGTCTTGACATGCATTTGCCATATCCCGTATTCATAATAGGTAGCAATGACAAATAGAATTTTGATAGACAAGCATGGCTACTGGCGAGAAAGTTTCTTCATAGTCAATTCCTTGAGTCTGAGTAAACCCTTTCGCTACAAGCCTTGCCTTGTAGGTTTGCACATTTGCATCCATGTCAGTCTTCTTCTTGAGGATCCATTTGTTTCCCACAGTCTAACTCTCGGTAGGAAGATCAACCAAATCCCAGACTTAGTTGTCATACATGGATTGCATCTCTGCATTCATGGCTTCTTACCATCTCTTGGATTCTGAATCCAAGATTGCAGCTTTGTAAGTAGCAGGTTCAGCTTCATCAATCAAGAAGATACCGTCATACCTTTCAGGTGCATGACAATCCCTAATACTTCTTCAAACACTTGGTGTTTCTATTGTTTCTTGAGTCCTCTTACACTCAACTTCAACAACTGGATCAGTTACTTCTGGTTCTGGCTAAACAACTAGTTAATTTACTTGTGTTTCTCAAATTTCTTCAAGATCCACATGGTTTTCTCCAATCCCTTGCGCCATAAACTCTTCCTCCAAGAAAGTGCCTATGCGTTTTGTGAAAATCCAATTTTCAGTGGGATGGTAGAAAAGGTTGTAGATGCATTTTGTGCCTATTGCATTCGGATTACATCGTTGATTACAAGTTTTTGAAGATACCTAATTTGGTTCGTGTAATCGAAGGGTCAAACCAATGTTTTCAGGGTCGAATGAAGATAATATTATTGGTTCGAACTTTGATAGGGTCGAAGGAGTTCATTCGACCTTACGATAGGTCGAATGGAATTGCCTATATATATGAGTTAGTTATTGACGGTTATAGAGTTACTGAGTTAGTTGTGTGCGTGTCTTTGAGAGTTGATTTACACCTTTAAGTGTGTGTTTTCGTTAATCTAAACCTGTAAACGTTTTATGATCATAATATTAATGAAAACATGTTGAAAATGATTTGTATTGCGTTTTGATTACGGTTTTTATCATTTTGCATGATATTCGAGGATTCCGCACCTGATATATCTTTACTTGTGTGATCTTTGTGTTTCTTTGTTAAAATCCGATCCTACAAAGGTAACCAATATTTTTAGTGTATCTGATGAAAACCACATTTTCGCCTCTGGGTTCTAGTTTATCCGAAGATTCTAGAGTGACACAGGCGTCACATCACCAGACCTTAAGGTAAGATACTTTAGGTTTCTTGCCATGCCATATCTCATAAGGTGTATTGTCAACCTTCTTTGTTGGAGCTATATTCGCAAGTCTTGAGGCAGTTTCCAAAGCATAACTCCAAAAGGAGCATAGGAGGGTTGTACGACACATCATTGATCGAATCATATCTAATAGGGTTCGATATTCTCTGCTTAGACACACCACAATCCTTTAGATGGTCGATAAAGTCTTAACTAAGATATTCACCGCCTTGATCTGATCGAAGCATCTAATAGTTCTACTTAGCTGATTTTCTACTTCATTTTGGTACTCTTTAAACTTTTCAAGAGTTTCATGTTTATTCATCATAAGGTAAACATAACCATATCTACTGAAATCATCAGTAAATGTAACAAAATATCTTTCTCCATGTCTTAACATTGTTTTGAATGGACCATATACATCTGAATGTACAAGTCCTAACAGATGATTAGCTCTTTCTCCAAAATTTGAAAAAAGTGTTTTTGTTAACTTTCCACTTAAGCATGAGTCGCATTTGTCAAACGTCTCTAAACCCTTGGAATTTAAGATTCCTGCACTTTGGAGTTGTTTAACACGATTCTTGCTTATGTGACCAAGTCTACAATGCCACATATAGGTATCATTAAAGTCTAACTTATTATGTTTATGGGAGATGTTGCATAATATGTTATTGTTTTGGATATCTATCTCATAGATTCCATTGTTGGGTTTTGCGCAAAGTAAAATACATCATTAAAATAAGCATAAATAAATTCATCATTAAAACGATAATTAAAACCTTGTATATGCAAAGCGGAAACAGAAACAATTTTTCTAGTAACACTAGGAGTAAATAAACATCGTTTAAAATAATATCCATACCAGAAGTAAGTAAAAGAACATATTCCTCAATCACCTTCACAACAACTCTTTGTCCAATGCCAACATGAACCTCCAAGTCACCCTGTTTCAGCTTCCTAATCTTTCTTAGTCCATACAAAGCATTACAAATGTAAAACCACATCCTGTGTCAAACACCCATGTTTTGCCAGAAAAGCATAGATTTCAATAACATACATACATGAGGACTCTCCTTCTGAAGCCCTAGATTGTTTCAGTTTAGCTAAATACTTAGCACAGTTCCTCTTCCAATGCCTAGTCTCATCATAATAAAAACACTTGCCATCCTTTTGAGGCTTCTTGTTTGCAACAGCTTTGCCTTTACCCTTCCCTTTGCCTTGATTTCCCTTATTCTTGGCATTAGGTTTCTTAACATGACCCTCCCTGATCATTAGCATTGGTGCAGTCTTGCTAGGTATATTCACCTCATCAGTTTTGAGCATCTGATGTAGTTCTACAAGTGTCTTCTCCATCTCATTCATATTGTTTGTAGTTCATAGTGAACTGATCATATGACTTGGGCAGTGAGTTGCGGATAATATCCCCAGCTAACTCATCACTCAAGGGGGATTCCATAAGAGCTGAGTGATCAAGATATGCCTTCATTTTTAGCACATGAGCGCTAACTGATGTACCCTCTTTCATACGAATGGCTATGAGTGATCTCATCACATCAAACCTCTCATGACGCGCTTTTTGTTGGGACATTTCCACCAGATGTGCATTCATCTCGTGTGCCATCATCTCATCCATGGTCCTTTGAAGTGTTTTACATAAGCTCTATATGCAACAGTGTTCTGATTGATGGGTTCATCAGGGACTGGCGTATCCAGAACATACAGTGTGTTCTTCGCCTTGAGAACAATTTTCAAGTTGCGGTGCCAATCCATGAAGTTGGAGTGGTTAAGTTTGTACTTTTTTAATATGGACTTGAGAGAGAATTAGGAGGTGATGGAATTGTTTTCAGTTGATATCTACAAAATTCAAAAATAATTTATTAGTATTTTATGTTTTAAATATCCCAATTTTATTTTATGACCCAAAAAGCAAAATTTTAATTTGGATAAGACCCAGATTCATCAAGTCACAGCGAATGGCTTAAGCATTATCCACTGGTATGATTAGGTAGGTAAGCAAAGATTGTTAATTGCGTCTACTACACAACTCTCTATTTGGGGTTATCGCTTAACAACGATGTATGTTTAACCCCAACCATGCCCACTTGATAAATAGTTGATGCTTTGTCCTACAACCGTTAACTGTAACACTTACCTATGTTACACGGGAAACGCAGTTATTACCCTCTTTCATAATCGACGACCAGGTGCAGGGTATAACACTAACATTAGGGTTCGATTAGATCGAAGTGTTAACTTGTTAAGGGTGGCATAAAACATTGATTTAAAGTTGGGATTTATTTTAATATTTACCATTTTAGTTGTCAAAATATTTTGAATAACTCGTAGCATGAGGCGAGTTATACAATAGTTTATAATATCCGATTTTATATAATTCGTGATAATAGAAGCGCCTATCAACACTTGACGCAGTATAGTTTTAAATACCCTATTAAACTACGTTGATCGTTTTATCGGAAATAAACTTGTTTTACATTTAAATAAAACTCTTTTATTAAATATACTTTTCAATTTTATATAAAACTTGTTTTAATAAAACGTTGTCTTGATTGTGAAAAATAATTATTTATTTTAGGTTACCAAGATTATTTACAATAAAAAAAAACACAACCACAAAACATAATAATAATATAAACGAATTGAGCCCCTAATAGGTTGTCCATTTAGTTTTAGCTAGAAACGAGATGAACTAGTCAAAAACTATTTTGATAACTCACACATAACCCGCGATCTCTTTTTTCATGGTACCTATTCACATTTTTATCTTGATCGTGTACTTGAAGGATTACAATTATAAATTTGATAATACAAAATTCAAATCTATTCTAATCATACCTATTACATCGGATTCAATATCCGTAATAAAAAAATACATATCAATAAAAAAATCCACAACCAAAACCAAACACAACCATGACAAGGGTCAAAAACCTAGGGCTCGATTCTCATCAGGATCAAGTTTAAACGTGTTTTTATTAGTTTAACAAAACCGATTTTATAAACAATTTTTTATTGATAAAACCGATTGTTATTCGTTTAATATTTATCAGGATCAAGGTTGAATGCGTATAAACAAATAAAACATAAACAACCATAGGAGGTTTTAATAATCAAGATTTGACGACAAACACTGATATTGTAACACACAGGTTACAACGAATCCTCGCTAGTAGGAAGCCCACGAACCGAACACGTCTCACACAAGAAGGAGGGGTGGTCGGCGATGGTTGTATGGCTGCGGAGGGTTGCTGTCGTAGGGTTGGGGTCACGACGCAAAGAGAGAGAAAGAGAGAGAGAGAGAGAGAGGAGGGAGGGGTATTGTTTTTATCAAACTTGTGATTAGGGTTTACCCTTGATCCTTTATTTATAAAAACTAAATGTACACTAAGCCCTTTCTATTATATAACTCAAACCTTCCTTTAATAATAAACTATTTTATTATTAAGTCCCTCAAGATCAAACAACTTATTATTTCATAAATAACAATCCACCTAAACGTAAACTTATATGATTCGTTTACCAACGTGTAACTCTTCGGATCGTACCGAGTTAGTTAATATTGAGCTTGACTTTAATTAACGGTTGCACACTTATATTCCACAGTTATTTCAGCAATAAATCTTATATGGTAACCAGAACGTCCTTGATCCTTTGAGCTCCGATCCAAACCCTTCGCCGCCCACCTTAATTTTTTTTCTTTTGTTTTCCCTTTCTCTGGACACTATACTATGGCTTCTGCCTTTGTTCATCTCACAGCCGCTACCCATTTTCCCATCAAATTAGCCTCCTACAACTCCATCATGGAAGAAACAAGTCCTCTCCACTCTAATCGGTCTTCAACTGGACCATCACATCACCGACACAGACAATGTTCTGGACAAAACCATTACCGATTCCACCACTTCCAAACCCAACCCAGAATACCTGCAATGGTATCGCCAAGATCAGATGATTGCCAGTACTATTCTATGGAGTTGTTCTAATCAGATTTAACCCATCATCTCTGTGGTTGAAACAAGCCGGCAGGCCTGGGATTCGCTTAACTCCAGTTATGCGAGTGGTTCCTGCTCGCGTATTATCTCCTTAAAATCCAGATTGGCAAAACATCCCAGAGGTTTGCGCTCCATTACGAAATACTTGCACGAGATGAAATCCATCTTTAATGAACTCGCCATCGTTCAAAGCACCATGTCGGAAGAAGACCTTGTGGTTCATATTATAAATTAACTCGGTGATAGTTACACAAACCAAGTGGCTGCCTTCAAAACTCGTGACACCACCATTTCCTTTCAGGACCTCTTTGACAAACTTCTCAACCATGAGCGTACTCTTAAAGAACTCCAACCCGAGCCCGTCATCACCACCATCAACTACACCCAGCACTAATCTACCTGACCCAATCCTGACCGAAAATCACCCTCCAATGATAACCGAACCCACTGAAACTCCACATCCTCAAACCGAACTCCTTAGCAGCCCAAAAACAATAACAATAACCGCCCATCCCGTTTACGAGCCCATTGCTACTTCTACAATATACCAGGGCATGACACCAAGTATTGCCGCAAGCTTGGTCGCTTCTTACGCGAACACAATGTATCTCCCTAAGGTAACTCGCCTCCGATGGTCAAGCATACTTTAGCCCACCCTAAGGCTTCAACCCACTCCCGGATGTGGGACACTGGTGCTTCAAGCAACACTGCGAACAACTAGCATGCTTTTCCCGTTCTTTCCGAATATGGAGGCCCGGATGAAATTGTTCTTGGTAAAGGTAAATCCCTTCCCATCACTCATATCGGTCAAAAAACCCTTACCCACAAACTCACATCCACTTCTTCTAAGTGATATTTTAATTGTTCCTCATTTACGTAATAATCTTATTTCTGTTGCCAAAGTTTTTCAGACTAATCATGTTTCTGTTGAATCCTTTCCATATCATTTCCTGGTCAAGGATCTAGACACGGTGAGTGCATCTCATGTAGGGAGTGAACGTCAATGATGTTTACTACGGACCATTCATTTCATCTCCTCAAGTCAACTCTCCCACAACAGGATCTCTACTCATGTGGCACCACATACTTGGATACCCATCGCTTTTAAGTATTTGGGTCTTTACTTTCTAGAATAGGACTTCCATGTAATAAGGTGAACCATGAGTCGTTTCATTGTAATTCCTGTTCTTTGAATAAAAGTCACAAACTCTGTTTTAGCAAAAATTCATTTGTTGCAACACAACCATTACAACTTATTTGATCAAACGTGTGGGGACCCGTTAAAACTTCAATTGACGGATTCAAATATTACGTCATTTTTGTTAATTACTACTCAAAATATATTTGGTTATATCCAATCAAATGCAAATCCAATGTGTCAACTCTTTTTCCTAAATTTAAATCTTTAATTGAAAGTTTTTAAAAACACCCATCATTTCCTTATTCACTGACAATGGGGGGGGGGTGAATATGTAGGCATCTCCTCTTATCTCACCTCCAACGACATCTCGTACTACACCACCCCATCCCACACACTGGAACAAAACGGGGTCGCAGAACGACATCATAGCCATGTCGTTGAAACCGGTCTTGCTCTTCTACATCATGCTCAACTATAACAACATTTTTGGTCCCATGCTTTTCAAACCTCCACCTACTTAATCAATCGTTTACCTACATCGATTCTTAATCACAAGTCACCATATGATATTTTGTTCAAAACCACTCCCACATATTCCAAACTAAAATCATTTGATTGCATTTGCTACCCATGGCTTCGACCTTATTCCAGGTCCAAGCTACAACCTCCCTCAAAATGATGTATCATGTATGTAGGACCAGTTTTAGATCAAATAACACGTAATCAACACGAATACTGAAACGTCAGGTGCGGAAACCCTAACGCTCATGCAAAATGATAAAAATATGAATCAAAACACGTGAGATTTCATTTTGAAAGTTTTCATTAATCATTAACTTGATTATAATTGTTACAGACTCGATTAAATGAAAACACACACTTAAAGGTGTAACTAGACAGGGTTGGGCTCTTTGGAACACGGACAAAAATGAAGTGACTAACTAATAACTGTCACCCAACAACCCTATATATATAAATTATTTCATTCGACCTCTCGATGGTTCAAACAAGTTGATTCGACTCTGAGCTACCCTGAACCAAAACTTCTAAACTTGGTTCTACCCTTCGATAACACGAACCAAAACATTACAAAACAAACTAAACTTTACAATTTGACGATTACGACTTTGACGACCTGAAATCTACAGACACATATATGAAATATGCATCTACAAACTCCCCTTTGTCTGTAGCTCGAGTATTCACTTACTCTTCGTCTCTCTAAGCACAAACTTCTGTTTCTCTCTTGCCATTTTCGTCTTTCTAGCTTCATTGAATTGAATTGGACGCTTTTCCAACTGCTTCCTCAACTTCAAAGAATACTTACCAAGCAGCGTTATGTAGTCACAATCTGAGTGAACTTCAAATACAAATGCAAATGCAAAACAGAACTTGATAACTGCTTGAAATCTCCACGCTTGTTCTATATCCAACACGTTAAAATGAATCAGATTGAAATACATAGCGTCAATGTCATTCCTTGAGCAGTTTATCATCCACATTGGATCAAAAACTCTTATCTTCATGCACGTTGTCTTCGGGTCTTTGTCATGTAAAACAATCGCAGCTTCACTCGTTCTCCAATCATAGTACCAAAACGCAAAATATGGACTGAAATTTTGTTAAATCGGCATCAAAGGAATCTTTTGCATACACGTCGGTGGCTTATAATTCAGAGTCACAAATGGCAAGTTATTCATCGGATTAATCTTCTTGTGCACGATTCTGTGAGGGTACTGGGGTTTAAACATATCCCATTTCGTCTGACTTTCACGCGTCATCTTCTCTACCATCCATTCCAATAAACTAGAATGTGTCGCATCGATCATCTTATGACGACAAACATCTCTCACAGCCCAATATGGAAGTGTCTTTATATCAAAGAATCTGCTGAAGTATAAAATCCCTCTTTCCCACTTAATTCCAACACACTTCAGCTGAGGAAAGAACTTCCAGCTAATCGTTCTACCTTTAAACATTTTGTTGTGATATCGATAGAATTTGCCTTGAATCGGTGGTAAAGGACGATTATCAGCTTCTGCGCGCAATCTGCTTAGATAATCTTTCAGCGCGTCTAATTGATGACTAACATCTTCCTTTTCCACCTCAGTAAATAACTCGTCAATCACTTTCTTTCCTTTATCATCAACAACCTTTTTAGCTTCTTGCAGAATGTCATCATCAACGAACGGAATCTGCGTTTTATCTTTCATGTTGTAGTATTCAGGATATTCTTCATGTGAAATATCTTCAATCTCCACTTCATCAAAGTTATTCACGTTCGCATCATTTGAATGACAACCCGGTTCAATAATTGGAATCTATGGAATCTGCGTACTCTTTATCAAATCATCTAAACTCATTCCAGCTTGCTGAGCAACGCCTTCAAGAATTTCTCTTGTCATAGCAGCGCTGACTTCACCATCTTTTAGATCAGGATCTTGATAGTCCAGACAATACTTTATATCATCATTAACGAATATGTCTCTGAACTTGGCTGTTAATTGTAATAAAATGTAGCCTCTTTTAATCATTCTTTTCAGTCTCTCTTTATCTGCATCAGTTATCTGAGTTGAGTCTTTCTTGCTTGATTCAACTGACTGATCTTCATCTTTCTTCTTTCTTTGTTTCATACAAATAATCTTCAATATTATCATCTGTTTCTTCAGAACTCGCTGTTCACCATTCTTTCCATCACCATCATTATCATCATTATTATCTTCATCAGATCCATCGTTGTCATTTGATTTGTCATCCTCTGTCTCTTCATCATCCTCATCCTCATCAGAATCACCATCTGACTCTTCAGTCTGATAAGTTCCTTTCAGCCGAGGAACCTTCTGATATAAACCTTTAATAATCTTTTTCAATTTCTTGTTTTCCTTCTCGACTGCTACTATTCTCCTTTCATTGTTCACATTTGTAAGTTTTAGCTTCGAGTTCTCCAACTTCAAGTATGTCACTTCGTTTCCAAACAGATCTTGTTTTTCTTTTGATTTTGCAATTATCTCTAGCATATCTTTCTCATTTTCTTTTAGTTGCTTTATCTCATCTTGATTCCTTGTTGTAACAGCCTTTTGGATATCAAACGACTTCATCAACCTTGCTATATGCTGCTGCGTTAGATTCAATGCATCTTATGAAACGGTAACAACAGGTTGTGAACTTGATTCTTGTTGTGGAGGTTGAGATGAAGATGGTTTCCCGAAACTTGATAATAATTCTTTCAATGATCTGGAAGTATTTCTTGATCTTTCTGTGAAGGCATTGAAGATTTTTCTTTAACAACTTCAATCGCTTTGTCAACCTTTAGTTTCTTCTTAACTGGAGATGCTGCTGGTGGTGTTGTTGAAGCAGAAGGAACAATTTTTCCTTTTAATAAACTCTCCACATCTTTTTGTCTCTCCGTTCTCTTGGTTTCCTTTTTGGACATGGACTTCAGACGTCCACGTTTAGTAGATTTTGCAGCATGAGGAGAACCAAGTAAATCTTCATCAACATCTAAAATCAACTCTTCATTCGGATCAAAGTTCAGATCTTTATCATATCCTTTCTGAAGTTGTGCTGCAACTAACTCATCCATCAGATTAGGAGTAGCAGAATCACTAGCGGCCTTGGGATCTATTTCCTCTTCAGTTTCAGCTTTGGACACCCATTCTTCTTCAGACTCAGTGTCTTCATCTATTAACATCGTTTTCTTTCCTTTCTTCTTCAACACTAAAGAACCTTCAATCTCTTTACCATTTCTCTGAGTTTCTTTCTTTGCACCATTCTTCTTTATTTTTCCCTTTGCTCTTTCTCCACCCATTATCGGAATCAAGGGAGTATCAGAATCACTTTCTTTATGTCTCCATCCTTCTTTATTAGGTGCTTCGAATCCAGGATTAATTAAGTGTCCAAACAGTCTTCTTGTTGGTGGTTTCTCTGATTTTCCCTTGTAGATAATCATTATGTTCAACGTCTTCATGCTCATATGTTCTTGATAAGCTATCTGAGCTGGATTCTTCACAAGATCAGGATACTTGCCATCGAAGATCATTTGTAAAAATCTTGGATACATCATAAACTTGTCCGTCTTGGTTCCATCAAACACCTCTTTCATATGATGAAACAACATCTGAGAGATATTGAACTCTTTGTTAAGGATAAGCACAACAGCCATAGAACATGTCGTGTCGCGTAACCAATCAAATCCACCTCTAATCGGTGCAAATATATGAATGATCACATGTGGAAAATACTTGAACGGCGGACATACATTGGACTTAAACAATTGGTAGTCCGTGATCTTCCCAAGGTATTTCATTCTTAGAAAACACCCTTTCTGAACAGTCCATGGCAGCTTGATAGGATCTGATTCAGAATCATTCAACTTCAATACTCTTGTGAAATCCTCTTTTGAAACTAGCATCAACTTATCTTGAACTTTGTTGTCGATCATTGTCTTCCCATCAAAGAAATTCAGTCTCGCATTCTTCCAGAACTCTTCTTGATGATCTTTGTAAATTATGTGCGGCTGAGAAATGGCATAGACAATCCGGGATCATCTAAGATAATCAATCATTCCCCGGAATTCTTCATATTTATCTTCAACCTCGCCAAGATACGCACAATTATTGTGTTCCTTTTCAAATTTTAATTCTGCAACACTCAAAAAATTCATTAGTCGGATAATCAAATTGAACTTTGACAAATGTCATTTTTGTTTTTCATTTGACCATTCGAGGGGTCGAATCAAAAACTGTTAGCCCGAATCAAAGTTTGAAAAATTCATTCGTACCCTTAGAAGGCATAAATGAAAAGGGCTAAATTTGAAAATTCAATCTATTTATTTTGATTGATTTAACCACTGATTCTTGTTGCATTAGAGTCTAAAAGCATTGATTATCACTCAGCCAATCATCAATTTTGATTTTCAACTCATTATCGATTGTTTTTTTTTTAATAAAATTAGGGTTCATAAATATCAAATCATTTAATAAACTGATTAAAACCTAATTTTTGATTCATTCTCCCCCTAAAACTATTGATAATAGAAAACGAATGATCAAACTATGTTCTTGTGATGTAAATTAAAGGCAATTGATGTGCTAGGGTTTTAGTCTTAAAAATCCCTTTTCTGAACAATCTGTCAGACAAAATCATCTCAAATTTAATCCTTGAATACCTGAGATAACGTAGAACAGATTAGCAATGTATAAAAACTGGATTCAAAAACTCGTCTTAACAGATGATGATTTTTGGAACAGTAAACTCGAATGAAAAGTCAGGGTTCGAATGAGGAATCGGATATTTATAGAGTCTTTGGTTCAAACCCTTAGGAGTACGAATAAAAAAATAATAATCTCATTCGAACCATTTAAGGTTCGAATGTAAAACTTGGATTTTCATTCGGACCAATTAAGGTACGAACGAAGTTTTGATGATTAAAATTTTCATTCGACCCAATGTTTGGCACGAATCAAAGAAATAAAATTTCGTTCGACCTAACGAAAGAACGAATGAATTGTGTTATTCACTGAATCTACCAAATTCCCAATTCATTCCACTTTTTGTCATTTTCAATAATTTAATCTTCAAACTTTCAAAAATTTTGATTTTGAGATACCAAACTCTGATTGGCATGTCAAACTTCGGAAAATGATCGTCCTCCAACATCGGTTGTCGAAAATAAGACAAAAATGTAAAATCTTTTGGATTTTTCTGAAGTTTATGCTAAAACACACCAATTTTTTTTTTTTTTGAGTTTTGCATAAAATGAAGAAAATAAACTGAAAGCAGTTAGTAAATATATACAAGCAAACTTTTTGTGATTTTCCGATAAGAGGATCAAATCAGTTTTCGAGATCACACTGTTGTTCTTTATTATTTTAACTTTATAGATTATGAAACTCGGCAACTGCTGATATTGTTATCCACATAAGCTCACATGCAAACCGTTATGCAATGCTTTAAAATGATACGCTTACGGTGTGTTAAAACTAACATGCTTATGGTTCCCACACACACGACATGCTCCCGTATCAAGGAAATTGCACAAAGCTTCATTGTAACGCGTGATTATGGCGTTGTTATCCGTATATTACAAGGTATGAGGCATAGAGGTATACAGGTCAGCAAATCAATGCTACAGAGTAACATGTGCACTTTACCAGGTTGAGGCTTATATCAATCATGATTTGCATCATAGATATGATACAATGTATTAGATAACCTTTGATCATCTTCATACATTTTAAGTTCCTACTTCGGTAACTTGGGATTTGGCATTTACTCTCTTTTAAGATACCATGAATGAATCTAGGTCCGTAAATCAATAAGGCAGAAGATCAGTTAGGCTACCCCAGATAACAATCAAGATAACGACCCGAAACCTTCGATTTTGGCAACCCCATCAAACGAAATTACGGTACCAAGACCATATGCCCATGACGTGTTCAGCCACATAGCAAGCAGTTTATTATGTTTGTTGATCGGATGTCACAGTTCGGTCAAAGATAGTATTTATAAGTCTTATATTACCTCAACTATGTAGTAGTGGTAACAAGGGTGTCGAACCACGAAGAGTCTGTGGTTGGTGATTCAAGTTTAGTTGATTGTCAAATGTTACTTTATGAAGATTTTGTTTAGTTATGAAGCTTGCTAACTTTGTTCATTTAAGAGTTTTGATTGACAAAGGTTTTTGATTATCTAATAGACTTGAAAATAAATTATAATGGAATTGATAATTGAGATTGATTTGTAAACAATTAAGAATAAAAGATCACACTCGGGTTCAACAAATGAAGCTTAGGACTTAACAAATGGGCCAAACAACTCTAATGCAATTGGTAGTAACGGGTTGATTGTTCAATAGGCGTAGGTATCAATAATCACCAACATGTATGATGGACAATAATATACTTCATAACACTAGAACGTACAACCGTAGGTTTGTGTTAAATCAAGGAAGCATGTTCATGACACTAGAAATTGGCACAAGATCAATTAACTAAAATGACATCAACATAAGATTAATCACAATTCAACACAATTGTTCAAATACTCAATCAACACAATTAGGAGTTTAAGAAATACCCAAATGTTATAACCCAAGAACTTCAAATGTCTACACCCAAGTGTGATACAAAGGGATTAGCCACCCATGACCATGGAGCTTGATTCTTCAATAATAGGTCTTGAAATCTTGAAATAAGAATGATTGAATGATTTTGAATTGGGGTAATTTATTGGGATTGATGGAATGGAATAATGGAGAAGGAGATACTCAATCATGAGCCTTCATGGTGTTTTTAAGCTTCAAATCATGAAACCTCCGAATTTATCTTCATTAAAAACATTAAACTTGAAGTTTGACTGGAAGTGTTGTAGGCTACGACAGTTTTGGCGTCGCTTACGTGAGTGGCGTCGGCGATGCCAGAAGTGGCGTAGCCTACGGGGACATGTTTTTGGCTACGGACTTCTTGTTGTCCTACAACGTTTGGTGCTCCCTTGGTACGGCAGTGGCGTCGACGACGCCAGAATTGGCATAGGCGACACTAGTTTGCTCCGAAATGTACGTTTCAGCCTTTCTTGCTCAGTTGATCCTTCCTTGTCCTTCCGAGATGTTCTAAAGCTCCAAAACCGCACTCTTTTCATGTCAAAACCTGAAAATCATAAAACATATCAAAATAGTGCCATTCCATGATCTTTTATATACTAATTAAACATTTTAGCTTTGTTAACTCTCGTGTTTTCACCAACCCTCACATCCCCACACTTGAGCTTTGCTTGTCCTCAAGCAAATTTTTTATTGCGAACCAACTGGAAAAATATTGTCATTCTACATTCTTTGTCGATTCTCAAATGCAGTCCCTAGTCATACCCTAACTCACAAGACTTACGCCTCTTAGTAGATTTACATTTCAAGGTTTTAAATACTGCTCAAATTTATAAAACACGAAATTGCCTAGCCAAATCCAACTAAGATCCAAGTTCACATTTTTGCATACCCCTCACAATGGATCAGTCCTCTCGGTTTCAAAGTCATAAATAGTTCTCAATGACCGAGATATATGCTTGTTTTAATATGTTTGACAGGCAATCATGCTTCACACAAAAGTAGGCACACATCTAAAGGACTTATGGGTTTTGGGCTTAGGTAAAGGTGGGGAATTTTTAGGCTAACAAGTGGCTCAAACACAAACATAGACAAACCAATTGATTATTTCACATAATAAGAAATAGCAATAGCAAAATTATGGGTTTATCATGCCTTTTGATCATTCTAAGGTATTGGCACATTCCTGATTTGAGACCCATGTATTCTTCTAGCTCTTGTATTGTGGCTATTTTTTTTTTTTTGAGATATCACACTTGACAATTGGTTTGCTTACACATACAATATAGGTTTCACAAACGAAAACACAATTAGGTTCAACAAGGGTGACTAAGGAATAACTATGGGTGGACGAAAACACACAATGATAGGGAAAACACACAATGAAATCCTAAATGCCTTTATCATCGATGCACCTATTACTCTCGTTGTGTTGGCACGCATCAAATCTGTCAAATTCTCAAACAAACAATGTATAGGCCTACTCTCAATCAAATGATCATTTCAATATATAATTTCTTTTGGGGAGTAAGGCTCAAGATTTCACTAACAAATGAAAGGGGAATGGGTTACCGATATGAAAAAAAAATGTTATACTCTTCACTTGTCTTTTCTAACTAGGCAATTCATACTTTTCTCAAAAACAACCATTGGAAAAACACATCAAGGAACTTAAAGAGTTTATGACCATGACTAGGGATTGACACTCATGATTCAACAATCAAATGGAAACTAAAAAAATTTTTCGGTTTCACAACGCTCAAATAACACCTAAGGACATGCATTTTTCAGAATTGTATATTTTTCTCCCCCTCCCTACACTTAGAACAAACATTGTCCTCAATGTGTAGGAAAGATTTTAAAGTGTTTACGGGAATGTGATAAAGCCAAACCAAAGAATTCACCCCAATTAACAATATACAATTTACAATCCACTTATTAAATCTAAGTAAACGATCAAAATTAAAAAGATGGAAATATGGGGGTATAATAGTCTTTTCAGCCTTATTATTATTATTGTTATTGTTATTATTATTATTATTATTATTATTATTATTATTATTATTATTTTTATTTTTATTATGATTAACACTACTACTACTATTACCTAGCCTTCCCACCCCAAGCCTTTGCCCAAAACTGAGATCCAAATCATTTTCATCCTCTTCCCACCAAAACTCTAAAACCGGTTACCCACAACAATAACTACACTAACAATCATCACTGCAACAACAATTAAAAACCCAAAGAACATAAATTCCTTACAACAAGGTTCCAATCATTAATAAGGGATGGATTCTCACAAACCCACATTTACACGCCAGAAAGATCACAGACTGTGCACACCCATGAATCATTACTACTTTTTTTACAATGAAACGTTTACATGGATAACAAATACGTCATCACCTTCTATTTATTGTTTTTACTTTTTTTACAATGAAACGTTTACAGACCGAAGTGTGTATTCCCTTCTGCTTCCAAAAGATATACATTATTTTGTTTGTGGGCATATTTTTTTAAACTCCATTTTAGATTATTTATGGATTATTAATGTTATAATTAGACCATCTCTTTAAAATACAAACACTCTCTAGACTATAGCTAGAGGTGCAAACGACCCAAGTAGCTCACGAGCTATTTGAGCTCGGCTCAATAATAAGCTCGGAATGAGCCGAGTCTTATCGAGCTCGAGCCTTGCATGTGAAGCTCGTTAGGCTCGGTATAATATTAGTTTTATTAATCTTAATAATATTTACCCCTCATTTAAGCTTTGTTTACTAAACAAGCTTGAGCCGGGCTTCATTTATCGAGCTCGCGAGCCTATTATTATATTATTTTATTTAGTATGTTAACTAATAGATAGTAAATAAGCCGAGCCAGAGCTGAGCTCAAGTTTAAGAAATTTACAATGAGTTGAGCTCGTTTAAGAAATTTCCAATGAGTTGAGCTTGAGCTCTCGTAAGTCTTTTGAGCTTGAGCTCGAGCCTGGTCGAGCTTAGGCTCGACTTGACTCATTTGCACCTCTAACTATAGCCAATCATACACCTAGCGTAAAATTTCTAATTTTTTTCTTTTAATTTAATAAGTTCACTAGTCATTTTTAATTCTCTATCTTAATGTTATTCGTGTTCAAATTTTCACTCTATATTTAACTTTTTTTTATCCAGATATTTAAGTTGATTTGAGTTTTTTATTACAAAAATAAGTCGATCGTGCTTGTAATTTTATTACAAACTAATGAGTCGATTTATAATAAAAAGTCATGTTTTTATTTATTTATTATTATTATTATTATTATCATAAATGTAACTAATATGTATTAAATAATACACAGTAACAAATAAAAAACGATTGTGTCATTAATATTGGTAAAAAGGTAAAGTGGTGTTAAATGAATCCAGATTCCAAAAAAAAAAAAACAAATGAAGAGAGAGGTGAAAGAGAGAGAGTGAGTGGAGGAGAGAGAGAATGAGTGGTGGTTGTTGATTTGTAAGTATAGTGGGTGTATATATCCTAAATAGGTGGGTGTATATTTCCACCACCCCTTATTATATATATCAAAGAACAACACTACTTTGCGCCATGCAACTACATACGGCCACAATAGTTTTGTTTTATACACCTTTGGCTTCGTCATACACTTAATTACCTCAAACAAGCTCCACAGAGAGTAAGAGAGGGGCTTGACAAAGGAACGGAAAGAGGTGGTGGCCAAGGTGGACCAGCGGCGGAGCCACGTCTAACAACGCAGAAGGCGGTGGCGGTCGTTTTCCTCGATCACCTGAGACCCTATAGAGATCCACTAGCTGTGGCCACGCCTCCGGCAACAACGGCGGCCGGAGACGACGCTGTTTTCAAGTAGAATAATCGATAATGATGATTCAGCAGCACGGTTGATGACCTTTACTTTCCGACGAAGTCGGCTAGGGTTTCGAGTAGATTCCGGTAACCCGATTCAGATTCTCACACTATCTCCACTATTACTGGCTGGTGTGTCATTGCTTCTTTTCTTTTTGTTATTACTATTATGGTTAATTTGATTATTTAGGTTGAATTTTAAGGAAGAATAAAAAATTCTCTGACACAAAGCAGTGTTCTAATTTTTATGTTCACAATAATGTAGTGACTTTAATGTGCTATTTTGTAGCTTTGATACAATAGATTAGAGATTTCTTATTAAAATGCTTATGCTTTTTGAACAACACACAATGAATCAGATAGTGTTTGGGTTTCATTATTTTGCTTTAAGAATAGCCGTTAGACAAAAAGACATACCACCATGAATGGCCTTGACAAACCTCAAATAAGGAATTTGCTTTTATACTAAGACTCAAAAGTCAAAACTTTTTAAATAGTCCCATATTGCGTATCTAAAACTAGATAATCATTAGCAATTTGCTTCTACTTATCTCTTGTATCAAAAATGGCTATTTGAGATAGTGTTTAGTAAGCTTTCTCATTGTCATGGCACTTGAAGATCTGTGTGTCCACTTTGTCTTAAGCTTCCTATTTGTTTTCCCAGGGCCTTTTGTTGGAGTGTAAATATCATAGTTAAAAGCTACAAATCATGTTTATGAAGATTTTCTTTCTGATCAAGATTATATGAATTCTTGGATATAGTTCGTATGTCCAGCACCCAACTGTCTAAAGAAAATATAGCATTTGAAAAGTTAACTTATTTCGTTTGTCTTTTTCCTATTCTATAGTTTGCCCATAAGTTAGCATGCTGATGAAACCTAAAATTTATGCCGCAAATTATCAAGTAAGAACATTAGTGGAAACATTCCCTCATAATTGACCAAATTGATCAGCTTCTAAGGTTCTATGATACTATGATTGCATCATAACAAAATAAATTAACAAGGTGATATTTACAATGGTTTTGCTTAAACTTGGCAATTCTAATATCTAAAGGTGCCCGTCATTTAGTTACCATTTACATGACTGTCATTACAAATAGATGCATTAACTAATTTCATGTATTTTTTATTTCTTTTTATTCTTAGTGTTTCTATATTCTAGATTATATTAAATGTCAAATGGTTCTTAAATCCAGTTTAACCGGCACCGAACAAAATGGAATGCCCGCTGCAGAGCGCGGGATCATCCCACTAGTTTCATAACTTAAAATATGTAGAAAAAAAATCCAAAGAGATAAGATATCTAGGGCCATTCAAAAAGTAATAAATACTATTAATTGGTAAGCAAAGTACATATTTATACAAAACAATTTCTAAATATAATACAATATCATCACTTATTTACTCATATATATTGTGTATATATCTTAACATATTTAAAAAAAAATACCTAAATCTGTGTGTGTGTGTATATATATATATATATATAAAATATGTATAAAAATTCCAAAACGTCTAATTCCGCCTAGTCCCGACTAGTCCCTAGGCTAGACCTCACCGCCTGCCTAGCGCCTTCTACAACATTGAGGTTATGTGAGTTCATTGTAAATTAACAAAACTAGCAGGGTGCCCGCGCGATGCGGCGGGTAACACAACCTATTTTACGGGTATGCATGGTCCGGTCCAATTCAGCTATTAGTTTCAATCGAAACCAAA
Source organism: Ambrosia artemisiifolia (assembly GCA_032199755.1). Taxonomy (NCBI): domain Eukaryota; kingdom Viridiplantae; phylum Streptophyta; class Magnoliopsida; order Asterales; family Asteraceae; genus Ambrosia; species Ambrosia artemisiifolia. The sequence continues at coordinate 28,033,436 of CM063529.1, read as the reverse complement.
GTCACCAGTTAAATAATTTTATTAACTAATTGGTTAATTAGTTCGGTTTATTTGATTAAATTGTCGGTTTTCATCCCGGTTAAGTTAATTTTGTTAATAACTAAAACCAAACTTTGGTTAAAGTATAATTTTACTATCGCATGGGCTTAGGGCTCCATTCTAAGATGTTATTTATATTTGTATTGGGCATGTGTGTGTAGTATTGTATTGTAGCTCGGTCCGGTTAGGTTAAAAATTGAAAGCAGGAAAGTGAAGACTGGAAATCGAATCGTGTAATGACAGTGAAAGGTCGTATATTTGATTCCTAAAATCACGATCTTCGTAGTCCAACCATCTTTTGTTGCATTCTTGCTCTGATTCCTTTTATAATCAAAATTGTTGATTTACCACGCATCCTTTGAAGGTAAATTGATAATCTATTAAGTTTTGCCACTCACTGTTGATTTTTGCACCTTACGAATTATACAGATAAAATATGACATAATTTGGATGATAACTTCATGTTTTTTTAATAAAATGCTAAGTCTTTATTGATATTCATGTGTGATTAAAATTGAGTTCGAAAATAAAAATTATGATTAAAATGTCATGATGCTTTTATCATCAAAATCATAGTTGGTACCTAGATTTTGAAATTCATATTCTGCTTTCAACTTTAGGATGTTTTTTTATCTCCAGTACTTTTGGCTTTGTTTTGTATCATCTATCTTTAGTGTTTATTAAATGAACTGTTATGATTATACTTATAACTGATTCTTTTTTACAATCACAATTCAAGATCCATTAACAGTTTCATAAATTATCCATTACAGTCTGTAGTTTTGTGTAGCATCCTAGTGCTTTGGCAGTCACTCAGCACCCAAGTATCAGATTTGTCAAAATGTACTATTGAGGAAATAAGGAAATCAATGTACCATAGAAGCCGATTGGGTAAAACGTTCTTTTGTATCTTTAATTCATTTTTTTCTCGCACCAACAGAGATGATGTTATCATTTTCAACTGTGGTATCTCTTATGCTCAAATTCGAACAATGATTTGTAAGTCGTTCACTTCTATTTTTTGCATAAATTCAAATCTAGTAAATTTATCGAGTTTTAAAGCAAACTAACGAACGTTTTTTTTTAGCTAAAAGAGTCTCAAATTCAAAATTCGCTTTAGGCCCTCAAAATGGTTGAGCCAACCCCGGTTAATCACGTAACACATCAACTTTTTAAAATTAAAAATCATTAATACTATATTCAAATTAAAGAGAATTAAATGCCCGTTTTTATGATTTATTTTTATTATAAAAAATTTAACTTACGACGAAATTATGGCTTTTAAAAATCATGAAGGGGGTTGCCTTAAAACAAGGACAAAAATACAACTATTATTTAAATAAACAAAAGTTGATTAAAGTTGAGGGAATTAAAGTGTAATTAAGATAAAGTTTTAAAGTGTAAAAGTGTTTGAATGACTATTTTACCCCTATTTTAAGGTTGTTAATAAAAATAAAGTTCTTAACTTTTTGGTATCTTAAAATGACCTTGCCTCATGCATTATATATAGTATAGATATAGATTATGATTGAAGTCTCCTGTTTTTAGTTTTTTCTTAGGGATAATTTACATCATCATAATCACCACCACCATCCATTGGCGCAACTCTTAAGGGATGGGGAGGGGCGGCCGACCCCCCCTTTCCCCAATTTTCGCTCAGAAGTTCCGATTATATAGTATTCGTATAGAATATTTTCTGGTATATACGGTTCAACCCCCCGAAATTGGTTTTTGAACCCCCGAAACTAGTGATTTCCGACCCCCCGGTGACTTCTGACCCCTCGAAGTTTCGAGTCAAGCTTCGCCACTGCCACCATCTGAAACTTTACCCTATTTTCTTCACTCTCTTCCCTTTTCAACCACCACCCACCCTACCACCATCACCCTCTTCAACCTCTTACCATCACAACACCACCTCCACTACCGTCTAACCTAACCCACCACCATTGGGTAATGGTGTTTTTAAATGAAGGTGTGAGTTAGAGAAGACAATAATATTACACAATGCATTCCTAAGGGTAATATAGTCATTTTATCGCACTTGTTTCATTTGACTAACGTCTGTTAGTGAGATGGAAGCAATTGACCCATTTCTGAAACGATGGGGACCCATCACCCATGATACCTAAACTGGCAATTAAAAACTCAACCAATAGATTGGGTATAATCACACGAACTCAAATTGTACTTAACTCTAACAAAATTTAGAGTCCAATAGATTGGGTATAATTACAGGAACTCAACCAATAAATTTCGGTAACAAAAACCCCAAACCCAATTAACCCGAGTTCGATTAACCCAAACTTTAAATATTTCTCGTTCAAAAACTCAACAACCCGAAACCTGGTTTAAATAACCGGAGAACACCTGTACTTCCATAGAGTATAATTTACCCATCATCTGTGCCCACTGTAGCAGACAACAAAACATGTTTACGAAACTAACCATGATCCGGTGGTTACTGGTGACGTTACTGGTGGTTTACTGCATCCAAGAAGCTGAATCAGGTGGCTCCAATCACAAGTACAAACCTAACGATGAAGTCCCTATTTATGCCAACAAAGTGGGCCCCTTTCATAACCCTAGGTAGCCCTTTATGTTTCTCTGTTAACATGTTTTAATTTTGTGAATAATGTTTCTTGTCCTGTATGTTGTTATTTTGTTTCGCTTTGTTATCTTGTTTAGATGATTGATTTGGAAGGAATAGGGTTTATGGTAGGAATTTGCTGGAATGAAGCTTTAATTATGTTAATTAGGGTTGAGTTGGTTGGTTGTGTGTGTGTGTGTGGTGGGGGGGGGGGGGGGGGGGGATTGCACTAGTATTAATGTTAGTTTACAAGTTTCGTGAAAATAACGTAAAAGCGGCGGACGGTTAATGCCGAAAGACAAGGGGTACATGCACCAACAATTGGACTTTGGCATAATGATGAGCTCAGCAGGTACCGAAAATCGCCAAAAATGGGCACCGGTGCCAAAAATGCTCGGTACGGTACCGGTATTTGAAGGTAATATCGGTAAAATACCGGTATCGTACCAAATTGATATCGAAAATGATTCGTTCCAGGAAATTCGATATTGGTACGCTACCGGTACCCGGTATCATTTGCTCATCCCTAGATATCAAGCCTTGGACATAAGGCACATAACACTCAACATTGTTGAGTGTTATGTTGTTGAGTGTTATGTGCCTTATGTCCAATTGTTGAGTGTTATGTGCCTTGTGTCCAAGGCTTGATATCGATCCAGGGGTCCCATTGGAAGCAGCCTCTCTATTCCTACAGGGTAGAGGTGAGGCTGTCTACATATTACCCTCCTTAGGCCTTACCTTAGCTTTGATATTGGTGGGATTTACTGAGTATGGTGATGATGATTATGATGATCTTAGCTAGGGATCTATTATGTAATTGGAGATTAAGAAAAAAGTGTAAGTTTTGGAAATCGGAATTCGTCTATGTTTGGAAACCTTTTTGAATCGTGTTGAGATCGCTTTCAGATTGAAATATTTTGTTGTTACTCACGGATTTTCAATCGCCTGAAATAAGTGTGTACTGCTCACATGTACCAATGCTTGTTCTTATGCTAAAATGATCTTGATGGCGCCAAAATCACGAATATAATGATTGTAAACGATTGGGAACATTGATCTTGATTTTGCTTCATATATTGAAAGAACATTATATTCTTAATTTACAGCATATGTAAGTTTTATGCCTGCATATGACCTCAATCTGTATTATACTCAGTTTTTCGATTTTTGTTTTTATTGACAGTGAAACATATCGATTCTTTGACCTCCCATTTTGCTTACCAGGTGTGTGTTTCTTGTTCTACTACCTATTACATTTTATTAGTTGCTTCAGCTGTTTCTTTCCAGCATACATGATTGATACAAATGTTGTTTGCAGCTCATTTAAAGGAGAAGCCAGAAGCTCTTGGTGAAGTATTGAGTGGCGATCGTTTAGTCAGTGCTCCTTATAAGCTTCCGTTTATGGTTGAAAAGGACTCGGAAATTGTTTGCAGAAAAAGATTGACGAAAGAGGACGTATTTAAATTCCGAAGTGCGGTTGCCAAAGATTATTATTTCCAAATGTACTATGATGACTTGCCTTTCTGGGGATTTCTCGGGAAGGTTGAGAACGACAAAACTGACCCTAGTGAACAAAAGTATTACTTGTTTAAACATCTTCACTTTGAGATCCATTACAATAAAGATCGGGTGATAGAGATCAATGCAAAAGCCGATCCTAGTGATGTGGTGGATCTTACTGAAGACAAGGAGGTTGAAGTGGAGTTTATGTACACCGTGAGATGGAAAGAAACAAATGTTTCTTACGAGACAAGGATGGAGAAATACTCTCAATCTCTTTTACATCCACACCACCTCGAGATTCATTGGTTTTCAATTATTAACTCATGTGTGACGGTTCTCCTCTTAACTGGTTTCCTTGCCACCATTCTTATGCGTGTCCTTAAAAATGATTTTGTCAAGTAAGAAATTTAATCCATTTACTCTGTACACATGTTTTTTTACTCTTATATTAATCATTATACTTGTGGTTATGTGCAAAAGGTATGCTCATGATGAAGAGGTAGCTGATGACCTAGAGGAAACCGGATGGAAGTACATTCATGGTGATGTTTTCCGGTACCCGAAGTATAAGTCCTTATTTGCTGCTGCCCTTGGTTCTGGTACCCAGCTGTTTTCCCTGTAAGTAGAGTGATAATATTAATGGATTGATTAAATTCACACTTTTTATCTTCCATCATGGGTGAACATCGGCTACTTGTTGGTTTTATCAGGGCGCTTTTTATTTTTGGGCTGGCTCTTGTTGGTGTATTTTATCCATATAACCGAGGAGCTTTGTTTACCGCCCTGGTTGTCATATATGCTCTTACTTCTGGAATTGCAGGCTACACTGCAGCCTCCTTTTATCACCAACTAGAAGGAACTAACTGGGTATTTAATATGTTATACATATTATGAATATAAATCAACTGTAACAACTGAGGTTATTGGTTAATATGATATTTTAACTTTAACCAACAGGTGAGGAACTTAATGTTGACTGGCTGCCTGTTTTGTGGACCCCTCTTTCTTACCTTCTGCTTTCTAAACACTGTTGCAATCGCTTATACTGCTACTGCTGCACTGCCCTTTGGTACAATCGTTGTAATTGTTTTAATATGGACGTTGGTGACATCACCATTGCTAGTATTGGGGGGTATTTCTGGAAAGAATAGCAAGGCTGAGTTTCAGGCGCCTGTTCGCACCACAAAGTTTCCCAGAGAGATTCCGCCTTTGCCTTGGTACCGTAAGACCATCCCTCAGATGGCCATGGCTGGTTTTCTTCCTTTCAGTGCAATCTACATCGAGCTTTACTACATATTTGCTAGCGTTTGGGGCCACCGGATTTACACCATTTACAGTATTTTATTTATAGTTTTTATCATTCTTCTCGTTGTTACCGCCTTTATCACTGTGGCGTTGACTTATTTCCAGCTTGCTGCTGAAGATCATGAATGGTGGTGGAGGTATATAAATTTTCAGTTAGACATAACTTATTGTGTTTTCTTGTTTAGACAGTGTAATACTTGACTTTATTTGTTTATTATATTCAGGTCTTTCCTATGTGGTGGGTCAACGGGTGTTTTCATCTACGGCTATTGCTTGTATTACTACTATGAGCGTTCTGACATGTCGGGATTTATGCAAACATCGTTTTTCTTTGGTTACATGGCTTGCATCTGTTATGGTTTCTTTCTCATGCTTGGGACGGTCGGTTTTCGTGCGGCTTTGTTCTTTGTCCGCCACATGTACCGTTCAATCAAGTGTGAATAGAAGTTTAATGTTCAATCTTGAATGCTTAGGAAGGTAAGTCCTATTATTTTTTAGGAATTCCAAGCTACTAAATATACATGCATTAGGTCTCAAAGATAAACATATAGACTTGCATGTATACGTGTTTATAAAAGTATAAACCATGTGTAGACTGTAGGAATCTTTTATAACTATGTAGATGACCGTTCAATATAGAACCATTTATTAAGTAGAGAACTGTGAGAACCACATAAACACAACCAATTGCTTTAATCCTTATACATAAGGCGGCTACGTAACCTCGTAACCTGGCTCTGTAGTGACTAGTGAGTATGCCCCCTATCTTTTGTATTACTATGTTTTCACATTAAGATGGTTTGTCACTCAAAATGATCGATGGGCAATGGCATTCCCTATAACAAGAACTGTCACTCATGTTACTACTTGTATGTGGCAGTTTCTGTCAATTTGAATGTGTTAATTTGGGTCATGCTTTATCTATAATGGGTCAACCTGGTAAAGAAAAGGGAAACAAGTTGAAAGTCGCCCGTAGTGTACTAAGCAGTTAATGCGGTAAAATATCGGATATCGGTGAAAGACCGATATTTGAGATAAAGGTTATCGCGGTGAGATATCGGCAATTTTTGTAGCATGCAAAATCCATACATGTAGCAATTTAACACTAACAATTCAACATACTCTCCTACCATTAACAAATTAACCTTTTACAACTTGCAAAACACTAACAATTGTAGCAAGTGGGAACTTGTTAAGACTTAAAACACTAATATTTAACATTAACTATTCACAATTAAGACTTAAAACAGTAATACAAAAGTAATAACAAATATAAGAAGTAAGAAAAATGGAAGAACTAAGAAGAAAAATATCAATATCGGGAATATCGGTGATATATCGGTAAAATATCGGCCAATATCGCCGATAATATCGGTACAAAATATCGGTCAAAATATCGGTACCAATATATCGGTTGATGACCGATAACCGAGATATCGGTGATATATCACCGATATATCGGCCGAGTTAACTATTTAGGTAGTGTATTTTTAAGGCAACAAAACCTCCTAAATCAGTTTAAAAAAAAATATATATTCATATCTGGCAGACTAAATGTTCATATTTGCACAAAGTGTTTTGGCCTTTGGGACAAAAAGACCCACCTTGTTTCGACCCACTCCAAATTGACCTAATCTAACCTAGCCCGTTAACCAGCCTGCCCATTTTCCGGCTACTAATACTACTATATTTATCTTTTTTGTATTTATCACTATGATTTATGTTGACTCTTCCTGATTTTCGACTCTCAGGAGTTGCTGCCGCCAAGTTGATCTTGTTGCTGTGCTGCCCAGGGTGAAGCCATGATGAATGAAATCTGTGAAAACTAGTTTTACATGTTGATCTATGTTTTTATATACCAGTTTATGTTGTTTCTTTATATACCAATTTTGAAACCGGCTGAAACGATTAAACTGAAGTTAATAGCGCATCCAGATGGTTTGAGATTTATATGCTCCAATCCGTGTTTTACAGTTTGAAAAACTCGGTTTAGCGATTCAGTTTAAGGTTTGGATTTTTAAATCGGCTGTGTAAACAAATGTACTGTTTATCTTTCTAGTATAATTTGCCTTTTTTTATAAATCGTAGTTAGTGGCATACATAAGGTTTTGGTTAAAATCAGCCAAACGGAAACAAGTATATAGTTGGGTACATGTTTCAGATATATCGTTCGGGTAAACAGGTATATAGTTTCAGATAATCAGGTCGTGTATCACCTAATCTCATATCCGTACCGGTGAAATATTATTTTTTCAGTCTTGACGGATCGGCTGTTTTTTTTACCATCCCTAGTAATGGATGAAAGCGCTCCAACATTGATCAGGTAGCTTCAATGTCTGGATCGCTATCTTCTTGCCTATATATTGAGTTTCTGGCTTTCCGATATGCAACCTACGCTGACGTGTATATTGAATTTTGTTAGCTAACTACCACTAAAAAATGTTTTATGATTATACGCCAATTAATAAATGTTAATAAGAGACAGTGTCGAGTATCGTATTACATGAGTTTAAGGCTATATTAACCAGAAAAAAAGGTCTCATATGCAAGTAAAAGTTAATTATACGAGCTAAATGTATGTGATATGTGGGAGTTTGTGTATAGAACGTGAATTTTAATGCTACATACAGAACCATGATTTTGCGTTTAATGATACACAACCTTGATTTTATATAAAAATATCAGACATGACTACGTATAGGGGATATAGCACACAAATAAAAATTAAAAATATTACATTCATTAGTTCTTCTTAACTTTTTTAGATTGTCATTTTAATAATTACTTTTGTTAGTAAATTTTTTATTTATGGAGTTTAATAAAGTTTTAAGTTTACTAAACACATTCTGGGTTATGCATTTGTGTAATTGTGTGATATCTATGTCACGGTGACATGGCATTTCTATTTCAATTTCTATTGGCGTGTCCATTAATTCATTTATTTATTCCTTTACATATTTGAAATAAACTTTAAATTATGTTTTTTAATTTGATCATATATTGATATCTATAGATTTTTTTTATATTAACATTTATGTCTATTTTTTATTTTTATGTTCCTGTTTTGACAAGATGCTCATATACTTGCCTATTTGATGTCTATTACTCCTTTTACTTTGCACTCAAACCAAAATTCGTCATAACATACAAGCTTACACAATACGGTTAAAACCTTGTCCCATACAAATAAAGTTTATTTGTTATGATACAAATAAATTCTTACCTAAAAATTATTAACTATCTATTTAATTCACATGATTAGGAATAGCGATTCCAGTAAAAAAAATAAAAACAATGCTCAAAAGTAAGAATAACTGTTATCTATCAAAGCTACTTTTGCCACATTTCTTTTACCACTATGAGTCACCATCCAAATTGCTGAGTCATTCGATCCCACTCTCCTTGCCATCCATGTTGTTCATCACCATCATCAAATGCTCAATAAATCCAGGGTCACAGTTCCTGAAAGCGAAGGAGAAAACACGACAAATGGGCGAGAAAGATCAAGTCCCTAAAATGCTCTTTATTTCGAGTCATTCACCATTAAAGATATACTGATGATGAACCGCTAGCGTATGATGTGTTAATGTTTTATGGGGGCTCCACCCCCAAGCATCCGTCTAGCTCAATCCCTGCTTAAGACTAAACTCACTAAGGAACGAATGTAAGTTAAACGGTTAAATATAGGAATAAACTCGGTACCATACCGTACCAAACCGATGCCGATACCCAAAATATACAGTACGATATTAGTATTTTAAGGTAAAATACCGACTCGAACCGCTGCTAAACCCAAGTGATAGCGAATTGGTATCAAAAATGGTTTGAGATCAATATTTTACACCGAAATGCTATTAAATAACAATAAAAAAAAAAAAAAGAAAACTCAATCTTAAAGTAAAAGTACCATATATGCAACTTATCATCATCTTCTAAACACGCACACAAAACCCCTCTAACACTATGTTCCAGAGTTTCATTAAAGGATGGAAGAGAAAGGATTGGGAAGGAAGTGGGTAAAAAATATGTTCCAGAGTTTTTTGTAGGAGGGAAAGGGAGGGAATGAGAGGGATAATAAAGAGGATTTTAGTGTGATTTTCAATCTTTCCAATTTGGAAGGAATTGGAGAGAATGGAAGAGGAGGGAGATCCTTTCTCTTCCATCCTTTAATGAAACTCGGGAACACAGTGTAAACCAACATTTCCAAACTATATAATCACAATTAAAACACATACTCCTAGACACATGTAAAAAGATTGGATCTACCAACACTCACAGTATCAACAAAATGTCGGTGATACGATGCTTAGTAGTGTCTATACTATTAACAGTTTCCCTTAACTCAATCCAATCAAATGCATCAGATCACAAATACAAACCAGGTGATGAAGTACCCTTATATGCCAACAAAGTTGGCCCATTTCATAACCCCAGGTATTCATTAGATTATTACACTGTTTGTTGATTGGATTTTTGTTGGCATTGGTTTAGATGACTGGATCTCAGTTGGTTTTTTTTTTTTTTTTTTTTTTTTTTTTTTTTTTTTTTTTGGGGGGGGGGGGGGGGGGTTTGTTTGGTTGGTTATTTACTTGCTGCTTGTATGTACTTGGGTATTTTGGGATATTAAATGTTAGAAAACTTACATTGTGATCGCCTCAACGCCTCTTGTATATGAAGCTCGCGTGTTTCTTAGTCCCTGCACTTGGTCAGAAAACGAAATCATAGACATGAACCGGGCTTGTGTTTGACACACAATTCCCTTAAACAGATTCTTCGTCTGTTCCCAGGGTACACCGGTTCGAAGCAGTGTCGATGGTGCACTGCCGGACTATCCCACTTGCCTGAAAAGAAACCGGAAGAAGGCTGCTTCTGAAAACATTGTAGCTGCAGCAGTCGATTATGTTTCTGTTTTGAGTGTGAGTATGCGCTTACGAGTGCACATATACATGTGTCGCACCTCCTCTTTCTTGTTCTTATAGACTTTGCACTAATGAACACCATAATGATCTCCATTAAACTCGATTAATGGTGAAGATTAAATATGGTTTATTACTGAACCCATTTTTGCACCCCCCCCTGCGCGCGCGGGTAGGTGCCCAAGTATAAAGTGACTAAACATTTTACTTCCAATTTGGTTTCCTCTTATAAACCAATCTAGTTTTCATTCCCCAACCAATGTGGGACAAGACCAACTCACATTCACACAAAACTTCCAACATTAAATATGAAGTTAAAAAATAAAAATAAAAATAAAATAATGTGTAGGATTAGCTATGAATTTTGTAGATAAAGAGGATATGATAGGCTTATATTTTAGGTGGAATGAGAGGGCTGGTTGAAAATCTGTATATGTGAATTGTGATATAACCATGAACCATCTTTGTCATTTTTATTATACAAACTAATGATTTTGAAACTATAAATTTGGTTTAAACCGTCAAACCGCCAAAACCTTACTGTTGAATCTCCAAACCGGTAAAAACCGTTTGGTCTAGCACTCTAACTAAGCCACCAAACTCGGATGGTTCGATTTGTCGTTTCGCAAAACCATAGTTAACGCTTTGTCCCAGAATTTTTGTTAAACCAGACCGTGAACACTCCTAAGTGGTGGCATTGTATCAAACATTTTCGTGTGGAATTTTGATATGCCAAAAAGACTAGCTTTGAGGATTGTTAAGAAGAGAATATGTTGATCTCCGAATATTTTGGTTTTTCATATGTTGTTTAAACTTTAAGATCCTCCGCTTGTTGCAGCTTGTTCATTTTATACGTCTGCGTTTGAAAAACTCATTTAATTTATTTTCCGTCTTCTACAGTGAAACGTATCGTTTTTATGATCTACCTTTCTGTTTGCCAGGTGCGTGAGCTTGTCTTCAGTCTCTTATTTAGTTATTCCTTTGTTATTTATTATCTTCTATTTAGTATACGTTTATTTACCCATTGGCGCAGCTCTTAAGGGGCGGGGAGGGGCGGCCGACCCCTCGAATTTTCGCTCAGAAGTTCCGATTATATAGTATTCATATAGAATTTTTTTGGTATATACGGTTTTGACTCCCCGAAACTGGTTTTCGACCCCCTGAAACTAGTGATTTCCGACCCCCCCCCCCCCCCCCCCCAAGTTTCGGGTCAAGCTTCGCCACTGTATTTACCTTATTGTTGTTTGCAGCTCATTTGAAGGAGAAATCAGAAGCTCTTGGTGAAGTACTGAATGGCGATCGTTTAGTCAGTGCGCCTTATAAGCTTGACTTCATGGTTGAAAAAGAGTCCGAAATCGTTTGCAGAAAAACACTGACAAAGGAAGAAGTATCTAAATTCCGAAGCGCTGTTACCAAAGATTATTATTTTCAGATGTACTATGATGACTTGCCTTTCTGGGGCTTTCTTGGGAAGGTCGAAAAAGACAAAACCGACCCTAACGACGAAAAATATTACCTGTTTAAACATCTTCATTTTGAGATCCACTACAATAACGATCGTGTGATAGAGATAAATGCAAAAGCTGATCCTAGTGCTGTGGTGGATCTCACTGAAGACAAGGAAGTTGAGGTGGAATTTATGTATACGGTGAAGTGGAGGGAAACAAATATTCCTTACGAAAGTAGGATGGAGAAATACGCGCAGTCTTCTTCTCAACCGCATCACCTGGAGATCCACTGGTTTTCAATTATTAACTCGTGTGTGACGGTTCTTCTCTTGACTGGTTTCCTTGCCACCATTCTTATGCGAGTCCTTAAGAATGACTTCGTTAAGTAAGTAGTTAAACTTGTTTATTTTAGACACCCTTTTTCTTTAGTTTTCCATCGATTATATATTTATCTTTACTTATGGATTTACAAAAAAAGGTATGCTCATGATGAAGAGGCCGCCGATGACCAAGAGGAAACCGGATGGAAGTACATTCATGGTGACGTTTTTCGGTATCCAAAGTACAAATCGCTGTTTGCTGCAGCCCTTGGTTCCGGTAGCCAGTTATTTGCTCTGTAAGTAAAACGTTTCTAAACTAGTTATTTCGTTATATTCAGTGAATTAATTGTTAACAACTTAATATTTATTACTTTGTTGTTCTTTCAGTGCACTTTTTATATTTATTCTAGCTCTTGTTGGTGTATTTTATCCATACAATCGAGGAGCTCTGTTTACAGCGTTGGTTGTCATATATGCACTTACATCCGGTATTGCTGGCTACACTGCAGCCTCCTTTTATCACCAACTAGAAGGAACTAACTGGGTATGTTACATTGTTACAATGTTACAATGTTACTCAACATATTATTAACTTAAATCAAAATTAAAAAACATTATTTCAATCAAAACAGGTGAGGAATTTGCTATTGACTGGCTGCCTGTTTTGTGGACCCCTCTTTCTTACCTTCTGCTTCTTAAATACTGTTGCAATCGCTTATAACGCTACTGCTGCGTTGCCCTTTGGTACAATCGTTGTGATCGTTTTAATATGGACGTTGGTGACATCACCATTGCTAGTATTGGGGGGTATTGCTGGAAAGAACAGCAAGGCTGAGTTTCAGGCGCCTGTTCGCACCACAAAGTATCCCAGAGAGATCCCGCCTTTGCCCTGGTACCGCAAGACCATCCCTCAGATGGCCATGGCTGGTTTTCTTCCGTTCAGTGCAATATACATCGAGCTTTACTATATATTTGCTAGCGTGTGGGGCCACAGGATTTACACCATTTACAGTATTTTGTTTATAGTTTTTATCATTCTACTCATTGTTACCGCCTTTATCACTGTGGCATTGACTTATTTCCAACTTGCCGCTGAAGATCATGAATGGTGGTGGAGGTATGTAACTCTGTAATTATGCATTATCCATACCGTCTCTCTCTGTTCGTTTTTTTTTTTGACTGTTTGGGTTATTTTTGGTACATATGTTGACTTGTTTTGTAATATGTTATCAGGTCTTTCCTATGTGGTGGTTCAACTGGTGTTTTCATCTTTGGTTATTGCTTATACTACTACTATGAGCGTTCTGACATGTCGGGATTCATGCAAATATCGTTTTTCTTTGGTTACATGGCTTGCATCTGCTATGGTTTCTTCCTCATGCTTGGGATGGTTGGTTTCCGTGCTGCCCTGTTATTTGTCCGACACATATACCGCTCGATTAAGTGTGAATAGAAGCTTAACATTCAATTTAAAGTACTCAGACAGGTACATAAATATCCTATGTACATATTCTCAGTCTCTCGCACACATGCGTGTGACACGTGTCTGTGTACAATATGTGCATATGTGTTCTGTGTCTAACATTCCACGTTGTCGTAACTATGATGTTTTCCATGCTGTGTATCTCAGGCACTGGTGCTTATGCTACTGCCCAATGTGAAAGCGTAAAGTTAACAAGAACCGAATTACATGTCGTGAGGATGTAGAAATCATCACCTTCTCAATTATGTTTATTAGGCCTATAGCCCAATAATATGAAAGGATGTTTAAGATGTAGGTCGTTTGAACTATACAGAGTCGATTTTTTGACATATATAGACTCGTTTTGTTTGGAACTGTAGCCTGTAACTGAACTCCTGTTCTGTTCATTTATAAATGTGCCGTTTACATCCTTAACGCCATTTGCTTTCTGTGACAACTGCGAATGGTTATTTGACTAGGATTAAATTTTGGCTACATATCTGTATTCTGTTTCTATGCATGTGGTATCAACTCACTGGAATCAAGTGGTATCCAAGTCAGGGTCAAGCCGAGGATCAAGTGGTTAAAGCCTTATTCCTTGGCCCTTGGCCGATCCTGCCAGTGTTGCCATCGCCATGACTTGATATTCACTAAACGAATGTCACCTCACTGGATTGCAATATATCGTCCTGGTCCATACTTGGCGTACGACTTTTAATGCCTTAAAACCTGAACTTCTCGCTGTACTGAATTCTGTCCGGACTTGACCTGTGGTTCAACCCAGACTCAAGTGGCCCGGCTGATGTTGTCCGGTCTTTCATGGTCCAAGCTGTGGCCGGGCTTATAGCTCGGCCATAACCCATAGGCCATTCTGGAGTGCTACCCTTCACCTTTTAATTTTCAACTTTTTTTCGTTGCGCATATTTACAAGTTTAAAGTTCTATAAATAAATTAAATTCTTTTTGTAGCATCAAATACTGTCTTTAAAAGTATTACATAAATAGCTAAAGGTGATATAAAGAGATGAAAAAATCCATTAATTTCCATTCAAAACCAACACATGATTACACAAACAAACCAAACTGTCAAAGTTAAAAAAAAAAATAAGCTTCTTTTCAGTTTTCTGGCCACCAGCCCACAACCTAACACTTTATTCATCAACATCCTACTTAAGTTCAGTTCTTCAGACATAAAAAAAAATCCACACTTCTATAAGTCTAAACACCTCATCAATGGCTAACACATCCATAACCATGACTTTAGTTGGCTTGTTCTATACATGATCAATGAGGATGGTGATCAATGTGCTTCATTCTCTCTAAAACCGTAGAATTCCCTCGTGCACGAAATGCTGTTTCTTTGCTTTTCTTGTGAGCTTGGCTTTTTTGCAACTTTTGTGGGAGTTGTAGATCTGTATAAATCAAGTATTAACTAATTGCAATACCACTTATCAATCATTTTTTTTAAATTTACTAAAAACCTTCGTGGAACAAAAGGCCGATCGAATAATGGCATCAACTGCGCTCGTGGGATCATCTCCTTTCTTAGCATTCGGACTTCTTCTTCCTCGATCATCTGGTTTTCGATTTGGTTTTGTAATCAATGTAAATTTTAATATCTATTAAGGGTGGAGATTTAAATATGAGATGGATATTTTAGCAATTCTTGCAAGTTTAATTATATATACATGCCTTTTGTATCCTCTCTATTTGTCTCTTTTGTTGCTCCATTAGATAGAGCTTTGTTGCTACCTGAATATAAACCGTCTACACGTTTAGAGAATCAATCTATAACTACATATGTGTAAGTCATGTGTAGGTTATATTAGACAGATTACTACACCTTACAAATTTAAAAACATTATAAAAAAATTAGTTTAATGGCTTTTTTATGTGTATAAAGCATATGCATTGTACACTTAAGATGTACAAAATTTATAAAATGTTAACCAATGCATAAAAGAAATAACTTTAGTTAGTTTTTTTTTTCTTTGTTCCCGCAGTAATTTAGTGTTCTGTAATAGAAAATAGTTACAAACAAAACTTGGGTTGCTAGATGTCTATAAACCGTCACTAGAACTGACCGAGTAGTTAAAGAAAGCACGTTTAACCGCTCTTTCTTTGGTTTGGAGCTTAACTTCCATAGATTTGGTGTTTTCTTTCGCCATTGTTTGTTGTTTGAAATCCATAGGTTTCATGTTTTCGTTTATTGATGGCTTCATTGGGAGACCCTGCAACTAAATCAACTTTTTAAGGGCGTTAACAATAAAGAAAATTTAACTCGATTATAGTAAGTGTTAGCGATATATATTAGAGAAAAATATATTAGTTATTATTAGTGTACTCCTATAAATAGGTGATAATGATACACAATATGTTACGAGGTTTTCATTATTCATAGTAAACAATTAAAAACTTGTACCGAAGGTTTTGCTTTAATAGGAAGAGAAGCTGGGGGCGATTTTACAGGCCTAGTTGGCGAACGAACATGATCACTGGTGTAGCAAGTGTTCTTCACACACTTTTAACAATAAAAAACGAAGCTAAAACGTGTTAGACGAGGTTAAATGAGTAGATCTTGAAGAAGAAAGAAAGAAGCAAAAGGAAGATATGATGAACTTATAGATGATAATATCAATAACCTTTTGGGCAGTTTTTATTCTTGGGCTTTCCATGACTGTAAATAAGTTAAGTGTATAGTGTAGTGTAGTGTAGTGAAGTTAAGTGAAGTGTGTGTGTGTGTGTTGTTGTTGTGTGTATAGTGTGTGTTTATATATATTGGGTTGGTGTTTGGAGATATGTTGTTATCGGAGTATGTTAGGAAGACCTTTGCTAAATGTTGCTGCTGGAACATCGCCAGCATGTTCAGAAAGTTGCATGCTTTCTTGCACCAAACTTTCTGATGAAACCTATCTCTCTTATCATAAATGTTTTATAACATACACACACAAAAGAATACACTTGGTAAAAGTTTCCAAACTTTTGGTAAACAGCTTGAGCTGAAAATAAGTTTGTTTAATAAATGAGCCTTATATTCACGTACTTATTGAGCTCGAGTAGGTTCACAAACATAAACCAATTCCACTATTTATATTTTTCTTATATTCTTATATATTTAATATTTAATAATAACTATTATTATACATAGAGTTACGATAATAAAATAGTATTATATAATAAAAACCTGATAATTATAAGTATAAACATATATAAGAGCATAGGGTAGGGATCCTAAGAGAACCAACCCCTATTTGAGAACTGAGAGAACCATTCTGGGCCACACATTTCATATAAAGGCAAAAAAAAAAAGTTTTTTTTTTTTTTTTTTTTTTTTTTTGCTTTAATCGCACATTTTTATGCAAGGAAAATTTTTTTTTTTATTTTTTTTGAATTTTTTTTTCATTTATACATATGTGTATATGTCAATTATACATATGTGTATATAGCAATTATACATATGTGTATATAGCATTTTTCAGCTATACATATGTGTATATTTCAGTTATACATATGTGTATATTGCATTATACATATGTGTATAATGCAATTATACACATGTGTATACTGAAAAAAAAAATACAAAAAAAATAAATTTTTTTTTTCTTACATATAAAGCAGCGATTTTTGCAAAAAAAAAAAAAAAAAAAAAAAAAAAAAAAATTTTGCCTTATAGAAATGTATGGCCCAGATTGGTTCTCTCAGTTCTCAATTTAGGGAAAGGTTCTCATTTGAACCAAATCCTAAGAGCATATATAAATGTACAAGCTAATAAATAAAATAAGTATTGCATAATAAACTAGCTGAACTCCAGAAAAACTTGAGCTTGAAAAATCACAAGCCGATCCCGACTTTTAGAGAGAAAATCGAAATGAGTTGATCTTGAGATCGATCTCATATAAATTAAACAAGCCGTGCATGAGTTTAGGCCAACTCCAACCGGTGCTCGACTTGTCATCGAATGATCTTTGTTATGTGTGCAAATATACTCAGAAGTACGTCACTACTAGAAAATTAGTGCTTTCCGATACACTTTTCGTTGCAATGTGTCGTAAACTAGATTTTCCAGCATATTTGTGCAAAAGTTTATGGCAAATGTGTAGCAAAAGAAGTAAAATTAGTCAGTAATAGTAAAATTTTAAAAATATAAATTTTGACACATTTACGAAAAACTGTAAAAAAAATAGGGGTTTTACTAGTGTTTCTATTGTGTCACAAATTTATCAAAAAAATTTAACGGATTATTTCTGAAAGAAATATGTCACAATGTGCAAACTTGATGAAAATAATGATGTTATAAATTTGGTCCTAAAATCACCACACACCTGCCCTTTGTATGATTTGTAGCTACGACCATTTTGTTGGATACACACTACTTAACTACCATAAATCCCCTTTGGAACATCAAAATTCGTAATATACAAATAATACATATTATATATATATTAATTTACAAGTTTGTTATGCATTGTTGGTTGTACTATATGCATTAATGGTTGTACTTATATCTGTTATGGATGTTGGGTTCTCAAAGCACTAAGCCAACCTCTCATTTACACATACTTTCACATATTTCTTATATATAGAGAGAGAAGGGGAGCCCGTGGTGGTTCCTGGAGGCCATACGGCGGCGGCGGCGCTACCAGCGAGTGAACAACTTTAACACGTTAACCGAATGAAAGGGAGTCCCGTGGTGAGGTTAGGACGAGCAAGGGAGTGGAGCAACGGTAGCGTGGTTATCAGTGGTCACAACCGCAGCTCTGGGTTTGCGCCAATGACATAGATGATGATGGTTATAGGAAGCTGGGTGGGGGTGTCATTCGTGAGTTCGGAGGCGGCAACGTTAAGGTCTTTAGGTAGACGTCATCGGCGACTAGGAAGGCGACCGGCCAAATTTCCAATCAGCGACTATGGTGGCTGAGAAACAAAGATCAACCACAGTATATCTAGACCTATCACCGATATGATGACAGATCCGACACCATACAGTATCACCATTCGTATGTAGATATGTATTCCTTTTGTAATCAGTTTTATATGTAGATTTGTATTCTTTTCGTGGGTATAGCACTACATATACTTTGATGGTCACCACCACGAAGACAGATACCGACACTATCGTAGCCTTCGTATTTACAAAGCTAATGTTTCGTGTGTTATAGTCGACCAGTTTAGCCACCGGTTTTAAGCCATCAGTAAACAACTTTATCTCCAAATATTTTAGGTCAGATTATGTCGTGTTCTTTTTCGCTAGATATTGGTTCATCTTTTCTATTAGGAATTTGCAGTAGACCTGATACAACTTTTAAGGTAATAATATTGTATAGGTTTTATTGTGCGCCGCAACGCGCGCAACACAATTCTAGTTATAACTATATTACAAGATATATGGTATTGACCTTTAAGTAAACAAAAATTGGCAATCCGTATTAAATTATTAATGTTCTTTTACGTCATCTATTATCATACTTTATTGCTTATAAATTCAATAATTTTTTTCATGGAAAAACTCACTAAAAACATAACAATAGTTCATATAATCAATTGCTTTTTAAGACAATATCACAAACATGATTATTTCCCCCACCAACCCAATAATAGTTAGTTTATTTATTTTAGCACATCCATTTTATTCTATGCTTACCCTAAGACGGATAGAGTATGACTAGTAAAATATATGGGCAGGTCGGATGATCCTCTTGAAAAACCGTCGATGAAAACCACACCGACGAAAACCTTTACGTCGGTGAAGCTTTGTCGGTATACTAGCTCTATGTTATTTTTGACGGGTATTTTTAACGGATTCACCAACGGTCTATTTACCGATGGATCACAAACTAATTAATTACTTCTTTTTTATATAAGGTATTACTTTAATAATGATTGTTATATTACAAAACTGCAATATGGAGATCCAGGTATGGAGAAAAAAAACAAAACATATCTTTTTTTATTAAAAGCAAAAGTAGTGAAAACACATTATGCAATGCAATGCAATGCTTGTTTTTGAAGCTAGTGTACGTTGAATTAAATCATGTTGTTTGACAACTTTGATTTGCCAACTAAGTAACAATGAAAGCCTAGCTTACCCTTTTCAACTTTGTAGAGTTTAGTAGTCATCTCTTCCATTCAAATACAAACATGTTCTTGTTGGACATATGGTATGTCCAATAGTAATTAAAGTCTAAGTCTATGTAACCCGATCCGGTACGATCCGAAGAGTTACACGTTGGTATACGAATCAGATAAGTTTACGTTTAGGTGGTTTATTATTTGCGAAATAATGAATTGTTTGAACTGGAGGGACTTGATAATAAAATAGTTTATTATTAAAGGAGAGTTTTAATTGTTAAATAAAAGGGGTTATGTGTAAGTTTTATTTTTATAAATAAGGGATTAGAGAGCAAACCCTAATCAAAAGTTTTATAAAATAAAACACCCACCTCCTCTTCCTCTCCCTTGGTCGCCGCCACCACCACTCGGCCACCTCCCTCCGCCGCTGAACAACCGCCGCCGGTCACCCCTTCCTTTTGGTTGGTTCGTGCTCGGTTTGTGATACTTCCTACTAGCGAGGATTCGTTGTAACCCGCGTGTTACAATTCCGGTGTAGTCGTCAAAGGTTGATTACTAAACCCCCTATGGTTGTGATTATTATTTATTTGTTTATACGCGTTTAACCGAGATCCTGACTGGGAATATTTTGTTAATTGGATTAATAAAATTGAATATTATTATATATATATTGATCGCAAAATATATATATATATATATATGTATATATATTTTCGGTTTTGTTAAAATAATAATATTAACCGCTTCCGCTCCGTATATGATACCATAATTCCCATCAGTGGTATCAGAGTCACGGTTACGCGCGTATAGATGGTAAAAGTTATAATTTTGATCTATGTTTTATTTGTCAAAATTTATTTATTTATTTTGACAAAAGATCAAAAGCTTTTAGTTGTTTATGTTTGTGATGTGAATCGAGCCCTAGGTGTTTGACCCTTGTCATGGTGTGTTTGTGATTGGTTTTATTTTTTTTATTGATTTGTATTTTTTTTACGGATATTGGATCCGGTGTAATAGATAGGGTTAGAATAGATTTGTTTTATTTGTATTTCAAATTTATTTGTAATCCTATAAGTACAAGATCAAGACGAAGATAAAAAGGCGAACAGGTTCCATGAAGATAGAGATCTCGGGTCAAGTGGGAGTTATCAAAATAGTTTTGAAACCCTTTTTAGACTAGTTCGTTTCGTTTCTGGCTAAAACGAAACGGGCGACCTGTTAGGGGCTCGATTTGGTTATTTTATTTTATGTTTTGTGGTTGTGTTTTATTTATTGTAATAATCGAGATAACCCAAAAATAAATAATTTTTTCACAATCATGGCAACGGTTTTATTAAAACAAGTTTTATAAAAACCGAAAAGCATATTTAATAAAAGGAGTTTTATTAATATTAAAACAAGTCTTTTCGCCATAATACGACCAACATAGTTTAAATAGGGTATTTAAAACTATACAGTGTCGAGTGTTGAAAGAAGTTTCAATTATCACGAACAATACAAAATTGGATTTTATAAACTATTGTGTGACTCACATCATGCTAACGAGTCAGACAAAATATTTATGGTAAATATTAAAATTAAATCCCAATTTTAAATTGATGTTTTTATGCCACCCTTAACGAGTTAACACTTCTTCTAAGTCGAACCCAAAAGTTAGTGCCAATCCCTGCTCTGGGCGTTGATCATGTAAGAAGGTAATCACCGCGTTTCCTGTGTAACATAGGGTGGTATTACAGTTAACAGTAAAGGACCAAACATCGCTTGTTTATCAAGTGGGCATAGTTGGGGTTAAACATACAACGCTCCTAGCGATAACCCCAAAATGGAGAGTTGTGTAGTGGACACAATTAACAATCGTTGTTTACCTACCTAATCATATTAGTGAACAGTGCTAAGCCAGTTCATTATGTATTGATGAATCGGGGTCTCATCCTATTTAATTTTGCTTTTTGAGTCATAAAATAATTAGGATATTTAAAACATAATATACTAATAAATTAATTTTTTGAACTTTGTAAATGTCAAACGAAAACAGTTCCGCCTCCCAATTTTCTCTCAAGTCCATCTAAGAGAAGGAAAAACTGAACCACTCCAACTTCATGGACTGGCACCGCAACTTGAAAATCGTTCTCAAGGCGGAGAACAAGTTGTATGTTCTTGAAACGCCAGTCCCTAATGAACCCATCAACCAACAATCTGTTGCTTACAGAAACTATGCTAAGCACTTTGATGACTCTATGAAAGTCTCATGTTTGATGTTGGCATCCATGATCCCCGAACTTCAAAGGACCATGGATGACAAGATGGCATATGAGATGAATGAGCACCTAGTGGAAATGTTCCAACAGAAGGCTCGTCATGAGAGGTTTGATGTAATGCGATTGCTTATAACCACTCGTATACAAGAGGGTACATCAGTTAGCGCTCATGTGCTAAAGATGAAGGCATATGTTGATCACTTAGCTCGTCTGGAATCTCCCTTGAGTGATGAGCTGGCTGGGGATATTATCCTCAACTCATTGCCCAAGTCATATGATCAGTTCACTATGAACTACAATATGAATGGGATGGAGAAGACACTTGCAGAGTTGCATCAGATGCTCTAAACTGTTGAGGTAAACATACCTAGCAAAATTGCACCAGTGCTAATGATCAGGGAGGGTCAAGTTAAGAAACCTAACACCAAGAAGAAGGGCAATCAGGGCAAAGGGAAGGGAAATGGCAAAGTTGTTGCCAACAAGAAACCTCTGAAAGATGCCAAATGTTTTCATTGTGATGAAACTGGACACTGGAAGAGGAACTGTGCTAAGTATTTAGCTGAACTGAAGCAAGCCAAGGCTTCTGGAGGAGAGTCCTCAGGTATATATGTTATTGAAATCTTTGCTTTTTCTTGCAAGACATGGGTGTTTGACACAAGATGTGGTTTTCACATTTGTAATGTTTTGCAGGGACTAAGAAAGATTAGAAAGCTGAAACAAGGCGACTTGGAGGTCCATGTTGGCAATGGACAAAGAGTTGAAGTGAAGGCGATAGGAGAATATGTTCTTTTACTTCCTTCTGGTTTAGAACTTGTTTTGAACAATGTTTATTATATTCCTAGTGTGACTAGAAATATTGTTTCATTTTATGCTTTGCGTGGACAAGGTTTTGATTATCGTTTTAATGGTGAATTTATTTCTGCTTATTTTAACAATGTATTTTACTTTGATGCAAAACCCAACAATGGGATCTATGAGATAGAAATCCAAAACGATAACATATTATGCAATATCTCACATAAACGTAATAAGTTGGACTTTAATGATACGTATATGTGGTATTGTAGACTTGGTCACATAAGTGAGAATCGTGTTAAACAACTCAAAATCGCAGGAATCCTATATTCTAAGGGTTCAGAGTCGTTTGGAAAATGCGAATCATGCTTAAGTGGAAAGTTAACAAAAGCACATTTTTCAAATGTTGGATAAAGAGCTAATGATCTGTTAGGACTTTTACATACAGATGTATGTGGTCCATTCAGAACAATGTCAAGACATGGAGAAAGATACTTTGTTACATTTACTGATGATTTCAGTAGATATGGTTATGTTTATCTTATGAAGCATAAACATAAAACTCTTGAAAAGTTCAAGGAGTACCAAAACGAAGTAGAAAATCAGCTAAATAGAACTATTAAAATGCTTCGATCAGATCGAGGTGGTGAATATCTTAGTCAGCAATTCATCGACCATCTAAAGGATTGTGGAATAGTTTCACAACTCACTCCACCTGGAACACCACAACATAATGGTGTGTCTGAGCGGAGAAACCGAACTCTATTATATATGATTCGATCAATGATGTGTCGAACAAACCTTCCAAAATCCTTTTGGAGTTATGCTTTGGAAACTGTCGCAAGACTTGTGAATATAGCTCCAACAAAGAAGGTTGATAAAACGCCTTATGAGATATGGCATGGAAAGAAACCTCATATATCCTATCTTAAAGTCTGGGGATGTAATGCTAATGTCACTCTAGAATCTTCAGATAAATAAGATCCCAGAGGCGAAAAGGTGGTTTTCGTCGGATACGCTAAGAAGATTGGTGTTACCTGTTCTACCACCCCACTGAAAATAGAATTTTCACTAAACGCAGAGGCACTTTCTTGGAAGAAGAGCTTCTGGCGTGAGGGATTGGAGATAACCATGTGGATCTTGAAGAAATTCGAGAACCACAAGTGACTGAACCAGTTGTTCAGACAGAACCAGAAGTAACTAATCCAGTTGTTGAAGTTGAGTCTGAGAGGACTCAAGAAACAACAGGAACACCAAGTGTTCAAAGAAATATTAGGGATCATCGTGCACCTGTAAGGTATGACGATATCTTCATGATTGATGAAGCTGAGCCTACTACTTACAAAGCTGCAATCTTGGATTCGAAATCCAAGCAATGGCAAGAAGCCATGAATGCAGAGTTGCAATCTATGTATGATAACCAAGTCTGGGATTTGGTTGATCTTCTTGCCGAGTATCGGACTGTAGGAAACAAATGGATCTTCAAGAAGAAGACTGACATGGATGGGAATGTGCAAACCTACAAAGCAAGGCTTGTAGCGAAAGGTTTTACTCAGACTCAAGGAATTGATTATGAGGAAACTTTCTCGCCAGTAGCCATGCTTAAGTCTATTAGAATTCTACTTGCCATTGCTGCATATTATGACTATGAGATATGGCAAATGGATGTCAAAACCGCGTTCCTTAATGTCTATATGGTTCAACCTGAAGGTTTTGTCGATCCAAAGAATCCTAATAAGGTGTGCAAGTTGAATAAATCCATCTATGGATTAAAGCAAGCATCTCGCAGCTGGAATCTCCGTTTTGATAAGAAAATCAAAGAGTTTGGTTTTATCAAGAACGAAGATGAACCGTGTGTTTACAAGAAATCTAGTGGGAGCTATATCACTTTTCTTATACTGTATGTAGATGACATACTGATCATTGGAAACAATATCCCTATGCTTAAAGATGTTAAGACCTGGTTGGGTAAATGTTTCGCAATGAAAGCTCTTGGTGAAGCCGCTTATATTCTGGGAATAAAGATTTATAGAGATAGATCAAAGCGGTTATTGGCTTAAGTCAAAGTACATATATTGATAAGGTCATACGACGTTTCTCAATGCAAGACTAAAAAAGGGGGCTCTTGCCCATGGCACATGGAACCATTCTTAGTAGCAAACAGTGTGCAAACACTGAAGAGGAAAATAAGAAAATGGAAAGAGTTCCATATGCTTCTGCTATTGGTTCTATCATGTATGCCATGTTATGTACTAGACCTGATGTCTCGTATGCTCTTAGCATGACGAGTAGATATCAACAGAATCCAGGAGAGAGTCACTGGGCTGCAGTGAAGAACATTCTTAAGTACTTGAGAAGGACTAAGGATATGTTCTTAATATATGGAGGACTGGATGAAGAGCTGTCAGTTAAGTGTTATACTGATGCAACTTTCCAGACTGATCGTGATGATTCAAGATCACCGACGGGATATGTTTTCATTCTGAATGGTGGGGCTATTACCTGGAAGAGCTCTAAGCAAAGTGTGGTTGCTCAATCCACCTGTGAATTAGAATACAATGCCGCATCGGATGCAGCAAAGGAGGCTGCCTGGATGAAGAAGTTCATTACTGATCTAGATGTTGTGCCTAACATAAAGAAACCAATCGAGATACTGTGTGACAACACTGGTGCCATTGCTCTTGCGAAGGAACCAAGGTCACATCAGACCACTAGGCATATACTCAGGAAATTCCACTATATTAGAGAGATAGTAGAGCGTGGAGACATCGTAATAAGGAAAGATCATACAGATCTAAATCTGGCTGACCCCTTTACTAAGCCTTTACCTCAAGCTAAACATGAGGAGCATGCTGGAAAGGTAGGGCTTAGAGTTGCTAGACAGTAGGCATGATCTGTAGTTCGTATTGGTGTTTTATTTTGAACTATGTCAGTTATGTTAAATGTTTATTTGAGTTAATGGGTTAAATGCAAATTTAAATATTTATTAACTGTGTTCATTATTTATATGTTTAAATCCTTGAATAAGAGTATTCTAAATATCCGTAGTCGATCAAATTACATGGGAATGAATTTGAATGTAAGACTATTGTGAATTGAAATGATTGTATTCATGAGATGAATAGCTCAAGGGTTTGAGAATCATAATTCACAGATATCATTAGAGAATGATATTGGATGTAACTCGCTTCAAAACGATCTCCATGGATCTACGTCATGAGATGTTTTGATATTGATATGTTCAATCTGTCCTTTTTCTTAAGGCACATATTAAACTACATTGATCAAGGACTATCTTTGATGTTATCTAACACTGTCCTGAAACATGGGTAGTAATCCGGGTAGCATTGGGAGAAATCCAAGATTAAGTGGGAGTTGTATGACGCTGATGGAATTCTGTACTTCTATAGGAATAGAAGCTTAGACATTCTGGCGCCCTCGTAAACTCAAACTGGTGTAAACGCGAGGCCACGCTCGGACTAATGTAGTTCGTTAGACCATTTTGAATTAAAGACGAGAATATTAGAATGGTTGATCACTATAAGAATGAATGATCCATGTCTTATGATCAACGGATGTCTATACAGAAGAGACTTATTGATAGAATTATCAGGGCTATAGTATCTGGTTAAGTAAAACGTAGCTTGAACACAAAGAACTAGTTGACGACTGTAAAGTGTCATACTGTGTTGGGTGCAGTGTGATGCAGCTAGGCGTCCAACTGTTGGGACAAAGAGGATTGAAGAAACCACCTTTTGATAACCTTAGTCCAAATCATATTCTGCCTAAGTATAGAAGAAACTGCTGAAGAAGAAATCAGGAGTACTGAAGAACAAATTAGCAAAGTACTGAAGAGTTAACCATCAGAAGTTCTGAAGTCTAACCAGACACTACACTGAAGAACTACTGAAGACAAACTACTCATCAGCAGTTTGTCACTCATCAGCACTTTGTCATCAGAAGCTTCTAACCGACTTAGACTTCAGTAGTTTTAGTATTATATTGTTTTGTTAAAGTCTTGATTTCAAGTTTCGATGTACAGACTGTTGTAACCTTATCTTTAGCTTAATATCTTTGTTAAATATCTTAGATTACTTCAGACAACAGTTTAGTATGTTGGTCTATAAATAGATGAGTTTGTTCATCTATTTCATATATATGTGATTTTACTTTGAAATCAATTGAAAACCTTCAAGGCTTTTAACTTATAATCCATTTCACATCTGAGAAACATAAATTGCATTTACTGCTTTATACTTGAACTGCTTTATTGTTTCTCATTAACTGCTCAGTCAAGGGGGAGTAATAACTCCTCTTAAAAGTGATCTTTTAATCTTAGAACACTTATTATTCCGCTGCTTAATAACTCTCATATAAATCTGTAACACATAAGTGTTCACTAAAAGAGGCCACTGATCCAACAATTGGTATCAGAGCACTGGTTAATCTGATCAAATATCAATCTAACAAATTGAGAATCAGACACAGGCTCTTATTGATATCCAATAAAGGATTAAAAGGCTCACTTTTTCATCCATCACTTTAAAGAAGCATTGATAAATCCAAACTTCTTAAAAATGGACCCTCATAATACTGGATCTGCCAACAAGCCTCCTATGTTAGTCAGAAATGAATATAACATATGGTCAAAAAGGTTGGCACACACTATTTCTCAAACAAATACTGGTTGCTGGAGGTCTGTAGTTTTTGGACCTCACAGACCAGTTATTACTGATCCAGAGGGAAAAACTGAGAGACCAAAAGATCCAAAAGACTACACTGAAGAAGATTTCCAAAAGTTTGAGCTAGATGCAAAAGCTTTCTCTATGTTGGCTATGGCTCTCCCAAATGAAATATATGCTGGGCTTTTACATTGTGAAAGTGCCAAAGAGCTGTGGGATTGCCTAAAAGAGCAGTTTGCAGGAACTGCAGAGGTGATAGCCAACATAAGAGAAATCCTGGCTCAACAATATGAAACTTTTACTTACATAGAGGGTGAAAATTTAACACAACAGTTTGAAAGATTTTCTTCACTCATCTCTGAGTTAAAAATTAATAATCAGACCTATTCAAATGAGTCTATGTTACATAGATTTTTAAGGTCTTTACCTTTAAATGGAAAACTTATTCTATAGTCCTCAGAACAAGTTCAGATTTTAACACCCTGAACCTAACAAGGTTACATGGAAAATTACTAACTTTTGAAAGAGAAATCAATCAAAAGAAAAAGTTACAAGAATCTGGTAAAACTGCTGATGACTATACTCCAGGTAGCACAGCCTTATTAGGACATGACTCACCATCTTGTTCTAATAATTTTGGTTCTTTTGACCACATTGACATAACAGCTGGGATCTCATCAGATGGATCTTTCCCAGCTTATGACAATGATGAACTAAGTCAAACTGCTGACAACATGTGTTTCATCATGGATGATTTAAAATATTTTAGCAGTGATGACTTGGAAGAAATGGAGATATTACACCAACTGGCCTTGTTAAGCTTAAAAACTAACAAATTTTACAAAAGGTCAGGAAGGAAATTTCCAGGACTTAACAATTCAACAAAAGTTGGTTTTGACAAATCTAAACTTAGATGTCATAAGTGTCAAAAGTTGGGACACTTTGCTAGAGAGTGTAGAAGCTCTAGCTACAACCAACCCATGTCTGGAAATCAATTTAACCCCTCTTATAATAGGAATAATGGAACTCAAGGGAGTGCTCATTTTGTACAGGCACAAGCTCCACAAGTCCAATATGTGCCACAAGTACAATATGTCCAGATGCCTGCTCAACAACAACAGCAGCTGATGCCTCCTTTTCCAACTGCTCAACAACCTGCACAAACTCAACAACCCCCTCAGCAACAAAGCCTATTTACATCAGGGTATGTTGACTGGAGCAGTCTTCCTTATGACACATTTGAATGCAGTCAGGATGCAGACAATAAAGTCTATGATGTCAACTGGGGAGAACCTGATAATGGCAGAAAGAACTTTGCCTTAATGGCTTTTGAAGGATATTCTTCAAATTCTGCACTCACTCAGGTATCACAACAGTCTCTTTTAAAGCTTTGCTCTAAATCTTGCAAAGAATCTTTTGCTTTAATAACAGAAACAAATGTGCATTTACAAGGCAAATCTAATGATATGGAAAGAAAATACACACAAGCACAAATGAAGTGTGATTTAGAAAGAAAAATTGCTTTGAAAAATAAAGAAATTTCTAAATTGACTGATAAATCCATAGAAACCCAAGCACAAATTAAAACAATGATAGACAACCTAGGAAATGTCAGACAAGAGCTTGCTGACACCAAGGTTGATTGTGAAAAATGGGTTGAGTCTTGTAAAGGGTACCAAATGCTGCTTAACAAACAAACTGCAGCAAATGTTAAGTTTGGCATTGGGTATACCCACACTGAATCACCAACAGATTTCACCCACAAAACTGATAATGATGGGATGAAATTGATTCAAACTTCTGACATGGAGGAATGCACATCCTACCATCAGAACTTTCTCAAAAAGGAAAGTACTGCAGAAGTTAAAACAACTGACAATAAGCCATCAGTAGTTTCAACTACATCAGGAGTTGAGATCCTGAAAACTGCTGATGACCTATTTCAAAATGCTGAGATTGTCAGTAAATTGCCTTCCAACTCTCTTGACTTATCTAAAAAGAAAGAGAAGGCAAAAGCATGTGAAATATGTGGTCTGTTTAACCACATAACTGAACTTTGTAGATATAGAAAGGTAAATCAGTTAAACAAGCAAAGACAACAACTGATTGTGGGAAAACAGATAAAGCAAAATTTTGAAAATACTTTCTTTCCCAACAAACAACAATCAAACAAAAACCTTTCTAAGAAGAAGCTTTTATCTCAACAAAAGTCTTCTTCTCAAAGTTCATCTTCAGAAGGTACACCTAACTCATCAGTAGTTTCACAAACTACTGAAGTTAAAGATTTGATAAACCTGGTTAAACTTCTGATGACCAAAGTTGATGGTGGACACCAAAAAGAACCCACCATTGTTCTTAATGACAAATCCATTGCCAAAAAGACATGGATTTCTAAAATTGGTCCACAACAAGCTGCACCTGTTCTCAAGAGCAAACCCAAAGCCAAACTGGCTTGGGTTGCCAAAACTAACTAATTTGCTATCTTGTGCAGAGGGTCTCCAGAGG
This sequence comes from Ambrosia artemisiifolia, assembly GCA_032199755.1. Taxonomy (NCBI): domain Eukaryota; kingdom Viridiplantae; phylum Streptophyta; class Magnoliopsida; order Asterales; family Asteraceae; genus Ambrosia; species Ambrosia artemisiifolia. Next base: position 28,003,548 of record CM063529.1, on the reverse strand, counting down.
TTTGAATAGCATATGGTATGTTGATAGTGGAGGCTCAATGCACATGACTGGATGCAGATACCTGATAAACAATTTTATCAGTCAAAGAGAAGGATCTGTGTCCTTTGGGAACAATGCCAAGGGATATGTGCTAGGATATGGCAATGTATCCTCAGGCAAAATGCAGTTTGACAAGGTCAATCTGGTTGAAAACCTTGAGTACAACTTGTTGAGTGTCTCACAAATGTGTCACAAAGGATATTCTTCCTTTTTGAGAATCCGGTTACGGACCGAACTCGCGGATCGATTACGCGTAACAACTCGTTTCAGACGGGATGATCGAGACGAGACAGAAAATATACGATAACAACGTCATCACAGATTCGTATTACTACAGAAACGGTTACAGACACTGTCATCAGTAGGATAAACATCAATCTCGTGGCCGGGGGAGGTTGGGCATAACCTCCCCCTTGAGAGCATTCAAAGCATAAGCTCAAATCACCAAATGATAACAAACACATGAGATTGCTATTTATAGTACAAAACCCAGTTTCAGGTTCGCCCAGTTGATATGGACGAATGTGGAGCATTTCCACATTCGCCCATTTGTAATGGTCGAATGTGGAAAGCTTCCACATTCGCCCCATATGGATAGGTCGAACTTGGCTTGTGTTTTGTCCTATATTTTACAAATGCGTCAGATCCATAAAATGCCCTTATGGATCACCACAATCTCATGTAACACTATACCTAGACTCAACCCTAGTCTATTCGACAGTGACGTCCACAGAAAGTGCATCAACAATCTCCCCCTTGGACGTTGCTGGCGAATCCACAAAAACTCTTGCACATCAACAGTCAGAAACACAGTTCTCCCCCTCAATACATGCACCATTGCATTGAGTTAGAAATACAATATCCTTCGTGAACCGACCAAGTAATGCACTACGGACCCTCAGCATCAATACGCAGGAAGTCAGCTAGACCACGTATATCATTTGCTCCAGATCACCTAGTTACGCCAATGTGAAGTCGACAAAGTAATGCACTGCAGTCTCGTAGCATCAGTACCCAGGAATGTCATCTTGACCAAGTACATCACGCGCAATCCAACTAGCCTGATAAGACCCCTACTAGAAGGATTCCATACTGACCGATCAGATATTCAACATAACACGTAGATACCACCACTAATTTACGTCTCATATCTGCACTTAACCTTTGCATCACCCTACACACCAACTGGAGAAGTCTAACTGTCAGTACCCAATTAAACATCTCAAATGTGACTATGTGCAAAACAATCCACTCGAACATTAGTATTTCTATGAAATTCTTCATCTGTGCTGACTGTGATTGCATTAACACATTCTTCTCTTCACATTCATCTCTTTTCCTAGCATCTTCAGTCAATGATTGTTGAAGTATCAGACACATCATTACATCAACAATCTCCCCCTTGACTGATGCTTCATCAAGTTTCTCTGAGATCCCGTATGATAAATCAATCATGTTCTTGAGTAACTTCATCTGTTCGGCAGAATACAAGCCGTAGACGAGTGGATCAAGCCATCAAAAGTTTTCAGCACTTGAAACTTTCGTTGAACCTACGTGCCTCATGACTCCTCCTAGGATACCTCATTACTTTCAGAACATTGAAATCTCAGACTTGATTTCCTTCTTCTTAACAACTCTTCAGAACAAGTTCCTTCAAACATACAGGAACTGGGTTGACTGTTCTCTTCATGCGGAATAAAATCTGTTCTGTTTTTGGCCCAAAATAGTCATTTGAATCTGATTATCATATTATTGATTCTCATGACTACCCCACATTAAAACTGTTTCATCATCATCAATTCTTCAACAAAATCGGGTAAACCTCATCACCATTCTTCCGAAAATCTTCAAAAAATACCATAACCAAATTTTCGATAGAAAATTTTCGAAATTTTTTAGGCACTAAAATTCTACATTCGCCCCTGGTACTCCTACATTCGCCCAGTTTTACTGACCCGAAGGTAGAATAGTAACCAGAATGTAAAATAATACTTGACCCTTTCCACATTCGCCCAAAAATTTCACCTTCGTCCACTATGATTCCACGTTCGCCCGCCCGACGAACCGAATGTGAAATCTGTCACCCGAATGTGAAAATTGTCATAACACAATTCCAGGTTCGCCCAAATCTTCTCCACTTTCGTCCAAAAACTGTTACCTTCGCCCAGTAACATTTCACATTCGCCCACCCGACTCTCTAAAAGGGGCGAATGTGCAGACTGCATGTGTTCTTGATCAAAATTTTCTTCGAATCAGTCCATAATCACTCCAATTCTTTGAATCTGATGATGAAACTTGTTCAGAAAGGTGCGGAAATGAAAACCTAACCCTCGAATTCACAAAAACATGGAAAAATCACATGATTTTGGGTCCAATTAAGAATCTAGGGTTTCTAGGGTTTCAACCTTTCAATTATAATCTGATTTTAACGTCTGAAAACAGTAAAAACGAGCTGTGATTGATTCAAACGACTGTTAGATCGTTCAAATCGGTACCACGGCTCTGATACCAACTGAGAATCCGGTTACGGACCGAACTCGCGGATCGATTACGCGTAACAACTCGTTTCAGACGGGATGATCGAGACGAGACAGAAAATATACGATAACAACGTCATCACAGATTCGTATTACTACAGAAACGGTTACAGACACTGTCATCAGTAGGATAAACATCAATCTCGTGGCCGGGGGAGGTTGGGCATAACCTCCCCCTTGAGAGCATTCAAAGCATAAGCTCAAATCACCAAATGATAACAAACACATGAGATTGCTATTTATAGTACAAAACCCAGTTTCAGGTTCGCCCAGTTGATATGGACGAATGTGGAGCATTTCCACATTCGCCCATTTGTAATGGTCGAATGTGGAAAGCTTCCACATTCGCCCCATATGGATAGGTCGAACTTGGCTTGTGTTTTGTCCTATATTTTACAAATGCGTCAGATCCATAAAATGCCCTTATGGATCACCACAATCTCATGTAACACTATACCTAGACTCAACCCTAGTCTATTCGACAGTGACGTCCACAGAAAGTGCATCAACACTTTTTCACCAAAACAGCATGCAAGATCATATCACCAGAAGGCCAGAAGTTGATAGAGAAGATCATAGAAGATCATACTTTGCTGATTGCCAAAAGGTGTGGCAATGTCTATGCAGTGGACCTTGAGAAAGACAAAGTATTGAACAAAACTGCATGTTTCTTCTCAAAGGCATCAACTTCAGAAAATGATCTCTGGCACAGGAGACTTGGCCATGTGAACTTTAAAACCATCAATAAAGTCACTAAAATGGGCTTGGTCAGGGGTCTACCTTTAAAGGAATATCAGTGCAAAGAACACTGTGTTTCCTGTCTTAAAGGTAAACAGCATAAGTCCTCCTATAAGTCTATTGAAGAATCTAAAACAACTGCATGTCTTCAACTACTCCATATGGACTTATTTGGACCAGTCAAGATTATGAGCCTTGGTAAGAAGAAGTACTGCTTGGTCATCATTGATGACTACTCAAGATTCACATGGGTCTTCTTCTTATATTCCAAGGATGAGGCAGCTGAAATCCTCAAGTTCTTCATTCTACAAGTTGAGAAGCAATATTCTCTTTCTGTCAAAGTCATCAGGAGTGACAATGGGACAGAGTTCAGGAACAAAACTCTGGATGAATTCTGCCTGTCTAAAGGGATTGTTAGACAGTTCAGCATTCCCAGAACTCCTGAACAAAATGGTGTGGTAGAAAGGAAGAACAGAACCTTAATAGAAGCAGCTAGAACAATGTTAGCTGATTCAGGCCTACCTTTGTATTTTTGGGCTGAAGCAGTCAACACAGCTTGTTATGTTCAGAATAGAGTTCTTATCAACAAGAGACATACCAAGACTGCCTATGAAATTCTTCATGGCATAAAGCCCCTTATCTCCTTCTTCAGGGCTTTTGGATGTCAATATTTTATCCTCAACATCAAAGACTCTATCTCAAAATTTGCTGCAAAAGTTGATACAGGTTATTTTCTTGGTTATTCTCCTTCGAGAAAAGCTTATAAAGTTTTTAATTCAAGAACCAAGATAGTAGAAGAAACACTGGATGTCAAGTTCAATGAATCAAAACACACTCTCATTCCAGCAAATCCTGCTGAATTATTTGATCTTGATAACTTTCATTTCGGACCTGAAAAGACTGTTGAATCATCCAAACCTCCTCAAAATGGTTTTCAAGGATTTGAAGATGATAGTCCTACACCATGGACTCCAAACACAGTCAGAAGATCAACTTTTAAACCTTCAGAAGTTTCAAAAGCTTCAACTTCAGGAACTACTGATGAACATTTTGAAAGTACTGATTCAGCTGAACCTAAAACTCCTGAACCTCAAACAACAGCTGAACCAGATATTATCAATCTTAGTGGTTTATTTGAAGAACCAGTAGAGCCATCCTCTAGTACAGGTCTACAACAACTGATTGAACACAAGGATCATCCATTGGATCAAATCATGGGTGATATTGCCTCAGGGGTACTTACAAGAAACCAGCTTTCCAACTTTTGCTTCTTCTCAGCATTCATCTCTCAGTTGGAACCAAAGAAATATCAAGAAGCCCTCAAAGACAACAATTGGGTGCAAGCAATGCAAGAAGAGTTGCTTCAGTTCAAGAAACAACAGGTTTGGGAAATCTGTCCCTTACCTCAAGACAAGCAACCAATTGGAACAAGATGGGTCTTCAGAAACAAATCAGATGAGGCTGGCATGATCATCAAGAACAAAGCAAGATTGGTGGTACAAGGTTATTCTCAAGAGGAAGGAATTGATTATGATGAAACCTTTGCACCAGTTGCAAGACTTGAAGCTATCAGGTTATTTTTAGCTTATGCAATTTCCAACAAAATTAAAGTTTATCAAATGGATGTCAAGAGTGCATTTTTGTATGGAAAAATAAAAGAAGAAGTGTATGTCTGTCAACCTCCAGGGTTTGAGGATCCTTCTCATCCTGACTGGGTTTACAGACTTGACAAAGCTCTTTATGGGCTAAAACAGGCTCCAAGAGCCTGGTATGAAACACTCTCAAACTTTTTACTTAAGAATCACTTCTCAAGGGGATCCATTGATAAAACTCTTTTCATAAAACATGTTGGAAATCATGTCTTACTGGTTCAAATTTATGTTGATGATATCATTTTTGGTTCAACAAACTCAAAACTGTGTGAAGATTTTAAGAAACTCATGCAATCAAAATTTGAAATGAGTACAATGGGAGAATTGCAGTACTTTTTGGGATTGCAAATCAAGCAACAATCAAATGTAACATTTATACATCAATCAAAATATGTTAAAGAATTATTAAACGAATTTTCTTTACAAGACTGTAAATCATGTTCCACTCCCATGACACCAATCACACAAGTTGAACCAGATGATCAAGGGAAACATATTGATCAAACCATGTATAGATGTATGATAGGTTCTCTTTTGTATTTAACTGCTTCTAAACCAGATATTATGTTCTCAACTTTTGTCTGTGCTAGATACCAATCTGCACCAAGAGAATCACACCTAATTGCAGTCAAAAGAATCTTCAGATATCTGAAAGGAACTCCTACTTTAGGAATTTGGTATCCTGCTTCAAGCAATACCAAGTTAACAGCTTTTTCAGATAGTGACTATGCAGGGTGCAAGATGTCAAGAAAATCAACATCTGGTGGTTGTCAATTTTTAGGAAACTGTCTGGTGTCCTGGCAATCAAAGAAACAAACATCTGTGGCAACTTCAACAGCTGAAGCTGCATACATTGCTGCTGCAAGCTGTACTTCACAGATACAATGGCTCCAATATCAACTGCTTGATTATGGAATCAAAGAGACCAAGACTCCACTTTTAGTAGACAGCAAATCTGCCATTAGCATCATTCAAAATCCTGTTCAGTTTTCAAAAACTAAACATATTGAAATCAGGTATCATTTCATAAGAGATTGCTATGAAAAAGGCAAGATTGAGGTGAAGCATGTCACAACTGCTAATCAAATAGCTGACATTTTCACCAAACCCCTTGATTCAACCACTTTTCAGAGGTTAGTATCCATGCTTGGGATGTTAAATTTGGAAGAAAATCTGTAAGTGTTTCACTTTTTAGTTCTGCACATATTTTATTTTTCACTTACATACTTATCTGTCTCAAAACCTCTGATGAACGATTTTTGAGAGAAACTACTGATGAACATCAAAATGGGAAATTTTTAAAATGGAAATAACTACTGATGATAATCAGAAGTTATTTAAGTGTTTTAAAAGTCATTCTCATCAGCAGTTGAAAGTGCTGAAGAGATGACCAAAACCACTGATGAAGAAACCTTCTTCATCAGCAGTTTCATTAAAAAGGGTAAAACAGACTTTTCACTCATCAGAAGTTTGACCTAGTCGGTTAAAAACTTCTGATAAATACCTTTTTCAAACACTTATCCATTCAAAAAGCAAAATTCCCTCTCTCTCTCTCAAAGTAAAACCAAAACCCCCTCTCTAACCTAAAAATACTGTTCGATCAAAACAACCATGGCTCTCGTTCTAAAACAGGGACATAATCAAAGAGGCTACTTTGAGAAAGATGAAGCCTGGTCCCAGTATGATGAAATGATTGATCTCATCATGAAATCCCAATATTATGAAGCTTTCACCATTGATCCTCCCATACATGAAGAAACTCTCAATGAGTTATGGGCTAATACAGAGACGGTGACTGTTAATAATGAAGTGATTTCCCTCAAATCTTCAATTCAAGGGAAATTGATGGCCATATCACCAGAAACTCTAAGCATAAGACTTGGTTTGAAGGATTCTAATGCTCCTGAGCACATCTCAAATTCTGACATCCATCTGACCATGACAGAATGTGGCTATCAAGGTACTTTAGCACAAGCTACAGTTTATAAGAAATATTTTGACCCAAAATATAAACTGTTATTTCATTATATCATTATGTGCTTAAGTCCAAAAACTGGGTCTATTGATCAGATGCCTTCTACGTTTCAACCAATTTTTCATTCAATAATAAATGAAACACCTTTCAAGGCATCAAAACTGTTTTTCAATAAGTTGGTTCTGCACCATCAAAATGATAAAAAGAAGTTTTTACTGTACCCAAGATTTGTTATGCAATGCATAATCAAAGAACTTGGAGAGGGAGTACTTGTGGGTGAGTCAACAACTTTAAATCCACTAATTTCACAAGTATTCTCTAGGCACAATAAACCAGCACTTTTGCTAGAAGATGACCAAAGGAAAGAACAACCAATCCCTGAGGAACCCACATCTTCCAAACCCAAAACAAAGAAGTCCAAAAAGCCTAAACAGCAAAAACAAAAACCAACCAAACCTAAGAAAAAGACAGTTCAGGAAGTGGAGATCCCTGAAACTGCTGATGTGCAATCTGCACTTGATAAGGATGTGGCTGAAACATCCTCTCAGCACACACCTTCTCCACCTCCTAAAAGAAAACCTGTTACAGTGATTTTCAAAAGAAAAAGATTTAAAAAGGCTGTAACTACTGACCCAACCTTTGAAACTGCTGAACCTGAACCTGAACCTGAACAAACTACTGAACACCTACCCCTTACAACTACTGAACCTGAACCCTCACACACAACCATTGAAATAGCCCAACTTCTCTCAGGACTAAAAGGATCCCATCCAACACATGTCACTCCCCCAGCAACACATCAAATTGGGGAGATGCCTTCAACACTTGACATGGATGTGGACCTTGTTAGCCCAAACCAGGGAGATGAGGATGGACCAGAGTTTATAAGCCCAAACTTAGAAACTCTTGGTACTTTTGAGGCTGCTACTACTCATTTATCACCCAGTGGTGAACCTGAGGATAGTAGTAACATAAATAAGACCTCAAATTTGGCAACTACTGATGAAGGCCTAGTGCCTGAAGTAGGAAAACCTCAGTTCCAAGAAAAAGAGGTTCATGAGAAAACTAGTTTGGTGCTAGCTCATGATACAACTGATCCTGCCCTCTCTTAGGACACTATCAGGGATTCAGATGATTCCATTAGTTTGGATGATGAATCAAACATTCCACAGAAAGAATTGACGGTTGATGTTGAAGATCCTGTATCTAAGGTCTCCAAGCTCAAGAAGCTGGTCACCAAGGATCAGGTTAAAGACCACTTAGCCCAACATTCCACAAAAGTGGCATCTTCAGAGAAATATGAAGATCACCCAAAAACAGCCCCTTCACAAAAACAACCTACCCAATTCACTGGGCTATCAAGCATAGACTTGAACCAGCTATGCAGCCCAGATGGTCCCCTGTTCCAGACAATGAAGGATATTATAACTGCTCAACTCAAGACCTTTACAACTGCTTGGGAGTTGAAAGCCAACAACCAATTTGGGTTGATAAATTCAAGACTTGCTGAGCTAAACAAGAAGATGGATCAAACTCAAGATCAGCTAGCAAGATTGTCTGCTGCAACTTCTCACTCTCTAAGGCTTCCAGAAGTGGATGAAGCCAAAAAGGGGGAGAAGATTAAGGAACCAACACCTGAAGTTACTATCAGAGAAAATCCTGAAGCTGAAAAGCCAATTCAAAGACCAGGAAAGGAAATATTTTAGGAGTTCTCATCATCAAAGGCAACTGAAGAAACTGCTGATCCTACTTATCAAACTGCTGAAGACAATCCTTCAGTAGTTGTGAAGACAGACAAACCATCAGAAGTTTCATCTTCCAAACCAACACAAGAAGCTTCTAAGGCACCTGAAAGAGAACCAGCTTCCATTCCTATGCCAACTACAACTTCCACAACTCTTTTAAACCCTACTCCTATTGCCATGTCAAAAGAATTATTGGAGAAGAGTTTGAAAGAGGCACAAAAGAAGGCTAAGGAAGACAAAGTGTGGAACAGCCTGGAAGCTAGAGATGATTTGAACTATCAAGAGAAACTGATCAAGTATCAAGAGAAGCTTGATGAACTTGAGGCTGGAGAAAGAGCACTTGAAGCTGCTGTTAAGGAAGACAAAAGGGCACAGCTAATTGCATTCATAACCAAGAACTCCAAATCAAAACAAGTTGCTCTAAAAAGACTCTCTACTGAAGAACTTACAAGAAGAGCCCAAATGCTATCTGATAGATTGGCAACAGAGAAAGAGAGGAAAGCCAAAAGAGCAGAGATTGTAGAAGAACTTGTGGCAAATGGCTATGGTTCAAAGGCCTCAGTATCAAAGTGGAAAGAACAAACTCTGTATGAAACATACAAGAAGTTTAAGGCCAGTAAAGCTGCAGAGCCAGAAAGATTTGAAACTCCTGAAGTCCAACCAACTTCAATCATTAGGAGATCTTCTGGTGCATTAAGAAAGCCAGCTGCAAAGAGAAAAGCAGAGGGAGAACCCATTGTGAAGACTGATTTCAAGATGGTACTCTTGGAAGGAAATCAGTTGGTACATGGAGATTTTGATGTAGAAGAAAAACCCTTGCTTACACAATTCAGAGATAAAGCTACCTATGCCTATCAACTACAACAGTCCATTCAAGAGAAGTCACATACAAGAGTTGTAACAGAACATCACTTGCCTAACATGCCTATTCAAAGTGGTGTTAACTTACAAGGTAGTCAAGAATCTCACCTGAGAGTCACTGAAGTAGAAGACATTCCACAATCATCCTCAGGTTTACCCCAGGAAACAGGCTTGGTTTCCTATGCCTCTGACTTTGACAGGTCAAAGGTAAACATAATCAAATGGTCTTTTACTGATTCCAACTCAGTACTAGTGACCAGGAGAGATCGTTCAAGTAAGGTCTACAAAAACTCAAAGGAGATGAGTGTTTTATCTTCCAAAGACCTTCTTACAATTCAACATCTTACACCAGAATTAGGATCTCTCACTGAGCAACAAAGATGTACTCTTACTACCTGGATGACAGCAGAAATCTGGAGGATACTAGAAGAGAGAAAGGATCAACAATACAGATTGGATAAGGTTTTGGCTTCATCAATCCAGGGGGAGATTGTTGGGACAAAGAGGATTGAAGAAACCACCTTTTGATAACCTTAGTCCAAATCATATTCTGCCTAAGTATAGAAGAAACTGCTGAAGAAGAAATCAGAAGTACTGAAGAACAAATTAGCAAAGTACTGAAGAGTTAACCATCAGAAGTTCTAAAGTCTAACCAGACACTACACTGAAGAACTACTGAAGACAAACTACTCATCAGCAGTTTGTCACTCATCAGCACTTTGTCATCAGAAGCTTCTAACCGACTTAGACTTCAGTAGTTTTAGTATTATATTGTTTTGTTAAAGTCTTGATTTCAAGTTTCGATGTACAGACTGTTGTAACCTTATCTTTAGCTTAATATCTTTGTTAAATATCTTAGATTACTTCAGACAACAGTTTAGTATGTTGGTCTATAAATAGATGAGTTTGTTCATCTATTTCATATATATGTGATTTTACTTTGAAATCAATTGAAAACCTTCAAGGCTTTTAACTTATAATCCATTTCACATCTGAGAAACATAAATTGCATTTACTGCTTTATACTTGAACTGCTTTATTGTTTCTCATTAACTGCTCAGTCAAGGGGGAGTAATAACTCCTCTTAAAAGTGATCTTTTAATCTTAGAACACTTATTATTCCGCTGCTTAATAACTCTCATATAAATCTGTAACACATAAGTGTTCACTAAAAGAGGCCACTGATCCAACACCAACTCTGCACACATTGACTCATTTAATTAAAATCGTCCAAGTGGGAGATTGTTGGACATGTGATATGTCCGATAGTAATTAAAGTCGAAGTCTATGTAACCCGACCCGATACGATCCGAAGAGTTACACATTGGTACACGAATCAGATAAGTTTACGTTTAGGTGGTTTATTATTTGTAAAATAATGAATTGTTTGAACTGGAGGGACTTGATAATAAAATAGTTTATTATTAAAGGAGAGTTTTAATTGTTAAATAAAAGGGGTTATGTGTAAGTTTTATTTTTATAAATAAGGGATTAGAGATCAAACCCTAATCAAAAGTTTTATAAAATAAAACACCCACCTCCACTTCCTCTCCCTTGGTCGCCGCCACCACCACTCGGCCTCCTCCCTCCGCCGCTGAACAACCGCCAACGGTCACCCCTTCCTTTTGGTTGGTTCGTGCTCGGTTCGTGATACTTCCTACTAGCGAGGATTCGTTGTAACCCGCGTGTAACAATTCCGGTGTAGTCGTCAAAAGTTGATTACTAAACCCCCTGTGGTTGTGATTATGATTTATTTGTTTATACGCGTTTAATCGAGATCCTGACTGGGAATATTTTGTTAATTGGATTAATAAAATTGAATATTATTATATATATTGATCGCAAAAAATATATATATATGTATATATATTTTCGGTTTTGTTAAAATAATAATATTAATCGCTTTCGCTCCGTATATGATACCATGATTCCCAACAGTTCTCTCAAAAACTCATCTTTGCTTGTAAAATCTTCTTGGTATGAGAGCAAGAATTAATAGTGAGTTGAAGTTTTGTTGTATTCCTTTTTTTTAACAACAAAACACTTTATATTTATATATAAAGAGTCAGCAAGCGGCTGGAATACAAACAAACGGAAACCCCAAAAAAGAGAAAGCACAACCCCAAACACAGCCTTACGAATACAAGGAAACATAAAAAACGAGCCAGGTATCCCAGGAAAGATTCTTGATCCGCGAGCGCGAGCCGACCCACAAAAAAGCATCCTCTTTGACTTGATCCATCGTCACACGAGGAGGGATAAATTTACCCTCAAACACCTTAGCATTACGCGCTATCCAAATCCTCCAAATGGTGGCACAAGCGATGGTATGGACCATCCGTTTCCAAGTTTTGGATCCGGGGCTGCTGAAGAAGGAGTCCAGGAGATCTTTGACAGACGAAGCCTGGACTGGAAAGGGGATACGGACCCACACGAAGATATGCCACCATATGATCTTGGCCAGCAGACAGTTAACAAACACATGAGCTGGGTCTTCATCATGCATCCCACAGCGATCACACCTAGAGATCAGGTTAGACATACCCCTAGCGATCAGTTCATTTTTAGCCGCAACCCTCCCAAGAATCGCCCTCCAAACCAAAATTTTGCTCTTAGGCGTCGCCCATGAATTCCAGCGATAAACCGCCCCATAAGAGTTTATATTCGCAGCAGCCATAATCTCCTGCCTAACAGCCTTAACAGAGAACTGGACGCCAAAATTATTAGCCCAAGACCAGCAGTCAACACCCCCAACAATAGAAAACTGACCCAGTAGCAAGCGTAGATCAATAGCTTGAGGGGAATCACACCTGCCAGCGAACCAATCCCAATCCCAGTCCCACCCGAATCGATCACCCCTGCAGACCCACATATCAGCCACCAAGGCAAACTTGTCAGCCGCCATCCTGAACAAATCTGAAAACAGAAGACGCAGTGGTTCACGAGCAATCCAGGGGTCTATGCAGAAGCGAGTCGAGGTACCATCGCCCACTTTGACCTGCACTTTATCTTGTAAACGAATTCCGAGTTTGAACAATCTAACCTCCACACCGCAAATATCTTTCCAAACTCCAACCAGAGTCTTTTTCAGCGGAACCAATTTGAAGGAAGAGGCCGAATGATGAATACATGCTACAACCCTTGCCCACAGTTGATGAGGATCGGCTTAAATTTCCACCACCACTTGGCTAGCATAGCTAGGTTAAAGTCTTCAATACCGCCTGCACCAAGCCCACCATCTTTCTTAGACTTAATCAACCTATCCCAGCGTATCCACCGAAGCTTAACTCTAGACCCCGTCCTCCCCCACACGAAGTCACGTCGCAACCCTTCCAACTTGTGAATGAAAACTTTAGGAGCCGGGAAAAGGGATAAGAAGTATGACGGGAGGTTGCCAAGCACCGCCTTGGCCAGAGTCACCCTACCCGCCAAGGAAAGATTATGTGATACCCCATAATTTCAGGTTAACACTTTAACTAGACTCTAGTTACTTGCACATACTTTTCATGCATTCTGATTAACTAAGGTTAGTTAGGATGAGTTTACGTTACACAGTTATAGGTTAATAACTGCATGAAATGGTAATTCGGGGAATTACCGGACTACGTACACAAGTAGGTAACCCGGAACATTGGTGACTTGGTGAAATGTGATTATTATAAACTTACATGTTGATATTATGTGCCATTATGTGAATTTATGTGATCATACGTTAACGGATCGGTAACCAGGACGGGACGGACCGGGGTCCAGATATGTGTGACGAACGTTTAGGTGCCTTTTGAATATTAATATTTGGAATACTGATATTGTAAAGTGGTTAGTGTTGTAGAATAAATAAAAATAAAATTCTGAATTTTGATTATTCCCCCGCGGTCCGCGATGGGGTTTAATATAACTGGGAATTTATGAAACTCGGGCGGACCGCGCCAGGAATTAAAAACTTCCCCGTGGTCCGTGACAGAGTCAAAAACGTGGAAAACAAGTTTAGGCCTCTTTAAAACGACCTTAACCCCATGCAACCTCATAACCATAACCCTAATCGCCCAAATCACCTGGTTTACGAAAATTAAAACCCCTAGTACCTGCTAAGGCTTAAGAACATCATTCGGGAGGCTTGGAGAGCATTCGGTTGGTGATCTTGAGGTGCTTTCGGTATACTTTCAACTCTAGCATGTTTTAATCCCTTCTATTATGTTTTTAAACATCATAATCATGTTTGTCCAGATCTGAAACATGTTTATAAAAGTTAAAACTTGGTTTTTGTAAAGTTTAAAAAGATTAATCATGTTGTATGCATTGGATGTTATGTGTTTTGCATGATTTCACATGTTCTTGATGTTGTAGACTATTAGGGTTGATGAATGGTAGTATAAACATGTATATTGCTAGGTTATGATCAGATAATGTCTTATAAATGTTGTAGAATGTTTATTTGGTGTTGTTGATTGATAATATGCAACTAGGGTTCAATATAATTGATGTTATTGCATGATTGAAACTTGGACAGAATCTGAAAGTTAACTTGTAGGGTCTGTTACATGGGCTAAAAGCCATTGTTTTGATTTATTCTTTGCATGGTTGTAATGTACATGGTCTTAGCTTTTCGTAATGGGCAAAATCGTCCGATTTGGACTTCGTTTGATTAGTTTTTGTAATTATATTTGATACGAGGTCATATCAGATTTTCGGAGTTGTAAATTGGGTCAACTTTAAACGGTCATAACTTGATTTTTACAAAGAGTTAAGCTTTGAAATTTGGACAGTAGGTCGAAATTGGAAAAACTCGGCCTTTCCAAGTGGATTCACCCCGTTTGGGTGAATACACAATTTTTGGGAATTTTTCTACTAAACTGACCTGTTGAGGAAGTTTTCTGGACATAGCTGTGTTGTACGAATTTTAATAATTTTTGTGTTTGGTTTTAAGAAAAAAAAATATGGGTTAGCAACCGAATCCCAATGAATACTCAGTAAACATTTGGGACTTTAATTCATTCGTTAAGTATTTTAAATAAATCATTTTTCACAGCGCACAATCTGCCCTAAAAACGCAAATTGTGTATGGGGTCTTTATGTGACTATTTGGAGTCTTATATGGTATGCAATTGACATGAACTTGCTTGGACACTTGTATGAGATGTATTTGAGATACTAGACTGATAATAATCACTATGATCACCAACGGGTTACGTAGGACTTACTTGTGCATGTAGAGTCTTTAGATGTCGCTACACGGTTTTGAACATTCAAACGTCTTGGACAAACCGGTTATATGGTGTATTAATTATACACATATACTCACTTAGTAATACTTGTAATAGGGAGTCGGTAGCACCCTATTGTTTGGAGTTTGGATATTTTTGCTTGCAACCTAAGGTGAGTTTCACTACTTTTTCTCGAAAGCATGCGTCTCGGGTTTGAGACAACTTTGGTAAACGTTTTCTAGTCCGGTTGGGACTACCTTTGCAACTAAGGTTTTGACTCCTTGTGAGGGTCGGGTTTTGGACTCCTTGTGTGAGTTATGTTTTTATCAGTTTAAAACTTTACTGTCCTTTGTGAACTAAACACACTCTATCATTTGAAGTCCTTGCATATTATTGGGTTAATCGTTGTAGGCGAACGGGGTATTAGTTGATAGCGCTATTAGGTTGTGCAGCAACCTCATGCTTGAGGTGCTTGTGTCACGGGCATGAACTTTTGACCACGCTCTTGAGGAGCAAAAACTTACTAGTGTTGATAGACACTAGTACCGAGGCAAAAACTTATAACTTCTGCATGTTCCCAATAATCAACTGTTTAGTTACAATGAGTGGGCTAGCTACCCCTGACAAGCTTAAACTGATGACACTTTACTTTAACTCATGGTCTTTTGACAACTTTACATTTGTTATCCAAACTGTGAACTCACCGACTTTATGTTGACACACTTTAGCATGCTTTGCAGGTCTTTAGGTATGGATCACGGTTTAGGGCATGCATCATATTGTGTCTTGGGATATGAACAATTAATATTTGAATTCTTAAACTTTGGTTTTGGGCGCGTTGTTTTGTGCAGACTTTTGTGAACTGTTTACGTTTCCGCACTATTTTAAAATGTTTGGTTAAACTCTGAAACTGTTTTATCAAAAACGAACTAAATGGTTTGGGCATTTAGAGTCGTTCATGATACTTATGGCTATGGATCCTGGTTTGTCATGCGCCTCGCGGTAGAACCCCGCAGTGGAAATTTGAGGGTGTGACAGATTATTAGCCTTCCGCGAAGAAAGCTTACGTTTGAATTTATCAATAACCGGGGCCCAAAATTTTTCCCTCTTCATGTTTGCGCCTATGGGGATCCCGAGGTAATCAAAAGGAAAATTACCAGCCTTACAATGCAACAAGGCAGCCAAGGAGTCGACCTCCTCAGACTCAACATTCACTCCAAAAAGTAGGCTCTTGTTGTAATTGATATTCAGCCCGGAAATAAGGTTCAGCCAGCGAAGGAAACGACATAGGCTGACCACATTCGCCCGGGACCATTCCCCAATAAAAATTAAATCGTCTGCGTAACAAAGATGGGAGAGCACCGGACCGCCATTGGGGAGGGAGAGAGCTTTAAAGAAGCCTTGATTCACAACCCTATTAATTAGCATAGTGACAACCTCCATGGCCAAAATAAACAAGAACGGGGAGAGGGAATCCCCTTGACGAAGCCCGCGCTTAAACGGAAACTCCCCCGTAGGCGACCAATTGATCAAAACGGAACCCCGACCTGAGGACAAACACCCGTTAATCCAATCGACCCATTTACCCGGGAACCCCATTAGAGTTAAAGTCCGAAGAAGAAACTTCCAATTTAGAGAATCATACGCCTTGCCAAAATCGACTTTAAAGAGGAAAACTTGCTTGTTTGACTTCTTGGCCCAAGACACGACTTCACTAATGATAAGGGGACTATCAAGAATGTATCTCCCACTCACAAAAGCGGATTGGGTAGGCGAAATACGGCTATGCATAAGAGGTCGCAACCGGTTCATTAACGTCTTCGAGATGATTTTGTAAATAGATCCTACCAAGGAAATTGGTCGGAAATCCTCTAAGTTTTGCGGATCTATCTTCTTGGGAATGAGAGCGATAAAAGACGCGTTACGTCCAACGGAAATATCGCCCAGGATAAAGAACTCCTGCATCAACTTGATAACCCCAACTTTTAGATCACCCCAATATTTTTTAAAGAATTTCATAGAGAAACCATCCGGGCCCGACGCCTTTCTCTCATCACAAGACCTCACCGCTTCCCAAATCTCAGCTGCGGAAAACGGAGAAATAAGAGACTGAGCCTCCTCTAACGAGAGCTGTGGCAGCCCCGAGTTGTGAAACAAAGGCCGACGACGCATCGGTTCCGCAAAGAATTTCTTAAACCATAATCTCGCCTTCGTTTTAAAAGAAACCGGGTCACTAATCCAGTGATGATTAAACATAAGCCCACGAATACGCTGGTGGGCAAGGTGAAGATTAACTATACCATGGAAGAAAGACGAGTTCTCATCCCCGAACTTCACCCACTTGAAACGTGCTTTCTGTTGCAGATCCATGGCTCTATTCAGGTCAAGTTTTCGAACTTTAGAAAGCAACTCAACCCTTAACCGTTTCTCCGTGTCAATAAGTTGGCCACCTCGGCTAGTTTTTCCAAATCATCAATCACCTTTAACATAACCCTTCGATTTTTATCTTCCAAAAACTTAACCCGGTTTCTCCAGCTCTTAATGTCATCTTTTATACCCTTCAACACATTGAGAAAGGCCAAATCAGGTCGAACGATAAAAGACCTGTTCCCGGCTCGGGACTTCACAATCTCGTCCAAAGAACTCTCGCCGATCAAGGAGTTGAAAAAGCGAAAGGGGGTCGGGCCAAAATCAGTAACCGAACAAGAAAGGCGAAGTGGGCAATGGTCTGAAATACTCTTAGGAAGGACCTCCAGCTTGGCTAAAGGCCAACACCCCATAAAATTACCACAGACAAAGACACGGTCCAATTTACTTAGTTTAATCTACATATTATCCGAAACATAAGTAAAACGACCACCAGCCATCGGGTACTCAAGCCACCCCACACGAGCAATGAAATCATTAAAGATACTAGCCGCCCCATAATAAAAATGGGAATTGATGCGTTCTTCAACGAACCTGACTTCATTGAAGTTACCCAACGCTATCCAGAGTCCATCCTGCTGACTGACCACACCCACTAACTGCTCCCACAACAGACGGCTACGGCTGGCGTCATTGGGCGCATAAACATTAAGGATGTTTACACACCCATCAAAACCACTGATACGACCCGAAACTAGAATGAAGGAGCGATCCGTGGCCACCGAATCCATAGAGAAAAAATTCGGGTCCCAAATAGAAACCAAACCCCCGGATCTGCCCATGGAATCAACGGAGACCGAACTCCGAGCAGAGCGGTCCCAGAAACGAGACCAAAAAGCCTCAGACACCCCGGCTTTGTGAGTTTACTGCAATCCCAAGAACGCAATCTGCCCCTCCCTTTTTAACGAACGAATCCAACCAGGCTTATCCAACCCGGACACCCCCCGAATATTCAAACTAATAAAATTCATGACAACCTATGCATCTCCATTTCCCCACGAACAAGTTTACGAACCTGATTGTCGAAGCCCTGAACTTCAATACCGAGCTTATCACCATACAACATGGTTTCACCCACTTCCTGCTCAAAAACAGCATGATCGATCTCCTCAATAACAAGATTAGCAGCCCCAGATTCATGTTCATCGTCATCGAACAGAACTCTCATACCAACGATATTATCCTGCAACTCACGATCTTTCTTGCTCCTAGAATGTTCCACACCATCACGTTGGATAATTTCGTCTAGACAAAAGGGATCTAAGTCAACAGGGTTTGAGTCAACACGGTCATTTAGGTCAGGTGTTAAAAACGATTGGGCCCCTAGTTTGTTTCTTCCTCTTGTCTTTTTTACGTAAGGTAACATAGCTTAAGCCTGGCCCACTTCCACGGCCCAATGAATGTTTAAACGGCCCAATCCCCTGAAACAAAGGAGTTTGGGACCCAGAAACAGGCTGACGGCCCACCTCAGTTCCATGCTCAACGTCAGCTTCTGGGGACCCCACATTCTGACCACTTTACACATTACCCAAGTCGGATTGCTTCGAGTTCCCATGCATGGAAGCCATGCACGACGGTTCATCTTGCACCCCCTCAACTTCCACTGGAGCTGTATCGGAATGCACCTCCTGCTGACCCACCTGACACCCCGGTTTACTAATCACCGATTTTAGTTTAGGCCCCTCCGACTGAGAAGAAGACTCGGAGAACCTAATATGAAAACTCGGCTGCCACACAGGATCGGTTTCCTCAACCCAAACCTTGAATCGATGTTCATTCCACGTCATGGAAAACTCACAGGAAAGTCGTTTCCCATACGTGACTAAGACAGCCATGACGTTACCTCACAAATCAGCGTCAGCAGACGACGCCTCAGACTTCACCAACAACCGGCCACATTTTCCCCCACCCGGTTAAAAATATGTCTGTCCCAGAGGCAGGCAGGAATACCAAAAACTTTCATCCATGCAACACGATCATAGACCGGTGGCCTACCATCCTAGACGTAAATCCGGGAGAACCAATCTGACCAGACGTCATATTGGCCGATTAAAAACTCTTCAGCTTCAGAACAAGATTTGAATGTCAACAAAACTTTCAGGCCACCCAAATAACGGAGTTCGGTACCCAAAGACAAAGCTTCCATGAGCAAATCTTCCAACTTACGCAAGAAACCCAACTCTTTGACTTCACCTATGAGGAAGAGCAATGGAGTTCAATCTATCCCACACCGTCCCCGTAGCAGGAGGTATAACATCATCGGAACCAATTCCCTGACCCCCCAACTCAGCCCCCAGGGCATCAAAACTACCCCCACAAAGAGTGGAGGCACTAACACCGTACCCTAAACGAGAGAAAACCGAGTTTGGCTTAGACCCAGCCACAAACTGACGCCTGGTCCCATCCCGATTAAAACTAGCTAGATTGACGGAAAGAACAGCACCGTCCACCACCATTCCTTGAAGACCCTCCATGAATTTCTCCACATCACCCACATTAGAGACTCTAAGGAACCCGAATCGATTTCCTGACCCATCATATTTCTTTGGGACAAAAACATCCTCAAGATTGTGGAAATGTTGAAAAGCTTTACCAAGCCAATCCCCATTGCAACCAGCAGGGAGATTGGAAACAAAGAAGGAGGTAGCGTTACGGATCCTCTCCTCTCTTTCCTGGAACCTTCTTTCGCGTAGAGCAGCCTTTTTATTCATAACCAGGTGCCATGAGCCGTCGTCCACCGATTTCTTATTCCGCAGCTTACTTTGTTCTTCTTTTCTTGTCCGCAACATCCGAATATCTTCATGTCTCTGTTGATGATGGAAGGAGTTGTTACCGCCGTCTCTTCGAAAGTTGTCACCGTCCTTTCGTCTTCTTGTCTTCATAGTGAGGGTTTGTTGTATTCCTAATAACTGAGAGTATTCGTGAATTGACACAAACATAACCAGTTTAAGTTGATTTTTTAACCTTTTATATATTTTCTTACATAGGGTATGTTTGGCAAAACTAACTAGTAGCTGGTAGCTGGAAGCTGTAAGCTGGTAGCTGCAAGCTGGTAGCTGCAAACTTTTTAAATATATTTTGGTGTTTGGCAGAGTCGCCAAATAGCTGGAGCTTTTAATAAAATGTATAAAATGACCAAAATGGCATAATTAAAAGCTTGTAAGGAAAGTTTTTATTTTATATTTAAAACAGAATGGGTATTTGTGTCATTTACTAATTAAAAGCTTGTAGCTAGTAGGAGCTTTTTCTTAAACGCTAGTATATTACAACTCTAAGATCACAGATTTCCTCCAATAATTTCTATACAAACCTACGCTTAAAATCACATGTTATCACCAAACTTATTAGAACAAAAGCCGACGTAGTAAAATCACTTTCACAAACCAAAATATTTCAGTGAACTCACCTGCAAAATCATCCAAAAACAAACTAAAATTACCATCAAAAGCCAAAATAATTCTGTGAGCTGACTCAATGAGGCCAAAAGAAAAAAACATCGGTGACAAGACCCGGTATAAAACTTTTTTTTTTCTTTTCATAAACATACAAAGACCGAAAAGAAAAGTTGTGAACCTAATTCCCTAATGGGAATAAAGGTATCCTTCTAGTCAATAACTCAGCAGTACATCTTAGAGCTTATTTTGACTCGTTTCTGCTAGTTTCCGTAAGGAAAAGTATAGGACAATGGCTTGAACATGCTATAAAGTATCTTGCATGCAGCATGCTCAATTTTGTTAAAGATTTGATATTGAAGGATGTTGGACTTGTAGATCAGTTGATTGAAAACCGAACATAATGATATGGGCTGTGTAGATGGTTGGGCTTAACATGGGCAGATCAATTTAATAAGGTAAGTGATAGTGTGATACATCTTTAAAGAAGGTCAAGGCTATGAGAATGGGCCTGAATAATAAACTCGTTAGGCCCATTGTGTTAACCCACTCCTTATATTCGTTCCAACATTTTAAGAGTGATGGCAAGAAAATACAACCGTTCTCATATCAGATACAAACTAAAATAACATCAGATACATATTAAAAGAAGAATGACGAAGAAACTCTAGACTCGGGCAGTGGCCAAACCAAGACTTTTTTTCTAGTAGGGTCCCCTTTTTCGGTGTTCTTTTTGACAACCGAACGTTAGAATTTTCGAGTAGGTTATCATTTGGGTCAGGTCGGGCCGAGAGAGAAATATAATAAAATACAATATTATAGTAAAATATATGATCTTTACTCATTTAAAAACACTTAAAAAAAATCATTACAACTTTTAAAGTGAAAATGAAGACTGATGGGAGGTCTTTCAAATCAATTTTCTTAGAAGTAAACGTGCAGAAGATAAAGACTCAAACTTTCTTTTCAATAATCATTACATAATTAGCCTAAAATTAGGGGTGAGCGTTTCGCGGTTCCGGTCTGTAAGAAACCTTTTACCCGACACTTGAAAACCATGGACCCAAACCTTTTAAATATATAGTTCGGTTTCTGGTTCTAGATTTATATGAAATATCGGTTCGGATCGGGTCAGGCCAGTTCCAACCCGACGGTTCTTATATAAGAACCACAAGAAGCGTTCGTATTTTAATTAGAATGTATAAAAAATACAATTTATATAAGTGGTCCAATAGATATGTATTGTTAACGCATAAAATAAAATAAAAAGTACCCTTCTTTGGTCTTTTCATTATTCTCCTTTACATGTTTTGTAATCTAATCGATTTCATGCAATGTTATTAAAATATTATTTCTAAGAGTAACAACGTATTTTTTGTGAAATATTTTTCGGCTAGATGTATATGTATGGATGCGATATATTATATAATATACTAGGTTATATCCCGTATACTAGGTTATATCCCAAGAGCTTCACGAGATAGACAAATCTAATATGAATTAACAAAATGCGTTTTACGAGTTATAATAGAAATTCATGTACTGTAATATAAGAAAATAAAAAATCTAATAATGTGAATAAGAATGAAAATGTGTATTCTGTTTTGGATGAAAACTAAACTTTTATTTATAGTTTCATTTAGTGTGAAGAATTCCTTAGAAACTTGTGTACGGGTTAGGATCAAATACATAAGACACTTTTTCTAGGAATGGTGAGAAGAATTGTGGTCCATTGATCTTAGATTTGAAGGATTGAGATTAATTTGTTGGAAAAAATAAAATTTAAATTAGAAAAATGGTATAAAAGGAAAACCACTTTTTTTTTTACTTTCTCTCTCCATATGCAATGCATTTGTGAATTTCCCCCATCATTTTAAACGTCAATAACTTTTTCATGCGATATTCTTTTCTAATTAAATTTCACCATATTAGCGAGCGTTTTTTATATTTAATATGAGTACCACATTGCTACATTGTAATTGAAAAAAAAATCCGTGTTAACTGGGTTTTTTTCTTCATTGTGTCTTTTGCTCGTTCATTGTATTATAGTATACACATGTGTGTTACAAATATGTTCATTATGTTTTTTAGCCTACACATGATTTAACTTCATTCATTGTGTTTTTAGTATTTTTCCATTGTGTTTTACACAACCATGTTTTTTATGTTTAGGGTGTATATTGTGTTTTGTTCTGTTATTCATTGTGTCTTAATCTGCTATATGTTGTGTTTTTAATATGTCTTTCATTGTGTTTTATGTTGTTGTTCATTGTGCTCTATATCATATTGTTTATGTTTATTGCATTTTTATTTTGAATTCATTGTGTTTTACGTTCCCCATTATCTCATACACAACTGGGTTTTTGGTTTTTTTTTTTTTCAAAAGTATAACAATAGGATACTCATATTAAAGATAAAAAGACGCTTAATTTTATGGTATAATTTTGTTTTTAAAATGTGATGTATAAAAAAGTTACGGATGTTTAAAAAATGGGAGGAATAGCACGTGACTTGCATGTGCATATTTATTTTTCTTGTTTTGACAAAACTACTATTGTCACTTGTTTATTCCTTGGACACATGTTACTCTCTAGTGGCTTCTCGCCCTTTTTATTTTTGTTAGCCTTTGTAGGATAACTCAACCCTAAAAACCCTTTCTATAATTTAATATACATATTTTTCTCCCTTATCTTATTTTTTATTATGATTTAATCACAACCACAAAACAATTACACAATTATTTAAATATGTGGCTAATAAGTGAATTCTTTAGTTCTTTCAACTCAGTCTTGTTCTCATTTTACCCTTTCCCTATATATATATATTTCAAGTATAAAATCAAATCCTACTTGAGTTGATAAAACCTCGAAAACTCATTTAAAAACCATCTAAATTTTTTTTTTTTTTTGAAAAAAAATACAGGATGTAACATACATGTTTTTAAGCATTTTGGGCAAAAAAACGCTAACGGATTTTAAAAAAAAATAAAAAAGTTGCGTTGTTACATATGTAACAGCCCTGTTACAACATCTAAATAGCTGAAAACATATGTAAACAACACAACTTTTTTATTTTATTTTTTTAAATTTCGTCTACGCTTTTTTTATTTTTTTACTAAAAAGGCTTAAAAACATGTGTTTTACATTGGGTATTTTTTTTTAAAAAATAATATTTTTTACATGGGTTTCCAAAGTTTTCTGAACTTAAGAGGGTTTTCATTTTACCTCTCTCCATGGTAAAATACTTTGACAAGCATGGTAAAAAAAAAAGAAAGCAGTATCCCTTTTAAGGCTTGTTACATAAAAAGGTTATGGATGGTCCAGACCCTTTAATCAATCTATCGGAACCTTTAGGACCCGAAACCACATAGCCTTCTAAGGTTCGGTTCATAGTTCTCAATTTCATCAAGAAAATAGTATACGGTTCTAGTGGTTCTGGGCCGAGTCGGGCCAGTTTCGACTCTTTGCATAGCCCTACCTAAAATTCAAGTTTTAATAAAACTATAGTGTTATTATTGACCACTTACCCCATGGTTTAACAATATAAAACCGAAATTAGATGAATCTCAATGTTATACCTGAATGAGATTTTTTTTTTTTGAATTGGTGATGAGCATCAAACCTGCATGGTAGTGTTCAAGACCCGGCAAGGCAAGCATCAAGTGGCTTCGCATTGGAGATCTGGTGGTTGAGTAATAGTGGCTTCCGCGGCCTACCTCGGTGTCGTTTCGTTCACGCACCACTTGTTTATGACAGGTGATGCACTCTCCTCGATAAAGGCTTCTATAATTTGTTATCTACATTATGATCATTCTATTTACTTCTAAATTGGGATTTATAAATAAGATGTTTCGAAACAACTAGCAATGAGACCCGCGGACGTGCGCCGCGTGACGGGTTACAACATGCAACGGTCATTGTATACATTCGGGCGAAAAGGCGCAAAGTAAACGTAGTTGAGTAGTAATGTCGTTAAGTTACTATCGTTAAGTTAATATTAACGGAGTTGAATAGTAACGCGTTGACGAACCGTTATCGCTACTCCGTTAAGTTTACTATGTAAGTCTCCGTTAAGTTTACTATGTAACTCCGTTTAGTTACGTTGAATAGTAACGCGTTGCCGAACCGTTCTCGGTACTCCGTTAGGTTTACTATGTAACTCCATTAAGTTT
Organism: Ambrosia artemisiifolia; assembly: GCA_032199755.1. Classification (NCBI taxonomy): domain Eukaryota; kingdom Viridiplantae; phylum Streptophyta; class Magnoliopsida; order Asterales; family Asteraceae; genus Ambrosia; species Ambrosia artemisiifolia. Next base: position 27,978,807 of record CM063529.1, on the reverse strand, counting down.
ACTATGTAACTCCGTTAAGTAGACGGAGTTGGATAGTACTTAACGGAGTTGAGTACAAAAAAAAAAACAAACAAACTTAGATAGTAACTTAACGGGGTTAAATAGTAACTTAACGGATTACTATGTAACTCCGTTAAGTTACATTGAATAGTAACGCGTTGCCAAATCGTTCTCGGTACTCCGTTAAGTTTACAATGTAACTCTGTTAAGCTTACTATGTAACTCCGTTAAGTTGGCGGAGTTGGATAGTACTTGACGGAGTTGAGTAAAAAAATTAAAAAAAAAACAGAATTACATAGTAGTTTAACGGAGTTGAATAGTAACTCCGTTAAGCTAAAGAGTAACTTAACGGAGTTAAATAGTAACTTACAATACCTTATACATAAAGTACAAACCATGAAGCAAGGAATCTTTTGGTAATTAGAATATATATAATTTAAAAAGATTTGCTGATGACCCACGTAAGACAGTTATGAAACGTGGCTTACAAAGAGGATGTCATTGCTAATCTTGTTGACACGTTTGTGGAAACGTAGTAGGTGGCCATTTAGCATAGAAGAAACACGTGGTGGCTTAACAAAACCTGACACTAAGGGTTTGTAAGGATAATTAACGTTACTCTATTTATCTTTTACCATACTCACTATTCAACTTCAATTATGTTTAATACATAGTATAATTGACCACTTACCCCATGTTTTCTCAGGTAATATCTGCCGCCGAGACTTTCATATGCCGCCATGTATGCATGTATGTTGGAGTCATCATCAACATCCATCTTAACTATGGACTTTGAACTTCTTTGAAGAGAAACATAGATATAATTGTAACATTGAGAAAACGAGTATTCACGATTTGTACAATCTAGAATGATGCAGGTTAGATGAGTTGTACATTGTGGAGTATTTGTGTGTTGGTCCGGTGTGGAGAGGAGAGTATGAATTTATTGTGATCGCTTTCTCCAAAACTTGATTTGTTAAGCCTATGAGGTGTGGGAGAGGATCATCTTAGAAAAACTACCCGTCTAGTCAGCAAAAAAATTCCCCCCCCCCCCTCCTCAAAAGATAACAAGATGAGAACTACCCAAGGGTGTGAGGGTGGTCTTCCTTAGATAGTCTTTCACTCCTATTGATCGAAATTGTTTTAATTCTAAATTAATAAAACTATGTAACTAAAATAAATAATACACCTAAAATTTAAAAAAAAGTCACGTAACATTAAAATAGAAGTAGACATTACAAATTAACAAAAAAAACGACTTTAAAATAAAGGGTAATTGGATTTTAATAACCTGAACTATTTGAAATTGGCCACTGGCACCCCCAACTAAAAAATTGGCCATATATAACCTAAACTATTGACTTATTGGAATCTAACACCCACTAACGGTTAAATCACTAACACCGTTAGTGGGTTCGCTGACGTGGCAAGATGTGCTGACGTGTCAATCCACATGTGCACACATCAGCGTGCCACGTCAGCAACTTGTGCCACATCAGCGAGCCACGTCAGCAACTTGTGCCACATTAGCATGCCACGTCAGCAACTGGTGCCGCGTCAACAACCCAACTAACGGCGTCAGTTAGTTGGGTGCTAGATTCCAATAAGTCAATAGTTCAGGTTATATATGGCCAACTTTTTAGTTGAGGGTGCCAGTGGCCAATTTCAAATAGTTTGGGTTATTAAAATCCAATTCCCCTAAAATAAACGACAGAGTGATAAGTTGTATGTGATTGTACGTTGTGTTGCAAGCCTGGTATTTTGTTGTTTGTGCTTGGGTGTGTCCGACACATCTTTGGCATCAAAGGGAGGTGTGGATGGGAGATTTCTCAAGGTATTATTTATTTAGGTTCTGGGTTTCATACACCTCGTGATATCATATTTTGGGGGTGTGATATCATATTTTGGGTATGTAGTAGCCTTCTATTAGTGTGTGAAGTGGATCAGGGTGTATAAATCCTGAATAAGAGTGTATGATTCCTAAATACCTATTTATTATTTTATCAAACTGACAAAATAATATATCTCGGGTAGTGACAATCACCTATTCACCGTACACCTTTTGTTTTGAAAATCAGAATTTATTATGAAAATTTTGTTAGGACCGGCGAACGCGTAATCCGACAATCACGGGGTCTATGCTAGAGGTGCGGAATCCCTCTAGTATGTTCTAATAACAGGTATGAGATTGAAACAATGAAAACGAGTAATCACAACACACACACGGGTCAAAAGATTATAGATTAATCACTAAAACAGAGCTCGAGTGTTTACAGAGATCAAATGAGACGTCTTAGACCAGGGGAGGGTGTTTGGAGAGTGTGTGAGGCAAGAACTGAGGTCTAGGGTTGAGAATGAGGCTATTTATACCACCCGGGTACGAACAGGCCCCTATAGGCGATTAGCAGCTACAGTTCTAGCGATTAAGGCTAATCGCATGAAAGCCCAGGCCTAATCGCATGAACAGGGACACGATTAGGGCCCTAATCGTGTGTATCCCTCTGCCAATCGCATTCAGCTTCCCGAAACCTCCAAAACGCGTATAAACGCCTCCAAACACCCCGAATCACGTCCAAACTACTAATATACTAGCCTAGGGACATCATTTACTAACAAATTTTAAAATACAAAATTCTATTATATAAATCATTTTAACACCATTTTATTTTGAATTCATTGTGTTTTACGTTCTCCATTATCTCATACACAACTGGGTTTTTCGGTTTTTTTTTTTCAAAAGTATAATAATAGGATACTCACATTAAAGATAAAAAGACGCACTACTAGAAATTTTGTCACACCCTCAAATTTCCACAAGCGGAGTTCTACCGCGAGGCGTGTGACACACCAGGATCCAAGTCAACGGTCACAATAAACAACACTATATGATGAAATACGTAAAATAAGAAAAAAACATTAAGTTTCATAACATAAACCAACAGCGGAAGCTTTTTTTTTTTAAATCTTGATTACAACTTAAACAACGTGACTGAAGTATGAAACTACTGAAAACATGGAACTAGAATCCTAGACGCCAAGTGAGACTCCGTGCGCCTAAACCCTGAGATGCTGCTACCTTAGCGACCTGAGAAATCATGCCAAAAACGGGTCAACATATAATGCTGGTGAGTTCACAGGTTTTAAGTTTACAATTAGTTTCCATGAGTTACTAGTTCTGTCACAGAATACCATGTCGTGAAGTGTGTTTAATAAGCTAACCCGTGTTTCCTTACTACTACGATTGTGTTGCTGAAACCATTACTGACATCGTTCCTCGTGTTGCTGCCCATGTGTGAGTTGCTTGTGTTGCTAAAATAGAGACAATATGCACCCGCCCGGCTCCCAGTCGGCGGGTGGGGCTTGTCAGGCCCAATAGATCTATCCACATTTCCCCCATTGTGCCCAGCACATTCATGGTTTCCCCCAGGGACTTCCTTGTTTCATCGTATAGTAATCAAAAGAGTTGAAATTCAAAAGAGTTGTGTTTCAAAAGCGTTGCATTCCAAAAGTGTTTCATCCCAAAAGTGTTGCATTCCAAAAGTGTTTCATTCCAAAAGTGTTGCATTCCAAAAGTGTTGCATTCCAAAAGTGTTTCATTCCAAAAGTGTTGCATTCCAAAAGTGTTTTATTCCAAAAGCGTTGCATTCCAAAAGTGTTTTATTCCAAAAGTGTTGCATTCCAAAAGTGTTTCATATTTATGATACAAACGTTTCATTTATTAAATCGTGTGGCATGTTTCTCCCCCAAGAGAAAGTGTATAAAAGAGGGGCCGTGAACTCACCTTAGGTTGCGTTACTTCGAAAAGGATTAAAATCAACAAGCTATGCTAGCCCCGTAAAGCGGCGACCTAACATATGACAGTTACAAGTACTTAGACTAATAACCCGTAGGTTAGTTAGTCCCTAGATGCCCAGACCATAACCAGGTTCGTTTGGAAACACGTTGACTGTTAAACTGACCAAATGCACAAGACTCGACATCCCATTGGTGACCCGACATTCCACGTGTTCATCTCATAGCCAAACATACACCAATCATGCAACTTAGTACTTAACATGTGTTAAAGTTCAACGAGTCTAACACATAGGTCAAATAATGCACAAACATGTCCATACACGTGTTACTATGTTACTAGGCATGTCACGGGGTTCCTAGCATGTTCCTAGGTGTCAAATCGGGTTTTGGAATGTCAAAATACACTTATAACAGCAGTACACGCGATTAGGAACTTAGCATGCAATTAGGAAAAGTCAACATGTGATTGGGGATGGTCAACAGGCAATTAGCATGCTAATCGCCTATAATAGCATGCGATTGGGATGCTAATCGCCCCTTAAGGGGGCCTAATCGCCTATAACAGCAGGCGATTGTGATGCTAATCGCCTGCTGCAGCTGCACAATGCAATTTCGCGCGTTTAACCTTCCAGATCAGATCCGAAGCATGCGTAAACACCCAATATCAATCCTAACACATTGACAAACATATTTCAAGCAAAACCCCTAAGTTTTCATTATTCTAACAGTCCCGAATGCGAGCGTTTTCCCAAAATAGTAACTTAACATGTAAACATCACATCAACATGCAAGAACTTGCCCTAAATAGCAAGTATCCAGATTTGATCACATAACCACGTTGTCCGATAGTATCCTACTGCTCTAGCATCATCCTAAAGCAAACCCTAACATCATACAATCAACAACACACCTCATAGCATCCTTAATCATTCAAAATCATCCAAATGGGTCAAAACATTAAACATCAACAATACACAACCAAAACCATCCAAACTCCTAGAACATCATCATACTAACTCATAACAGCCATAAACACTTTAATAACACAAGAACAATCATGTTTCAATCCTAAAAATCCTTCCTTTAAACACAAATAACACATATAACACACATAAAGGTTTGGGTTTGTTTAAAAACGGTTTTAAATGGATTTTCAAAGACAAAAACATTTATAAGTCAGGTCTGGACTTTTAGGGAACAAAATATAATCATTTAAAGGTTTGGGTTTGAAGAACACACCTTGGATTTAAGAGGAAATGATGGAATAAGCTTGGAAATGGTTGTTTTGATGTAAAAACGAGTTCCAGAGTGTGTTTGTGTGTTGGGATATGTTATGGGACGGCTAGGGTTGCACAAATGGTGTTTTAGAGGTCAAGGGTGGTATTTATAGGCGTTTCTAGTCGTTTAAAACACGTCAGGCGATTGTGCAGCAGTTACATGCGATTAGGGCTCCTAATCGCCTGAGATTTCATGCGATTAGGGCCTAATCGCCTGATATTTCAAGTGATTAACGCTAATCGCCTGATATTTCATGTGATTAGGGCTAATCGCCTGATATTTCATGTGATTAGGGCTAATCGCCTGATATTTCATGTGATTAGGGCTAATCACCGCCTATCAGCATGCAATTAGGGCTAATCACCCCCTAAGTCATGCTCTTACGTGTAATCACCGTTTTAACGTATGTACACACGTATACACATACCGATAAGTCACATAATGATTATAAACACATATTACACGAAAACAAACACGTTCATACTCGTTCACCAATTCCCGGGACTCGAGACTTGCGTGTGTTAAAACCCCAATGATGCACGACTCGACTCGACTGACCCTGTCATGTGTAGTGTATGCACGACTCGCTAAGGTAGACTTACTAAGTTTTTCAAAAAGTTAGTTACCGGAGTTTGCCGGGTGTCACATCATCCCCCTGTTGAAATAATTTTCGTCCCGAAAATTTCCCGAAGTCGAAGAGAGAGAACAAATAAGAAGAAAAATTTTCCGGGTCGTCACATCATCCCCCTGTTGAAAGGAATCTCATCCCGAGATTCTTTGGGTTTCAACAGTGATGCGTGTCGACCTCTGTGTGTGCCCAAGTAACGTCTCCCCAAAAGACAACGAGTGAAGGTCATGAACCAAAACGTGACAGTAGCAACCGGGAAACCACTTCCCCAAATGTGAATATGAAACAAGAGACCCCCGATCGAAGGCCTACTGGAGACTACTATGATCGGTATAACTAACCCAACGGTACCGTCCAAGTAGCATCCCCAAAGGACCCTCATCGACCCACAGAATACGAAGCGGTGACCCACACCAAACAGAAAACACTCAAAGGTACAAAATGCACAACGATGTGGATAAAGGTAAAACCAAAGAGCAGCGAAAGATAAGAGAGAAAACGCACCGGTAACAGTATCAGGATCCTCCTGGTTCTCTCTAGCCCCCAATAACATAAGCACGAGCAGCTACACCACCGCCCTTGTTGTTTCCTCCCTCCCTTGCTGTACTTTCCTCCCCCTGGTTCAGCTTTGGGAAATTTCGCTTGAAATGCCCTGTTTCACCACAATTGAAGCACCCTTGATTTCCCCGAGGAGTAGGAGTGGGGACGACTGCTTGAACCTGTCCTGACTGAATACTGGACCTACAATCCTTGGCCAGATGACCATAGCGATGACAATGATTGCAACGAAACGTATCACAGCTCCCAACATGATGGTACCCGCACTGGTTGCACTTAGGGTTCTTTCCAGTGTATCCACCTTGATTCTGAGTCAACGGTGACCCCATCGCCCCTAGCTTCCTGGTCTGCTGCTGCGACTGTTCTTGAGCTGAACTCTTCCCCGAGCCTTCCCACTTGCGCTTGCCGCTCTCTGGAGCCTTGACAGTCGAACCACGAGCAGGTAAAATACCTTCATTCACCTTCAGATTAGTCATCCGATGAGCCGATCGAACCACCTCTGCATAAGTAGGAAGATTTCCTGCAGCCACCAACCCCGCTATCTCTTGTACTAGTCCTGAAACATAGTGCTCGATCCTCCTATACTCCGGTGCATGCAAATCAGGACACAGCACTGCCAACTCAGTACGCCTCACAGTGTACTCCTCTATTTCTGACCCAACCATCTTGAGGTTCCAAACCTCATGTTCCAACTTCTGGATCTCTTCTCTAGGACAATACTCCCTCTTCAAGAGCTGAACGAAGTTCTCCCATGGCATGGCGTAAGCTTCCCCCAAACCCATGTTCCGAGTAGTAGAGTTCCACCAGGTCAAAGCAACATCCTGGAAGAGCGCGACAGCATACTTGACTCGATCCTCAGGAAGACAGTTACACATCAAGAATAGCGACTCCACCTTCTCCAGCCACTTGAGCAAGCCCACAGCCCCCTCAGTGCCAGAGAAATCATGGGGCTTACAGTCCTGAAACATCTTGTACGTGCACATAACTGGGGGTGGATTAACAACACCACCTGAAACGAAACACGTAAGAAGACCACAATAGAAAGATGCCATGCTCGCAACGAGGCAAAACTGATAGGATCAACTTATCGCCATGGGCATTGTGTCCCGCCTGAAAGGCAGCCTGCAGCAAGTTGTTCAGATCCTCCTGGGTTAGGTTCACACCTCCACGACCACCGCCACCATTACGCCTGCCAGTACGGCCACCTCTACGTCCTCCACGAACTCCAGACATCTTCTGAGAAAGGCAAGAAACAAACACTCAGACCTATCACCAACGCTAAACCAAGAGAATATGAAAAGTCTAGGATTGGGTCCAAATGTGACCATTAATCCCAACCCAAGATCCACCAAGTCTTCCATGCATTTCAACTTATGATTTCGTGTGCACCCGAAATGATAAATTGCTCTACATGGTCCTCAAGGCGTGCCTCGAGCTCGAACCTCAAGTCACCCGACACCCACATCTTAGAAAGAGATAACCAACTCAAAAGATCAACAACGAGTTCCTTCGACTGCAAGCCGAAGGAGGAGATAAAATGAGATTAAGAATAACCAAGAATGAGATAGATAGTACAATACTTTGTGATAAGGATACCGACACCCCGACAAGGTTAGTATGTTTACCAAAAGACACGACTCAAAAGTATGTGACCGTCTAGTGTGTGAGACTCGGCTATAGTCTAGACTCTACATGCAGTCCTAGTTCACTATAACCATTGGCTCTGATACCAATCTGTCACACCCTCAAATTTCCACAAGCGGAGTTCTACCGCGAGGCGTGTGACACACCAGGATCCAAGTCAACGGTCACAATAAACAACACTATATGATGAAATACGTAAAATAAAAAAAACATTAAGTTTCATAACATAAACCAACAGCGGAAGCTTTTTTTTTTAAAATCTTGATTACAACTTAAACAACGTGACTGAAGTATGAAACTACTGAAAACATGGAACTAGAATCCTAGACGCCAAGTGAGACTCCGTGTGCCTAAACCCTGAGATGCTGCTACCTTAGCGACCTGAGAAATCATGTTAAAAACGGGTCAACATATAATGCTGGTGAGTTCACAGGTTTTAAGTTTACAATTAGTTTCCATGAGTTACTAGTTCTGTCACAGAATACCATGTTGTGAAGTGTGTTTAATAAGCTAACCAGTGTTTCCTTACTACTACGATTGTGTTGCTGAAACCATTACTGACATCGTTCCTCGTGTTGCTGCCCATGTGTGAGTTGCTTGTGTTGCTAAAATAGAGACAATATGCACCCGCCCGGCTCCCAGCCGGCGGGTGGGGCTTTTCAGGCCCAATAGATCTATCCACATTTCCCCCATTGTGCCCAGCACATTCATGGTTTCCCCCAGGGACTTCCTTGTTTCATCGTATAGTAATCAAAAGAGTTGAAATTCAAAAGAGTTGTGTTTCAAAAGCGTTGCATTCCAAATGTGTTTCATTCCAAAAGTGTTGCATTCCAAAAGTGTTTCATTCCAAAAGTGTTGCATTCCAAAAGTGTTGCATTCCAAAAGTGTTGCATTCCAAAAGTGTTGCATTCCAAAAGTGTTTTATTCCAAAAGCGTTGCATTCCAAAAGTGTTTTATTCCAAAAGTGTTGCATTCCAAAAGTGTTTCATATTTATGATACAAACGTTTCATTTATTAAATCGTGTGGCATGTTTCTCCCCCAAGAGAAAGTGTATAAAAGAGGGGCCGTGAACTCACCTTAGGTTGCGTTACTTCGAAAAGGATTAAAATCAACAAGCTATGCTAGCCCCGTAAAGCGGCGACCTAACATATGACAGTTACAAGTACTTAGACTAATAACCCGTAGGTTAGTTAGTCCCTAGATGCCCAGACCATAACCAGGTTCGTTTGGAAACACGTTGACTGTTAAACTGACCAAATGCACAAGACTCGACATCCCATTGGTGACCCGACATTCCACGTGTTCATCTCATAGTCAAACATACACCAATCATGCAACTGAGTACTTAACATGTGTTAAAGTTCAACGAGTCTAACACATAGGTCAAATAATGCACAAACAAGTCCATACACGTGTTACTATGTTACTAGGCATGTCACGGGGTTCCTAGCATGTTCCTAGGTGTCAAATCGGGTTTCGGAATGTCAAAATACACTTATAACAGCAGTACACGCGATTAGGAACTTAGCATGCAATTAGGAAAAGTCAACATGTGATTGGGGATGGTCAACAGGCAATTAGCATGCTAATCGCCTATAATAGCATGCGATTGGGATGCTAATCGCCCCTTAAGAGGGCCTAATAGGCGATTGTGATGCTAATCGCCTGCTGCAGCTGCACAATGCAATTTCGCGCGTTTAACCTTCCAGATCAGATCCGAAGCATGCGTAAACACCCAATATCAATCCTAACACATTGACAAACATATTTCAAGCAAAACCCCTAAGTTTTCATTATTCTAACAGTCCCGAATGCGAGCGTTTTCCCAAAATAGTAACTTAACATGTAAACATCACATCAACATGCAAGAACTTGCCCTAAATAGCAAATATCCAGATTTCATCACATAACCACGTTGTCCGATAGTATCCTACTGCTCTAGCATCATCCTAAAGCAAACCCTAACATCATACAATCAACAACACACCTCACAGCATCCTTAATCATTCAAAATCATCCAAATGGGTCAAAACATTAAACATCAACAATACACAACCAAAACCATCCAAACTCCTAGAACATCATCATACTAACTCATAACAGCCATAAACACTTTAATAACACAAGAATAATCATGTTTCAATCCTAAAAATCCTTCCTTTAAACACAAATAACACATATAACACACATAAAGGTTTGGGTTTGTTTAAAAACGGTTTTAAATGGATTTTCAAAGACAAAAATATTTATAAGTCAGGTCTGGACTTTTAGGGAACAAAATATAATCATTTAAAGGTTTGGGTTTGAAGAACACACCTTGGATTTAAGAGGAAATGATGGAATAAGCTTGGAAATGGTTGTTTTGATGTAAAAACGAGTTCCAGAGGGTGTTTGTGTGTTGGGATATGTTATGGACGGCTAGGGTTGCACAAATGGTGTTTTAGAGGTCAAGGGTGGTATTTATAGGCGTTTCTAGTCGTTTAAAACACGTCAGGCGATTTTGCTGCAGTTACATGCGATTAAGGCTCCTAATCGCCTGACATTTCATGCGATTAGGGCCTAATCGCCTGATATTTCATGTGATTAGGGCTAATCGCCTGATATTTCATGTGATTAGGGCTAATGGCCTGATATTTCATGTGATTAGGGCTAATCGCCTGATATTTCATGTGATTAGGGCTAATCGCCTGATATTTCATGTGATTAGGGCTAATCACCTCCTATCAGCATGCAATTAGGGCTAATCACCCCCTAAGTCATGAAATTACGTGTAATCACCGTTTTAACGTATGTAAACACGTATACACATACCGATAAGTCACATAATGATTATAAACACATATTACACGAAAACAAACACGTTCATACTCGTTCACCAATTCCCGGGACTCGAGACTTGCGTGTGTTAAAACCCCAATGATGCACGACTCGACTCGACTGACCCTGTCATGTGTAGTGTATGCACGACTCGCTAAGGTAGACTTACTAAGTTTTCAAAAAGTTAGTTACCGGAGTTTGCCGGGTGTCACATCATCCCCCTATTGAAATAATTTTCGTCCTGAAAATTTCCCGAAGTCGAAGAGAGAGAACAAATAAGAAGAAAAATTTTCCGGGTCGTCACAAAATTGGTCTAATGTAACCTTTTAAAAGCAACCTTTTTTTGAATAAGTTGCATTTTACTCTAATGCAACTTTGTGAAACATAAAGGTTGCATTAGATTTCTAATGCAACCTTTTTTATAAAAAGTTGCAAAATTGTATTGAATTTGCAACCTTTTTCTTGAAATGTTGCATATTTATTAGAATTTACAACTTTTTATTAAAAAATGTTGCATTTAAAAAAAATAAATGTAACTATTATTTAAAAGGTTGCATTGCTTCAAGTTAATGGCAAATATTGTTTTAATAGGTTGCTTCCAAATGTATGTAAAAAGTTATTTGCCTACAAACATTAACGACTAGAATGTTATAGTTTAACAAACTCAATAATAATTAAAACTAAAAAAATACAAGGACTCTTATATGAATTTAGTATCGTGATATTTATTAAATGTTTAACTGTTATTAAAGCACAATATCTCTAAGTTACTAAAATATTGCTTAGAAATCTCAAATGTGGCTTTTTGACTTTTAGTTTCCCGCTCTCTCATCCCTAAAATTTTACCCCGCCCAAACTTTTTTTAGCTTTTGAAACCTACCTAAAATTGAAACCAACGACCCCTTCTTGTGGAAACCCAAGATCCAGGAGAGAGTAAGGTCATCCTCTCAATCGCCATGCCAATGAAAGCCCTAGACGCCAGTTGACCTCGTCCTTAGACTCAGGATCTCCTCATGTTTTCCGACTGCAATCCCGATAGTTGAGAATGCAAAACGCCAGGAAAAGGTACGGATCATACTAAACTAGGTCAACTTTGCTATTCCTCTCCATTCTGTTGCTATATTGAAATTAGTTCTGTTTGCTTCGATTTTGTTGATACGTGCGATCAAAATTGATTTAATGTAGTTTTTCGTTTTTTTATTTAATAGCTTGATTTGGATCTTATTAACGTCTTATTGCCCTATATCTTGTTCATCTGTTTTATTTTCTAGTTTAGGCGTGTGTGTGTGTCTTGGATTTTGTATGCCGATGCAATACCATTAGGGTAAGTCCTTCATGAAAATCACAATTTTCTTACATTAGTGACACTGCTTCAAGAGCTAAAAGGAGTCAAACAATTTCTTGTTTAAAGAAGTTTTATAGTTTTTAAATACTTTCATAAGGTGTCCTCGTGCGCATAAAATTTGAGCTAAAGTGAAATAAAAGTATATATTTTTTTATGATTATATTATTAGAATAAAACACATTTTTTTCTGCAAAATTTCCTACTTCTAATGTGATGATAGCCATTTAATGGACAATTTTGCTAGTAATAATAATCTACTTTCTAAGTGGGATGATAGTCATTTAATGAAGAATTTTTTGGATTTGCTTTCTTGTGACATATTGTGGTTGTGAATTATGTTTATCAGGATGGTCACTTGAGAATTATTAATTCCTGTATGTGTGGCTGATCTTAAACCAGGGAAAAAAGAGTCTCCTCCTAGCAAACAACATTGTTGAATCATTTAAAGCGAGCCTTGAGGTGCGGTTGCTTGAAATGAGAAAACATATTAAAGAGCACCATCAAAGGAAAAAAAGCTGAGCAAGGAAAAAAAGCTGAGCTAGAAGTTACGTGAAAAGATTTTCACAATCATCGTGCGAACATTATAGCTACAATGCAAAATATTATGAAAATGCTATGCATTTGAGTACTTTGGAATCTTAGAGATGAGTAGGATGTTCATTGTAAATGACAACTATATTTATATTATATTGTTATTATTAAATTTGGACACATATCAAATTACTAAATAAGATTATATATTATATTTATATTATTGTATTGATGTAACTCGAATACATTATGTATTGAGAGAAACGTTTAGTACTTTAAATAATGCCCTACAGTTGAATTTGACTGTAAAAAGGTTACATTTGTTGCAACCAAAATTTTTAAAAAAATGTTGCATTTGATATAACAAAAAGGTTGCATTTGAGTGTAAGAAGATGTTGCATTAGAAATAGCAACGGTTGCATTTGAAGGTAACAAAGGTTGCTTTTGTAGGTAATAAAGGTTGCTTTTAAGTGTTAGAAGGGTTGCATTAGCATGTGAAAGGGTTGCATCCTTTAAAGGTTGCATTATCTAACAAAAAGGTTGCATTACATCTAATGCAACTTCGCCTAATGCAGCCCTTGGTAAAAGGTTGCATTAGGCCTATTGCAACCTTTTCAAGGCCTAATGCAACATTTTACCGAGGTTGCATTAGCTTCATTTTCTTGTAGTGACGCTTAATTTTATGGTATAATTTTGTTTTTAAAATATGATGTATAAAAAAGTTACGGACGTTTAAAAAATGGGGGGGGGGGGGGAATAGCAGGTGACTTGCATGAGCATATTTTTTTTTCTTGTTTTGACAAAACTACTATTGTCACTTCTTTATTCCTTGGACACATGTTACTCTCTAGTGGCTTCTCGCCCTTCTCATTTTTGTTAGCCTTTGTAGCATAACTCAACCCTAAAAATCCTTCTATAATTTAATATACATATTTTTCTCTCTTATCTTATTTTTTATTATGATTTAATCACAACCACAAAACAATTACACAATTATTTAAATATGTGGCTAATAAGTGAGTTCTTTAGTTCTTTCAGCTCAGTCTTGTTCTCATTTTACCGCTTCCCTATATATATATATTTCAAGTATAAAATCAAAACCCACTTGAGTTGATAAAACCTCGAAAACTCATGTAAAAACCATCTAAAAAGTTGCGTTGTTACATATGTAATAGCCCTGTTACAACATCTAAATAGCTGAAAACATATGTAAACAACACAACTTTTTTTATTTTTATTTTTAAATTTCGTCGGCGCTTTTTTTTTATTTCTTTACTAAAAATGCTTAAAAACATGTTTTTTACATTGGGTATTTTTTTAAAAAAAATAATGTTTTTTACATGGGTTTCTAAGGTTTTCTCAACTTAAGAGGGTTTTCATTTTACCCCTCTAAATGGTAAACTACTTTGACAAGCATGGTAAAAAAAATAGAAAGCAGTATCCCTTTTAAGGCTTGTTACATAAAAAGGTTATGGAGGGTCCACCCTTTAATCAATATATCGGAACCTTTAGGACCCGAAACCACATAGCCTTCTAAGGTTCGGTTCATAATTCTCAATTTCATCAAGAAAATAGTATACGGTTCTAGTGGTTCTGGGCCGTGTCGGGCCAGTTTCGACTCTTTGCATAGCCCTGCCTAAAATTTAAGTTTTAATAAAACTACATCGTTATTATTGACCACTTACCCCATGGTTTAACAATATAAAACCGAAATTAGTTGAATCTCAATGTTATACCTGAATGAGATTTTTTTTTATGATTTGGTGATGAGCATCAAACCTGCAGGGTAGTGTTTAAGACCCGGCAAGGCAAGCATCAAGTGGCTTCACATTGTAGATTTGGTGGTTGAGTAATAGTGGCTTCCGCGGCCTCTCTCGGTGTCGTTTCGTTCACGCACCACTTGTTTATGACAGGTGATGCACTCTCCTCGATAAAGGCTTCTATAATTTGTTATCTACATTATGATCATTCTATTTACTTCTAAATTGAGATTTGTAAATAAGATGTTTAGAAACAACTAGCAATGAGACCCGCGGGCGTTGCGCCGCGTGGCGGGTTACAACATGCAACGGTCATTGTATTCATGCGGGCGAAAAGGCACTAAGTAAACGTAGTTGAGTAGTAACGCCGTTAAGTTACTATCGTTAAGTTAATATTAACGGAGTTAAATAGTAACGCGTTGACGAACCGTTCTCGCTACTCCGTTAAGTTTACTATATTAGTCTCCGTTAAGTTTACTATGCAACTCCGTTAAGTTACGTTGAATAGTAACGCGTTGCCGAACCGTTCTCGGTACTCCATTAGGTTTACTATGTAACTCCTTTAAGTTTACTATGTAACTCCGTTAAGTTGGTGGAGTTGGATAGTACTTGATGGAGTTGAGTAGAAAAAAAAAACAGACTTAGATAGTAACTTAACAGGGTTAAATAGTAACTTAACGGATTACTATGTAACTCCGTTAAGTTACGTTGAATAGTAACGCGTTGCCGAACCGTTCTCGGTACTCCGTTAAGTTTACAATGCAACTCCGTTAAGTTTACTATGTAACTCCGTTAAGTTGGCGGAGTTGGATAGTACTTGACGGAGTTGAGTTGAAAAAAATTAAAAAAACAGAATTAAATAGTAGTTTAACGGAGTTAAATTGTAACTCCGTTAAGCTAAATAGTAACTTACAATACCTTATACATAAAGTACAAACCATGAAGCAAGGAATCTTTTGGTAATTAGAATATATATAATTTAAAAAGATTTGCTGATGACCTACGTAAGACAGTTATGAAATGTGGCTTACAAAGAGGATGCCATTGCTAATCTTGTTGACACATTTGTGGAAACGTAGCAGGTGGCCATTTAGCATAGAAGAAACACGTGATGGCTTAACAAAACCTGAGACTAAGGGTTTGTAAGGATAATTAACGTTACTCTTTTATCTTTTACCATATTCACTATTCAACTTCAGTTATGTTTAATACATAGTATAATTGACCACTTACCCCATGGTTTCTCAGGTAATATCTGCCGTCGAGACTTTCATATGCCGCCATGTATGCATGTATGTTGGAGTCATCATCAACATCCATCTTAACTATGGACTTTGAACTTCTTTGAAGAGAAACATAGATATAATTGTAACATTAAGAGAACGAGTATTCACGATTTGTAAAACTTAGAATGATGCAGGTTAGATGAGTTGTACATTGTGGAGTATTTGTATTTTGGTCCGGTGTGGAGAGGAGAGTATGAATTTATTGTGATCGCTTTCTCCAAAACTTGATTTGTTAAGCCTATGAGGTGTGGGAGAGGGTCATCTTAGAAAAACTACCCGTCTAGTCAGCAAAAAAATCCCCCCCCCCCCCCCTCAAAAGATAACAAGATGAGAACTACCCAAGGGTGTGAGGGTGGTCTTCCTTAGATAGTCTTTCACTCTTATTGATCGAACTTTTTTTAATTCTAAATTAATAAAACTATGTAATTAAAATAAATAATACACCTAAAATTGAAAAAAAAAAGTCACGTAACATTAAAATAGAAGTAGACATTACAAATTAAAAAAAACGACTTTAAAATAAACGACAGAGTGATAAGTTGTATGTGATTGTACGTTGTGTTGCAAGTCTGGTATTTTGTTGTTTGTGCTTTGGTGTGTCCGACACATCTTTGGCATCAAAGGGAGGTGTGGATGGGAGATTTCTCAAGGTATTATTTATTTAGGTTCTGGGTTTCATACACCTCGTGATATCATATTTTGGGGGTGTGATATCATATTTTGGGTATGTAGCAGCCTTCTATTAGTGTGTGAAGTGGATCAGGGTGTATAAATCCTAATTAAGAGTGTATGATTTCTAAATACGTATTTATTATTTTATCATACTGACAAAATAATATATCTCGGGCAGTGACAATCACCTATTCACCTTACATCTTTTGTTTTGAAAATCAGAATTTATTATGAAAATTTTAAATGCTAAATTCTATTATAAAAATCACTAGATTATACCCCGGGAACGTCCCGGTTGAAAAATCTAATATAACATATCAATTTTACATATGAAATAGAATGATGCGCTTTACAGTTACATACAAGAAAGCTTCGTGTAGCACTTAACCTAAAACAATTAACAATGTATCTCCAATATTAGTGCATAACCTTAAACAATGTATAACTTTAATATTAAAACCTAATCTAAAACAATGTATAACTCCAATGCTAACACATGTTGTAAATAAAATAGTTGTTTTTTTCTCCGTCTTTTATATAGCATTATGGTACTCGTTTGATGCCTGATCATGAAGTAGATAGAGTGATTACAGAATGCATGTTGACTATGATGTGGATGATAATGTAGATAATCAACATGATGATTGGGATATTGATGATGAAGGGTTACAAAATGATTTATTCCCAAGTGGGTCAGAATCTGATGACAATGAAACAAGTGTTAGGAGAAAACAGATAAACAGACTTAGAAAGGCAAAAGCAACTGAGAATAGAGCTGTTTTTTATGTGTCACAAGTCTTTGGAACTAAAGCTGAAGTTAAGAAATTGATAAAAAAATATGTTGTTGAGAGTAGAAGGAAAATTGTGCTTATTAAAAATGATAAACAAAGGGTTAGGACAGAGTGTCATGGATGTTTACCAGAATTTGAGGTTGATGACTTTGGAGTTCATGTTGCTAGTCAACCACCAGACAAAAGGAAAAGTGCTAAAAAACCAAAGGGGGATGGTGTTGAGGGGGCTGCTATGAACAAAAACAAAGTTAAGGGGGCTGCTGTTAAAAAAGGGGTTTACAAGGGTCCTCCTGTTAACAAGGGTAAAGTTAAAGTATCTTCTGATAAAAATGTTGGTAGGAGGGGGAATAAAACAAATCCATCAGAGTTTCAATGCCCCTGGCAGCTTTTAGTATCTAAAGTTAAGAAGGATGAATCGTGGGTGGTCAAGACTTTAGTTGATGAACATAAATGTGTTCAGACCAGAAAGATTACATCTTGCACATCTACATTTCTATCTCAACAACTCTTAGATCAGATTGAGGAAAATCCAGATATTCCTGTTAAAGCTATTCAAGAACAGTTTTAAAGGAAATACGAACTTGGGATCTCTAGGATGAAAGCATATAGGGCTAAGTCACAAGGAAAGAAGATGGTGGAAGGGGATTACACATCACAGTATGCTATGTTGAGGGATTATGTGTTGGAGTTGAAAGATAAAAACCCAGGTACTACTGTTAAAATAGAAGTTGAAAGAGATATTGATACAACTGAAAATACAAGAAAGTTCAAAAGGATATATGTTTGTTTGGGTGCTTTGAAAGAGGGTTTTAAGGCAATAGGTAGGGATTTTCTAGGTCTAGATGGTTCTTTCATGAAAGGGCCTTATCTTGGCCAGATCTTAAGTACAGTGGGTGTTGACCCTAACAATGGTATATATCCAGATTGTTATGCAATAGTAGAAGCAGAAAATTACAATGTTTGGTTATGGTTTTTGGATCTGTTGGGTGATGGCTTAGACTTGGGTAGAAACTCAAACTTCACTTTCATCAGTGATAGGCAAAAGGTAACCCTTGTTTACATACTTAATGATTATTATTTACATACTTATTAATGACATAACACTTCTTTACATGCTTACTAGGGCCTACTTCCTGCACTTTCAAGGTTGTATCCTTGTGCTGAGCACAGCAACTGTCTTAGGCACATTCATAAGAGGTAAGAATCTACTATGGTTGATACTAATGTTTTAGAATTCTGTTTACTAATGATTGTGTATGTATGCACAGGGATGCCATGTAGACATGTAGTGGCTGCTTTATGGTTCAAATCTACTAATGGTGGCAGAGTTGGTGCATTGGAAGGCTGGGTTAATCCAGTGTACACAATGGAGAGGTGGAGACAAGTCTACTCCTTCAAGATCAACCCCATTAATGGCAGGGCTCTGTGGCCTAAGTGTGAAGTTCCAACAACATTATTGCCACCTAATCATCACACCCAGGTGGGTAGACCAAAGAAAGTAAGGAAGAGGTCAGCATTTGAAATGGAAGATGTTGCAAGAGGAGGAAAACTATCAAAGAAGAACACCAAGACAACTTGTGGCAAGTGTGGAAACCTAGGTCATAACCAAAGGACTTGTAAGGGCCAGACTGAGAATGTGCAAAAGGTTCAGGGTAAGAAGGCTGGGAAAAGGGGAAGAAAAAAGAAGACTGATGTGAGAGTGCAGGGTAACAATGACAAGGGGTAGGGTTAATTTTTAGTTTTGGAAGTGTTTTAAACAATGTTTATGGTATTTAATGTGTTTAGGATGTTTTCAGACATTATGTATGGTCTTATGGTCTTTTATTTGTTTTTGGATAATAGTTATGGTATGTACTGAATCTATGGTTTTTGGATGCTTATGAATGATATTCTGGATAATCTGCATTTGGTTGTTTAGTATGGTTTGTCCATTTGACCCATTATGGTGTGGTTTGTCAAAACTGTCCATTTGACCCATTTTGTTGTTTAGTATGGTTTGTCCATTTGACCCAATATGGTTGTGCAGGTTTGTCAAAACTGTCCACATATCAAAACCATTTGACCCATATGTGTTTTGGATAATACAAGGGATTCTTACAAGCCATTATGCAAAACCATTTGACCCATTGTCAAAACTGTCCATTAAGCCATTATACAAAACTAGTTGACCCATTATCAAAACTGTACATTTGACCTATTATCTACATTTGACCCATTATCTACATATTAATACCAAAATGTGCATTTTATGCACTTTCATTGCCACAATAGATTCTTACAAAAGAGGTTCTTACAAAACAACTTCATACAAAACAAGCAGCATCATACACTGCTTCTATACTGCTTCATTAAGATCTATACTGCTTCATTAAGATGGCTACCCTATCCACCTGCTACATATACTGCTTCTAATACGTACACTACTAATTCATGAACACATACACCAGAAATCCTATCCAACTTATAACCAGGAACCTCTTCAGTTTGATAGCCTGATCCTTGGTAGCTTTGATCTCCTGTTGAAGCTGGATTTTTTCAAGCATCAGATGGGTCTCCCTCATTTCCAAGTTGTTTTTGGATCTTAACAAACCAGGTATGATGTCCACACATCTTTGGCAGTTCTCTTCACACCACCCAATGAATTACATCTGGAACCCTAATTTATACATACAACATTGTATCAGAAATCGATGTTTACATATAACCCTAATTTAAACATAAAACACCACCAAGTTACCTGATCAGGACTTGCAAAGAACCGGCGACCTGGGTTTCTATCAGTCCAGGATGTGAGAATGATTGCTGGTTTACCACATTCACAGAACACTTGCCTCGACATCTGATCGTTTGAGATTGGAACCCTAATTTCGTCTTTGATCGAATAGGGTGTTTGGTTCAGGGGGAAGGGTTATAAATGGGGGGAAATCAAAAGAGGAGAGGAGGTGAAATGACAGTAATACCCTCATGTGCCTCTCACGTGACTAAACTTAACCAGAAAATCTAACCACGTTAGTGCTAAAGGACTAGTTCTGAAAGATTTTACAACATAAAGGACGATTCCCATCACTTTTGAAGTTTAAGGACACCTACTGAAAAAACAGGTAAACATAAAGAACCATTTCTGTAATTTTTCCTATAAAATATATTAACGTTTAAAAATTATGGGATAAACATTAGAGAGAAAAATCTAATTATTATTTTCCTAAAATAAAGCCTTGCCACATAGGATGACACACTTAAGGGGGAGAATGTCCTATCATGTCATTAAAATGGCTTTGGTTTATTATATGTATAGATTTTAACACCATTTTATAATCTCAATCAAACATCATATTTATTAATTGCTCGTGTTTTAAAATTTCTATTTAATCATTTTATTAACATTTTTATTATCTTAATCGTAACATCATTTTTATCAACCATTCCTACTACTTAATTTATATTGTAACTGGACAAAACCAAATCATTTCCATAGAATAGTTTAATTTGGTTCATCCATATTTTTGTTAGTACTTTTATGCAATTTAAATCTGGTCATTAGTTTACGAACTGCCAAAAATATCTCAATCGTACTAAAAGGTTGGGTTTTTTTTTTACACCGAAACTATGTTTGTTTGTTTTTTTATCCATCATGCGAAAAAACGATCATCACTTCCGTCGTAGAAAACCTAGTTATAATTATAATAGACAGGTTAACAAACAGAAGAGAATTATACTGGATTGAATGAAAAATACAAATAAAAATATAGTGATTTAACCGAAAATGATAATTGATTGAAACAAACGTATATAAAAATTATGATCTGATTCCTGATTATAGAAATTAATAAAGCATAAATAAATAATAAAGTTGTTGAAAAAACTAGTAATAGAAAATAAATAAAGAATAAATAAATAATAAGTTGTTGAAAAAACTAGTAAATTTCTCTATCACCTAAAGATTTTTTTTTATTCGCGGTCCTAGGAAGTTTAGTGAAAATTGTGTTTTTCACTAGATATTTTGAATTATATATTTATTTGTGGATTTGTTTTTTAGGCTGTGATTGTATCGTAACGACCCAAACTAGGTTCAAAATAGGTTGTGAATCGTAACGACCCAAACTTGTTACTCGTGTGTAAGTAAAAGAATGGACTGGTTCATTCTAGATGATAATAAAAATTACACACATACGTAAAACCTTTCTATTCGAAAGAAGTTTAGAAGAGCGGTACTCTCAAAACTATTTCTTTTACAACTTCAACCTTTTTCTTCCAATATTATAAACACCAAGACACCCGGTGGTATTCGGGCGTGAGAACCATCTCCGGCAGTACATATTGTTTTAGTTATTATACCATGGGAGACAGACTATCTTAGAGGAGACGCATAATCTGTTTTAAAGGCCTCGTATTCAACACGATCTACAACCAAAACCGTTCACCATTTTTGCTTATTCTTGCATAGTGGAGTATTCGCACATGAATAAGTACGGTTGAAGATTCATGATGGTGAAGACTTACAGAAGATGGCGTTTGAATCAAGTTTGGTATATTGTATATATTTTATATTAAGTTTATGTTGTAATGTAACAAATACTGTACTACTATATTTTTTACGAATAATTAGAATATTGTTATTATATTTTTATTACCATTACAATCTATTAATAAACAATCTATTAATAAAGAAACTTATTGAACAGTATTTTGATGGCGTTTTTGTAATTTTCAATTTTTTTCTTAGGCAAATATGTAATTTGATTTCTTTATATGGAATGGGATGATTACTTGTCATGGTTTGTTTGTAATTTATGGGTTTCATAGTGGTATATGTGTCATTTTGTAGCCTACAGGTGAATCATTATTGACGCGTGTTTTTGTACGTGTGATCAACAACGTGGAACTTGCTTGAGGGGACATGTGTTTAGATGTGTAAGTACGTGGCAAAACATCACACTACTTCGGTGTATATTCAGAGAAAAGTCATAAATATAGACAGAGAATTATAGAAAGGTAATTTTATCGGAAGGAATTTCTCGTCGGACGTTGAAATCGCTCAAGCAGGTAAAGCCGTGAGATTTTGGTCGTCGATTTTATTTGCACAAGTATGTTTTTACTTTTACGTCTTTCACGCGTCTACACTTACCGCTTTCTTCCTCCTACATTGCTTCACCGTTATGTGCTTTAGGTTTCTAAATCGACTGCGATTGGGTCCCTCACGAAGCCCTTTGCCCAAGCCGCTGACGTCAGTGTCTAATCGTCGCCATCACCGCTTCAACTCATCATTGCAGGAACTATTTTTTACCGTAAATTATTGGCTACAAAGGTATTCAACTTTCAGGGTTCTTGATTAGGTTAATTGACTTCACTTATTACGTTTGTATTGATTTTGGGTTGTGTTTATTTGAATGATTCCCTTCAGATTGTGGTTAAACCAAAACTACATGTCGGTAGGTTTTGTTTATCCGGTTAACTTTTTGTTGAAAACATTAAGCTTTTGTTTCTGACCTTAGAATTTTCATCTGATTTCATTTGCAGCGTTGGGGATACGGTACAGGGCACCAGGTATTTGTTGAAATGTTATCTTACATGTGTTTTGTTCATGTTAAATGGTTGTGTTTTATGTTTTTTCCCCTAAATCCGGAAGACGCACATCAGGTGTTTGTTATAATGTCAAGGTCAGGATTACCTATGAAGTTTCATTACAATGGACTGACTGTATTGGATCATTTTTTTTCTTTGAGAGTAACCGTTTTTAATTGTTGATTTCATTATGGATGGTGTTCTTTGTTAAATGTATTTCATATCATGAAACTCACTAATCATTAATCTACCGTTAGTTAATGTGGGGTTTTAGCTTGCTTAGCTTTGTCATGACAATTAGTGTTGCATCACTATGATATTAGTATTTTGTATATTATTTTTGTAAGCAATGATATGTTGATAATGATGATAACAAGTATTTGTAGCTTCATATCATGAAAGTGATAATGTCATGAAACTTGCAGTTGTTGAAAGTTTATGTTTGTATTATAGTAATTTTAGCTTCTGTATTGTGGTTTAGCCATATGGTTAAATTTGGATGTACAAATTGTTTGATGGATGTGTCGTTTGGGTGTATGCAGATATCGGTGAGGCGCTAGGTGTTACAACAGTTTTGTAAGGTAAATTTTTTGCCTATATAAGCTGAAATACTTACGTTATAATCAGTAAACTATACTGCTTATTATCTTAATCACGCTTCTGTAATCTCCTTATAAAGCGAATACGAAGCTCAGTTATTTATTTATTTATTTTTTCTGTAATGTTAAGAACTTATTACCACATTACCAATGAGACCAAGTAACATGCCAGCTTGCATCGACCACTTTGCCTTTAAGATTCTTTTTCTCATATGTTTGTTCTCAAATTTACTTATGAAAATTGGCTATTGAAGATAGGGTAATTGAATGCTAAAATGTTGTTGTTCGATGTTTGGAATAGAGATATGGCCTGCAGATGGATATGGTAGAACAAAGTACACCACTCGCCAAAAAATAAGGCCTTTATTCATGAAAATGCGAAAAAAAGGATGGTTGGTTCACACATTATTATTTGCTTTTACCTGTAATGATACGGTTATTTATGGGTTTGGTGTAGTGGTTGGTATGTTATTTTGGTCGTGGTTAGGCTCAAGTTTGATCTCAAATTAGTGTATTCTTTTCCCCAACCGTTTTTGTTCTTTTATATGTAGGACACGTGTTGGTTGTCAATGTTGGTGACTCATGACGGCTACGATAAGGTGTATTGCATGTTGTTTGTTGTGTTCTCCCGCTATTCATCTTCGAAACTGTCTTTGGTTATTTCGGGTTCATTTTTTGTTTGCCTTTTGTTTCTTTTTGTTCATTTTGCGAATACATGATTGACCTTACCAACAATCGTCTATACCATGGTATGAATGTGCATTAAGATGTTAATAATTTCATCGCCTTTTGAATAAGCAAGATACAACAAATAGTTTTAGGAAGCCTAGCAACCTGGACAAGTAGGGCAATAAAATAGCTTCAGAAAAGGCACCGTCTACAAATTTCTCTGCTTGAAAATAACTCCAGGTATAAGATTGAGTAGTTCATAAAAACAGTTTTCAATTTTGTATTGAGTATAAAGTTCTCTGCTTTGAAAAGAACTCCAAAGTATAAGATTAAGTAGTTAATAATAAA
Source organism: Ambrosia artemisiifolia (assembly GCA_032199755.1). Taxonomy (NCBI): domain Eukaryota; kingdom Viridiplantae; phylum Streptophyta; class Magnoliopsida; order Asterales; family Asteraceae; genus Ambrosia; species Ambrosia artemisiifolia. The sequence goes on along the minus strand of CM063529.1, from coordinate 27,954,523 downwards.
TAATAATCTATATAGAGAAAATATATATAGTTAGTTGTTAGATATAAACTTATGTCTATATGGACAGGAAGGTTGTTTATTTGCTTGAATCAAATGGGCATCTTATAATACTGAGAAGTAAACTTTTTGTTTTCTTATCATTTCTACGTTCTCACTTGCTTATAATCATTGTGAGAATGTGAATATTTCTTATATTATGAGCATTCTTATATTGATTACTTTCATTTTAGGATAACTGCCTTGGCTCAATGTAGCCGAGTGATCGACTAGAAATTCTACCCGGCCTAGAAAGCCGATCATTTGTTTTGTCATTTCTCTTTTTCAAATTCCGACCAAAATGTTTGGCTATTCGAGTCTCATTTTCTGCATAATGACGTTTTGTTCATCCGAAATGTAGGATTATGCAGTTTACTTTTGAGCTGCATACTATCTCCGTTGATGTTGAAGCCGACTATTCCGACGTAGGTTGTACCTGTGTTTGATATACTAGACAACTGTTACAAAAGGCCGAAGCATTTCATTCTTATCTTATGATGCAGACTCAAAAAAATTAAGTTAGAAGTGCTGTAGTATTGGTGTTAAAAAGTGTAGTTTAATCACAAAGGCTATATACTGTTAAAAGAAAGTACAAATGAAAATTACACAAAATTAATGAACGTTTTATTATCTTTCCAACGAGCATTATATTGCTATACAAAAAACGAAAAAAAAAAACGATTTTTTTGTGAGTTTTTGTTCATACAAAAAACAAAAACACAATGTGTTCAGGTAATTTATTAATCATGTCTATGCAAGTCAATAATCATGTTCAAACTAAATTATATTTTCATCAAGAGCAAGAGCAGAATAGGTGAAAACCACTATTTTTCATAAATAAAAAGTCACACTTTCACGACCACCGCCTCAATTGCGCCTAACAATGGTTGTTTCTAGTTCTGCTCCTCATCCAAACATACATCTTCTTTTTAATATACAATTTCGTTTTTATTCATATGATTAAAATTATTATTTTCTCATATTATACAACATTAATTTCTATGTTACATCATAATACGTATTTTATCACTTCATATTAAAGTTATCTATCCCGAAAAGCTTTCAGGATATAATCTATACTATATTATAATGCATATAGGAAGGACAAGATGGTCATTTTACATAAGTTTCAACATGTACAAACCAATAAAGCTTATGTACAATATTTTAAAGCACCTAAAAGTTGGAAACACTTTAAACCCTTCAAACAGGCACGTACATAGGCGACGGGCGGGACAGGGCAAAATTTATTCACGTTTCAAATTTCAAACCCACCCAATAACACCCATATCTCTCCCTCTCAAATTCCATGAATCTGCTTTCTCTCTCTCCACCCTTAAATCAATGAAGAACATCAATCTGTATCGTATGCCGATTTCAGCTTGGAATTGTGAATCACCACCATATCCCTAAATCACCACAATTGATGCTCTTACATCTTTCTCTGTGAACATCACCACCATAAGAGTTATGGAAACTCGATCTTGGGTTCAGATTTGTGATGGAGGATGACCAAACTAAGGTTTTGACGATTGATTTATTTCTGCACGTATTTTTTAAGAAAACCAAGGTAAGATTCGTTCATTTTGACTTTGTATTTCCTGTGGTTTTGTGGCTTGGCTACTTAAATTAGATTTGATGTTGTGTCATCAGATGTAGGTTTTGGTTTTAGTTATTTATTTGAATTTTTCAGGAGATATATTGAAGGTTTTCATAGTTCTTCATGGTTTCTAGAGTTTCAAAGTCCAGATCTTATTCACGATTCAGGTGAGGTACTAATTAAAGAGTCTCCTCTCAGCTCTTATGCCATTTTCATACATGTTTTCTTTCAGTTTCTGCTTTTGTTTCTCAAAATCTGGTAATACATATGTTTAATTTGTTGTTATTGCAACCTAATTGTTGTTTAGGACTCCTCAGAGAGTGAAAAGAATTTATACTCCTGGTTCTTTAATTGATTATAATTGCTACATCCACTTAGACACTCTTTCTCCTTAGGTTTTGTGCTTGATTCAAATTAATTCGCTAAATGAATTGTGAGTTGATTCCTTGAAAAAAAAAGATAAAATGTAGAGTTACACAGGCAACCATCAGTTTCTTACATTGTAACTATACACTAATTACTTTCCCATACACTGATTACTGTCCTATGTGTATTTCAAGCCAGTGGTTTGGAGCCCTATGATTTGATTTTATATATATATATATATATATACAAGGTTAAATAATGGGTGATGGTGACTGCAGGTTGTTATTGGGCCAGCAACAGTTGGGATTCAAGAGGGAGATTTCAATATTGGTTGGATCATTTTCAGATGATGGCTATATTGGAAAATTTCGGACTATAGCCGGCTCTTCAATTTTGTGCCACTGTAAGTCCACTTATGTTATTTTGATCATCAAGAATATATTGGGTATGACTTATTGTATGATAGGAAACCAGCTTTGGTCTAAATTTGTTGGGCTATAAAGAAAACACAAGTTTCAATAGCTTTATAAATTATAAGCATTAATCTATTTTACAATTTAATGCATCCCCCTTGACTTTTATAAGCGAATACCTTGGTTTTAAAAAGCGCGCATGAGGTGCGAGGCGCACCAAGGCTCAAGGCATGTCGCCTTTTTGTTCAACGCCTAGAGGAATTCCAAGAAGCCTCAAAAAGTGAACAATTTATAAAAGCTTCAAATATAAACAAGTAATTCCACACTTGGGTATGAACATGTTTTTTTACCTATTGTCTTTCCTTGTATTTTACTGGCAAATTAATATAAGAGCTAACCAACTATGATCTGATTCTTGTTTTAGGTAACATAATTTGTTTGAACTTGCAAAAAGACTTTATTTTTTCAGTAAATTTGATAAGGTAAAGCTAATCAAACTTTTTATTTTAAGCAACCTGTGTTACTTGTGACTTTATGTTTTAGACTCAAACTGTGACACCCGGCAAATTCAAGTTAACAACGTCGTCTAGATTAAAGTCTACCTTAGCGAGTCACGCGTATTCTGTACTTAACTGGGTTAGTTGAGTCGGGTTATGGTTCGGGAACTGTTATGTGAGTCTAGGGAATCATTAGATGTTGGCCTAGAGGATCGTTAGATGTCAATCATTAACCAAGTGTACAAGGGGTGACGATTCGGAGAATCGTCAAAGCATAGGGAACATGCAAGTCTCGAGTCCCGGGAATTGGTGAACGAGTGTGAATGTGTTTATTTGCAAGTGTTATGTGTTTATAATCATTATGTGACTTGTCGGTATGTGAAAATGTGTTAACATATGTTAAAACGGGGTTTAACGCGCAAAATACTTGGAACCATACCCTATAGGCGATTAGGGTGAGCTAATCGCCTATAGGGAGGCATCTAGGAGGCGATTAGCCTCCTCCAGGTGGCGAGTAGCCTTCCCAGGTGGCGATTAGGGGGCTAATTGCCTAAGGGGGGTGGCGATTAGCAACCCTAATCGCCTGCAACTGAACCCTAATCGCCTGCAACTGAACCATAATCGCCTGCAACGTGGGTTACGACTAAAAACGACTATAAATACAATATTTGACCTCCTAAACTTCATAACATCAACCCTAGTCGCCCCACAACTCGTCCCAACACCCACACAACCTCTGGAACACGATTTTGGATCAAACAACTTCATTTCAAGCCTATTTCATCAATCAATCATAATCTAAGGTGTGGTTTTCATCCATGCAATCTTTTCTAACGTTTTTACTGAATCCCTAATGGTCCAGACCTGTTCATAAACACTTGTGCCTTCTGTAAATCGTTAATAATCATTGTTGTGTGGATTCTAGATGCTATGCATGTTGTATGTGTAGGTTTTAATTAAAAGATAGGATTTTTATGATTCAAGAAGGATTATTAACATGATGTTAGGGTAGTTACTGATCTATACTGATGGTTTGGTATGGTAATCTGATTGATTGTTCATTAGGTTATGTTTATGCATGTTAATGTGATGATTACATGATATTTGTGTTATGTTTTAGAAACATGATTGCATCCAGGACTGCTAGAACAAGATTAAACGATGTATTTTGATCTAAACATGTTTGGGATACTTGTTTGATTGATATTGGAGGTTTACACACGTTCTAGGGTTGATTTGGAGTGTTAAACGCGCGAAAAACCAAAACTGGTGTGCAGGTGGCGATTAGCAGGCCTAATCGCCTAAGGGATAGGCGATTAGCAGGCTAATCGCCTACCAGGGTGGGCTAATCGCCTACCCCTTAGGCAATTAGGGGCTAATCGCCTACCATGAGGTGTTTTTGCATGCTGCATGACCCTAATCGCCTGATAAGTTCTGAAATGCATGTCACATGACCCTAATTGCCTACAAACTCAAAAATTTGCATACCACATGACCCTAATCGCCTACACAGTAGGCGATTAGCATTCATAATTGCCTGTTGACCAACGTAATTGCTAGTTGACTTTTCCTAATCGCCTGTACTGCTGCTGAAAGTATATTCTAGCATTCCGAGACCCGTTTTGACACCTAGGAACATGCTAGGAACCCCGTAACATATCTAATAACTCGGTAACATGTGTTCGGGTCATTAATGTGTTAATTGAACTACGTGCTAGAACTTGTTGGACTTTAACGTATGTTAAGTGTGACTGCATGATTATGTGTTTGTGAATACTAGTGTAACACGGGGAGCCTCGGGTCACCAATGGGATGTCGAGTCTTGTACGTTGGGTCATGTTAACAGTAAACGTGTTGTCAAACAAACTTGGTTAAGGTCTGGACATCTAGGGACTAACTAACCTACGGGTTATTAGTCTAAGAACTTGTAACTGTCATATGTTAGGTCGCCGCTTTACGGGGCTAGCATAGCTTGTTGACTTATTCTGTTATCTGAAGTAACGCAACCTAAGGTGAGTTTACGGCCCCACTTTACTTGGTTTTCACTTTTTGGGGGAGAAAACATGTGTTAAACAACTATTTGGTAACAACTGTCATACTATGGGTTTTCAAACGGTTTACTATACGATCTTTGGAAGTCCCGGGGGGAACCATGAATGTGCTGGTTTGCACAACGGGGAAATGTGAATAGCGCTATTGGGAGTGACCAACCCCACCCGTCGGCATGGAGCGTCGGGCGGGTGCATATTGTCTCAAACAGGAACAGGTTTACTATTCGGGCACAACATCTGGTTTGCGAGTTAGTAATGGTTTTCCAATCGTAGTAGTAATGGTACATGCGCCTAGCTAGCGTACTTGGTTTACAATTGTTATAGTATGGACAGGTTAAACTTGGAACTTTGATTACAAACCTGTAAACTCACCAGCATTTTTGTGCTGACGTAAACTCTTACATGTTTTCTCAGGTCGCTAAGGTAGCAAAGTGGAACTAGGGCGCACGCGTCTGCACGGCGTCTAGTTAGAGTTGCATGGTCTTTGAACATTAAACAATTGGTTTTATTTTGGTTATGTAACGACATTTAGCTTCCGCTGATGTTTGGGATTTTTACACTATGTTTTTGAAATTCATTTAGTATTGTTTATTGTGATCATTGACTTGGATCCTGGTTTGTCATGCGCCTCGCGGTAAAACTCCGCAAGTGGATTTTGAGGGTGTGACACAAACCCCTCTCTTTAGGCAACATAGACTGCAACAAAGTTTTTATTTTAAGCAACCTGACTTGTTACTTGGCAAGAAAGGACTTTTTTCAGACTTGAACACTCACCTTTACCTAAAAAAGATACACCTATTTTGGTGAAGTCAAACTGCAAAAAGAAGAGAACCACTATGGACCATTTTTTCTGTTTTGGTGAATCTAAACCATTTTATAAGAGCCTTTATTTGCAAGTTCAGGTCATACATTTGTAAAGCATTTTTAATGTATGCGAACATATGTGGATCGATTTTTGCATTCTTTTAATGATTTGTGAACATACGTGGGTCGATATATGAAATTTATTGTGTGTTATTACTTGATACATAACTTTGGTTTGATATGATTATGGTGTAAAATTAAACCCAAAATTGTTTTGTGTAAAATTATGATACCCAACTATATTATGAAATTACATACAACATTTCATTTGTATATAATAAGTCCATGTGCAAATATATACTGATATTGAATCAGTTGACTAATAGATTTTGAAATAAAGAGACTCCTAACATCTTTTTAGAACAAATTCAACATCAACATCATCATACTCAGTGAATCTCACCTCTAGCAAAGCTAAGGTAGGGTCTGAGGAGGGTAAGATGTAGACAACCTTACCTCTACTCCTAAGAATAGAGAGGCTGCTTCTAGTGAGACCCCCAGCTCGATGTGGTTTGGTATCAAGCCTTGGACATAAGGCACAGAATACTTACCAATCGAGACAAACCCGATCAGTGTATGTACCCCTTTGTCTTTTGGCTATCAACGCCACCACGTGATGCATGATTAACCGTCCGTCGTGAGACAGATGGAAAAGACTAGACATTGTTTTTCTTTTCATGTTCAAACATGCTTTAGTAGATATAAGACTTTAAAAGGAGAAGATACAAGAAACTCTTCACCTTCTTGTTGTAGCTGTCAAAGAGAGGGACATCAAATTTTCATGATGAATAATGGTGGTGACCCATGTTGACGTGAAACTACCTATATCTCTTTTTATTTTAAATTATTATTTATAACTGATATTTTCTTATTTGGATGTTCATTTTGTTAAAGTGCATTAATGGTTTTCGGAAGTGGTTGATAATATTAATGTTAAGCCATTACTTAATTGACATGTACATGTAAGGTTTTTCACATAATATCACACTAATGCTAACTTGAATACTTTAAGAAAAATAAAACAATAAAGTTTAGTAAAAATATTATACGGAAAAGAAAATTAATAGAGTATCGTATAATATATGACGAGAGAATTAATAAAATAGCAGAAAACCTATATTGCGTGGTAAATTGTCGTTGCCGCCGCATCGCGCAGGTTTCATACTAGTCTAGTATAGTATAGATAGGGCTGTAAACAAACCAAACGTTCAGCGAACAGTTTGTGAACTGTTTGGCGGGAAGTCCGTTTGTGTTCGTTCGTTTAATAAATGAACGAACACAAACAAGAAATTCCGTTCGTTTAGTTCAACAAACGAACATGAACATAGGTCGCGTTCGTTCATTTATGTTCGTGAACGTTCGGTAACGTGTTCGTTTATGTTTGTTTGTGTTCGATAGTTCATTAGGGGTTTTTAATTTTTTTATATTTAATTTAAGTACTTCAAATTTCTCGGTGGTAGATTATTTAATATATATTAGAATTTAATATATATTAGTGTATCACACGTTAATATTACTTTAACCATTCTGATTAACTGTTATTTTTGATGGATTATATGATGATTTCAAATTTAATATGATACCTTTGTGTTTTTATAGGACATCATGTGATCAAGATTGTGTCAAGTATATTTGGGTAATTGGATTAGTATATTCTAGGCGGACAATGTTAGCGATGAAAAATGCTAATTTTCGGAATATAATATGTTATTTGTGCCCGATTTTGTTCAGTAATGCTTATTTGTGTTTGTTTACGTTCATTTGTGTTTGTTTGTAGTCGTTTTTGTTTGACAACTAAATTTAGCAAATAAATACAAACGAACGCGAATACAAATCTCGTTCGGTAAGCGTTCATGGAACAGTTTGTGAACACGTTATTTCCTTAACAAACGAACACAAACAAAAAATCTCGTTCGGTCGGTAAGTGTTCATGAAAAGTTCGTGAACACGTTAATTCTTAACAAGTGAACACGAACAAGGCCTTGTTTGTGTTCACAGTCCTAAGTATAGATATAGATAGTTTTTTTTGCACCAAAGATAGATATTTTAATTATTTTATAATAATCATTGTTATTTTCGTAAACTATGTTAAATTAAATGTGTAATCAAAGCCACGAGTAACAAGGGAGAGTCGGTGAAAAGGAAATGTTATCTAGTAAGGAGGAAATGGACAAGAATAGTACGTCATTGCTTACGGTATTTTTAAACACGTAAATGTACTGTTGACATTGACAGGTCCACTTTGTATTTACATATCACGTCTAGAGTCGTAAATGAACTGAACTTTCAGCAAATACTTTATGAACTGTTTGGCGCAAAGTTCGTTTGTTTAATAAATGAACGAACACGAAAAAAAATTGTTCGTTTAGTTAAACGAACAAACATGAACAGAGACCGTGTTCTTTTATTTATGTTCATGAACGTTCAGTAATGTGTTCGCTTATGTTCGTGAACGTTCGATAACGTGTTTGTTTATGTTTGTTTGTGTTCGATATTTTAATAGGGTTTTAATTTGTATAATGTGTTCTACATTCTTTGTTTTTTTTTTTTTTGAAAATTAAACTTCATTAACCACAAAAAACCAACAACGCCACTAGCGTCCATAAAAAGAGGACCCAAGGGCACAAAAAGAGATTACATCAAAGCGGGTATTTACACCAATCAGACCAGTCCTTAACTTTTAATCTAGACCTGTGTCGAATCCAAAAAAACGAAGTCGATTTGACATTTTCAAAAACTTCTATCGGTCGTCTGTTTTTTTCGGTGAACACCTTGGAGTTCCTCTCATTCCATAGACACCAAACAGCAGTGTAAAGGATTCCCACCAACATCGCTCGGCTATCTTTATTGTCACAGGTCTTCGGAAGGTTGATCAAGTCCTCGAAATCAAACAGAAACAACGGTTGCATTTTACACCAAGAGCCTATTCGGAACCACACTTCCATAGCAAAGCCGCACCCTGTAAACAAATGGGTTAAGGATTCTGTCGCTTCATCACACATCGGACACCGCACATTCTTTGTTTTCTTATTGTTTTACCCAAATAAATAAATAATTTTGTGTGAGTTAAGTATATGGCTATATGAGATCAATAAACCTACTTTTAGTAACATCATTGAATAACTAATATAAATAATTAATGAAGACTTCAAGTTTAGGATGCGCGCTTAGTTTTTTTAGACACTACTTAATTATTTATACCAATATTATGTTAAAGAGAAAGTATATGGTATAAAGCCCCTTAAAATAAGAAGCATAAGAAGCCACCAGTGATTGACACCTGTCAATCTAACCTAACCAGAGTTAAACATAATAAAACCTATCTTCCCTGTTTTAAACCTAAGCCATTCTCATTTTGAAACAAACCAGCATCATCACCACCAACACCCACCAACACCACCATCACCACCACCATCATCACCACCACCACCACCACCACCACCACCACCAGAACCGTCAGTCCAACTTTCCTTGCACTCAACCCAAAACATCCCCTCTTTCCTGCAATTAAATCTGGACATTAAAGAAGAGAGAGGGAGAGAGAACGTGAGGGAGAGATGAACACCACCGGTACCGACCGCCTTTCCGGTCATCTTCTCCGGTGGGACTCCTCCTCCGATACCGACCATTACCACCCGAACACCACGTTCTTACCAATCATCCCTCCGATACTCTAACAGCATGGCTCCCTGATGATTTATCTGCAAAAAACCGACCCCCTTGGGAAACAGAGACCAGAGGAGAAAAAAAAAGCAAGAGAGAGTTACAGAGTTAACAAGCAAAAGGCTCCATGTAGCACAGATTTTTTTTTTCCATTTTTAGAAGATAAGAAGGAATGAGCTAAAAGTGGTTGTAGTGTCATGGAATCTTGGAAGATACAAACAGAAGCATACAAAGAATACAAACAGAGATTGATTGGCTTTTCTTTTAAAAGGTGCGTCTATTTTTCCTATTTTTAACTCTTAGTGTGTTTGTTTTTTATTTGCTTTTCACTTTAAAAAAAAGATGCGTCTATTTTTAACTCTTAGTGTGTTTGTTTTTTTTATTTGAGTCCCTTCACAACTGTTGAGTGCGTTTGTTTAATAAGTGTGTCCAAACTTTTTAATGAGTGCGTTCAAAATTTCAATGTGTGGTTTTCAAATTTTTTAATAAGTGTGTCCAAACTTTTTAATGAGTGCGTTCAAAATTTCAATGAGTGCTTCCAAACTTTTTAATGAGTGCGTCTGAATTTTAATGAGTGCGTCTGAATTTAATGAGTGCGTCTGAATTTTAATGAGTGCGTCTGTTTTAACCCAGGTATGGTTAGGGTTTTTAATCTGCATCCTTAATCTAATGGCTGAGATTGCTTCTTACGCTTCTTACGTTAAGGGGGCTTTATACGTTATCTCTCCCCAAGTACTAAGTATATTTGTATAACTAGGTTATATTCTGGGTGGATCTAGTTAATTTCTTAATATATGTGAATTTGATCTTATTCAAAAGTTAATATATGTCCCTTTGTGTTTGTTTCTGTTCATGAACATTCCTTTGTGTTCATTAACACTTGTTTATGTTCATTAATGTTCGTTTGTGTTCGTGTGCTTTCCATGAACAACATTAACAAACGAACACAAAACGAATGTCTTCTTAACAAATGAACACGAACAGAAAATCTCGTTCGGTAAGTGTTCATGAACTGTTCGTGAACACATAATTTCCTTAACAAACGAACACGAACAAGGCCTTGTTCGTGTTCGTTTGCAGCCCTAATCATGTCTGTCAGGCGATACGGTCCGTTACGACTGTGTTCATCGCAAACACAGCCCTGGTGGAAACGTGATGACCCGTGATCGTCACGCTTGCAACACTCATCACGTTTGGCAGCGGTCATTTGACCATTTACCCATTTCATTAAAAAAAACAAATTTACCTTTCATATATATACATATTGACCATTTCAAATTTTCTCTTATCACATTAACAATTTCAAATTCTTCTCCTACAACTTCAACGATGGTGCTTAGGTCGAAAGAGGAGGAACTTAAGTTAATTATTACATACAACAACGTAACGAAGATGGTGCATCAACAAGTCGGGGTGGTTGGAGTCGGGCTCCACAATGGGCTAAAGTTTTAGCCGAGTTTAGTGTTCTTGTCGGGGGAACACAACGTAGTTGTGATTCAATCTCCTACAAGTCTAACGACCTCAAATCGAAGTGTGAAACATTTGAGAAAATGTTTTAAAAAAACAAGAATGACGCCGAAGAACCCAACCTAGCCGAAAACATTTATAGACCTTGCTTAAATAGCGTATGTTTCCGAGGTCGCCCAAGATTTTCCATATGTTTCGGCATGGCAAATGTTACGGCCAAAATTACCTTAGGTTTAGTTATATTTTCTAGTTATTTTATGTCTATGTAATGTTTTTTATTTTATGTCTTTATTTTATGTGATGTTTTTCTTTTATTTCATGTAATGTTGATTTATTTTATTTAATCTAATGTTATTTTAATATTTAGTTTATTTAAAAAAAATAATGTTAGTGATAGGTGTGATGACCACTCCTTATAAATTGTGATGGAACTTGTAAGCTACCACCCACGCTCTGCAACGGGTTTGAAATGTACATAAAAATTAGAAAAAACTCAACGGAACATTCTATGTGACGACAAAAAAACAATGTTGTGATGGTATAAACGAAAGTCACGTATATAAGATAAGCACGACAGTTGCATATTACAACATGTCAGTGTAAACATATAGATCAAAGTGCATGTTGCAATGATGTATTTAGATATGAGCGTCTACCACAAGCATTATAGCGAGACTTTGATTGATTATGGTCCAATTCTTTGTCGGCAGAGCAACCAAAAAATATAACGCAAAACCGTGAAATAAATAAACATCGAAATATCAACATAAGTAATTTTATATATGAAAAATTAAACGTAGGCATCATTGATAACATTCGTAATTTTAAATAAAAAACAAAACTGGCACGGAAAAAACTCTCTTCTATATAAAAAGACAAAAAGAAAACGTTATCCATAAAAAAAAGTAGAACATGAAAAAAAAAATAACAGAAACAAAAGTTTGAAATAAAAACCTACCTTCTATATAATACTTTTACAAAGATATAACAGGAGAAAAAATGAAAATAAATACAAAGCTAAAAAAACTACCTTCTAAAAAAACATTACCTTTACAAAAATAGAACGGCAGAAAAGGCAAAAAATCCAAAGTTAAAAAGAAAGTAAAAGAATGAAGGGTACCTAAGAGGGTGTTTGGAATTGATTATACGTTTTGGTTAGGGGCAATGTTTTTAGGACCGGACCGGACGTTGAACCGGTTTCCTTACTGGTCCACTGGTCGGACCGGTTAAACCGGTCAGACCGGAGTTAAAAACCAGATATTGTACATATATATGTATGTATATGTAATAATAGGTATGTAATTAAAAAAAACAAAATAAAAAATATATGAAGTAATAAACATAACCAACAAAAGCCTAAATCTAATTCATCTTCTTTTTGACTTTTTCTCTTCCTTCTTTCTTATCTTTTCCTTTGCCTTCCCAAAGAAAAAAGTAGAACACTCTTCCCTACCAACCCCAACGATTACCAGTCTACCACAGTTTCACATTGCAAGTTTGTAAAGCATTCGATTGAGGAAGAGAAAGATAAAACCGTGAAATAAATAAACATCGAAATATCAACATAAGTAATTTTATATATGAAAAATGAAACGTAGGCATCATTGGTAACATTAGTATTTTTAATAAAAAACAAAACTGGCACGGAAAAAACTCTCTTCTATATAAAAAGACAAAAAGAAAACGTTATCTTTAAAAAAAAGTAGAACATGAAAAAAATAACAGAAACAAAAGTTTGAAATAAAAAACCTACCTTCTATATAATACTTTTACAAAGATATAACAGGAGAAAAAAAGAAAATAAATACAAAGCTAAAAACACTACCTTCTAAAAAAACATTACCTTTACAAAAATAGAACGGCAGAAAAAGCAAAAAATCCAAAGTGAAAAAGAAAGTAAAAGAATGAAGGGTACCTAAGAGGGTGTTTGAAATTGATTATACGTTTTGGTTAGGGGCAATGTTTTTAGGGCCGGACCGGACCGGACGTTGAACCGGTTTCCTTACCGGTCCACTAGTCGGACCGAAGTTAAAAACCGGATATTGTACATATATATGTATGTATATGTAATAATAGGTATGTAATTAAAAAAACAAAATAAAAAATATATGAAGTAATAAACATAACCAACAAAAGCCTAAATCTAATTCATCTTCTTTTTGACTTTTTCTCTTCCTTCCCTCTCATCGTTTCCTTGGCCTTCCCAAAGAAAAAAGTAGAACACTCTTCCCTACCAACCCCAACGATTACCAGTCTACCACAGTTTCACATTGCAAGTTTGTAAAGCATTCGATTGAGGAAGAGAAAGATAAAGGGTAGAGATGGTAAACCTGCGAGGAAGAAGACCTGCTAATCCTTCGATTGAGGAAGACAACCTTCGATTGAGGCTGTAAAGTAGGATTGTTGGAGGTTTTGAAGTAGCGACAGTAAGTTGGAGGGTTATTCAGGGCTTATGAGTTACGATATTTACAGCCGATCCAACCTTGTTTTCATTGGTTTTCCGGTCCGATCGGCAGTCCGGCGGCCCAACCAACGACTCGCTGCATAAACGGTCTGATACTATGAACCGGATAGGCCCAGATCCCGGAATCCGGTCCGACCAGCCGGTCCAGTCCAGGTTTAAAAACACTGGTTAGGGGTGCAGCTGCTTTAGGTTATTGCGTTTTGGTAACCTTTTAAACACAAATAATCTATTTTTATAAACCTTTCCCAAATATTAAAAACTGATTATTTGGGTTTTCAAACCGCAACAATCTTAAAATCCATTTCAAAATTCAACCCTCAACACCCTTTACGAGGTGGTGGAGGGGGAGGGGGGGTGGGAGGTTATTTAACATGTGGATAGAAATTCAAAAGAAGGCAGTGTGGGTGTTGAACCCACAACCTCCAAGTGTACCAACAGCCTACTCAACCATTCAATCAATATCAGTTTCAAGGTTACACTTGCAAAACAATTTATAAAACCTAAATATATTCACTAAATGACAAAAAAACCAAACTATAGCTAAGAGCTTCAATAAATGTTATAGATAATAATGTGAAGAAATATGATAAAATGAGATGGCACATGGGATTGGTTAGTGATAGTGATAGTGTGATGGTGTACTGACCACCACACCCACCCTTATGGCAAAACAAAATCTTTTTTGTGACTGTGTGAGCTTCTTTAAGTTCGATTGGATCTCGGTTTGTTTAGACTTAAAAATGTTGGATTGTGAAGGGCTTTAAGCCTATTTTGACTTAGGATTAAAGACCCGTTTTAGTTTTTTGTTTCCCAAGTTATTAACCTAGTTTTTCTCTCTTAAGGAGAAAATAAAAAAAAATCGCAAAAAAAACCCGATTTAATCAAACCGAAAATAACCGAACCTCATAAAAACCGAATGGAAATTAGTAGTTCGGTTTCGATTTTGCATTTCATAAAAACCGGGAAAAAAAACAAACCAAACCGAATAACCCAAAAAACCAAAATTTTAATATATCTTATACATTGATTTAGAATTGTTAATTTTATGCTTCAAAATAGTTAATTTTCAAAGTATTACAAAAGAAATGTCTTAATAAAAACTTTGGAAAAACATTGAATCGTTTAGAATGTTCGGTTTATGTGAACAATTTTACTTTCAAAAGGTTAAATATATTAACAAAAATATAAACATATAAGAAAAAGATTCTTAAATTTTGGATTATAAGTTCTATTTTTAAATTTTATGAAATTAGGTTCCGAAACTAAAAGACCGAAAAACCGAACCGAACTTCTATGGAAACCGAAAAACTCAAAATCGAAAAATCCGAAACCGAAGGATTTTCGAAAATAAAAAACGAATAATTCAGTTACGGTTATAATTTTACAAAAAATCCGAACCGAACCAGACCGTGCACATCCATACTCTTTATATATCGTTCTTATCTTAGTTTGAGCTTAATAAAATAACATAGTTATACCATAAAGACGTAGATCCAAAGCTGAGATCGAACCACGTAAAATTCTTGTGTCGTTTATCGTTTTATATATTAGTTTTCAGTTTATTGCTTGGTTATTTTGTGTGCATTGTATGTTTGTTTCTGTTGCGCCACATAAACCTAAGGGATAATTACACATTTTGTCCTTTATGTTTACCTTAAATTGCACTGTGTGTCCTTTATTTGTAACTTTTGCACACTATAAGTCCTTTACACTAATATCATCCAGTATCTTGGTTATATTCTCTATCCCCATATAATATATTGGTTATCTTTAATTATATATTATTAATTTAATGGTTCTATTAATTATTTAAAATACATTTACAGCTCCAAAAATTTTATAAATTTTATAGAAGCTTATTTACATCCCAAATTTCATTATTTGTGGTTTTACTTTTGGAAAATACGTTTTTAAATATATTTAATATATTTTCTTTTTTAATTCATAATTAAATCTTTATAAATCCAATTTTAGTGATTCAAAAGCCCAAAAATTTTTATAAATTTTTTCTATCAATATAGCCATTATAAAAATTACTATTTCATAAAATAAAATATTATAGTATTTTTAAGCATTTTAAATCAAGGTATTCATTATTAAAGAAATAAATCTCTTTTATGTTAAATGAAAACATAAAATACTTTACAAAATTATTTTCCAACTTCATACATCAGTATATGGATACAATAATAATTTTGATTTAATTAGTATAAATTTTTTAAAAATTACAAAAATATAATTTATACATTTGTAACAATTAGTTTCTAATAAAATTATATTGTTCTAAATTTATATTATATAAATCAAAATTAACCATTTACTCATATACTGATGTATAAAGTTGGAAAATAATTTTGTAAAATGTTTTCTATTTTCGTTTAATATAGAACAGATTTAATTTCCTTAATAAAGAATAACTTTTTAAAATGCTTAAAAATATTAAAATATTGTATTTTCAGAAATAAAAATTTTTATAGGGGCTAAACACGATGGAAAATTTATAAAAATTTTGGGCTTTTGAATCACTCAAATCGGATTTATAATGAATTAAACAAGAAAATGGATTAAATATATTTAAAAATATATTTCCTGAAAGTAAGAATACACATAATGAAATTTGGGATGCAAATAAGCTTCTGTAAAACTTATAAAATTTTTGGAGTTGTAAATATATTTTAAGTAATCATTAGAACCATTAAATAAATAATATATAATTACATATAACAAAGATATTGGATAAGGTTAGAGAAGATAACCAAGATATTGAATGAGGTTAGTGTAAAGAACTTGTGGTGTGCAAAACTTTCAAATAAAGGACACACGGTGTAATTATTAAAGATAAAGGAGACACAATGCAATTTGAGGTAAACATAAAGAATAAATCGTGTAATTCTCCGTAAACCTAACAAATAGGACTCGAGCTCAACCCATGAGAAAGTTTTCAAGCTCAAGCTTAGCTCTTTTATTATTTTATTTATAATTGTTGTATTTTACACAAACACGTTTGAATATTTTTACATCATATAAAACATATTAACAAAAAGCTCGTTTAGGCGTGCTTGTTGGCTCGAGCTCAGATAAGCTCGGTTCAATTCAAGTTTTTAACGAGCTGATCACGAGTAGCTCACGAGATCACGGATTTTGAACTGCGCTTTTGGTAAATTTGGAGGGGGGGGGGGGGGGGTTCACCCTGACCCATGAAAAGATCCGCCTGTGACGAGCAACTCAGCTCGTTTACAACCGTGTAACTAACTCTTGATCTTTGCAAATGAAGATGAGGTCTTCATTGTTTTGACTTTCTTATGAACGTAGAAGAATGAGAACAATTAATTCTTTGTAAATTTGTTTGCCATCCTAACTATTTATGTAATTTTAAACGTGAGTAAAAACATTGATAAGTTAAAAAAAATCTAGGAAATTTTAGTTTGTTTCTTAAGTTAATGGCCAAAATTGTCTCTGAGTTTTGGCCAGTTTTGCTACATTAGTCTAAAATTGAAACTTTTTACATTTGGGTCCTTCTGTTTTACATTTTGTTGCCAAATTCGTCCCTGACACTAAACCCATTTAACTGTTGTCGTTAACTCCCGGGGTATTTTTGTCTTTTTGGTTGCCCCCTTTTCACATCTAGGTATTTTTGTCTTCTACAGGTATGAATAACTCTGTTTAAATTGGGTTTTAAAAAGGGCGTGTAGGTCCCTTTCCCTTGAGATCTTCTCTGCAATCAAACCAAACACGAATCCTAGACGCGGAATATCTTTGATCCGTGGATATCACACAAAGAAAACAAATTACTTTTTAATGATTTTCTTATTAATCGAATCACAGATAACAATTAATAAGAACCACACCAAACTTGTAACCCTAGCTAGCTCCCTCTCTCAAACTCTATGACAAAAACCAACTAGCCAACTAACCCCTAAAACCCCATGTGTCATTTGCTTATATACATGCATCCTCATGGGCTATTATCTGGGCTTGTGTTAGGCTTTTACAATACTAGCTTAATTACATATACTAGAACTAACTTAGACAAGTTCTTTTAACGACACGAACATAAAAAGTCTTCTGTCAATAATCCCAAGCGTTTGTTTATCCGTTTGAGTATCTGTCACAAACTTGCACCCACAAACTCCCTCTTGACAGATGTTCTTTAAGATTATTTTTCAAATCTGAATGTATCTTCAATTGTCTTCCACTTGAAGTCTTTAATCTTCAACATCTTGATCTTGAGATTGTCTACCAAAGTAATTTAAAAGAACTTGGCAGATCACTTCTCTTCTTTTCTTCAACTTGTGATCTTGAGTCTTTAACAACTCTATGATGTTTAGCATCTCTTGATAATTAAGTAACTCCCCCTAAGAATAAGCTTGGATTGTAAAAAAACTTCCCCTTGAGCTCTACACGAATGCTTTACTTGATCTGAAGTCTTTTTACACCATCTAGGCTTTTAGCTGGGCTTGTGTTGGGCTTTTACAATACTAGCTTAATTACATATTCTAGAACTAACTTAGACATGTTCTTTTAACGACACGAACAATAAAAAGTCTGCTGTCAATAATCCCAAGCGTTTGTTTATCCGTTTGAGTATCTGTCACAACTTGCACCAACATGGGGTAGCCAAAAAGACATAAATACCCTCAAAGTTAACGACAATAGTTAACTGGTTTTAATGTCAGGGACGAATTTGGCAATAAAATGTAAAACAGAAGGACCCAGATGTAAAAAGTTTTAATTTTGGACTAATGTAGCAAAACTGGCCAAATCTCAGGAACGATTTTGGCCATTAACTCTTGTTTCTTTAACGTTCATTCTAATATACTTTCAAATATTAGTGGTAGGATGTATGTGTGTTCTTGATGTTATCTACTACTAAATTTGATCTTAACTCATTTATTACGACCTTCTTTACGACCTTCTTTAGTTTCAATTGCTTAGTGTGGATAATGTTGCAAGGAAACACCATGTTCATCATCTACTACTCGAAATCGTTTTGTTGCCACTACTTTTATGGGAGGCTCTTAGGGTGGTTAGAAGTACCCATTGCTAGAGCTTGTTAATTGGGGGACATATTTTTTTTTTATAAAATTCATATATACATAGGTATATGTTCCTGTATAAAATGCATTTTTCGTACAAAGTGTGAAAAGTCTATGTAGTCATCGTGTTTTAAATTTTGGCTATGATGTTTTCAATTCCTTTTTCATTGTATTATATTGAAAAACACCAAACGTAACAATTCAAAATACAATCAAATGTATTCTAAACATGAAATTTAAAACACACTGATTACTTTCTTCGCATGGTGTTTTAGATTGCATGTCGAGAAATACATTAATTAGTATTTTAAATTGTTACGTTTTGTGTTTTTCTATATAATACTATGCCAAAAGAATATAAAACATCATGCGTAAAATTTAAAACACAATGCCTACATAGTCTTCTCACACTTTGTATGCACTTTGTACAGGAAGCCCACTTTATTTTTTAAATTCATATATACATATACGTTTGTATGTGCGTGTGTTTTTTAATAGAAAACTCTTTTAAACTTAAACTTAGGCATATTGAAATTCATATACACATATATGTGTATGTGCGTGTGTTTTTTTTATAGAAACTCTTTTTAAACTTAAAATTTAGGCTATTGAAACTCATTTAATATTTGAAAATTTACTAGCCCATTTATAAGCCCAAATACTCATTTAAAACTAAAAACTTAAGGCACCTAAATCTTTAGAGACGCTACTTCTACTCTTCATAATAGTTCTTAACAACATGGCCTTTTGTTTTTTGGAAATGGGTATCTAATGGATGTTTTGAAATGTTTTAAATTGTTATTCATAAACTTATCTTTTGTTGCAACAATTTTGAAAAATTCATATACAAATCCCAACACGGTTTATCTTTACTTGATAGTCTAGAGCCTCTGGTTCCTATATCTAGAAGCAACAAGTCAAAGGGTAACTTCTAGCTGTCTTAACCATTTGAAGATTGATTTCGAGAAGACTTATGATAATGTAAATTGGAATTTTGTGATCTCTTTGATGGCGCAAATGGGTTTTCCACATATATGTTGAGAATGGATTCGAGGTATTTTAGTTTCGGCTAAATCGTCGGTGTTGGTGAGGGGGTTGCCCACTTTTGAGTTCCAATATATTAAAGGTATGAGGAAAGATGACCCATTTCTCCTTTTTTTATTCATCATTGTCATGGAAGCGCTCCCATGCATAATAAATAAAGCATGTGAAGCCGGGGCAATTATGGTGATCAAAATGCCTAACGAGGGACCATAGGTTTCTCATCTTTTCTATACCGATGACGCTATTGTTCTTGGGGAATGGAATATAAGCAATGTGCAAAATGTGATGAGAATTCGTGGATGTTTTCATTTATGTTCGGAGCTTAGAATAAATCTTTCAAAATCTAATTTGTATGGATTGGGATGGAAAGTCCAAGAGTGATGGAGATGGCTTTGGTAGTTGGATGTAAAGCGAATTCTTTTCCATATAAGTATCTTGGGCTTTTGGTGGGAGCTAACATGAATCGAATAAATAATTAGATGCTTGGTCTATTGAAACATTTGAAAATTAGCTTGCTTTATGGAAAGCTTCATTGCTAACTATTGGAAGTAGAGTTATGTTGATTAAATCAGTTCTCGAAAGCCTTCCATCATATTATTTCTCCCTCTATAAGGCTCTGGTTAAAGTGATAGAAGATTTAAAGTTGGTCACAAAGAAGTTTGTATGGGGTGGTACTAGTGAAACAAAAAATGCACTAGGTGGCTTGAAACAGGGCCGCGGATTCTAGAGAGGAAGGGGCCTTAGTTTTAGTGAGCTTAAATATGTTAATATTGTTCTTTTTACCAAATGGGGATGTAGGTTTAAAGTGAAGGAAAATAATTGGTGGAAGATGGTGACTGGGGCAATCCATAAGAATATGAACAATTGGAGTTTTTTCCTATTCAAATTAGGATGGGTAGAGTGTGGTCCAACAATGTCAAACTGATGTCAAAAACCCTAATCGATGGTGTTCCCTTAAGGTATTTTTTAGAGGCTCGGTTGGAAAAGGAAATGGTATTAAATTTGGTTGGACCCATGGGTGGAAAATGAGCAACTGAAAGATAGGTTGCTTAACCGGTTTAGGATGGAAACAGATAAAAAAATGTAAGGTGAGGCACTAGATTCGGAGCCTGAATCTGGACCGGGTCTGGTTTGGCAATGGAGTAGGAACCTAATGACTAGTAGTGAGTTGGTTGAATTGAGTCACCTGGAGGCGATGGTTTCTCATGTCGCTGTTTTTGATGGCAAGGATATCTGGGAATGGCGCGGCGGATTGTTAGGTGGGTTTAGCGTTGGGGCATTAAAAAAGACATTAAATTTGGGTGGGGATGCTAGTAATCGGTATGTGATTGAGTGGTGCAAATGGGTTCCTATTAAATATAACATATTCGATTGGGGAGCAGAGATAGGGAGGGTTCTTACAACTGTAGCTTTACGAAACAGGAACGTGGATATTGGAGATGTGATGTGTCTGCTTTGTGATTTCTAAGAGGAATCGATTGATCACATTTTCACCTCTTGTGTGGTGGCTTTGGTTTTTGCAGAATCTCATTAGCTCTTGGTGTCGGGTTCCGAATTTCTAAGCTTTTTCATTCAGGGACCTATTGGACATTCAAAATCATTCTAGTTTATCGAAGCCGGCTAAAGAGTTGTTACATAAGATTATTATTGTAGGGTGCTGGAGTATTTGGAAAGCTAAGAACGAGCTCAAGTTAACAAGGCGGTTCAGATTGAAGATCCCATTAGTGAAGTTGAATCTGTGGGCTTTCTATGGCTGAATAATAGATCTAAAAGTAAACATATCTCATGGGGAAACTGGTGTAAATTTGTAATTATGTAAGGTTTGTTGTGTTTGCTGCCTTGATTTTGGGGTGTGCGTGGTTCTAATGAAGTTAACCTTTAATAAAAATCCTTAAAATCCATGTTTGATTTCATTGATAGATTTAACCAACAGGATTTCATGAATCATGATAACACTACACCATTATGAACCGTAGTAAGGTTGTAACACCCCAACCAATGTCGGGAATATTGGGCACACAACAATTGTTCAACAACACATGATACTATTAAAGTTTCATGGTTTGTTAAATCAAAAATAAAAAACCCTTACATACCAAATGAAATACAATTTTTTCTAACGAAATCCAAATTAAATTTAAACTAGGGCTTCTAACTCTATATGATCCAAAAGCTTGTATTTCTTCAAGCAACATTGTTCCATGAAACATATTAAGTTAGGATAATGGGACGACTAAAATAGTTGATGACCTTACAATAGTTTAAATAGTTAACATAGTTGACAAAGTTACAATTCAAATATCTAGGTTAATCTAAGACAACATGTGAAAACAAAACATAGGCAAACAAGTAGGGCACAATCAAACCTTAGTTGAGAAAGTTAGGTACGTCCCCGTATAGGTTCTCCTAAAAATAAATGCACTTTCAATCACCCATGTTTCCCACAAACATGGTCAACTACTGGGTGGAGTTGTCAATCCAATAAATCTGTCCTCGTTGTTGTTGGCTTGATCAAAGTTAATAATTATGCAAGTTTATAGTTGGTCAACCTATTTTGTTTAAAACATGTTGCACGATAGATAGACACAAGACATATAGTTGAATTGCTTATGTAGTTAAAAACATGTTTCACCCCATAAAGTTATAAAAAAATAGCAGTGAGGATATGTAGACTCACCTTGGAAAAAGCAAGCTAGTCACAAGTAGGTGTAGGTAAAGCTGAGAGAACCCCTAAGGATTATCCTAATTGGTTCACAAGATAACATCTAATAAGTGGAAGTTTAAGTCCAAGTCAATCTAGGACTACATGCAATAGGGATTTCTAGTCCTAATTTGGGAATAACTAGGACTTTTAGTTTAGGTTAAATAATTGATTTACATACTTAATCTATAAATCTATATATTATAACAAACCAAAGCTCAAAATCTCACATGGCACTCAGAGAGGCCAACCTCTCCCTTGAGTATGCCACGTGGCATTAGGTGATTTTAGCAAAAAAAATTAAAAACAAAATTGGAGATATCGTTATATCTAAACAAAATTGGAGATATCATTATTATTATTATTACACCTAAACCCAGTCCTATACCTAATCCCAGTCGCCACCATGCTCCTCCATGAGCTCCGTCGCGACGGTCAAAGACTCATCATTTGCCCATCTTTTCCTTCTGTTACTGTTCTCTTTCTCCCTCATCTGCTTTCACTCCCTCTCATCTCAGCTCCTCCCCCCTCTCTCTCACTTGGTTCTTTCTCTCTAGAAATATGGGTGTGAGTGTGGGGTTTGCGAGTAGTATTGGAAGGAAAAGGGTTATCGCCGAAGCTCCGCCATTGGTGGTCGAATGCTCTTCGGCTCCTCTCCTTCTCTCAGATATCTCTTTCTCTCTCTCTCTCTCATATATCTCCTTCTCTCTCTAGGTTTTGGTGGAGTATGGAAGCAGCAAATAGAAGACGAGAAGGGGTTTTGGGGCTTTTATATTAATTTGGTGGACGAGGAGACACTGTATTGTTGCACGTATTATATACATTATATTCTATTCTAATCTTTTTTTTTTTCTACAGAAGGTGTTGTATTGTTTCTCATTTTATGTATTTCATACAAAAAAATTGATGGTTTGGTTTTTAGTGGATTGGTTGGTGGTTTGTTGGGGTGTGCATGGTTTGGTTTGGTTATTAGGCTTAACTGTAATCGTAACTGAAGTCATCGGTTAATATATTTTGATTTGGTGGTTTTTGTTTATGAACTTTGGTTTTTATGTTTGTTTTTTTGGAAGAAAGATCAAAGTTTGGTAAGTGGGTTTGTTGGTCCCAGAAGTATCAGCCTCACTTTTGAATCAAATGGCAATGTGATTTCAATAATATGTGTAATGTGCAGAATAAGAAATCAAACTTTCAGAAACAATAGAATACACAGGTTTTTATGAAGTTTTATCACCTTTTGACAAGGATGAAGTTTAACTTTACAAATGAATGAGTCAAAAGAATTTTTATGGCTTGTGTGAATGTGGTGTGGAGTATGTGTAAAAGATATATCTAATGAGAGCATATGTTTGCTATGTATATCATACACTTTCACATTCACACTGGGGCGATCTTCTTCTTCGTATGATGTCTTTTATTTATAGAGAAGAGTTGACCCTAAGTTGATGAATAAACAAGTTGTTTATTTATCAACTTGTAGTTTTGCAGGGTGAGAAAGTCTTGTTAGAATGATTGGGGTTAGGTGCATGCGTTCTAACTACCCCACTTGTCAAGATTCTGAAGTCTAAATCTGGGATTTGGTCAAGTAGTCAATATCAGAGTTTTGTCTTAAAAACTTGGTTCCTTTGTCCCAGATTTCATCAGATAGTAGTTGTATTTGTCTTTGTCTTCAAAGAGATCTCATTCTTGAATCCTTCTTGATCTTTATCTCTTTGTTTGGAACCTTTCTGGATGTTCTTCACTTTGTTCAGCCTTGGTTCCTATCTTCATTTTTCTTCAACACTTCATGTTTTCTCATTTTGGTTCTAACAGGGTTTGTGTTTGATTTGATTGATTTGGTGGTTTTTGTTTATAAAGTCTTTATTTTTATATTTGTTTGTTTGAGGGGGTTTGATTCTGTTGCTAGCTCGCTATCACAGCTTTCGAATAATTTTTATAATGCTCTTCAGATAAGTAGCTTCATCATTATATATGAGCCGTGTTTGTGCTAATTTTCTGGATCTGAAAGGGCTAAATGAGACTGTTGTTATCTGTATAACATTCTAACTAAAAAAATAACACATTGTTAATGTCAAATATTCACATGCTTGCAATTTCAGTTAGGTATTGAATATTGATATTAGAGTTATGCATTTTTTAGCCTTTATGATAAGTGTTAATATTAGAGTTATACATTAATGTTTTAGGTTAGGTATTAATATTACTATGTTATAGTTTTACATTTTTTTCAGCCTTTAGGATAGGTGTTAATATTAGAGTTACATTGGAGTTATGCATTGTTTTAGGTTAGGTGTTAGCATTGGAGTTGTACACTCCTTTAGGTTAGGTATTAATATTAGAGTTATACATTTTTTTAGGTTAGATGTTAATATTAGAATTGTACATTGTTTAAGGTTACGTGTTAACAGTGGAGTTATAAAACTCAGATTTAAACAAAATTGGCATCAAAACGTACATAAAAATAATAAAAATAAAATGTTGAGATGACATAATAAAATCTTTGTATGGAGAGACGTAGATAAACAAATTCTATAACTATATATAAAGAAAAATGTGTGGTTTGACATGACACTTATTGAGGCCATACCCCCTCCTTAATCCTACATGGCACTCAATATGCCATCCTCCCCCTTGAGTTAGTCACGTGGCATCCTACTTCTTATTTCCATCCAAAGTTTTTCTCTCTCATGTTTCCCCCATAATTTTAAAATGTTAATAACTTTTATATATGATATTTTTTTTTAAATAAAATACACCAAATTAACTAGAGTTTTTTTATATTTTCAACGAGTACCATAGTGTTATACAAAAAAAAACGAAAAAAGAAACAATTTTTTTGTGGGTTTTTGTTCATACAGGAAAAAAAACACAATGTATTCGGGTAATTCATTAATCATCTCTAGGCAAGTTACTAATCATGTTAAACTAGAATTTTATTTTTATCAAGAGCAACATATATTAAAACCACTCATTTTCAAAAAAAAAAAATCACACATTCAAGACTACCGCCTTAATCACGCCCTGCAGTGCTTATTTCTAGCTCTACTCCTCATCCAAACATATAACTTATTTTTAATATCCATTTTCATTCTTATTCACATTATTAAAATTGTTGTTTTCTCATATTATAGTACATTAGTTTCTATGTTACATCATCAATATATATATCTATATATATTAATATTCTAAAACATGAAATTCTACATGTCACCTAAAAAGGCCATCCTCCTTCATGGGTGGGCCACGTGGCATCTTCCCATTTATCTCTCTCCAAAAGTCTTTTTCTCTATCATGTTTCTTTCCACAACTTTTAAACATTAATAACTTTTATATACGAGATTTATTTTTAATAAACATTACACCGATCTAACGAGCTTTTTATTATCTTTCCAACGAATACCATAGTGCTAATTAAAAAATGAAAAAAAAAACTGACTTTTTTGTGGGTTTTATTCATACAGGAAAAAACAACACAATGTGCTGAGGTAATTCTTTAATAGGAATTCTATTTTCATAGAGAGCAGAATAGGTTAAAACCAATCATTTCCAAAAAAAGCCTCACTTTCAAGACCACCGTCTCAATCACGCCCTGTAATTGTTGCTTCTGGCTCTGCTCCTCATTCAAATGTACATCTTCTTTTTAATATACAGTTTCATTCTTATTCACATGATTAAATTTGTTGTTTTCTCATATTGTAGTACATTAATTTCTATATTACATCATAACACGTATTTTATAACTTCATATTAGATTTGTTTATCCCGGAAAGCTTCTGGGATATAATCTAATAACACATACTTTATCACTTCATATTAAGTTTATCTATCTCAGAAAGCTTGCGGGATATAATCTAGTAACACATATTTTATCACTTCATATTAAATTTATCTATCCCGGAAAACTTTTAGGATATAAAATACTAGATTAAAGCCCGTTTGGACACACCGTTTAACAGACAGATTTTTTAAGGTTTTATGTTATAAGTTTACATAAAGCTAAAACAACATACTATTATGTGTTAAATATACGTATCACAAAAAAATAAAATGTTTCAATAAAAAATGGCACATGCAGCACCGCATATACGTTTCTTTTGTTATTCATGTTTTTAAGGAAATGTTCGAAAAAGTACAAAGAAAATTAAGAAAGAAAAACATCACTAACTTCACTCCATACGTATTGTTGTAGATTAATGTGCTTTTTAACAAAGTCCACCTATTTCTAATATTTTAAGGGTTCTTTTAAATTTATTTAAAGATTAAAAGCCACTTAATTCCATGTCATATTTATTACTAAAAAGGAAATAAAGAAACTTGACCCATAGTTGGTAACCTACAAAAGATTATATTTTTCACAATATTGATACACCATTGAAAAGTTGGGTGGTTTTTGATGTAGAAAAAAAGGTTAAAGTGATTTAAATGGAAACACTTATTAAACTTGATTACTATTTTATGATTTTTTTTCTTTTGTTATCAAGCATTGCCAAAACTCCCAACAACTTAACCACCTCCCCATCAAACAAAGTATAGTGATAGTCCTAGTGCAATCTTGGACGCATATCGGAATTTTGAATCTAAACAAACAAAATAATCAATAATGGATACATAATTAGGAAATATAGTTGTATATAAGTATACTTAATAGTATTCTTTGTGAACAATGTAAGGAAATTTAATAATAATAATAATAATAATAATAATAATAAAGATTTGTATGAATAAAGAAAATATGAAAAAATTAAAAAATAGACACATTATCAAAGTGGTTGATGACTTGCTTGTTCTTAGATAACAACCAAAATCGAGATAGAAGAATATCGGTAGAAATGTAATGTTAAATGAATAGATTTATTGATATTTGTAATGTAGTAAATGCACTAATTGTAGAAAGATTATATAAGAAAACATAATTTACAATGAATTAAAGAAATTAACGTAACTATTTGAAAATTTTAAATTATGGAATAATTAAATTTCCAGTAAGTATTTGAAAAATATCAATTTTTGTTTTGAAATTTTTATTTCCAATTTAACATAATTCTAATTATGATGGCAATAATTGTGAATATTCGTAACATGAGTTTAAATATGGTAAACATTTTGAATTATGAAAATAAACAGAAAATTATAATGTATTGCTAAATTTTCAAATTTATAAATCTAAAAATGGGAATTTAATTTTTAATTTGACGGACATCAAATTTAGGGTGTTTTCAAATTAAATAACCACTAAAAAAGTTTTCCTAAATTAGGACGTTATAAATACAGAAATGACAGATAAATACCTTAAATCTAGTTACATCATTTTGAAAAGTGTTATAATTTGTTCTACTTGATGTTTAAAATCAACCTAAATGAAGTAAACAATCGTAACTTTTAATTACAATATTTATAGTATATATTATAAGTGTTTTACACTCACTCCGCTAAATAAATTAATACAAATAGAATACAAAATGTTCAATATATAATTTTCGTGGTATTATAAGTTGTATAACATACAACTTGTTATTAAGGTAACTCCTGGATCAGGCGAACAACTAATAAATTTCGTGTGCATTACCTAACTAGGAAAAAGAAAATAATGGATCAGGTGTCAAATATGAACAATCAGCAACTCATAACTAATAAGCAAATTAGATAATGTAGTAACCATTTATATGAACTAGTAGGTAGAGGCAAAACTACCGTTTTGCCCTCTGTTCACACTTGAAATTACATCTGTGCCATCCATTCACACACTATTCCACCGACAGTTAAGAATTAATATATATACACACACATACACACACACACTAATATGAAGGTTTTAATTCAATTGTTTTTGGTGATTTAAACAATTAAACCCTATACAAATAAAGATAAAGTAACAATACCTCACAACACTCAACTTATTAGATTCTTCATTCTGAGATCCATGGTAAGAGAATTTGTTTTTAAACAAAATAAAAGCAACCAAAAGAATCACAATCTTAACCAAGTTGGTTGTATATGCTTAGACATGTGACTATTCTTATTAAGCATCGAGTAATGATATACGTGAGAAAAGTATTTCAAAATCTTATATCAAGCTCAAGTTGGTTGTATACCACCTCCAACACAAGCCTTAGGGAACCCAACGGGCATACCGACTCCCGCATCAGCACCAAGCAATTCACTACATATTAAAAAAATATCTATTTAGGGAGGGTGATGGTGAACTAAGAAGATAGAACAAAAAGAAATGTTTAGATCCATAATGTTTAGATAGAGGGAGAGAGAGAACAAAAAGAAATGGCGTGGATTTGAAATTTGAAATCAGGTATTGTGTTTTTGTTAGCCGCGTGAATTTGGATGTGGTTATTGTTTAGGGATGTGCTTTAAAATATTGTACTTCATGCTTTCAAGCTTGTACCACTTGGAAAAGTGGCTAATGACCAAACTTGCCTCTTCTATATGCATTTTATATATAGTATAGATATAGATAATGTAAAGAGAAAATTGGGGAGATAAAAGATGAATGGTTGGTGGAAAGAAGACTTTATTTCAAAATTCAAAACTATAAAGCTAAAATTGAGAGTTTAGTGGAAAAATATATTGGTGTAATTTAAGGGGGCAAGGT
Source organism: Ambrosia artemisiifolia (assembly GCA_032199755.1). NCBI lineage: Eukaryota > Viridiplantae > Streptophyta > Magnoliopsida > Asterales > Asteraceae > Ambrosia > Ambrosia artemisiifolia. Next base: position 27,925,720 of record CM063529.1, on the reverse strand, counting down.
TGGCTGTTAAAAAAAACTAACTAATTTTTCTATAACTTAATTAAAAATGAGGTGATTAAAATGTAATTAATTTACCTTGTACATTATGCATTACATGAACCAATAATAAAAACTAAATTATTAAACATATTTTATGATGATTACTTTGTGAGCTATGCACACTTTTTCACCTTTCTTACGTAGGGTTTATTTTAATTATAAAACGATATAATTAACAAAAACAAATAATATTGTTTAGTTAAAAGTGTATTTATTTGTTTCACCTGCATTTTAATTTTTAATTTAATGTATATTCAAGCTTTATAGTAGTTTCTCCCAAAACAACGCTTTAGCAACATTACGTTTACTTTAGCATTAATGGAATGTACTTTTATAAAAAAAATTAGTTGCATCTTTTAAAGTTTCAGCTATAAAGCATTTTCGTTGTAGGTGAAATTTGGATTCTTTTAGTTAATTAATAAATATTCGTTTCTTTTTAATTTTCGGTTAAAAATGCAATGCAATGATCGCTTGTACATGACGCATTTCTTTCTTCTACATTTCAATCTACACGTCGATATTAACTAAGATAAACATTGAAACGTCAAAAAAAATGAGCAGACCGTCACAGTATTTTCGAATGTTTTTAAAACATAATAGTTTAAAAGTTATGACAGAATTAAATAAAACAATTATAATTTTTAGGGGATGGGATAAAAGTGTAACTACTAACTAAAAATAAGGGAATTAAAAAAACTAAATAAGGTACTAAAGTGTAAAAGTGTTTGAATGACTATTTTACCCCATTATAAGGTTGTTAATGAAAATAAAGTTCTTAACTTTTGGGAATCTTAAACTAGCCCTCCCTCATGCATTATAATATAGTATAGATAATACTAGGTTAGAGTCCCGTGGGGACCCACGGTTCACCCGAAAGTAAAATAAAAAAAAGTAGGAAAATAAGAATTGTATTATGCAATTTGTTTTGGTTATTACATGTTTGATAATGCAATATGTATGAATTTTGATGTTAAATGCAAAATGTCATCTAACAGTTTAATGTAACGAAATGATGGATATATTGAGTAAATAAAGTTTAATTTGACAACTACAAACCACATAGCATACTATCACAATATCACACATTACATCACTTGGGTAATATCTATATTCTAATCATAACTAAGCTTAAGCATAGAACACTTATCATTTAGTTGGGGCTTAACGAACTTTGTGACACCCGGCAAACTCCGGTAATTAACTTTTTGAAAACTCAGTAAGTCTACCTTAGCGAGTCGTGCATACATTACACATGACAGGGTCAGTCGAGTCGAGTCGTGCATCATTGAGGTTTTAACACACGCAGGTCTCGAGTCCCGGGAATTGGTGAACGAGTGTGAACGTGGTTTTTTTCTGGAATTATGTGTTTATAATCTTTATGTGACTTGTCGGTATGTGTATACGTGTTTACATATGTTAAAACAGCGATTACACGTGATTATATGACATTACAGGTGATTACGCGTAATTGCATGATGTTATAGGTGATTACGCGTAATAGCATGCTAATAGGGGGTGATTAGCCCTAATTGCATGTTGATAGGGGGTGATTAGCCCTAATTGCATGCTGATAGGGGGTGATTAGCCCTAATTGCATGCTGATATGGGGTGATTAGCCCTAATCGCCTATAGGGTAGGCGATTAGGAGGTTTTGGGTAGGCGACTCCTAATCACTAGTTAACTTCAGAATAGCATGTCTTACGACTCCTAATCACTAGTTAACTTCAGAATAGCATGTCTTACGACTCCTAATCACTAGTTAACTTCAGAATAGCATGTCTTACGACTCCTAATCACTAGTTAACTTCTGAATAACATGTCTTATGACTCCTAATCACTAGTTGACTTTTCCTAATCACTAGTTGACTTTTCCTAATCACATGTAATGTTGATGTACGTGTAATTTAGCATTCCGAGACCCGATTTGACACATAGGAACATGCTAGGAATCCCGTAACATGCCTAGTAACATAATAACACATGTTTGGACTTATTTGAGCGTTATTTGATCTATGTGTTAGACTCGTTGAACTTTAACACGCGTTAGGTACTGGTTGCATGATTTGTATGTGTTAGTGTATGAGATGAACACGTGGGATGCCGGGTCACCAATGGGATGTCGAGTCTTGTCTCATGTAGTCTGGTTGTCGGTCAAACACGTTTTTCAAACACATAATGGTCATGGACTGGACATTAGGGACTAAGGAACCCGACGGGTTATTAGTCTAACTTGACACATATCTTATGATAGGTCGCCACTAGTTGGGGCTATCATATCACATAAACGGTTTACTCATTAACAGAAGACATAACCTAAGGTGAGTTTCACGGCCCTACTCTTTACTGTTTCCGTTTTCGGGGGAGAAACATGCTTAGTACTTCGTTTTGTAAAAGATCATGTTATGCTGGGTTGGTTGTACGTTTCCTTTATGTTCTATGTGTATGTGGCTCATGTTGTGATAGTTCGTTGTCCGTTGTGGCGGTAGTTCGTTAATTGTGAATGCATAGTTCGTTGACCACGAAGTGGTAGTTCGTTGGGCATGATTGGGCAGTTCGTTGGTCGTGTTAGACGATAGTTCGTTGAGTGGTTCGTTTCAGAGTCTAAACGTCAAACAAGTGCTTTCTTCAGTCAGTATTAACATGATGGTTCTTTCAAAAGCTCGTGAAACATTTTCCTTAAAAACCTGTGAACTCACCAGTATTTTATACTGACGTTTTTAGCATGTTTTCTCAGGTCGCTAAGGTAGCAGCTGTCATCTAGGCGCACGGAGTCGCACTGGAGTCGTACTCGCGTCTAGGATCATTTATGCATGTTTTGGGATGTTGACTTTTAAAACTTATGATTTTGTTTCATTTGACTTTTGTAAACTTAAATGCTTCCGCACTTTCGAATGTTGATTTTAAATCTTATGCATGGTTTTTATCATGTGTGTTTTTACATTTAGACGTCGTTTATTGTGACCGTTGACTTGGATCCTGGTGTGTCACACGCCTCGCGGTAGAACTCCGCATGTGGAAATTTGAGGGTGTGACAGATTGGTATCAGAGCCAATGGTTATAGTGAACTAGGACTGCATGTAGGGTCTAGACTATAGCCGAGTCTCACACACTAGACGGTCACATACATTTGAGTCGTGTCTTTTGATAAACATACTAACCTTGTCGGGGTGTCGGTGTCCTTACCACACAGAGTCATATTATCTATCACATTCTTGGTTATTCCTAGTTTCATTTTTTCTTCCTCTTCGAGCTTGCAGTCGAAGGAACTTGTTTGTTGATCTTTTGAGTTGGCTATCTCGTTCTAAGATGTGGGTACTGGGTGACTTGAGGTTCGAGCTCGGGGCACGCCTTGAGGACCATGTAGAGCAATTTATCATTTCGGGTGCACACGAAATCATAAGTTGAAATGCATGGAAGACTTGGTGGATCTCGTGTTGGGATTATTGGTCGCATTTGGACCCGATCCTAGACTCTCCATATTTCTTGGTTTAGCGTTGATGATGGGTCTGAGTGTTTGTTTCTTACTTTCTCAGAAGATGTGAGGACGCACTGGTGGACGTACTGGGGGACGGCGTGGAGGCCGCACTTGCGGGGGTAGAGGTGGTGGTAACATCACCCTGACGTATGATGAACTCAATGAGATGATGCAGCAACAGCTGGGCGTTGCACTGGCTGCCTTCCAGGCTGCCCAGCAGACCTTTATGGGTGCTACCGCTCCTCCGGTGCAGGCGGGAGTTGCCTACAAACGGTTTAAGGATTGTCAGCCCCTCAACTTCCGTGGTACGGAGGGAGCTGTAGAGTTGCTTAGGTGGTTGGCGAAGACTGAGTCGGTGTTTGCTTTATGTGAGACTCCAGCAGCAGATTGGGTGAAGTTTGCTTCGGGAGTTTTGTAGGACCCGCCCTGACGTAGTGGAACTGCGTCACTCAGACACTTGGTCTCGGGGAGGCCAACGCCATGCCTTGGGCGGATTTTGTGCGTAGGTTGAAGGATGAGTACTGTCCGCGAGAGGAGATCAAGAGGTTGGAACAGGAATACGGGAATCTTAAGATGGTGGGTTCTGAGGTTGAGGAGTACACGATCAGGCACAACGAGTTAGCAGTGATGTGTCCAGGTTTATCGACACTAGAGTACAGGAGGATAGAGCAGTATCTTGCAGGCTTGGTGCCAGAGATTGTTGGGTTGGTGGCTGTGAGGGATCCTACTACCATGTCTGAGGTTGTGTGGTCGGCTACCAAGATGACCAACTTGAAGATTACCGAGGGTATTCTACCTCCCAGGGGCTCCGACGTGAAGACACCAGGGGATAACAAGAGGAAGTGGGATAGTACTGGAAAGACCGCGGGTTCGGGTCAGCCACATCAGCAGGCAAGGAAGACTGAAGCCTTGGGATCGTCCTCAGGTCAGAGGCAGAGCGGGTACACGAGAAAACTACCAGAGTGCAACCAATGCGGGTACCATCATCTCGGCAATTGTGAGAAGTTTCGTTGCAACCGTTGCAAGCAGGTGGGTCATGTTGCCAAAAACTGCAGGGTCAATCTTCAAACGGCTCCGGGTCAAGCGATCGTCCCTGCTCCTGTTCCTCAGGGAAATCATGGGTGCTATAACTGTGGTGAGCTGGGACATCTCAAGCGCAACTGCCCGAAGCTAAATCAGGCTGAAGCTGGGGCCGCAGTGTCACACCCCAACCGATGGCGGAATACATCGGGGCGAGACTTGGGATAGATTGTTCAAAGACTTCATGACACTAGAATTCGTGACAATATAATTTAAAGATGAAATTTCATTCATAGCGTAATCATTGTCTAAAAGATAACAAAATACAAATTGTTTCATAGAATGGAAGTACAACATCAAATTATAGAATTTAAACTAGCGTGTGTTTCTAGTCCAATCCTAAGTAGATTTCTTGAATATCCTGCATCAAACATTTCCTGCAACATGTATAAAATATCCGTCAACACATAAAGCATTGGTGAGCATACTAGTTTTGGTTTACATACGTAGTAATTAGAATGATTTACTCGAATCTCATACTATAGCTTTGCACATACAAACCATACAAAGAACATAACTCAAACCCGCGAGTACCACTGCATATACCTAACATATTCATGCTAGGTCCGTTTCTTTCTTAACAATGACCCATAAAGGGGGCGGGGTGCTACTCCTATAGCGCTATACATGTTAAGTGGGCTAATAATAGTTAATGAATTATGTTTAAGTATCAAGAATCGTAAGCATGGCAAATAGCATATAAGTATGTTTAATAGATTGAGCATGATAGTTTAAGAGTATGAAATCGTTTAAGTTTTGATAGTGATACATGTTGAGCCCCAAAGAATAAAGAATAAAAAGGGGGACAAGTATGAACTCACATTTGGGTGCGTTTTAGCAAGGTTCCAAAAGAATGAGTCTTGGGAGATCAGTTCCTTAGCCTTGGTTAACTAGAATTAGAAAAATAAAGAGTCTTAGGTTCGAGTTTAGATTATAGATTCACGAGAGTCATGCAAGCCTTTTAGGCAAACCAAGCACAAATTGCCTTTAGGGCAATCCGGATGGTCATGAGATTAAGTTAGACCAAGCACAAAATCATCATAGATGATTCGGATGGTATAAGGTTAGGAATGTGAATCCATTTGATAGGTTCATGTCATAACCACTTCGTTTATGGAATAAACGTGGGTTTTGGACACGGGATTTCCCCTTTCTAGTGTGGATAAATCCGTAGCACAAGAAGGGTCAAGAGAGTTGGTAAGGTAGGGTGTAACCACAAACCTTCCAAAGATTAATAATAGGATAATAAGATAGAAGATTGAAAGTAAGTTTATAATAATACATAGTATAACCAATACCATAGCACAAATCCATCTAACATTAGATTGTTAGTAGACTTGGTTGGTTCCTTCACAACAAACATTCTTAGGACATAAAAACAATTCAGAAAATAAACACCTTTGGGACCTCTTTTAGGTGCTCTACCCTCATCCCACTTATGTGGATAAATATGGGGAAGATCCTAGAGGTTTCTCCAAGGAGTTTTGGATAGAAAAGAGAAGGAAAAACAGAAAAGAATTGATGGTTTGAGCTTAGAAACTTACTGATGTGTTTTCAGGAAGTTTGCTCAAAAACCTTGAAGATTAGAGAGAGTTTTAGGGAGAAATGAGATGAACAAGAGGTTAAGGAGTGGAGAGGAGTGGTATTTATAAGTGGGGTGAGTTGGTTGGGCATTTAAGGGAGTAATTATAGTGGTTGAGAGGAGTTTAGGTGGGTGTTAAGTTTAATTATTATAGGGTTGTGATGGTTGTTTATGCTGTTGTCGACCTTCGGTGTAAAAAAAAAACAAACGACAACAACAAACTTTGAATGGTGTATGTTGTTATTATTTTGGAGCAAAAAGTCAACTAAAACCTTTTCACGTTTTTCTTTTCTTTTCTTTTTCTTTTTCTTTAAGTAATATTATAAAAAGAATAAATATGTTTTATTTAAATAAATATATATTAAGATCTTAACTAAATGATTTTCTTGTTATAATGCCTAAATTGAATAGGATAAGTTATAATGACGACTCGTCATGAATCGGTAGGAGTAACATAAAAGAAACGAGTAAAGGCGAATTTGGAATTTGCTAAATATAGAATTTAAAATACATGAAAATTAAAAATCATGCGACGTTACATATAGTTTGCGTCACGTAGAATTTATAGAATAAATGAAATAGATTAAGATTAAATGTAATTGACAAAATGCTTTTCCATTGATCATAGGCTCGGGTTTACAAGGGTATAAAATGACAAGTTACAAGAATACGAGGACTAGAATGGAAAATACGAAAAATACGAATGTTACACGCAGGTGGCGGTGGAAACAACGAGGGTGCTGGTCCGACTGCTCGTGTCTTCGTTATCGGGGCTAGGGAGAACCAGGAGGACCCAGACACTGTTACCCATACGTATTCTCTCTTATCTTTCGTTACACTTTGGTTTTACTTTTATCCGCATCGTTGTGCAATCATATCGTTGGATGTTTCTTTTGGTTTTGGGTCGCTGTTTCTCATTCTTTGGGTCGATGAGGGTCCTTTGGGGATGCTACTTGGACGGTACCAGTGGGTTAGTTATATCGATCATAGTAGTCTCCAGTAGGCCTTCGATCGAGGGGGTCTCTTGCTATGTATTCACATTTGGGAAAGTGGTTTCCCGGTTGTTAGTAGCACGTTTTGGTTCACGACCTTCATTTCGTTGCATTTTGGGAAACGTTACTTGGGCACACACAGAGGTCGACACTCATCACTGTTGAAGCCAAAAGAATCTCGGGACGAGATTCCTTTCAACAGGGGGATGATGTGACGACCCGGAAAATTTTCTTCTTATTTGTTCTCTCTTCGACTTCGGAAAATTTTCGGGACGAAAATTCTTTCAACAAGGGGATGATGTGACACCTGGCAAACTCCGGTAATTAACTTTTTGAAAACTCAGTAAGTCTACCTTAGCGAGTCGTGCATACATTACACATGACAGGGTCAGTCGAGTCGAGTCGTGCATCATTGAGGTTTTAACACACGCAGGTCTCGAGTCCCGGGAATTGGTGAACGAGTGTGAACGTGGTTGTTTTCTGGAATTATGTGTTTATAATCTTTATGTGACTTGTTGGTATGTGTATACGTGTTTACATATGTTAAAACAGCGATTACACGTGATTATATGACATTACAGGTGATTACGCGTAATTGCATGATGTTATAGGTGATTACGCGTAATTGCATGCTAATAGGGGGTGATTAGCCCTAATTGCATGCTGATAGGGGGTGATTAGCCCTAATTGCATGCTGATAGGGGGTGATTAGCCCTAATTACATGCTGATATGGGGTGATTAGCCCTAATCGCCTATAGGGTAGGCGATTAGGAGGTTTGGGTAGGCGATTAGGAGGTTTGGGTAGGCGATTAGAGCCCTAATCGCCAATAGGGTAGGCGATTAGCAGCCCTAATCGCCTGATAATGCTGCACAATCGCCTGACGTGTTTTAAACGACTAGAAACGCCTATAAATACCACCCTTGACCTCTAAAACACCATTTGTGCAACCCTAGCCGTCCCATAACCTATCCCAACTCACAAACACCCTCTGGAACTCGTTTTTACATCAAAACATCCATTTCCAAGCTTTACCCATCATTTTCTCCTAAATCCAAGGTGTGTTCTTCATCCCCAAACCTTTATATGATTATGTTTTGTTCCCTAAAAGTCCAGACCTGATTTCTAAATGTTTTTGTCTTTGAAAATCCATTGAAAACCGTTTTTAAACAAACCCAAACCTTTATGCATGTTATATGTGTTGTATGTGATTAAAGGTAGGATTTTTATGATTGAAACATGATTGTTCTTGTGTTATTAAGGTGTTTATAGGTGTTATGAGTTAGTATGATGATGTCCTAGGAGTTTGGAGGTCCATGGTTGTGTATTGTTGATGTTTGGTATTTTAACCCATTTGAATGGTTTTGAATGATTAAGGATGTTATGAGGTGTATTGTTGATTATATGATGTTAGGGTTTGCTTTAGGATGATGCTAGAGCAGTAGGATACTATCGGACAACGTGGTTACGTGATGAAATCTGGATATTTGCTATTTAGGGCAAGTTCTTGCATGTTGATGTGATGGTTACATGTTAAGCTTACTATTTTGGGGAAACGCTCGCATTCGGGACTGTTAGAATTACGATAACTTAGGGGTTTTGCTTGAAATATGTTTGTTAATGTGTTATGATTGATATTGGGTGTTTACACATGTTTCGGATCTGATTTGGAGGGTTAAACGCGCGAAAAAGGCGGAAAAGAACAGTGTAGGCGATTAGGATTTCCCAATCGCCTATGCTTTAGGCGATTAGCCCCTAATCACGTACCCTATAGGCGATTAGCCTAATCGCCTACCCAACATGCAATTGTGATCCTAATAGCTAGCTAACTTCTGATATCATGTCTTACGACTCCTAATCACTAGTTAACTTCAGAATAGCATGTCTTACGACTCCTAATCACCAGTTAACTTCAGAATAGCATGTCTTACGACTCCTAATCACTAGTTAACTTCAAAATAGCATGTCTTACGACTCCTAATCACTATTATACTTCAGAATAGCATGTCTTACGACTCCTAATCACTAGTTAACTTCAGAATAGCATGTCTTATGACTCCTAATCACTAGTTAACTTCAGAATAGTATGTCTTACGACTCCTAATCACTAGTTAACTTCAGAATAGCATGTCTTACGACTCCTAATCACTAGTTAACTTCTGAATAACATGTCTTATGACTCCTAATCACTAGTTGACTTTTCCTAATCACTAGTTGACTTTTCCTAATCACATGTAATGTTGATGTAAGTGTAATTTAGCATTCCGAGACCCGATTTGACACATAGGAACATGCTAGGAATCCCGTAACATGCCTAGTAACATAATAACACATGTTTGGACTTATTTGAGCGTTATTTGATCTATGTATTAGACTCGTTGAACTTTAACACGCGTTAGGTACTGGTTGCATGATTTGTATGTGTTAGTGTATGAGATGAACACGTGGGATGTCGGGTCACCATGGAATGTCGAGTCTTGTCTTGTCTCATGTAGTCTGGTTGTCGGTCAAACACGTTTTTCAAACACATAATGGTCATGGACTGGACATTAGGGACTAAGGAACCCGACGGGTTATTAGTCTAACTTGACACATATCTTATGATAGGTCGCCACTAGTTGGGGCTATCATATCACATAAACGGTTTACTCATTAACAGAAGACGCAACCTAAGGTGAGTTTCACGGCCCTACTCTTTACTGTTTCTGTTTTCGGGGGAGAAACATGCTTAGTACTTCGTTTTGTAAAAGATCATGTTATGCTGGGTTGGTTGTACGTTTCCTTTATGTTCTATGTGTATGTGGCTCATGTTGTGATAGTTCGTTGTCCGTTGTGGCGGTAGTTCGTTAATTGTGAATGCATAGTTCGTTGACCACGAAGTGGTAGTTCGTTGGGCATGATTGGGCAGTTCGTTGGTCGTGTTAGACGATAGTTCGTTGAGTGGTTCGTTTCAGAGTCTAAACGTCAAACAAGTGCTTTCTTCAGTCAGTATTAACATGATGGTTCTTTCAAAAGCTCGTGAAACATTTTATTTAAAAACCTGTGAACTCACCAGTATTTTATACTGACGTTTTTAGCATGTTTTCTCAGGTCGCTAAGGTAGCAGCTGTCATCTAGGCGCACGGAGTCGCACTGGAGTCGTACTCGCGTCTAGGATCATTTATGCATGTTTTGGGATGTTGACTTTTAAAACTTATGATTTTGTTTCATTTGACTTTCGTAAACTTAAATGCTTCCGCACTTTCGAATGTTGATTTTAAATCTTATGCATGGTTTTTATCCACGTGTGTTTTTACATTTAGACGTCGTTTATTGTGACCGTTGACTTGGATCCTGGTGTGTCACACGCCTCGCGGTAGAACTCCGCATGTGGAAATTTGAGGGTGTGACAAACTTCAACCAATATCACACATTACATCATTTGGATAATATCTATATTCTAATCATAACTAAGATTAACCATAGAACACTTATCATTTAGTTGGGGCTTAACGAATTTCAACCAATGGTCCATTTTCATTACTTCAATCAAAATCTTCCAAGTCTTGCTCATTGATAGCTGATTTTTCACCTTCGAAGTTGTTATCATTGCCATTGCAATCCTCGGAAGCAGCTCATTTTCAATAATTTATGAAAACCTCCACCATTGTATTCCATATTTGTGTTCTACATAAAATATAGTTGTTGTAAAGATATGGATACGGTGATAAGTAAATCATGAAACAATCCTTAATCCACTTACTTGAATGGGTAGCTTAAATTTTACATGCTATCTCTCTTAATAGTTCAAACCGATTACATAGCTAAAAAACAACTAATAAGAAAATGGGTCCAATGTCACATGCTGTAATATAAATTTCCTATATTTTATTAAAAAATAGACACCAAAAGGATCAACCCTAGACCCATTTCAACATGTAGCTAAAAGGACCCATTGTACACACACTTTAAGCAACTTTTTACATGTTACAAAATGCCGCAAAAAAAACGTCATTATTTAAACTGTGTAAATATAGTACTTAACAATTAAAAATCTTAATAAATAACATCAAAATCATAATCAATCATTCAAATCAATGACATTAAAATAATCCGCGTCTGAAATTGCCTTACCCATTATATACAAATCATCATTGACAACTTTAGTAATCATTATTAGTTGTGATTGAAGTAATATAATTCTTTAACATAAAGTAACATTTTGAAAATTTATATTATCATTTAATTTCGTTGTTAAAATTGGTATGACGATTAAATGATTTTATTATTTGTTAAGGTTTATATAGTATTGCTGTGTCTCGAAAAATTTTGCAAAATCGGAAATACCGTGCCTCGATTGACGTGATCAAGTAGGAATTTATTTATATATTTGAATTATAAAAAATGGAAGGATTGGTAATTGACGTGAATTGGTCAACACCGCTTAAAATTAGCACAATCAAACTCAAAGACATAAAGTCAAAGAATTGACCTCCATCAAATTAACAAAAACGTAAAAAGTTTTTACTTAAATTGGGTCAACAATATTAAAATTAAGGTCGTAATATTAGTAATAGCATTGAAAATTATCTTGAATACATTATAGATTTTAGGAAACTGTTAAATAGATTTAAATTATATTTATTATTAAAAGAATAATGAAAGTGTAGGAAAATAAATGTACACTCTTATCTTCGGATTATATTTAAATTATAATCTGTTAAATAGATTTAACATTGTTAAATAGATTTAAATAAATGTTTAAAGGAAAGTCGTATATGTTTAAAAGAATATCGTTTCATGACAAATGATTAAAGAAAAGTCTTTGAATTATAAAAAATGGAAGGATTGGTAATTGACGTGGATTGGTCAACAACGCTTAAAATTAGCACAATCAAACTCAAAGACATATAGTCAAAGAATTGACCTCCATCAATTATTTTGGGTAAAAAATGGAAGGATTGGTAATTGATGTGAATTGGTCAACAACGCTTAAAATTACAATTATTTTTATATAATTAATAATAGTCATGAATTCAAATTTGTTAGTGCATTCACGTTTATATTGGGTAAAAAAATTAATGAGATTAAATTCCGGTAAGCCTAAATTATGAGTTAAATTGATTCATAATTGCAGATTAAATTGATTCTTAATCAATCATACATAAATTCGGTTAATAAACTATGGTAAGCTTAAATTACAATTAAATTGATTCATAATCAATCATTAATACAAAAAAAATTGATTAAATTGATTCATAATCAATCATACATAAATTTGATCAATAAATTATGGTAAGCCTAAATTACGGATTAAATTGATTCATAATCAATCATACATAATAAGAAATTGATTAAATTGATTAATAATTATGGATTAAATTGATGTGCTTAATAATTACCAAAAATAATTTCGTATTAAAATTAAATCCGTCTCATTAAATTATGGTAAGTCTAAATTACGGGTTAAATTGATTCATAATCAATCATACATAAAAAAAATTGTTTAAATTGATTCATAATTACGGATTAAATTGATTCATAATTACGTATTAAATTGATTCATAATTACCAACAATAATTTCGTATTAAACTTAATTCCGTCTCATTAAATTATGGTAAGCTGAAATTACGGGTTAAATTGATTCATAATCAATTTAATGAGCCATAATTTCGTAAAATAATTTAATGAGACAAAAAAATCGTACTAAATATAATGAGAGTTATTATAATAAACCGAATTTAATGAGACAAAAAAATTGTAATAAATATGGTAAATTTCGGTCAATTATTATTAATAACAATAAATAATACTAAACAATCGTAATAAATATGGTAAATTTCGGTCAATTATTATTAATGACAATAAATACTACTAAACAATCTTAATAAATATGGTAAATTTTGGTCAATAATAATATAATTTAATAAGACAAAAAATGGTAATAGATATGGTAAATTTAGGTCAATTATTATTAATGACAATAAATAATACTAAACAATCCTAATAAATATGGTAAATTTTGGTCTAATAATATAATTTAATGAGACAAAAAAATCGTACTAAATATGGTAAATTTAGGTCAATTATTATTAATGACAATAAATAATAATACTAAACAATCCTAATAAATATGGAAAATTTCGGTCATTAGTAATATAATTTAATGAGACAAAAAAATCTTAAAAAATATGGTAAATTTAGGTCAATTATTATTAATGACAATAAATAATACTAAACAATCATAATAAATATGGTAAATTTCGATCAATAGTAATATAATTTAATGAGACAAAAAAATCGTAATAAATATGGTAAATTTGGTCAATTATTATTAATGACAATAAATAATATAAAAATTTGAAAATGATGTAGAACATTGAAAAACATAAATCACTAACAACTTTAGACAAACCATTTGTAAAACAAAAAACATCATCGATCAATTCTAATCAGACCAACCAAGATTGTCCTTCGTATGTGGCAACTGTAACGTTACTGTTGTGTATGTTTTTAGACAACATGAATTTGTTCATGGCCTTCGGCACAGTCTGGATTGACACGTTAAAAACAACATTAAAAAAATAAAGAATCATTTTTAAAAATTAATTAGTCATATGAACATGAAAATAAGAAAATACCAAGACTGTTGACGCAGTGTCATTCAAAACCTTGAAGAATTGAGAAACATTGTGATAAGCCATAATAGCGTTTGTGTCTTCGGATCAAATCCTGATTTTCAAATATATATGTAAAACCGATTCAATATATATGTAAAAAAACACGATGACAATTATATGTACATCTATCTATTCGTCATCCTAACGAACTTTTTAAAAAATATCAAATGACCCAAAGATTCAAATGAATACAACTAAATGAATCCATAAAATGTAAATAAATAAAACTGAGCAAAACATCGATTTACATATAACAGTAATATTAACTGAATAAATACGTTTGAAAATAGTATAGAACGGAATTCAGAAATCTTTCTATTGGCATACGTATTACTCATCATCTACGAAACTTTCATCATTTGAAATTCGAAAATTGTCAACAACAAAACAGAAAATTTTGTCCCTTAACTTTCGAACAGCCTGTCCATTAACATCATCATCATGGACTTGTTAAAAAATATCAAATGACCCAAACAATCAAATGAAAATTACTCGATAAATCCATAAAATATAAATGAATAAAATTTATGTAAACAGTCCATTTACTGAAATCCGTATTATTAAGTGAATAAATCCGATTGAAAAGATTATATAACAAATTTCAGTAATCGTTTTATTAGTATACGTATTAGTCATCCGAATAAAAGAGGAGTCAATATTATAATATTAGGAATTAGGAATGAACATTAGAAGAGTAGGATGTATAATTACGTTGAATCGGTTGTGGAGAATGAACAAAGGATGCAAGATGAAGAATGAAGATTGAAAGCTTGGTTAGGAAGAAAAGGAAAGGTATGTTGTGGAGATTGAAAAAAATAATAAAAGAAAACGGTATTTATAAATAGATGCATGAAGCTCCATATAGATAATTGGATCCTAGAGGCCCTCTCTAAGGCCTTCATTCAACTCGAGGATACTCATTATTATATAAATAGAATAGATAGATAATATAATAATAAAAAATAATCTACAAGTCTACCGACTTCTAATCTTAATTTGTATGGTTTCAACTTTCAACCTCTCCCACTTTCTCTCTCTATATATATACACGCATTTCCTTGTAAGATGATGTAGAATTAAAACACCATGGATGCAGTAACAAACACAATTGCTATCTCATGTGCTTTGGTAGTTTTGCTATGCACATGGAAGATTGTAAACATAGTGTGGGTGAGACCAAAGAAGCTGGAGAAATTTCTGAAGAATCAAGGTTTCAATGGAAACAATTACAAGTTTCTGTTTGGGGACATGAAGGAGTTATCTACGATCTTTCAAGAATCCAAATCCAAATCTAAGCATATTAATATCGATGATGGAGATGAAGTTCTGTCACATGTTGTGGCTTTTTCTCTTAAATCTCTAAAAAAATATGGTATGTTTTAAATCGTCTTCCTTCAAAAGTTATAGATTAAAAAATTGATGTATCTTTTGCAATTTATTTTATAGTTTTGAGTTTTTGCGATTTATGGTTTGAAGTCCTTTCGAGCCAATTGATTAATTAAGGTTACAATTTCGGTTAGAAAACCAATTAATTTTGTTAACTTTAGTCGGTCATCTCCCTAACGTCTTCCTCGGAATCATCTCCTTGACTAAATTGAAAGTGGGGACTAGGAAAAGAAAAAAATAAAAAGAAAGTTAACTAAATGCCAAAAAAGAGAATAAATAAATCAAAACCATATATGCGTGAGAGTAGTTCACTTAGTAACGCTCTTACCTCTTAGTTAAAGGTTTTAGGTTTAATCCCAAACAAACTAATAGGGCTGCAAATATACTGAACTTTCGGCAAACAGTTCATGAACCGTTCGGTAAAAAGTTTGTTTGTATTCGTTTAACTAAATGAACGAACATGAACAGATGCCGTGTTCGTTCGTTTATGTTCGATAGTTTACTAGTGTTTTTATTTTTTATAATATTTTTTTCTTTTATTTTTATTTATTTTACCCAAATAAATAAATAATATATGTGAAGTAAATATAGGACTATATGAGATCAATAAACTTACTTTTAGTATCCATACTCATTATATGTTTCCACCTTCTAGCGTCGATGCCCTCTGCCATGCGCCTCCGACGCCCTCCTCCATTTACCTCTGATGTGCACTTAGTTTTTCGAGACACTACTTCATTACGTTTACTAATATTATGTTAAGTATTAAGTATGTTTGGATAATTAAGTTATATTTTGGATGGATCTAGCTAATGTCATAATGTATGTGAATTCGATCTTATTCGAAAGTTAATATACATCCGTTTGTGTTTGTTTCCGTTCATGAACGCTTCTTTGTGTTCGTGAACAAAATTTACAAACACAAACGAACACGAACACAAGTGTTTTCTTAACAAACGAACACGAACAAAAAATCTCGTTCGGCATGTGTTAATGAATTGTTCGTGAACACATAATTTCCCTAACAAACGAACACGAACAACGCCTTGTTCATGTTCGTTCGAATCGTTTGCAGCCTTAAAAGTGATAATTTATTGTAATTTAGTTGAAGCCGACGCAACCAATTTCTCTCTCTTTCATCTATAGGGATGAGCCTGTATGAGTCGGTTTGGTTTGGTTATTGCCTAAAACTGAAAGTATAACAGGTCGGTTTCGGTTAATTGGCTATTGGCAGTTAATTCGGCTCGGTTTGGTCGATTAACTAATGGGTCAAGCCAGCATAAACCAGTCAAACAAAAATTCCAAAAACAACAGTTCAAGAAACTTCTAATTTTTATATACCAATGCTAATAATATTTTTTATTATGTTCTCTATGGATCATACAGTTAGAACTCATATTTATTAATCTGTGTATTTGATCAATGTAAGAAACACAGTCCATATACAGGAGTTAACTGATATGCAAAATAAACATAGACCATTATCAATCTATATATTTTACCATTGTTAGATAATTCAATATGAATACAAGCCATGATAGATAATAACTTTACATGGAAATACATTACAGATAAGCATATCAAGTTCAACTAGAATGAGCAAACTAATAAGAAATTGAACATTTTAGGAAATGATGTGACCTATATATGAAACCAAAATTTAAAGTAGAAAACCGGGTCGGTTAGCTTAATTCGGTTATTCCATGCAACAAAACCAAATCCTAGCCATAATGTTCAGTTAAACAATTATGGCTTAACCGAACCATTTGTTAATGGTTCGGTTCTTTTAAGCCAGTTAAATCAGTTATTTGCTACACCCTACCCTAGCTTTTCTCTCCTAGGAATGAATATGTCATCGTGTTAATCTTACCATTACATTGATTTTATTCAATACCCAAATTGTTTCTCACGCCCCTTTGTAGGTGAACTTCACTTTGTATTTGATATGTTCGCCTCTCTCTCTACACACACAGTGTGTGTGGATTAAACTGGTTGCGTCTAGTGGTGCGTCATTGATATATGCCAGAAAGTTAGCTTCTTTTGCAGTAGTTGCAATGACAAGATCCTTTTAACTTGCTTGTACTTAAGTATAGACATGGAAATTTGTTTTTATAGGAAGAAGTTACATCACATGGATGGGATGGAACCCAAGAGTGATTACTATGGACCCAGAGCTCCTCAAAGAAATTTTAACAAAGAGTAATGACTTTCGAAAGACAAGAGGCAATCCGTTTGTTTTGCTAATAGCAACTGGATTAGTGACCTTGGAAGGGGATCAGTGGGCCATGCATAGAAAACTTATGAACCCAGCTTTCCATGTGGAAAAGCTAAAGGTATTTTGCCCTTAGAGGGTGTTTGGGATTGATTTTTCAAAACAACTTTTGCGGGTAGAGATGCTTTTAGATTATTGCGTTTTGGTAGCCTAAAAATTCATTTTAAAACTCAACCCCAAACACTAAAAACTGATTATTTTGCATTTTCAAAACGCAATAATCTAAAAATCCATTTCAAAACGCAACCCCAAACACCCCCGTAATAGTTTTTTATACCCATGTTATTAAACTTAATCCTCTAGTAACCATGTATAAATTCAAAGGTTGGTCTGCAAGATTGTGTTTTACTGACAACGTCCAATGTTTTGTATCCAGAATATGGTGCCTGCTTTCCACATGAGTTGTAGTGAAATGATTAAGAAATGGGAGAACTTGGTTTTGTCAAATGGATCAGGCGAGTTGGATGTTTGGCCACATCTTCAAACTTTAACCAGTGACGTGATATCAAGAACCGCATTCGGAAGTAGTTATGAAGAAGGAGTTCATATATTTGAACTCTTAAGAGAACAAAGTGCACTTGCAATGGAGGCAATGCAGTCACTTTACATCCCTGGATCTAGGTAAGAATTTTCATTATAATGTTAATTTTCACTACAAATTATGGTATGTTTTTGGTTATAGAAAGGACATATTGTGCACTAAGTTAAAATCCATCTTAATAAAGCTAATTGTTTGAATATAATTTTGGCAAAGGTTTCTTCCAACAAAGAGGAACAGGAAGATGCAAGCAATAGATAAAGAAGTAAAACGGTCTATAAGAAGTATCATCGACAAGAGGCTTAAGGCAATGAAGGCTGGTGAGGGTAACGATCATGATTTGTTAGGAATAATGCTGGAATCTAACATCAAAGAGGTCGAGCAACATCAAAATAAGTCTCATGGAATGACCATCAATGAAGTTATTGACGAGTGCAAACTTTTTTACTTTGCTGGACAAGAAACAACATCTAGCTTGCTTGTATGGACACTGATTCTATTAAGTAGACATCAAGAATGGCAAACACGTGCTAGAGAAGAGGTGTTGAATGTTCTTGGGGACAAAGATAAAGATATGGATGTAGATGGGCTAAATCATCTCAAAATTGTAAGTTCTAATATGTTCATTTGATGAAGTCTTGGATTATACTTGCCTTACACTTACAAATCATCTTTTATATCTTTCCACATAGGTGAGTATGATCTTCTACGAGGTATTAAGGCTATATCCTCCTGTGACTGGAGTAGCTCGCATGGTTGACAAGGATATCACACTAGGAAGATTTTCGCTACCATCTGGACTTCAGATTGGATTGCCGATCATGCTAATTCACTACGATGAAGAACTTTGGGGAAGCGATGCCAAAAAATTTAATCCTGAAAGATTTTCTGAAGGAATCTCAAAGGCAACCAACAACCAAGTCATTTACTTTCCCTTTGGTTGGGGACCTCGAATCTGCATTGGACAAAACTTTGCATTATTAGAAGCTAAACTTGCCCTGGCAATGATCTTACAAAGGTTCTCATTTGAATTATCACCATCCTATGTCCATTCACCCAACCTTGTTCTCACTCTACAACCCCGATATGGCGCGCATCTGATTTTGCATAAACTCTAGTCATCTCACTTCTTAGAGTATCACTATTTCAAGTTCTAAAATATGCGTCGCTTTGTATTACTGAAATTACTTTATATTGCATAAACAGTCTGTTATATATTCAAAGTTGTAAGTTCCTGTATCATAACCATATGTAGTACAAAGACGTATCAATAATCATGACATAATTACAAAAATCGTTTAAAAAAGGGATTGCGACTATTACACATGATTTCATCCGATATGTAGCATGCGACGTGCTTTGATTGGGTTATGCATATAACTTGCGTCAATACGTAGGAACCGTTCACATATAAAAATAAATAAACAATTTTTCGTATGTATTACAATACAAAAAACAAAGAAAGCTGTAAATTAAAAACACTATTACAAGTGAAATAAAATAGAATACTAGAACGAGTAGAAACAAAAGGGTAAATTGTGGCTGAGAATCGTTTTTGATATGGGGCCCATTAAAACAAATTCTGAGTCATCCAAGAAGTAGCAAACAACAGACAGAACAGTTAGTACTGTCGGGATTGACAAAACCACCCGAAAGGTACCTTGATGTAGGATCGAAACAAGAATTAAATATCACGCGTGTATTTGGATCGAGGGCAGAATCAACGATCCGGTTGGTTGTTATAGGTGAGTGTTTATGGATAAGATGATGATGATGATGATGATGATGATGATGATAATAATAATAATAATATGAGAGCACACGCACAAAAACACACACAAAGGGTTGCACTTGTTATAGAATATGGCAAAAGTTACAAAATGATAAAGGCATTGGGTATTTATGCTACTCCTCATACAACTCCCTTATCATGCACACTTATGGCCTTCATACATGTAGCCTGAGGGAGGGGGGGTACATGTATAAGACTAGTAGGAGATGTGTATGGTACATAAATAATTCCTAAAATACCCCTAAGCCTATAATAACTTCTAAACAACTCTAGAACGTGTTCAAACAAGATCCGACTATCATATCCAAGCTAGGGACATAGCCGAAGGGTGCATTTACAGACTCCCCCTTGGACCTAGCTGGATATTTACAAAAGCATCTGAAACAAACACCAAAACATAAAATAACCAAGTCTTGTCTTGAATAACCAGCAACCGACTTCAGGCTTGTATCACCCGTAGCTTGTTCCAATCACAACTAACATGGATTTTCTTTGCAGCACAATACCTGACCATCTTCTGAAATCTGACAGCCTGATCAGCATCCTCTTCTTTGAAATGGATCTGATTCTTTTTAAGCGTTTCCATGTCCTGTTCAGAAAGATTCACAAGCCACATCGGATCCCAAACCCTTATCTTCCTGCATAGCTTGGGATCGTTCTTCAACACTATCACTGCTTCTGAAGTCAGGTAATCATAATACCAGAAAAATGAACTTATCCGTGAAATCTGGTTCCATCGGTATAAGTTGAATTTGTGTCCGGATTTCTGGTGGGGTAATCTTATGTTTTCAAATGGGCTTACCAGTGATGTGATGTAGCTTATCAGTCTGGTAGCTTTTTGGATATTGCGGCTGAATATACACCTACTTTGATCTGCTTTCTCTTTCCAATAACCCTCTATACCTCTCCAGGACATTAGAAGTCTTGACCGGCATCAATCTGACAAGATCACGAACATACCAGTATGGTAAGGACTTGATCTTATAAACATTGGCGAAATAGAGAATGTCGGTCTCGAACTTAATACCAATTGCATCAAACTGAGCCACATACGTCCAGCTAACAATATTACCAGACATGAGATTCCATCTCTGGTTAAATTTTTGGGCTTGAATTAGCTCTGGCTTCTTCACCTGCATCTTGAACCCTTTTTGTTCTTTCAGCATTTTCTCAGGTTCGTCTTCAAGCGGCTGATCCTTCAACCAACAATCAACCATCTCAAAATCAGTATGAGTTGGTACGGGAATTTCAACTTTTATCTTCTTTGTTTCATTCACATAATCAGGGTATTCTTCCTATGTGATATCTTCGATCTCGATGTCGTCCAACCTATCATCTTCATTAAATGATTCAGATGGTACCGATGGAGTAAATGGTTCATAGGCTATACCGAAGATCTGGGCAATTTCTTCTTTGAATGGCTCTAGAGGTATTTCACCTTCTTCCAGATCCATATACGGTTTAGTAACTGGATTCCCATCATCATCAGTGAAGAACATGTTGTAGTATATTTCGGTCCATTCAAGAGGCACCGACTTAGAAGCTACAACTTCCCTAAATACCTGTAAACCTTCTTCAGTTGGTCGGGCTGTGAGGAAGATTCTCCTGCACCTGAACCACCACCCTGATCTTGATCTTTCTTTGCACGCCTTTCCCTGAATTGTGCTTTGTCCATTTTCGTTTGACAGGCCGCAACATCACCAGAAGTACCAGGATCCTCCTCCTCCTCCTTATCCCCAGATCGGTCTTCACCTGACTCATGATCGTCTTCCCCATTATCCTCTTCATCCTCATCACTATCATCACCATTATCACCGTCCCTGGTGAGTCGCTTATGCTTGTTCATGCATCTGTCAATTTTCTTCTTTAACTTCTGATTTTCTGACTCGACAATGGCAAGATGATTTTGCGTATCATTTATTGATTCTTCAATAAACAGATCTCTTGCTCATTCTGGATAGCTTTTGCATCGCTTCTTCAAGTGTTGCTGAAATTCTTCTTTACTCTGACCTTGTTTCATTGATTATGGTTAGGAATTGGCAATCTCTGTTTTCTGCCTCTGCTATTCTCATCTGGTTTTCTAAATTCTGGGTAATCTGTAAGTGTAACATACTCACAAGATTGTTAATCTGAGATTGGAGAGATGGAGTATCTGATGTGGTTGGTACTGGTGAAATAGGAGTTGAGTTGGTTGGGATGTTTGGAATTGAGGGACTCTGATTTCAGAGAGTAATCTATGAAGCTAAGAGTCTATAGAAGGTGTGGATTTTGTATCTTGAATAGACACTGCAGCTGAGCTTGAATCAGTAAAGGCTGCAGGTTGTTCGGTAACTGGTGTGGGAATAGGAGTTGTGGTGGTAACTGAAGTGGTTGTGGTTGTAATTTATGCAATTGTGGTGGCTGTGGTTGAGATAACGGTTGATCTGATTATTCTTGATTTGGTTTTTCTTTTAGGTTTTGTGGTTTCGGTTTGTTCAAATTGGGTGGTTGGCTGAGTTGGTTCTTTAAATGTAACAGATTTGGCAGTTGAGGTTTTTCGGGCTTTCTTCGGTAGCTTCTTCATCAAAGAACTGACCAAGCTAGAAGCTACCTATTTTCTGGAGGGCCTGTCTTCTTCTAGTTGAGCATCCAACATCTTAAATCCACCAAAAATCTCAGATCATCACGTTCTTCTCTTTCCTGTTCCAGCGCACACGTTGCTGTAGGGCATCAGCTTTGCGAGCCTGCCTTTGGCGCTCAAGCTCTTTTCCTTCTTTAGCTAGTTTCTTCATCTGACGCGCTTCTGGATCAGGATCTTACATTTAATAATGGTAAAAATCCAATATGTTAAAGAATATAAATCTTCCATTTAATAATTGTATTTAATGGTAAATAAATTATTAATTTTTTTTTGTAACCCCCAAACTAGTTTAATAAATGAAACTCATTTGATCCTCATATATATATATATATATATATATATATATATATATATATATATACAAGTTTATCCCCTGGAAAGTTCCCGGGATAGACAAATCTAATATGAAGTGACAGAATGTGTGTAAGGA
This sequence comes from Ambrosia artemisiifolia, assembly GCA_032199755.1. NCBI lineage: Eukaryota > Viridiplantae > Streptophyta > Magnoliopsida > Asterales > Asteraceae > Ambrosia > Ambrosia artemisiifolia. Next base: position 27,902,855 of record CM063529.1, on the reverse strand, counting down.
ATATGTCGATTTTTCAAAAGAATTTTTTTACAGATTCAACACTCGATAACTCATAAAACCTACATCTAATTCCACGTGTGTATTTTTTTTTGTTATTCAAGTTAAGACTATATATGAAAGGCATATGTTAGATCTATATAATGTTAATGAAACTTGTATATGCATCAACACTTACATGCTTTCAAAATTTCTTTTTTTTAAGATTACACAATCCAATAGCCATGCACATTATGTATTTAATTAGGAATGAGCTGTCATCAACTTTGTTGCTGTAAAATAAAAGAAATTAGATTCTTACTAAACCAACTACATCTATGAATATATATGTAGTTAGCGAGTTCTTATTTGTAATGGTAGGTTCAAAAACATATATATAATCTTAACATGATTAGTGACTCGCCGAGACATGATTAATGAATTACCTCAACACATTGTTGTTTTTTCTACATGAACAAAAGATCACTAAAAAGTCAAGTTTTTTTTTGTTTTTTTGTATAGCACTATGGTACTCGTTGGAAAGATATTAAAAAGCTCGTTAATTTGGTATAATTTTAAAAAAAGATATGTCATCAAAGGAGGATGAGGTGTATAAGCACGTGGATGCTGAGGTTGAGGACGGTGATATGATACGTGGCTGGGATTGACTTGGCAGGGATCCCGTACTTGGATTTCCTTGCCAACTCTGATGAGGGAAAAAGGTTTAGCTGGTTTCAGGAATGATGATTGGTGGTACTAGCGCAATTTCATGGGATACAATTTAGAGGGTCGGGCTGGAGGAGAGGGCATGGTAGTGGTTCTAGAGGATTGCCCTTGGAGTTGTATGTTCGATGACTGTGCCGGGCCATCTCATCTGCCGTTGATGGTGGAGTTTCTATCCACATTCCGCTATGAGCCTTTACCAGCTGGTGTAGATCTGGAGGATCCTCATTATCCTTCGAAGATCTCCTTCCCTCTGCTTGGTAGGGAGCAGCAACTGTCGTTGCAGTAGTGGGCCATGCGCCTAGGTAGGTACCGGGAGGTGGACACAGTACAGGATGATTTCACCACTGCTATTGATAGTTTGCCGGGTGACCAGCTTTTTGCATGGTGGGGAGTGGTGGTGGTGACGACGACAATGGTTGGTGGTGGTAGGTGGTGATAATGGTTGTGGATTATGGTGGTGGGTAGTGGGTTGTGGTGATGCTAATGGAGGGTGAAAAAGGGAATTGGAATGAGAAAATATAGGGCGGATGGTTGGAATGATTTTAAGGGAATGAAATGCCTTATGTAAGGGTGGGCGGGGCGCTACCCGCAAATGCGGCTGGCACTCCACTACCCCCACGGCAACACACCTGCCGGTGGCATGACTAGTGGGGTATGTTGATTTATAAATGCAAACTTGTTTATTTATTTGTAAGTATGTAAACAATGAATATGTATATATTTATATGTATGTAATGTATATGTATGTAGAATAAATGTAGATCATAGGAATGTAATAGTTAATCATGGTACTCGGCTGCATATGGGTCAAAGAACAAGATCAGAAGGCTGCAGTAAACGAAATAGAAGATATGGTGTGAAGATACAAGTTGTGAAAAGACAATTATGCCGCTGACAATTAGAAGACAGTTAAGTTTTGTTAATTGGCGCCAAAATCTAAAGAGGTGGCTGTTAATAATCGTATCCGTTTGAACATAATTGTCATTCAGATAACCATTCGTTTTGTATATATAGAATATGCTATGCATAATGTTTAGTTACCATGATTGTATCCAAAACAATCCAAACAAACCTGTAACTGTTTCTGTTTCAAACGTTTCCAAAATTGTATTCGATTACCATTATCAATAATCATATCATTCTTGTGTTTATTATCTGATTATCCGTTGCAACATTGAGCCTAGTCCAACATACTGGAATCAGAGCTAGATTCAAAACACAATTACCATCCGAAACCATCATCAAAACAGAAACTTTTTCACTGCAGTAAACATGTCCCAAACATCAGAAATTTCGTACTACCAATCAAGAATTCAAGGCAACAACAATCACAAGACTCGAAGGGAAAGAAGGGCCGAATTAAGAAAGAAAAGAATTAAAACAAGATCTTGTTAATATTGCCATGAACCCGGTCATTTAATCGGTGCATGTCACATAAGAGAAAGAGATGAAAATGCCCAACTAAACAAAGATGCCATTGATAACAGCATAAGTTACTATCCAAATGAAAGAATGAGAAGTGGAGAAGAGTACATATTACAAGGCACCGATAAATAAACTTGGAGAAACATATGGTATGTAAGTCCAAATTTATAAAATTATATAAGTGGAAACATAGACTATTTTCTGAAATTAAAGAAATTCTTTGGAGTATAAGTAGAATAAAAAATGATCTTGTATTTATAAGGGGTGTAGGCATGGTAAACATCACGGCAAATGATCAATCTTTGATCATACTGAATTTTTTCTATTCTACGGATTTAGATGACAATATTCTAAGTCTTCCTCAATTAAGACTTCAAGGATTTGTTGTGAAAATAGAAAGAGATGTTTGTTGTGTCCAAAATATGTTTAAGAATGAAAGTATGCAATTCATCAAAATAAAAGAAAACAAGGATGATAGAGAATCTATGTTAAGAGAACTCGGAGATGATCAAGAACATGAAAACAAAAAGAATGATTATTTGAATGAATATTTCGAAGAATTATCTCTTGATGCCGAAGAGAATATAAAGAAAATTGAGAATAGGGTTCATGAATTAAACATAGACTCGGTTGAAAAGTGCATTGAATTCTTAGACATCATAGATCACCTTGATTATCCATGGGCACATAGAGAGTTGTTAAAAGATCTTCTACGAATGGTGTCATGGTTTCTAAACTTCTATTTGAAAGTTCCAATCCAACCCATTCCTCCTAAGGTAGAAAATGGAAAGAAAGTGGACTTATATGATCTTTACATATTAGTTAAGAAGGAAGGGGGTCATAACCGGGTTTCAAAGTATAATATTTGGGTAATAATAGCAAAAGAGTGGACTTATATGATCTTTGCATATTAGTTAAGAAGGAAGGGGGCCATAACCGGGTTTCAAAGTATAATATTTGGGTAATAATAGCAAACATTGCCAAGAAACTCAATGAACCCAAGTTTGTTTTAGAGGCAGGTGTTGATTTATAAATGCAAACTTGTTATATGTATTTATAAATATGTAAACAATGAATATGTACATATTTATATGTATGTAGAATAAATGTAAATCATAGGAATGTAATAGTTAATCAAGGTACTCGGGTGCAAATGGGTCAAAGAACATAAGAAGGCTGCAGTAAACGAACTAGAAGACATGTTGTAAAGATATAAGTGGGTGAAAAGACAATTATGTCCCTGACAATTAGAAGACAGTTAAGTTCGGTTCATTGGCGCCAAAATATGAAGAGGTGGTAGTTAATCATCGTACCCGTTCGAAAATAACTGTCATTCAGACAACCATTCGTTTTGTATATATAGAACATGTTATGCATAATGTTTAGTTACCAAGATTGTATCGAAAACAATCCAAACAAACCTGTAACTGTTTCTGTTTTCGAACATTTCCAAAATTGTATTCGATAACCATTATCAATTATCATATCATTGTTGTGTTTATTATCTGATTATCCGCTACAACATTGATCCTAGTCCAACAGGGTATGGGTATGTTTCATGGGTTGTAGGCAACATAATGCGTGTGGTGGTTTTTGTTTTCTATAGGTTGGGTATTTCAAGGTAGTGTTGCCTCCAAATTTGTGTTTTAGTGAAGTGATGTGGCGGTGCAGTGTTGCTGAAAAATAAGGGTAGTTTAGTGGAGCATGGGATTGCGCCCCGCCCACCCTTATAGCTGATCTTTTTTTTTCCTTGTATTAAATAATAATATTAAATTATAAAATTTTCGTTTTCTATTATTTATTTAATATTTTCTTTTCACGATTACTACCATCCAATCCCGTGCAATACATGAGCTTCTAGCCTAGTGTGTGTATATATATATATGGCACGGGTTATCGTAGAAAGTCTCCAAAACGTGCGAAGTACATGATAATTACATAATGAAAATTCCGTAATGTTTTTGTATGTTCATGAAAGCGTTACGTAATTATGTGTTTTTCATTACGTAATTAGGAAGTACAGATTACGTAATTTATGTCATTCAAAATATATGTCTTTATCATTCATTATGTAATCTATAATCTATAACTTATAATAAAAGAATTGAGTGGTGGCATTCAATGGAGGCCTCAACCCCCCCATTGAATGTGCCATGTGTCACCTTGAGGTGATAGTATTGAATTTATTATTTTAATCTATTTTTAATCATTAATAAAAAAACCCTATATTATAATTTATTTAAAAGGAAATAAAATAACATATGGATAAAAAATATATTAAAATCTAATCTACTAAAATAAATATTAAATCTTTATTATTTTTTATCTCATGTTTCCTCCCATAACTCTAAAAACACTAATATCTTTTAGATACGAGATTTTTTAAAGAAAAAAAGTACACCAAATTAACGAGCGTTTTATTATCTTTCCAACGAGTACCATAGTGTTATATAAAAAACGGAGGAAAAAAAACGATTATTGGTGATACCCGACCCGATTACCCGAAACCACATACCCAAATACCCGAACTACATACCCGATCATATACCCATGAATTTTTTAACGCATCACATAACCCTTAGACTAATGCGTTCGATATTTGCAATATACGTGCATCATCATAAACTAAAAACTTTATAGTATGTAACTAAAATATATGTATGGTTATTATAATACTATTTCAATAAATAATTTTTTTTCTTATTTTATGTTAGTTCTTTTTAGAATGATCGATTACAAACTTCCGAATTCATTTGACATTATATAATATTTTGTAATGGCACTAAATTTATACCCCGGCGTAGAGATTCGTTTTTTTTTTATATTTGAATATGATAACTTATGGCAAAGATTTGTTCAAAATAAATAATAATAATAATAATATTATTATTATTTATTCATTAATCATATATTGGCAAGTCATTAATTATGTTGTCATATTAGATATTTTATTATGTCATATTATATATTTCAACCCCGGGACGCTCCCGGGATAAAAGCTAGTTTAGTTTATATATAATTGTATCATGCATTACATAATTATCATTATGTAATTATGATGTACTTCGCACAATTTGCACGTTTTGGAGACTTTGTATTTGAACCGGTACCTATATATATATATATATATATATATATATATATATATATATAAAGAGAGATTAATATCAATTTAAGCATTTATTCATGGTGTAGATAATATAAGAAGATGATTTCTATTAATTGAGTTGAAGAGAGATCCTGTTATTTTAAAATGTGATATAAAAGGTAAAAGTAGTTTGTTTTTGACTATTGATTCTAGCTTGAACCTACTCCTCCCTTTATCTGTCTATATAGAGACATGTCCCTGCAATAATGTGAGAAAATACAATACCATGGATGCAGTAGCAAACACGTGGGCTATGTCATGTGCTCTAGTACTTTTACTTTGTGCATGGAAGATGATAGACATTGTGTGGTTGACACCAAAGAAGCTTGAAAAGATCCTGAAGAATCAAGGTTTCAATGGAAACAAATACAAGTTGTTGTTTGGGGATCTGAAAGAACTCGCTATGGTATCTAAACAATCTAAATCTAAGCATACCAATATCGATAATGGAGAAGAAGTTCTCTCCAAGGTTATGGGTTTCGCCTATCAATCTCGGCAAAAACATGGTAAATTCTTGCTTTTTAGAAATATTAAGAAACAAAAACTAGAGGTCTAAAAATGGAAAACCCAAAAACATGTCAAATCATCATCTTTTTAATGTCTAACTACTCATTTTCTCTACCTATATTTGTATACTAGCCGATTACCCCGGGAAGGTCCCGGGGTTGATAGGAAAAATCCTAAACTCTCATCACAGATCACACACCATTCCACTTAATACATGTATCAATTCTCTTAACAAATTAAACTAAACTGATATAATGGAACTTACATAACCACCAATACCTCTATCAAATCTGTTAAGAGTAAACTTAAGTGACATAAATTAAGCTTAACTGAATGTAAGTAAACTCAACTTAAAGTAACTAATGAAACATGTAACTCAACTCAGCTTTAAGTACCTAATGAAACATAAATCTATTATACTATACAACTCAACTGACATTGAAACAGACCTATGAGTAATAGATGTAAACAATCTTCCAATACATGTATCAATTCTCTTAACAAATTAAACTAAACTGATATAAATTAAACTTAACTCAACCTAACGAAACTCACCTCTCTGCAAAAAATAAAAAAGAACAATAATCTATTATCTATTAATATATATATATATATAAAGGAGAAGGGTGTTAACCTCAATAACAATCACTAAAAAAACAAAAACTAAATCTTTAAGCATGAAATAAGGTGAATAACAGTAATAATATCATACCTTCGATCTAACCATGAACCTTATGCCTCGAATGCGACACCACAGAAAACGAACCTGATCCGAGCTGTCTCCCTACCACGTAATCCCCAACCGATCGACCTCTGTACGAAGACTGAGTCATAATAATAATAATAATAATAATAATAATAATAATAATAATAATAATAATAATAATAATAATAATTTCACAAAAGTAACATAAATTATAAAAAACAAAGCATTATAATACCCAATTATCCTTGCAGTACTAATATTAAATCACACACAAAAAACAAAAAGTAATTGGCACAACTCACATACTCAAAGAAGCCACACCTTGGAATCTTATACCCCCCACCCCCACCCTCCTTCAACCTCAACAACTCCATATCCGATGTCACATTCACCACCATCCCACCAACAAATATTAATAACCCACAACAAAACCGCCACCAAAACCAGTAATCAGTATCATAATCAGCATAATGAGACACCCATCTGGCCTGCAGGTAAGAGTTGAAGAGGTTGTAGAAAAAGGCTATGAGAGCGACGGTGATGGGGTAGCCGGCGTTGGAGGGTTTGTGGTGGAGACGGAGAGGGTAGATGACAGTACGGTGGAAGTAGTGGAGGATGAAGGGGGAGATAAGGAGGAGTGATTTGGGGTTGGTGGAGTGTTGGCCAAAGGGGAAGAGGAGGAGGGTGAACCAGAGGGTGGGGCTTTCCATTAGGAACCAGGCAAAGGAAGGGGGTAGGGTGGGACCCCATCCTTGACGGTGGTGCTTGCCGTATGGGGCGGTGATGTAGCGGCAGGAGATGTAAGTGGGTGGTCCGATTAGGAAGTAGGAGATTACGGCGCGCTGGAACAAGGCTTCGTCGGAACCCATCGTCGTTGTTAAACTCTCTCTACTCACTCAAGTAAATAATAAAAGGAGGACAAAAAAATTAATACATAGGTAGTTCGATCGGATTAAGAGTGAGAGAGAGATAGCAGCCAGAGATTGGGAGGGTTTTTTTAGGGTTTGTGAATAGAGGAGGAAAAGAAAAAGGTTTTTAGGGTTTGGGAGAGTGAATGAGGAGGTTAGGATTTAATAACCTTAGGGTTTTATCTTTTTCTTTTTTTATTTAATTAAAAAAAACAAAATAATTAAAAAAACACCAAAAACATTCATTAAGGATGCCACGTGGCACTATAGAGGGGAGGTTGGAGTCACCATTGGACGCCACGTCAGCAAAAGGGCTTTGTTTTATATATATATATAGATATCAAAAGTACAAATAGGCACACCACAAACCTTTTTTTTTTGTTATGGAAAAACACAAAAAAGATAAGCTAATCAAAACAACACCAACAATACTAAAAACATGATGATTTGATAAAAAAAAACACCTAAAAGCATCTTCTAATAACAACTATTGTGACTTGTTTTGGTTAAAAAAAAAAAACTATTGTGAAGGCTCTAATTGTTAACTTTAGTCGGACACAGTTACTAAATACTATGTTGCATAACACGTGGCCATTGTTTTAGAAATTAAGGTTTTAATAAATGGAAAACATATAAATTTTTAGACAAATGTTTATTATTTACTTATGTTAAAAAAAATATATAGGTTTAGGTTCTTTCTTTAACAAGTGAGTATCCTCGTGGTACGCGGCAGGACCTCTGTAAGTATCGGTTTGATTTGTTATATTATCGCACTCCCTACATCAATGAAAGAGAAGCTCAAAGAATAAAGTCACGATATGCCAAAAATGGTACCAATACGTATTTTACATTGTTGTAAAACCATAAAACTGAAACTTGTAGCAACTTCGAATATACAATAATACCGATCTTCAGTTGAAATCGGTTTGATTCGCTATGATAAAGTAGTCTAATCTATCTCTAACTTTATTAGGAGGACTTGAACCCTTAACCTTATTGCAACGTATAACATTTTAAACATCTTGGTACGCTAGAACTAAATCCCGTTGGTAATAACAAGATCTTTTTAACTTGTAGGAAGAACTTACGTCACATGGATAGGATCCAAACCAAGAGTGACTATAATGGACCCAGAGCTAATGAAACAAGTACAATCAAGGTATACAGACTTTCAAAAGTTGAGAAATAATCCGCTGGCTAGGTTAATATCAGCAGGAGTAGCCAGTTATGAAGGGGATAAGTGGGTCAAGCATAGAAAATTAATTAACCCAGCTTTCCATGTGGAGAAGCTAAAGGTATTATGATATCTAAAGTTCTTTTTCATATACTTATAGTTATAATTATAATTAATCCTCTAGTGACTATCATTGATCAATTCAAAGATGAAGATCAAGTTTGCGTTTAATTTATCGATAACACCTATGTTCTCTATCCAGAATATGGTGCCAGCTTTCCAGTTGAGTTGTAGTGAAATGCTTACGAAGTGGGAGAACTTAGTTTCGTCAAATGGATCATGCGAGTTGGATGTATGGCCTCATCTTCAAACTTTAACCTGTGACGTGATATCTAGAACCGCATTTGGAAGTAGTTATGAAGAAGGAATTCGGATATTTGAACTTATAAAAGAACAAACTGTACTTATAATGGAGGCACTGCAGTCACCTTACATCCCTGGATCAAGGTAAGTTGCATACTCTCACAATCATGTTAGTTTATTACCATAAAATGTAGTATGTTTTTGGTAAAGCGATTTTGCATTAATAAAAAATAATTAATAGTAGATAAGGCTAATTGTTCGAATTGTGATATCCTTATAGGTTTCTTCCAACAAAGAGGAACAGGAGGATGGAGGCAATAAATAAAGAAGTGAATCAGTCTATAAGAAGTATAATTGACAATAGGCTCAAGGAAATGAAGGCCGGCGAAGTCAACTCTCATGATTTGTTAGGAATAATGCTTGATTCTAATATGAAAGAAGTTGAGCAACAGAAGAACAAGACTCATGGAATGACCATTAGTGATGTTATTAAAGAGTGCAAACTTTTTTACTTTGCTGGACAAGAAACCACTTCGGGCTTGCTTGTATGGACATTGGTTTTATTGAGTCGACATCAAGAATGGCAGGCACGCGCTAGAGAAGAGGTTTTCAATGTTCTTGGAGACAAAGATATGGATGTGGACAGGCTGAATCACTTAAAAGTTGTAAGTGCTTATGCATACAATTGGTTAATTCACGAACTATAATAGCATTGCGTCTCTAAAAATCATCTTTAATTTCTTTCCACATAGGTGAATATGATCTTGTACGAAGTGTTAAGGCTTTATCCTCCTGCTACTGCAATAAGCCGCCATGTTGATAAGGATACCACACTAGGAGAATTTTCGCTGCCATCTGGAGTTCAGATTCAGTTGCCGATAATGCTATTTCACTACGATGAACAACTTTGGGGTAGTGATGCCAAGAAGTTTAACCCTGAGAGATTTTCTGAAGGAATTTCCAAGGCTACTAAAAACAAACTCATTTATTTTCCCTTCGGTTGGGGACCTCGAATCTGTATTGGACAAAACTTCGCAATGTTGGAAGCTAAAATTGCGCTTGCAATGATCTTACAAAGGTTCTCTTTTGAATTTTCACCATCCTATGTCCATGCTCCTAATCTTGTTATCACCCTTCAACCCCAGTTTGGTGCTCATTTGATTATTCATAAACTCTAGTTATCTCGTGTGCAAATGCATGAGTGGAATACCCAGATTTTCGACAAATTATGATGATGATGCCCAGTTGCAGATGTTGGGTTAATCGGGTTTGGTTCACGGGTCATGGTTGAGTAGCTTATGGGTCATGGGTCAGTCATTTTAGTTCCATGTATTTAGAGGCTGAATAAAGAATAGTGGGTAGATGGATTTGACCTATTCCTACGGATGTTTAGTTGGAGAACTAAAGTGAACGTTGGATTGAAGAACGGTTCATCATCTTTACATAAATTTAGGAGATAATATTATTTTTATTTGTATGTTTCCGTTAGAGTGTAAGCCTATTTAAGGCTTTCTTTGTTGATGAATGAAGTAACATTTTCATTCCTTTTAATTCTATAAGCCTACTGCAACTTTATATATTTTGTGAGTGTATAGAGTGTTTAGAGAGGGGCCTAAACCAACAGCAGATGCACCTTGAATGGGTAGTGGGCCGATGCCTACTATACAATCCGCTGCATAAGCCTAATATAATAGGTGTTAGGCCTCTGTCCATAACATCCCATTGTCAATAGAGGTTCTGCTCCATTCATTTTTGTTTTCTCATATAGAGAGGTTTATTAGTTGATTAATGTTAAAAGGGAAGAGATATTGTATAAAGTCTCTTAAAATAAGAAGCAATCTGGACCATTAGATTTCAAAGTGATCAGATCATATAACCATAGGCGTTTAAATCAAACCAGGGGTAAATTAGTCATTAGAAAATTTAAACGCGTTTTAAAAAATACAAATTAAAAACGCGAATTCAAAACCCACGACGGTTATTACTAAATTCATAAACAAAATCATCAACCATCATTTAATTAGGGTTTTATTACACCTCCAAATCAATCAAAAACACACACATGAATCAAAAACACCCCGATTGACGAAGAACAACAAAAAACAGAGCATAATGTTTTCAAAACGTTCAGGTGCATTTTATCATTAGATTATCACTTTTTTCTGTTATTTTCATTCTCGTTTTTAAAATGGAATCAGACAACAAAGAAGCTGCTAAGAATTTGGAAGTTGATATTAAAAAGATGAAGCAGCAGTTGAAGAAACAAAAATAACCTGCTAAAAAATCAAAACAGACGCACTTTATAACACAAAAACAGACGCACCTTATAACCAAAAAAATAAAAACAGACGCACCTCATAGACAAAAACAGACGCAGCAGTTGAAGAAACAAAAACAACTTGCTGAAAAATCAAAATAGACGCACTCAATAAACAAAAACAGACGCACCTTATAACCAAAAGACAACAAACGCACCTTATAGACAAAAACAGACGCACCTTATATCAAAAACAGACGCACCTTATAACAAAAACAAACGCATCTTTAACTGTAAAAATCAAACACTGGTTCGCTAAAAAAACAGAACGTCATGTAATCGATATTTAAAATTGTGTTTGATTGATGGAATCCTTACTTGATTATATGTTCGATGTTCGTTCGAATGATGAATTGAAACTGATTAGTTGAATTCATCAAACGATAAACACTGGTTTGATACAAAAAACAGAGTATCATGTAATCGAGATCTAAAATTGTGTTTAATTGATGGAATCATTACTTGATTATATGTTCGATGTTCGTTCGAATGATGAATTGAAACTAATTAGTTGAATTCCATAGTATTAATTGGAACGTTGATTGGAACGTGATTGAATAAACATAGATGACTAAATTACCCTTTTAATCAACCATGATTAGGTTAATTAAATTCACCATAGTTTACAGTTGGCATAAGATTGTGACTTCTTATTGCTTCTTACGTTAAGAGACTTTATACCGTATACTTTCTCAATGTTAAATTGTTTGTTTACTACATACTGATTAGTTATTGCTTTATTTGTTTTGTTTAATTGCATAGATACTAAATAGTTTTATTTGCAAGGATATTTCTATATATGATCGAGGAATTTTATGTTTTATTTTAGAGTTAACATTGATTCTCATCCTTGAGGTTTGGGTGTTTTTGCCACATCCATCTGAAATAGGTTTATTTTTTTTTTTATTTTTTTTTTTTTGCAGCTGGCCCCTTAGTTTGGTGTTTTATTACCAGTTTCGTCCAATTCACTAACTCCGTTTAAAATTAAGGTTAACTTAAGGGCAGTTTAGACATTTTATATATTGGTTTACGTTTTTTTTTTCTATTTTTAACTTTACTTGTAGTCTATGTTTTTAAATATTTTCATATTTTAACTTTAGTTAAAAAAAAAAGAATAGAATGATTTATAAAAGTATAAAATCCACCTAACTCACCCCTAACACCCCCCCCCCCCCCAAACCCAGTCTCCCTTTCCCTCTTTCTCTATGAAGTCTGCATATCTATGTCAAACAGAAACTAAGAAACCTCCCCCCACCCTACCTATCTCTCTTCCTCTATCTAAGACTCTTTGCATCTCTCTTTTTTTTCCAGTTAACTAAAGTAGGGGTGGGCATACGAAAACCGATAACCGAAAAAACCGAAATCGAACCGATAACCGAACCGAAAATAACCAAAACCGAATTAACCGATTGGTTACGGTTAACATATGGCCAAAACCGAACCATTCGGTTACGGTTTTGGTTTTCCCTTCTTCCGTAACTGAAATAACCGAAACCGAACCATAGTTATGTATTTAAGTATTTTTCATACATATATCCATGTATTTGGAACATATTTTCATGTATTTTCGGTATATTTCATGTATCTTTCATATACATCTATGTACTTGAAATATATCTTTTATTTAACTTATTTATTTTTCATGTATACTCATATAGTTGAAGCCTTTTTTATTTGTTTCCTCAGTATTTCATGTATTTTACTTGCGTTTTCATATATATTTGTATTCTTGAAAAAGATCCAAACACTTTACTAACTATTTTAAGTTTACAAGTTTGCACAAGTTTTATGTTTTGATATTAACCGAACATAACCGAAACCAAACCGATAACCGACATATTAACCGAATTAACCAAACCGACTTAACTGATCGGTTATGGTTTTTCCTAAAACCGAACTTCGGTTATCAGTTTTGGTTATATGTAAAAACCGAACCGAACCGACATTTCTCATCCATAAACTAAAGTGCTGCAGCGGTGATTGTGGATTTTGGGTGGAGGTGAACGGTGGTGATTTTTGGATGGAGGTGGTGCAACGGTGGTGATTTTTAATGGAGGTGTGCAGTAGTGGTCGTTGTTTTAGGGGGAGGTGTTGCGGCAATGGTGGTGGTTTAGGGTGGAGGTGGTACAATGGTGGTAATTTTAGGGTAGAGTTCGTACAACAATGGTTTTAGGGAGAGTGGTGGTGCAACGGTTTTGGGCTTAGGGTGAGGATGGTGTAGCATTGATGGGTTTAGTGTGGTGACCGGTGGTGGTTGTCCGGTGGCGGTGGTGATTATGTTAGGTGGAGGTGGTGGTTTTCTGGTTGTGTCAGGTGATTGTGATGCTGGTAGTGGTAGTGGTGTAGGCAAAAAGTCTAAAATGCCCATCATTAAATAGGAAAATGTCAAAATTGTCCCTTAGTTAATGTTAGATTTTAATAGAAGTAGCCATTTGGATGAAAATGGTAACAAATGCAAACCTGAAGGGTTCAATTGCAAAAAAAAAAAAAATCAATTTTGAATGAATGTGAAAAAAATGCCCCAATATCAAAAACGAAATTGACTCTTAACTCTATATTTAAATATTCAAGGAATAATGTTATGTATCACCTTTTTTTGTCAGACTCATTTTTAGCCAACCTGTATCATGTCAAAAAAAATTATGTCTTCGCCATTAATGATGGCGACGATGCCGACTATGACCGTGATATGCTCATGCTATAAAATTAGGTTATGACCCTGATTTTACTTAATAAAGATATCTAAGTTGTTCAAAAATTGAAAACATTCATAAGCCGTCTTTATTAGACACGTTAAAAAAAAAAAAAAAATTAGACACGTTAAATTACAATTTGTTAATTTGTCACTTCCGGTACATGGAAGCTCCTAATTTTACTAATGCGTTTATTAAATCACATAGACATGATTAGTGCACCTTTCACATATTTCATATAGATTATAATCAATTAGTCACATGGGTCATGCAACACACCGTAAAACCTCCATAAATTAATACTCGATAAATTACTAACCTTGATAAAGATAATAATTTGTCTAGTCCTAACTTGGGACTAATACTAAATTGGACCCCAATATATAAAATAATACAATAATAATTTTTTTTTTAAATCCAGTGTATATAATATATTGTTCTCAACTTGTTGACAGACTCTTTTGCGAATAGGGGTGTAAACGAGCCGAGCCGAGCCCGAGCCTGACTGGGCTCGGCTCGGGCTCGTTAAGGTTTTGTGAAGCTCGAGCTCGAGCTCGGCTCGGTTCGAGCCTACAATCTTGAGCTCGAGCTCGGCTCGCTAGCAAAATCCAAAGCTCGAGCTCGGCTCGGCTCGAGGTGATTTGAGAATCTCAAACGAGCTCAAAAGCTCGGCTCGAGCTCGCAAAAGCTCGGCTATAACTTAGGCTCGCGAGCCCGATCGTTAAGGCTATAACTTAGGCTCGGCTGTAACTTAGGCTCGGGCTCGGGTTCGGGCTCTAGCTCGTTAAGGCTCGATTAGGCTCGCGAGCCCAATCGAGCTTTGTATCTAGGGCTCGAGCTCGGGCTCGATAACTAAACGAGCCATATTTCAGGCTCGGGCTCGGGCTCGTTAAGGCTCGGCTCGTTCGAGCTTTTTACCGAGCCGATCCCGAGCCGATTCCGAGCCGCTACGTGTCATTTACACCCCTATTTGCGAACTGCAGTTCAAAACCATCGAACTGCACCCCCGTTTTGACTTTTTCCTATGAGTTCTTTTGCTGGGTCTTATCTTTTTGTGGGCCAATGTGCTAATTTTCCATAATGGGCTGCTTCAAAGTCATTTGTACTAACATGTTAACTGAGAACAATACGATCGTTTTAGCCCATGTGTATTATTCAACACTTAATTTGCATTGGAGTTTTGGAGTAGCTCTCGTTTTACTTTATTTGGTAGTTTTCGAAATATAAATAGGATAATTTTAGTGAACAAATCCATGCAATTATTAAGAGTTAAATAAATAATATGCGAATCATATTATTTAGTCAATAATATAAATAGGTAGTTCAGTCAATATTATTAATGTTTAGTCAATATTATTAATGTTTACGCCCCACAGAAATTGGTTGACAAACGTCCAGTTTGGGATCTGATTGCGAATCATATCAGCAGCAATTCTGGCCTGTGGTGTATTCTTGGAGACTTTAATTCGGTTCGGAACAGAGACGAGAGAAAGAACTCGTTTTTTGACCAATCGGATGCGGATTGTTTTAATTCTTTTATTGATTCTGCAGGGCTTTTTGAATATAGCATGAAAGGTAGTATGTTTACGTGCTTATCCAAGAAAGGTTCGAATTTCAAGTTTAGTAAAATTGACAGGTTTTTGGTATGTCTTGATTTTTTGAACAAATGGCCGGAAGCGTGTCTTCGGGCTCTTCCTAGACATTTGTCGGATCATAGACCGCTTATATTATCGTTGGTCAACGAAAATTATGGGTCTCGTCCGTTTAGATGGTTCAATTCGTGGCTTTTGAGAGAGGGTTGTGATTCTTTAGTAGCTAGTACGTTAATTAACTTTGAAGGGGTTGGGGCGGCAGACTCTATGTTAACAGCCAAGCTGAGATTTCTCAAGCAGGTCCTTAAAGATTGGAAGAGGGGTTTGGATATTAAAGAAGGAGAGGCTATTCAGGCTCTGAAAACTGACTTGGAAAAACTCGAGTTAGAAATGGAGTCTAGGGAGCTTCTCGAAGATGAAGAATGGATATGGTTGGAATGCAAGAAGGGTATAGAGGAGAGTGAGTTTTTGCATGCTAAAGATCTCTTACAGAAGTCTCGAGTTAATTGGGCGAAACAAGGGGATGACAATACGGCCTATTTTCATAGCATTATCAACGGTCGGAAGGCCTCTAATGCTATTCAAGGCCTTATGGTTGACGGTAATTGGGTGACAAAACCAAGCTTAGTTAAAAAAGAGGTGTTGAGATTCTTTAGTAACCACTTTAAAGAAAAGGTTCCAAATAGACCAAGTTTTGTTAGTGACGAGTTTAAAAGTATTCCAGCCAACTTGGTAGCCGGTCTTATTGCGCCGTTTTCTAAAGAAGAAGTCAAACACGCGGTTTTTGAATGTGGTAAGGATAAAGCCCCGGGCCCGGATGGTTTTAATTTTAATTTCGTTCGGCATTTTTGGCATATTCTAGAAGAGGATTTCATGAACATTTTAACCGAATTTCACGAGAAGGGTTCTATCAGTAGAGGTTGCGGTTCCTCTTTCATTACTCTTATTCCAAAAGTTAAGAATCCTCTTGATTTAAAGGATTTCCGCCCAATCACCTTGGTGGGAATAATTAGCAAGACTATCTCTAAAGTTTTGTCGATTAGACTCAAAAAGGTGATCGGTTTTATTATTTCGGAAAATCAATCCGGTTTTCTTAGCGAGAGAAATATTCTTGACGGCCCCCTTATGGTGAATGAGATTTATTCGTGGTGTAAAAGGAGGTCCAAAAATGTTTTTTTCATGAAAATCGATTTTGAAAAGGCGTACGACAACGTGAATTGGGCTTTTCTTGTTTCTATCTTGGAGCAAATGGGTTTTCCGCCTAAGTGGATTTTGTGGATTAAAGGTATTTTATCCTCAGCGAGATCGTCGGTTCTTGTAAATGGATCTCCAACTTTTGAATTCCAATGCTTTAAAGGTCTTCGCCAAGGTGACCCAATATCACCCTTCCTCTTCTTAATAGTCATGGAGGCGCTCACTTGTATGTTTAATAAAGCCATTAAGCTCGGTGCTTTCGAAGGGGTCTCTTTTGATAAGAAAAGTCCGATTATTTCCCATATGTTTTTTGCGGATGATGCACTTCTAATGGGTAATTGGTCGAGGACTAACATCTTAACGGCTGCCAGGATTTTAAGAATCTTTTATCTTTGCTCGGGGCTAAAGATAAATATTAACAAGTCCTTTATTTACGGTGTGGGGTCGAATAGCGAAGTTGTCTCGGCTCTTGCAGAGGAGGTGGGGTGCCGAGTTGGGACTTTTCCCTTTGATTATTTGGGGGTTATGGTAGGGGCTAATATGAATCGTATTAATAATTGGCGGAAGATAGTAGATGTTTTTGAGTCTAGACTTTCCTCTTGGAAAGCTAGACTTTTGTCTATAGGGGGTCGAATTACGTTGCTAAAATCCGTCCTTCAAAGTCTTCCGGTCTATTATTTCTCCCTCTATAAGGCCCCGGTTGGTGTCATCAAAAAGCTCGAAACACTCATGAAGCGCTTTTTGTGGTCCTCTTCTCCCGATAAAAATAGTATTCATTGGGTGGCGTGGGACACGGTTTGCTGTGATAAGAGTAAAGGGGGGTTGGGGGTTAGTCGTTTGTTAGACGTTAATAACGCTTTGCTCTCAAAATGGGCGTGGCGTTTCAAGGTAGAGGAAGAGACCATGTGGAAAGACATTATTTCCAGGTGTCACAGGGGTCGCTCCAGGTGGACAGGTTTGCCTCGGGTTTCAGGAGCCGGAGGGTGCTGGGCGACGATTGTGAACACTTGTGAAAAATTAAAGTGTGGGGACACTCCTTTCCTTGATCTGTTTAAAGGGAAAGTCGGCAATGGTAAAAACATCAGATTTTGGGAGGATGTTTGGCTTAGCGATGTTCCGCTTAAGAGCAAGTTTCCTCTGCCGTATGGTATTTCTGTGGCTAAAAGAGCGGTTATCCAGGGTTGCAGGAAGTTTGATAATTGGGATGTTGTTGATTACAATCGTCCTATGGGGTTCTCTCAGGTTCAAGAGTGGTGTGAGCTCTCCTCTTTACTGGATCGGGTTTCGCTAACTGAAGAAAAGGATTCTTGGGAGTGGGCTGGTTCTTCTTGCTTTTCTGTCGCTGATGTCAAGCATAAGCTGCATGATGGGTCGAATATTCAGGCTGGTTTCAAGCTTAAATGGGTGGCTTGGGTCCCTATTAAATGTCACATTTTTGCTTGGAGAGTTAGCATGGACAGAATCCCAACTGTTGAAGCACTGCGCAAAAGAAACGTCTACATTCCAAACGATTGCTGCAAGCTTTGTGATACAGGCCTAGACTCGTGCGATCACTTGTTCAACAGTTGTGGTTTTACTTATGGTGTTTGGTTCTTCATTTGGAAGTGGTGCGGCCTTCATACGGTAAACGTTTCCCATACTAACGATCTTTTGCTCTTATATAAGCAAGCCCAAGGTGGAAAATGGGGGAAACGGATTGTACACGGTATTACTATGGTGTCTCTTTGGTTGATATGGAGAGCGCGCAATGACAAGATTTTTAACAATATTGAGCCAAAGATCAATAAGGTGATTGGTAGTATAAAAACCATGTCGTATTTGTGGTTAAAGAATAGGTCTATTTTTTCAGATCTTTGTTGGATTGATTGGTGTAATAACCCATTGTACATGATATAGTTGTTGGGGGTTTTGTCCTCGCTTTGAGGACTTCCCCTTGTTTTTTATGAAAGTCAAAGTTCAAAAAATAAAAAATAAATAATATGCGATAAAGCATTAA
The DNA here is from genome assembly GCA_032199755.1 of Ambrosia artemisiifolia. Classification (NCBI taxonomy): domain Eukaryota; kingdom Viridiplantae; phylum Streptophyta; class Magnoliopsida; order Asterales; family Asteraceae; genus Ambrosia; species Ambrosia artemisiifolia. Next base: position 27,884,130 of record CM063529.1, on the reverse strand, counting down.
AGTGTGTGTATAAATAATAATATGTAACTTGGATGCTGGCATGAACAGTTTTTGCATATAATTTGTGGTTCATGTGTACTCCCCTATTGATCCATCTATCTAAAATATATAAATACTAGCTTTTATTCCGGGAGCGTTTCGGAATTGAAATCTATATATATATAAAAGAAAGCCCTTTTGCTGACGTGTCGCTCAATGGTGCCTCCAACCTCCCCTCTATATTGCCACGTGGCATCCTTATTAAGTGTTTTTAGTGTTTTTTAATTATTTTGTTTTTTAATTAAAAAGAAATCAAAAGACTGAAACCCTAAAATATCATCCTACTCATCATCTGCCTCCTCATTCTCTCTTCTCATTCTCTCACGTCTCTCTCTCACCTCTCAAATAATCTTCAGTTTTCCTAAACTCAAACCCTAGCTCCTCTCTCTCCCATATCTTCCATCTCCTCTTTGGATCTAATACAGCTATTTTCCGTCCAAAATAATCACCACCGACGTCAATATCTAAATCCCGGTAACGTTTCCTTTAATCTCTTCTCGCTTCTTCCAATTTTAAAAATTTAATTGTCTTCAATTTTGGGTTTAAGCATTTGTTAGGGTTTCCTGGAAAAGTGTTTAACAAGGTGGGATTGATGACAACTCCGTTGTTTGCATGCATCCTGACACCATGGAAAAGGTTCAACTTTTTAGAGGCGATACGATCTTGCTTAAGGTTTTCTTTCATTATTGTTAAAAAGAATTTGTGGGTTTGTAACAAAATTTGATTTTGTTGATGGGTTCGGTGGGAATTTGGATAATTTGTAAAATATATGTTTTGAGTGCAGGGGAAGAAAAGGAGAGATACAATATGTATTGCACTTGCTGATGATACTTGTGAAGAACCTAAGATTAGGATTAATAAGGTTGTTAGGTCAAACTTGAGGGTTAGACTTGGGGATGTGGTTTCTGTGCATCAGTGTGCTGATGTTAAGTATGGGAAGCGGTTTTTTCAATTTTTTCTGTCTGATTTGTTATGCGTGTTTAGTGATTGTGTTGAATGTAAATCTAATTTATGTTTTGTGTTCGTTTTACTCGGTAGAGATCGATTCAGCATCTGTTTTGACTATAAAATTTGACCAGAGAAAGGTATTGATTCCCAATATTAAATTTTCCTCTGTTCATATTGTCTTTCGTTGATCTGAGAATGGTATTGACAGTTTCATATGCAATTGAACTAATGTTATTATGTTTCCTGAGATGCAGGGCATATGAAGCTAGAAATTGGATATATGGGCCAGATATTTTAAGCTAGAAACAAGACCACGGGTGGTTCTTTTGAGGTATATCATTCTTATCATTGTGTTATTCCAAAAATAAACAAACAAATAAATAAAAATCATACTTATCATTGTATAAATGCCATATTAGATGCAATATTGTTTTTCTCAGTTGTAGACTTTCATGAGTTTTTTAATGAGTGTTGCATTTGAATCTAGATGTGTGTGCTACATTAATACTAATTAAACATTCAATATTATTCAGTTGTTGGTTTTATTAAAGATCGGAGAAATTTGATTTACTTCCTACGGCTAAGATGTACAATGCAAAGAACTAGATCAATTGTTTTACATCAACTCTTGCTTTGTAAGCCTTGGTCAACGGGTGGTCAACAACACGGATACACGCGGATACGTTTCAGTTTACACAAAATGCGCAGAGAGGTATAAATTCAAACCCACAACTTAATAAACTACTTTATTAGTTATTATGATTATTGTAGATATTAACGTGCACCACATGTGAGTCTAAACGAGCGCAAATTAAACCATTTGTAAATACAAGTTACGATATAAAAGTTTAGACTGTCCGTAGTCGAGCGTTATGGTGGGCGCTAAATTGATTTTCACGCCCTCAACACCATAACGGTGGGGCGTTATGGCTTAAAATTGGTCCGGGGCGTTTTCCTTTTAACACTCGATTGAAACTTTGGCGTCTTATGCTCATGGTAACGTATTGATGGGGACCGAGTTGGGGGTGAGTTGAGTATGCTGGAACCTAAATGTGAAATGAGTTATATGTTTTATTTCAAATTTGTATTGTGCAAGTGAAAAATGGAAAGAGATGACTGATTATGGGGTGAATACAAGGAAGACATCTCTTCTAATCTATACTTACTTGAATACCAATTGAAGAATCCATGATCATCGATTTAGTTAAAAGGTGATACATATACTTCCATTCTTTTTTGTTTGGCGCGCGGCATTACGAGAAAGGTCACAGAAGCCGAGCAGCATCTCTCACGTCTGTCTACATATCGACTTTTTTATCAAGTAAACTTTTTGCAGTTTCTTCATCTATTTTGGTTGTTTTTACATATGAGCCTCCTACGGTCCCTAATTTTTACCCAAAAGTACATAAGCAGACCAAAGCCCCTAAGTCGTTTTGCAGCTCACCTCGCTTGCCTTTTAAAATCAAGTTGATGATTACATGTTTCCTATGTATTAATCTTGACCTGTTATCCGGGTTCAAAATTGTAAAATACTAAACAACAATGAAGATTATTATCAATTCAATTCTTTCTTATTTGCACAGTTACACAATGAATCAATTCTTTGTTGTAGTATTTTATCAGTTATAATGAACTGATTTTTGACTCATCTAAATTTCATCCAATTTTTGTTAAGAGGATAATTAGGATTGAGTATTGATATGCATATGGGCAATTTTTGAGTGTTATTTCTTATGTGCTTTTGCTATCCAGAATTGAATGGAGGTCCATATCGATTTTGATCAACATTTCAAAAAAATATAAACTTATGTATTATAATTTGTTTGTCAGGGTTTGTGTAGCAATGGCATCCAGATATGTTTTTGTTGCAGTCAAAGGTGAACACAGACCAGGAAGTTTTGCAGCCACCGGCAAAATATGTAGCTTTAGCTTCTATGCATTCCAAGAAAGAAAATAGGGTCACTCCGAATTATTCAGTTTTTCAATACATTTGGTATGTTTTCTTCTTTTATTATTTTTTATTAAGTCATATTAGGATTTTCAACCCCGGGACCTTCCCGGGGTAGTTAGCTAGTATATAATATGACATAATAAAATATCTAATATGACAACATAATTAATGACTTGCCAATATATGATTAATAAATAAATATTATTATTATTTATTTTGAACAAATCTCTGCCATAAGTTATCATATTCAAATATAAAAAAAAAACGAATCTCTGCGCCGGGGTATAAATTTAGTGCCATTACAAAATATTATATAATGTCAAATGAATTCGGAAGTTTGTAATCGATTATTCTAAAAAGAACTAACATAAAATAAGAAAAAAAGTTATTTATTGAAATAGTATTATAATAACCATACATATATTTTAGTTACATACTATAAAGTTTTTAGTTTATAATGGTGCACGTATATTGCAAATATCGAACGCATTAGTCTAAGGGTTATGTGATGCGTTAAAAAATTCATGGGTATATGATCGGGTATGTAGTTCGGGTATTTGGGTATGTGGTTTCGGGTAATCGGGTCGGGTATCACCAATAATCGTTTTTTTCTCTGTTTTTTATATAACACTATGGTACTTGTTGGAAAGATAATAAAACGCTCGTTAATTTGGTGTACTTTTTTTCTTTAAAAAATCTTGTATCTAAAAGATATTAGCGTTTAAAAGTTATGGGGGAAACATGAGATAAAAAATAATAAAGGTTTAATATCTATTTTAATAGATTAGATTTTAGTATATTTTTTATCCATATGCTATTTTATTTCCTTTTAAATAAATTATAATATTGAGTTTTTTTTATTAATGATTAAAAATAGATTAAAATAATAAATTTAATACTATCACCTAAAGGTGCCACATGACACATTCAATGAGGGGTTGAAGCCTCCATTGAATGCCACCTCATACAAACTCAATTCTTTTATTATAAGTTATAGATATTTCAAAGGCTTTACCTCGAGAGTGTTCCGGGATTAAAATATCTAATATAACAACATAATTAATGACTTGCAAATAAATGATTAATGATTATTATTATTACTTATTTATTAATTTTGAACAAATCTCTACCATAAGTTATCATATTCAAATATAAAAAAACGAATATCTGCCTATAAAGTTATATTTATCGTTTCTTATTCAAATCTAAAAAACCCTAAGTAGTGATTTATTAGTAAAGTAAAATATATTTGAAAACAAAACTCACAAAAAATAGTCTTTTTTTTCTCCGTTTTTTATATAGCACTATGGTACTCGCTGGAAAGATAATAAAACGCTCGTTAATTTGGTGTAATTATTTTCTTTAAAAAATCTCGTATATAAAAGATATTAAAATTTAAAAGTTATGAGATGAAACATAAGAGAGAAAAATCTAAATTTGTTTATATCCTACATGGCACTCAAAGAGGCTATTCTCTTCCTTGAGAGTGTCATGTAGAATCCCATTTGGCACCTATGTGGACCAATTAAAAAACAAAAGCCATTGAATTTTTTTAGGAAAAAAAAATTTAAAAACAAAATTAAATTTTCTCACTCATGTTTCCTCCCATAATTTTTAATCGTTAATAACTTTTATATACGAGATTTTTTAAAGAAAATCTCATGATTGTTATCCTGGAAGCCACATTTTACCATGCAATCTTGCACCCGTGAATGTCATCCTGGTTTGGGATGAAGTCGAACTCATCATTTAACTTCATACAGATAGTAATAACCATCTTTTGACTATACTTTTGTGACTTGCAATCTTTTGTTTTGAAATTATTTTGAGTTCAATTAGGATCCCATGCTTTCAATGTGTTCTTTGGAACCCCAAAAATAGCCATTGACCAAAGTGGTTTTATCAAAATAGTCACCTTCCATTTCTTGGGAGAGTCCTCACAGGTTCCGAGACCTCTCCAAGAGGCTTCTCATAAGAAACCAATAAGGAAGTGACACATGTTTAAAATATAATAAAAAATAATCACACTACCACCCCCATTTTTAAAACGGCCATAACTTTTTTATACGACATTATTTTTTAAAAAAAATTACACCATAAAAACAAGCTTTTCATCCTCTTTCATTTTCATACCATATTGCTATACTTAAATTTTTTTTTTTTGCTGGGTTGATAGTACTTGCGTTTAAATGTAAACACTTGATATTATTACTTGCATTTAAACATGTCTGAGCCAGAACAAGTCTAGTATTAATATATATACTTTAAAAAAAAAAATTTGTTGGGTTGATAGTACTTGCGTCTAAATGTTTAAACACTTGCGTTTAAACGTATCTAAACCAGAACAAAGCCTAATGGTTATTGTTGTGATAAGTAGACTGGTTTATCGAAATGGGTGCAGATCTGAGGGTTATTAAATTACTGGCCGGTTACTAACTGTACAAAGGAGGTTCTTTTTCTTGGAGAACCGGAAGAAATTCTTGACGCAACACAACCTGCAGAGTTCAAACTTTGCATGGTTCCTCTTTTTGTACAGGTTGTACGCTGCATTAATAGCCCAAATTTCCAAGTATGTTATCACCCAAACCAACTATTAATGCATGTGGCTTTGATTTTAGTTACAGTGGTAGGTTTGGTTCATGATCTTGATCGGTCACTACTACATGTTGCGTGTTTTTGTGTTACCCTTGAAACTGTTGGATAAAATGAAAATAATACAATGTGCATGATTGATAACCTCCAAAATGTTAGAAATTGCGAAAGACTTGAAACTCCTTTTAACTCTCGACCCGATAGATTTTAATTACCCTATTTTAGTCTAAATCGGTCATTAATCCGGAACAATATTTTAAATTAATAAAGCGAGTTAATTTATGGTTTTTTCTCAAAATTCATCACATAATTTTCAAAATCCGTTTTATCTTTATAATAAAACCCCTTTTATTAACATTACCTTTCCAATAATGAACCGATTAAAACTCCTTTTAATATAATTCTTGTGGTCTATTATATTTGTGAAAATATATATTTTTACGATGTAATATTTCAACTAAATATATAAGCACAACCACACATAATATATATAAACAATTGAATCGGGCCCCTAGTAGAAGTTCGTTCGGTTTCGTTTGAGCCAACGAATGCAAAACCAAACTTATCTAAGAAGGAAATGAACCACAATTCCAGACCTAATGATGAAATGTGACCACCACCCCATGCTGGGTTTAGTGATAGAATGTGATGGAGTGTGATGAAATGAGGTGGCACAATGAGATTGGGTGTGATAGTGTAATGGTGTGATGGGTGTGATGACCACCTATCCACCTTAGGGCACACGGGGTGGTCCGTGATGACCACCCCGTGATAACATGATGGCCGCGAGACACCGCCCCCCAACTCTATCACGGCCGCAAACTTTATTTTCGTGATATATATCACGCTGGAAAAATGGACGTTGGCCAAAAAGTAGCCGTTGAAAACGATCGTTGGCTGGCCACCAATGGTCTTTTGACCGTTTAAATTAAAAAAAAAATTTCCAGTCACTATAAATACATATCCATATAAAATCAAAATAACACACAATCAAAACAACACACAATCAAACAATACAATAAAAAAATATGGAAGGATCTAGCAAGAAACAATCGGCTACGAAACGAAAGTTTAAATCAAAGGTTCGGCCAAACTTAAGAGAACCGGCTAGATTTCGTCAAGATGCACCACCAACCCCGCAACATACACACTAATCCTATCAAAACCAAAGTATTCAAAACCTTATGTTTCAAACTGAACAATTCTCGCTTCCAAACCAATATCCAATGCACTACTCTCAACCTAACATGCCAACCCAAATCGCATCCGAAGTGTTTCAAGCACCTCCCGATCTGATGCATCTACCTATGTTCGAACGTTATGGAGTTCGAGATCCGGAGAACTATGCGGTCGAAGATTCTGAGGAAGATGATTATGAATATGAGCAAGAGGTAGAGGAAGAGGAAGAAGAGGAGTCACCAGTGCAAGCAGCAAGAGGAAGAGGAGGAAGAAGAGGAGATATAAACACCGGGCCAATAGACAGAACTCCTTGGACGCAAGAAGAAGAAGCGACGTTGGTGAAGTCGTTTTTACATATTTCCGAGGATAAACGCGTCGGAAATCAACAACCAAAAGAAACCTTTAGGCTGCGAGTGAAGGCCCACTTTGAACAACTTACTGGTATGAAGACAAGGCACATGGATCAAATAACCGATAAATGGAGCGATATAAATAAAAAAATGAGTAGATTCAACGCCCTCTACGTCACACCGGTATATTATGTTATTTTTTTAATAAATGGTTTACTTTATATTTTTCTTTATAAAAATTGTTAACTTTATATATTTTTTTTTATAAATTATATAAACGTCTTTGGCCAAGTGGAGCGGCTGATGTGGAAATCATGCGTGCGGCCCTCAATGATTATATGCGGCTGTACTTAAGGACTGGTTTTACTTCGTTGGATTCTTGGGAGGTTGCAAGAGTTCATTCCAAGTGGGTTCCCATTGACATCCCGGGGTAACCGAACATGGGCCAATCGGCCCTCGAGGAGGAAGGGGAAGGGGAAGGGGAAGGGGTGGTCGTTCTCAAAAACGATCTAAAACATCCGACTCGGGAAATGGTACACCATCAACGGACGGGCTGTCTACCAACATGCCCGAACTTAATTTGAATGATGAATTACCCGACCCTGAGGACGACAAACTCCTGACAAGAAGCACGCCTCGAAGGAAAAGTGTCGAGTCGTCAAGTGGCAAAGGGAAAGAACCTTGGGTGGAGGCGGTGACCGAATACAAGTCGGGAAAAATTGTGGAAATTGATGAGAATCGGGAAAGCCGTAAGTGCTTGGCGGACTTGAAAATACAAAGAGAGAACACCTACATGAAACATTTGTCCGAAATTGAAAAAAATAAATATTTGAATGTGGTGAAGGAATCGCACGAGGACGCCGAAGAACCATACAAGTCGATTCTCATTGAACGAAAACGTGAAATATGCCACAAGTGGGGTTGGGCATGTAACTTTTAGCTTTTTTTTAGTTTTTTTTATGTTTATTTTTATGTTTTTTTAATGTTTTTTAGGTTTATTTTTATGTTTTTTATTTATTGTATTATTTTTATTTAATGTAATGTTTTTTTATTTAATGTAATTTTTTTATTTAATGTTTTTTTTAAGATTTTTTTAAAAAAAAGTTTAGTGATGAAATATGATGAAAAGTGCGCACCACCACATGTGTTTAGTGATGGAATGTGATAGAATGCGGTGACAGAATCTGATTGGGTGTGATAGTGTGATGAGTGTGATAAATTAGTAACCACCCATGTGCATTTAAAAATACAGCCAAAACGTCTTTAAAGTCCCAAATAGTTAAAGACTATGTCCAACACTTGTAGCCCAGTTGGTTGAGGGCCTAAAGTTTCCTATGGGAGGCTTGGGTTCAATTCCTACTAGCTACATTGGGAGGGCATTGGTGGAGGGGAAATGAGGGATGACCCGGCCATTGGCTTGGGTTCGAGTCCTGATCCCGACCGGTTTTACCGATTATTTCACTGTCGTGCATTCGGGCGGGTGAGTGGTCGGTTTTCCTGGGAATTGGTGGCAATTGGGGGCCCGGGTACTCTCGAGTACCTGATTTGCCAAAAAGGTGCCCGAGAGTTCTCGGAAATTGATTCGTTGGCCGTTCAAAAAAAAAAAGTTAAAGACTATTATACCTTTTAACTCATTAATTGTAAACCAGCCATATTAATTAACAATGTGTTAATAGCCAAAATCGTCCCTGAGGTTTGGTCACTTTTGCCACTTCAGTCCTAAACCCAAACGTCTGAAATCTGGGTCCGCAGGCTTTTGATTTTTTGCCACATTCGTCCCTGACACTAAACCAGTTAAATATTAACGTTTGTTGGGGGTATTTCTGACTTTTTGCTTACCCTTTTATTTTTTAATATTTTTATTAACAAGTGGGACCCACCTCCCCCACCTTCTTTAAACCTGCCACCATTACACACCACCACTACCAACACCACCACTACCACCACCACCACCATCATAGCCTCCGACCTTCACCCTCACACAACCTTCAACACTCGCCGGTCGCCGTCGGCCGCCGGCTTCCTTCCTCTCCGGTAACACCACAACCTAAGACCTCTGTTAAACACGAGCCCTGTTCCGATAACCATCGAACCCCAAACCAACACCTATTCGATTAAACCATCACCTCCACCGCCTTGAACCTGCACAACCCTCCTCTGTCACTGTTCTTCTGCTACAAAGCAACAACCAAGCAGCAGCAGCAACAGACCCATCTCCTTGAACCTGCACAACCCAATCATAACCCTAACCCACACTTAACCCAATCGTAACCCTAACCCACTCTTAACCCAATCACCACCGCCACTCGTCTCCAACTCCAGCCGCTACTGTCCTCGTCTGTGGTCAACAATCACCGGTGACAGAGGCGGCACCGTCACCGCTTTATCTTCTTCCCCGGTTATCCTCCTTCCTAATCTCATCTCTCCCTCGCGTCTCTTTCTCCCTCTTCGTCTCTCTCTCTCTCTATTATATTAATATAGTTGGTTAAGGGGTGATAGGGTTGTAGGAGTGGTTCTTCTTCTCACCGGTGACAGAGGCCGCCGCCCCTGTTCTTCTCTCTCTCTCTCTCCCTCTCTCTCTCTCCAGAGTTGTATTTAAAAGCAGAAAATACAAATAAAAATTTAAAATAACTAAAGTATATAAAATGTCTAAAATGCCCTCGATTTCCTAGGTACAAAGTCAAAAAAGCCCCTCAACTTAACGAGATAATTTAACTGGGTTAGTGTCAGTGACGAATGTGGCAAAAAATCAAAAGCCTATGGACCCAGATTTCAGACGTTTGGGTTTTGGACTGAAGTGGCAAAAGTGACCAAACCCCAGGGACGATTTTGGCTATTAACTCATTAACAATTGACTTAATTGACTTTGACATAACAGAGTAACACCCAACAAAGGCCCAAATGACCATTGAACTAACATAATTTCAATTTCATTAAAAAATTCCAAATTTTCAGTAACAAAAATTAGCAAATATAACGGCACATTTGATCTTCAATAAAAAAAGAGTGTTATACAACATATGCATAAGAGCTTAATACAATGCTTTTTTTTTTCTTACATTTATATGTATTACTTATTCTTTGACCGATTTGCAGCAATGTGGATCTTTCTACCAGAATAAATGAAACTAGGCTTGACTAGTTTTACTGGCCCCATAGATAGTCCAGTTGACAACATCATCACAACTTCTTGCATCGTTGGTCTTAAAGAAGCTGGGGATTGAGTACACATTAGAGCAATCTCAATGGTCTTCATCACATTTGCTTGAGGACATTCTTTTATGCATAATGCTTGATCAATCAAGTCTATGTGCATGCCTCTCTCATACAATTGCCATGCCTATATATTCAGCCAAATAATATTTATCATACATTTGCAATAACTTTGTCAAGAATTCCTTTGCATAAGGAAGTGTCACTTATACTTTAAAATTCAAATATCAGTTACGTAATTATCATTTTTGCTCACAAATTGAAGAAGAAAAGGTTAATGAGGTTGTATGTTACATGTTCAAGAAGGTGAGATGTGTCAGGTCCACTAAAGTTTTCATCAGTACATCTTCGACCACTAATGATTTCGAGGATCACGATTCCAAAGCTGTAAATGTCAACCTTCTCTGATAAATGACCCTTTGTTGCGTATTCTGGTGCCATGTATCCTCTAGTTTATCATGCCACAAAACATATGGCCATGCGTAAATTAAGGTATCTGAATCCAGATCAAAATATATATATCAAAGGGATAGTAAGCAAGTAACTTACAGTGTGCCGGCTGGCCTTGTGCTTACATGGGATTGATCTTCTGGTTGTAGTCTTGCCAACCCGAAATCACATATTTTTGGTTTAAAATCGTGATCCAGGAGAATGTTGTTCAGTTTTATATCTCTGTGAATTATTTTGACATGACATTCATTATGAAGATGGGCAAGGCCCCTAGCAACCCCAAAGATAATGTCAAACCTCTTTTCCCAGTTCAGAGTGCCTCTCTTTTCACCTGTCAAGTGATGAAAATTAAGTACTTCTTTATCTTAAAACATTTGATTGAGGTAGCTCTTTATTTTTTCTAGTTAGAAAAAGAAAATCTTTGAAGAAGAATTTTATTTAGATATATATAGTTATAAAACAATATTTATACATAGTTAACTTACCCCAAAAGAAGTTGTCAAGGCTGCCTTGTGGCATGTATTCTAGGACAAGCAATAGCTCAGATCCTTCAAAGCACCAACCTAGTTGTCTTAAAAGATTCCGATGTTGAACATTACTTATAAGCCTCACTTCATTTTCGAATTCTGATTTTGCACTAGCATAACCAACATGAAGTCTCTTCACCGCCACTACATTCTCATTATCTATAACCGCCTGTTAAAAGAATGAGATACTATTCTCAAATTTAATCTAGTAAATTAAGCATTCTCTTGGAGTCCTAATAATAACCGACAACTATTCCTTCAATTGAAAAAGAACTCCATACATCATGAATTTTAAAACAATAATGTTTGTGCATCCTTCTCACTGTAGTTGCTAGAAATGAATTACCCTTATCTATTTCAAGAGAGGTATCTAGGAAAACAAAAACAATTTAAAAGGTAAAGATTACCTTGAATACTTCACCAAAGCCTCCTTTCCCAACCCTATATTCGTCTCCAAAACCATGAGTTGCTAATCGCAATTGCTGATAACTATAACTTTTATCCGACTGCTGCCCCGATTCATCTAGGTATTAAATGGTGCAAGTTACATATAATTAGTATTAGTCATCCCTCATACTATTCAATAATTGTATGTTTGAATACATCATAAAGATGGAAAGAGTTAAGGAAATTAAAGCATAAGATGTCATCCCACATACAAAATATGTCTACTAGTGTTCAAGTAACAAATGTACTACGAAACAGAAATCCGAATTATTTAAAACAAGATTTGTATTTTACTTGATTTCTTTCTGTTTCACATGATTTCTCTAGGTGTACTTTGTTGGTAAATCAAGAATGAAACAACGAAGAAAACAAACAAGAACTATAACTGAATTGCCTTCAATGTTATGATACAGTTGAATTACATGAACCCAATATATACTAATTGAAAAGAAACCATCTAAAGGACACCTCCCTTGATGAATAGTCATAACCCTTTATTGAATTTATGTTGAAACCTTGTGTCTCATGAACCATCTCAACCTTAACGTTTGGCACCACTTTCTGATCAATCTGCCCCGGGACCGACATGATTTTATGATGTTAATCACATCCCTTGAATTGATTTTCCATCCTTGTCATATTTTACCTCAATACCTTAACCTAGTATACCTAGAGAGATAATGCATACTATCCCTTATTTACATCAAGACCCTTAAACTAAGATTTCGTTCACATCCAATACTCCCCTTTGAACTAAATATAGTTTAATCAAGGCCTTCTAGTTGGCTACAACAACATTGGTTAATGGTCCTCCTCCTGGACCATGTTTGCCTCCTCTTTCTTTTTCCAATTTGGACATTCGTTGTATTCATGTAATGTCCAAGTTCATGACACTTTTGACACCTTATGTGACTCTTTTCCTGTTATGCTCCACAATTGTCTCATCTTTCCAGGACTCCAACCTATACCCTGGTAACACCCACAGTCTTCCTAATTTAAGTTTCCATAACCACAATATTAATATCTTCGGTGTTTATCTTTCCCGGTTTTGTCTGCCTCCGTGAATAGAAGTTTACTGAATCTTTCTTGTCAATCTGATTCTTGGTGCATTCCTCAAAAGACTTCAATCTCCCAATGAATTCTTGAACTGGCATGTCTTAAGATCGGAAAATTGTTCAATTGCAACAAAAATCTAATAAACTTTCACGGTATTAAGCCCAAAGGTTTACGAACCAATATCTTATCATCCAAGGATACCCGATACCGTTAGCCTGTGATGAAATCTCACTATTCTTTCTCGCATAGACATCAAGTAAATCATCAACATCGATCCATTTTTTAAGATTTATATTCTGAATCATGTGTATGTTATCTTGCTTCTTTAACCCTATCGACCCCTACGTGCCAAACCTTTAACATGTCAAAAATATATTTTACTGAAGTAAGATAGGCAATTTGCATTACCATGTTTTCTGGAAGCGCTTGGTATAACATTGCAATTGTTGTGTCATTGTTCTTCGGACCGGCTTCGGTTCCCGCTGTTGATTCCATTGTTTCTCAAATTCCAGGGATGTTAAAGAATGCCCTAATCCGTAATGCCCAAATAGTATAATTTATAGAGCTGGGAATCAGGCACTGGAAAGTCATTGGCACTGCCACACTTTCATTCTTCCTTGATAAATTTGTCGACCTCATTGGTGTCTTCTTTCTACCAATCATTGATAGTTTCCTTTCTTTCCAGAAGTACTAATCTGATTATGCTTTTATTTATGCCTCAAAACCCAATAATTAATGAAATCTTACTGTCTATACTTGTAGAAGATTCCTAGAAAACAAGCTTGGTTTCTTTGATCCTCTAGTTCTCTGATCGAACCTGCCTCGCTGTTCAAAGTCAAAATTGTATCACCAATGATAGTCAATCCCACTTTCTGCTAATGACAATCAATCCCATATATATGTTATTGCCAATCAAACCTGCTTCTCCGTTATTGATACCAGTCAATCCTGCTTCATAGTTGATAACCGATCCCGTCTTTTGGCTAATAATAATCAAACCCACTTTTCTGCTAATGATCTTAATCCCCAGACCAAAATTCTAAACTTTTGTTTTCTTATCTAATAATAGCATCCCCTTGTTTTGTATCACCCCGTTTTCCCACTAGATAGAATAAACATACAAAACAACTATTTTACTTTTGTCCTTTCTTAACTAATTGATTATGGGTTTGTGAAGTAATACTTTTTGATCAAATCTAAACAAAAGAAAACCACTTATCTCAACAGTTGATTAAATCCACCGTTCTTGATTGAATCTTGATTCCTATCATTGATTCGATGTCCATTTTTAATCAACTTGTACAACCCTTAATCGATTAGTCGACATTTCCTTTTGATGTGACTAAGCAAGACTACAAAACATAATCTTTCTAGCATTTCCCTTAATCGACTTAGTAACCACTCGGATACAACTTTTGGTAAATCAAGAACGAAACAACGAAGAAAATAGACAAGAACTATAGTGAATTGGCTTGAATGTGATGATACAATTGAATTACATGAACCTATACACCATCTAAATGACACAACTCTTAATAAATATTCACAACCCTTGTTTGATTTGTTGTGTCTTGGTTGATTTATGTTGAAACCTTGTGTCCCATGAACTATCACAGCCCTAGCTTTTTGGGCCACTTTTCTGATCGATATGTCCCTGGATACATGTGATGGTCTAATGTTATCACATTCCTTCAATTGGTTTTCCATCATTGTCTTTTTTTTTACCCTAAACCTTAACCTAGTTTACATATAGAGATAATACATACTATTCCTTATTTACATGAAAATCCTTAAACTAATATTTAGTTTTCTTCAAATATACTTAGATCTAGTGGCCATGTATGGTCGCAAGGTTAAGGATATTATATATACCATTATTTTACATCCATTATGTACATACATGGTTACCTTTTTCAACAGTTTTAGCTTTCTTCATCTTTCGATACCATAACCACAAAGCAAGTGTAAGCAAAACAAGACCTGCAGCACTACTTACTCCAACTATTAATGTAGAATTGCTTGAACTTCCTGCGGTGTAAAATTTCACATTTTTCTTAGTATAGTTATGTAAATTCAATAGTTGCCAATGAAAAATAACCTAAAACTACAATAAGTTATAAGAGGCTCACTTAAGAGAGGTATAATGTTTGTTGTCTGGTTGCTTTGGAAAAATGGAGTCTCAGAATACCTCAAAAAGCAAAAAAAATCAATAGCTCTTCCATCTTTATTTGGAAAACAACCTAGTATGTTGTTATATGCTGTATTCAAGCAGCCTAGGCAAATGGCTTGGCTTACATTTTTAACACACTGCGCAATTGCATACACTGTTGTATTGTCAATTGGGACTTGCTTTATGGCCGCCACATAGTAATTAGATGTTCTCGGGGTAGCATGTCGAATATCAGATAGTAGATTCTCTACCACTTGGTTGAAGATTGTTATTGGATGAGATGTTGACTCGTTGCTGCATACTCTAATTGGAGTGGCATCATCATCCAATATCACATTTGAAGAACCAAAGAGTACTGCAGAGCTATCATACCTATACACAAAAGACAAACGCTTAAACTTTGATAGTATCTATTGACAAGCAAAAACTGAAATCAAATATCACCATCAAATGTGATTAATAACTTAAATGAGAGCAATTTCTTGGACTTAAAAATCATATTACTTAAGTCTTATAGAAATTTGTCCTTGTTTTGTATCAACATGACAACCTTGTCATGAGAGATATGTGGACCTTTCTTATTCTATATTTGAAAGGCTGATTTTGAGTAAAAAGTCGAGGTAAACGACATCTAATTGGTTAGCTTCCTCTTCTTTCGGTGGTGTGGGACTGATGCAAGTGCTTTTAGGTTTTCAATCACGTGTTTTTATTCATTATAAAGTTTCCTCCTATTCATATCTTCTATGTCTTAAGCATAGGTCTGTAAGCTCTGAATTCCTCGATTTACTTAATATTTAAATTATTTTAGTATATCTAGTTTGTTTAAAGTAGTTTATGTAGTAAGTGGAGTTAAAATAGAAATAACTTTTGTTTAATTTAAATAGGAGCTTTGTAAACTTAGTTATGGTGCATCTAGTTTTAATAATAAATATCGTATATAGAGTTAGGTAGCCCTGTAGAATGGAAGCTTGTATCACCAAGTCTCTAATAGAAAATACCCAACAAAACTACACATTCGCCACCACTAAAGAAGTCATAATGTGCCGCCTTTGCACCTGATGACGTGGGTAGCTCAAGCCTGAAAAACTGATTGTAATACACAACAACATAAAAGGTTAAAAGGGTTCAAAAGCGAAGCAGCTGTCATCATCAGCAAAAGGAACAAATAAGTGACTTGTCTTGTCACACATTTTGGTTGACTCTCCAGCTCAAGCCTCAACCACCACATGTGGATAGTGCAAATCATTATCTTCATGTTCAAAGCCTTCCATAGGCAAAATGGGAAAGTCGCATACTGCAACCAAGGATCGAGTATGCTTCACTTCCCTTTATAAAAAGAACTTTCTTCTATAAAGGCTGGTTTCCTGATAAGCAAACACACACCTAATTTTAGATCCCTCTCTTCTTTCTGGAAGATCATGCTTCATGCATAAGCTTTTCTTCACACATCACATCTCATAATAATAATAATACTCTAACAACAACAACATTCTGGTTTGAATAATCTTCAAATCAGAGCCTTAAACAACAAACTAACATAACAAGATCCTACCTACATGCTGCAAACGTAGGAGGACCCCACGACCTGCGTTAGGTTAAGCGAAACCCTTCAACCCTTTTACTCTAGGATAACTCATAACCATCGTTAGTCTTATATTTGTTGTAGCAACAAGTTAGTACCCACCATGGGGCTGCGCCGTTGAATTTACCTTGCAAATCAGTTGTTTAGCTCCAACGTTCTGAAATATGTGACGAAGAGTCTCCATGCAAGGTGAATGAAGTGCCTCACAACACTAGTGAGAAACCAAACACTAACCGGACTTCTCCGACCAGATCCACTACGTTCTCTACTCCCGGAGGCACTCCAACGGAGGCCACTTCCCTGGAGTTCCCCCTCTTCCAAACACCAATCCCTTCACGTTCTGGGCTTGCTTCTCCCCAACTCAGCCTCACGTGCACATAGGAGTGTATAGACTTAACGCCCGAGGGGGAAACCAAGAACTTCTTACAGTTGAGATCTCTTCTCAACCAACATGTGAACAAAGAAAGAGAAAAAGGGGTAAGGATAAGGATGGACTATGATGAGTCTGAACCTTCATTTTCGCCCAGACACCACCTCCTCACATTCATCCTGTTAGCTCATGATCTAAACCATCACTCTTCGAGGTTGGTCCGTGCACAACCTACTAACCATTTAACCTAAGTCCTTACATCCTTGGAAGGCCAAACCCTACAACCTTCCCTTTGTTCACTTCTCAACCGTTTTACCTCAAGTGCCCCCATATGGCACGAGGTCACACTAGATCAACTCTTGTAGTCACCAGTTTCATGTGTTCCCCACCTACTCCAACTTCTTGGGAACAAGCCATGACCTGTTTACCCATGGCTCGGAGTGTGGCCATGGGTGCCCCAATGGAAACAAACTACATGATCCAACTAGAAAGCCTTCAAGGCTTCAACCTAATGCCTCAAATGATGATACAAATGATAGCACAATTCCCTTGGCAACAATTCATCAACCAAGTGTTAAATACCCATCAAAACAACTCAAAAGGTAATGGAACAACGAGAGTCGAGAATGACCTCACAATACCCTACAAGTCAAGCACCCTTTCATGCTTGTCTGAGCAAATAGTAGATTATGATTTTCCCACCAAGTTGAAAATGCTTTCCCACATAAACACTTATGATGGCACCGATGATCATGAGGATCGTCTCCAAATCGTTTCTAGAGCTGCCAGGATTGAAAAGTGGGACAATCTTGAGTGTTGCCTCATGTTTATGCAAACTCTCATTGTATTTGGTCGAATTTGGTTTTAATGACCTTCCACCCAGAAGCATTCCGTCCTTTGATGACCTCCCAACAATGAGGATATGTCAAGGATGCCACCATCATTTTCCAAACCAAACAAAGAGATTATGAGAGCCTTTGTAATTTTATAGAAAGATATAAAAAGAAGGTCTAACCTATGTTGGCGCTGATAAAAAAATGAAGGTTGCAGGGTTCATGAATGCAATAAATTCTAAGTACCTAACAAGGGACTTCAACAAGATTCTACCTAAGACCCTTGAAGAAGCTCTTGAAAGGGCCGAAGCCCACATTCGAAAGGAAACTGTGGACATCAAGGAGCAAAGAAAAAGAGCTATTGGTTGGAGGAACACTATCCTAAACAGAAAAAGGGGCAACTTTGGTTCCTACGACAAACGCTCTAAAGGATTTGACTCCAGAAGGTCAAATGGAAGGAACCCTCCGAGCAAGGAAAGATTTGTGAACTTCACTACTTTGACCAAAACCCCACAAGAAATCCTTGCAACTGAAGAGGTAAAGCACAACTTCATGCCTCCCAGACTTTTGCCCAAGAGCAAAAGGAATGAAAACTCCAATCAACACTGTGAATTCCATGATGAAAAGGGGCACCACACTATTGATTGCTTTAAGCTTAAGAAATGAACTGAGGAAGCCGTCAAGTCTGGAAAACTTGCTCATGTTGTTAAAGGTGTAAAAGATGACATGGCTGATGGAAAAAAGAAGGAAGTCAATATGGTGCACCTTGAATGAGAGGCCTCTTGAAAATGTCATCATTTGGAAGGTTGGGAACTTCACCGTGTTTGCTTCCCCCCATCCTAGGGCAAAAGGCTTCACAACCCTTTGGTGGTGGAAGCACAGGTAGGGACCATCAAGGTAAACAAAGCCTAGATTGACACTAGAGCATCCACTGAAATTATGTTTGAAAAATGTTTTAACCAGCTCAACAACGATGAACGTTCAAATCTTCGGCAAGCCGAGTCTTCCATCAAAGGTATAGCCGACATACCCATCAAGCCTTTGGGCTAACTAACCCTCAGTGTCTGTTTCACGAAAGGAAAATGAAAAGAACTGAATCCCTAACCTTTGTGGTGCTAAGTTTCCCCCCGATTAGGCACATTCGATATGGTTGTCTCTATCTGCCAAGGAAGTGTCAAGTTTCCCACCGAGAATGGAGTAGCAACCCTTCAACGTTCACAAGAAGCCCTTTTGGTTGAAGGAAATGAGGTAAAGATGGATGAACAATGAATACGTATAAACCCAAAGTATCCTGAACGAAGGATAAGGGTAAATACTTACCTTCCCAAAGACACCCTCTCAAAGCTCGAGAGGTTGCTGTAGGATAATGTTGATATTTTAGCATGGTGTTTAGAGGATATGACCGCAATCCCCCGAGACATTGTCGAACATGAGCTTAGAATTCCACCTGATGTCAAGCCCATAGTCCAAAAGAAGCGAAGCCTTGATCCCCAAAGAAGCCTAGTAGCCTGTCAAGAGGTAGAAAAAACTTATACAAGCCGGAATCCTCCGAGAAGTTAAGTATTAATCGTGGGTTTCCAATCCTGTTATGGTTCGAAAACGTAATAAATCCTCGAGGATGTGCATTGACTTCAAAGATCTTAACAAGGCATTCCTGAAGGATTGATATCCTTTACCCGAGATTAACCTCAAGGTTGACATGCTTACAGGCTTACCCTTCAAATGAAGAAGGAGGATGAAGAAAAGATTGTTTTTCATACCGATAAAGGTATCTTTTGTTATAAAAAAATGCCCTTTTGTTTAAAAAATGTAGTTGCCACTTATCAACGATTGGTGGATAAAGATTTTGCAAGCGAAATTGGTAAAATCATGGAAACTTATGTGGATGATCTTGTGAGTAAAACCGAAGGATAAATGCTTGAAGATATACAAGAGACCTTCTAGAACCTAAGGGAGATCAACATGAAGCTTAATCCAGTCAAGTGTTTGTTTGGTTTCGAATAAGGGAAGTTCTTGGGACACATTGTAGGGAAACAAAGTAACAAAGCAAACCATAACAAGTTAGAGCTATTTTAGACATGTCCAAGCTTGCTGAAAAATCCTTGCCCTTCTTCAAGACCCTCAAAAGGTGCACTAACAAGAAGTATTTCGGGTGGACAGAAGAAGTCGAAGAAGCCTTCAACCAAATGAAGCAACACTTGGCTTCCCTCCCAGCCATTGCTGCTCCCGAAGTAAGGGAAACAATTTTTGTCTATCACTCGGTTGCTAAAGAAGCCATAAGCACAGTTCTCGCCATAGAACGAGACAGAGCACAGATACCCATTTACTTCTTCAGCAAGTCCCTAAAGTTAGCAGAAATCAAGTACCCTCCTTTGGAAAAACTTTCTCTAGCCTTAGTTCAAACGGCTAGAAGGCTTCGAAGGTATTTCCAAGCACACTCAATACAAGTAGTCGCCGACCAACCCATGAAGAGTGTGCCTGAAAAAACTAAAACCTCGGGACGACTAGCCAAATGGGGTGTCGAGCTAGGTGAACATAAAATCACTTATGTCCCAAGGAAAGCAATAACGACACAAATAATAGCCGACTTTATTGTGGAAATTCCAAAGGAAGGAACAACTGAAGTTAACACCACAATCAGTGAACCACCTAACCTTGAAGCCTGGAAGCTTTTTAACAATTGAGCTTCCAGCATCGAAGGGTGAGGAGCTGGCCTAGTATTAATCAACCTAGAAGGGTTAGAGTTTACATATGCTCTTTGACTCGAATTTCAGACCACCAACAACGAAGCTGAACACGAAGCCTTAATAGATGGACTAAAGCTAGCAAGAAAAATGGATGTCCAAATGTTCAAGTCGTCACAGACTCATTATTGGCCTCAAATCAAATGAATGATAGCTATGTTGCAAAAGAGCCCAACATGAACAAATACCGAGAAAAGCCAAAAGAGCTCATGAATATATTCCAATCTTGTGCAATCAAGCAGGTTCCGCGTTCCCAAAATAAGAAGGCCAATGCACTAAGCAAACTTGCGTCTCCTACCTTCGCCTACCTCACTAAAAAGGTGTTGGTTGAGGTACTCAAATCACCTACTATTCAAGAGCTGGAAGTGCAAGATATGATTACTGAAGAAGGACCAAATTGGATGACTCCCATCATAAAGTTCCTGAAAAGTGGTGAGTTACCTAATTATCAGACAGAGGCTGAAGGGTTCGAATCAAGTGAAGATAGTATGTGTTGTAAGGTGATATTCTTTACCAAAAAGGATATCTAGCTCCACTAATTAGATGTGTAGGCCCCGAGCAAAGCCAATGTCTAATCAAGAAGATTCATGTAGGGATATGTGGGCTCATTGTGGTCCAAGATCGATGGTAGCCAAGCTTATGAACCTTGGATACTTTTGGCCCTTTATGCACCGAGATACATCCGAGCAACTACGAAAATGTGAACCTTGTCAAATACATGCACCACTTCCCAACAACCCTAAGCATGATCTTGTTCCCATCACTTCAATTCGGCCTGTCCATTCCACAAATGGGGAATGAACATTGTTGATCCGTATCCACCTGCTAAAGGAGGGGTTAAGTTCCTACTTATGGCCATAGACTATTTTACAAAATGGCCCAAAGTTAAACAACTAGGAAAGATTTCAGGGAAACAAATCATTGAATTTGTGTGGGAAAATATCCTTTGTCGTTTCGATCTTCCAGGCGTGCTCGTTACGGGCAACGACAAACAGTTTACCGAGAAGCCTTTTAGCTTATGGTGCAAAGAATATAGAATCACACAAGTCTTCAGTTCAGTTTCCAATCCCTTATCCAATGGCCAGGTTGAAAGGATAAACTGCAACATTGTTGTTCGATAAAATCTAGGTTGGCCCGACATGGAAACAAATGGCTTGAAGAGCTTCCCAACGTTTTTTTCCTTATTTTTTTTCCTTTGATTGTATTTGTTTGAGTAGAAAAAAACGTGTTTTAACATATGTAAAGACATAACTGTTAGGAAATTAAAGTTTTACTGAAGGAATAGACAGGTACCTGAGCTTTGTCTCTTTCTATAGTGAGAACAGCGCTGAAGGCTTCGTTAGTAACTGAAAGATAGACAGAGATCGTTTCCCCTGCTTCAGGTGCTGCAATGGTGGGAAGGGAAGCCAGGTAATGCTTCATGCTGTTGAAGGCTTCCTCCG
This sequence comes from Ambrosia artemisiifolia, assembly GCA_032199755.1. Taxonomy (NCBI): domain Eukaryota; kingdom Viridiplantae; phylum Streptophyta; class Magnoliopsida; order Asterales; family Asteraceae; genus Ambrosia; species Ambrosia artemisiifolia. The sequence continues at coordinate 27,862,237 of CM063529.1, read as the reverse complement.
CTTCTTCTGTCCACCTGAAGTCTTTCTTGTCAGTGCAACCTTTGAGGGTCTTGAAGAAAGGTAGGGATTTCTCAGCTAGTTTTGACACGAAACGTTTCAAGGCAGCAAGTTTGCCGTTCAGGCTTTCTACCTCTTTCTTGGTTTGGGGTGACTTCATGTTGAGAATGGCTAGAACCTTGTTCGGGTTAGCCTTTATGCTTTGTTACCCTACAACATGCCCTAAGAACTTTCCTTCTTTGAAACCAAAGGAACACTTAACAGGGTTTAGTTTCATGTTGATTTCCCTGAGGTTGTTGAAGGTTTCTTGTATGTCGGTGAGCATTTGGTCTTCTGTCTTGCTTTTGATGACCAGGTCATCTACGTAAGCTTCCATGTTTCTGCCAATTTGCTTGGCAAAGGCCCTGTCAACCAACCTTTGGTAAGTGGCACCTGCATTTTTTAAACCAAAGGGCATTTTTCTATAACAAAAGATACCCTTGTCAGTATGAAAGGATGTTTTTTCTTCGTCTCCCTCCTTCATTTGTATCTGGTGATAACCCTTATAGGCATCCAGAAAACACTTAAAGGGGAAGCTTGTAAGCGAATCAATTTTCAGATCAACCTCTGGCAAAGGATAACAATCCTTGGGACAGGCTTTGTTGAGGTCTTTAAAGTCGATGCACATCCTCCATGAATCATCAGGCTTTCGAACCATCATAGGGTTTGCAACCCATGATTGATATTTTACCTCTCGGAGGATTCCAGCTTCAACCAATTTGTCTACCTCTTGACAGGCAGCTTTGCTTCGCTCTGGAGCAAGACTTCTCTTCTTTTGAACTATTGGTTTGATGTTTGGGGGAACCCTGAGGTCATGCTCAGCAGCTTCGCGTGGGATCCCCGTCATGTCACATGGGCACCAAGCGAAAACATCGACATTGTCTTTTAGCAATGCTTCAAGCTTTGAAAGGGTTTCCATGGGAAGGGCCGTGTTGACCCGTATCCTTTGATCAGGGTATTTGGGGTTGATGCTGAGACCAAGCTTGCTCTGATCTTCAACAACCGTTAACATAGAGGTTGATGGTTGGAGGGTTGCCACTCCTTCTTTGGTGGGGAACTTGGCACTCTTTTGGCTAATGAAAACGGTCATATCAAAGACTACCACACCTGGCCTACCAATGATGACATCATAACTGGATGGTAGGTCTAGGACAACGAAAGTTAATGGTTCAGTCCTTTGCATTTGTCCATCAGAAAAGGTTACAGCAAGCACTATTTTGACCAAGGGCTTGATGGGTATGTCAGCAATGCCTTTGATGGCAGCTTCAGCTGGCCGGAGCATGGAGCGTTCTTCGGAGCTTAGAAGGTTGAAATATTTTGCAAACATGATTTCAGTGGCAGCTCCGGTGTCTATGTAGGCCTTTTGTGTTCTGAGTGAACCAACGAAGGCTTCAAGGATTAGTGGATCACAATGTTTTTCTTCCTTGGTGTAAGGGAAATAGATGCCTTGTCGTTCCCAATCCACCAACCTCTGTCGCTTACTTGGGGTTTCATTCTCAACAAGCACCATAGCGACGTCTTTCTTCTTGCCATCAGCCATGTTTTCTTTGACACCTTTGACCAAGTGGGCTAGTTCCCCAGATCTGACGGCTTCTTCGATCCTCTTCTTGAGCTGGAAGCAGTCGTTGGTATGATGTCCCTTCTCTTCGTGAAACTCGCAATACTGGTTGGAGCTTTCATTTCTTTTGCTCTTTGGTAAGGGACGAGGAGGTCTAAAGGTATGCTTGACTTCTTCTGTTGCCAGAATTTCTTGAGGAGTTTTAGTGAGGGCTGTGAAGTTTACATTTCTATCCCTGCTTGGAGGATTCCTGCCTTCGGTCCTTCGTGGCTCGGACCCTCTAGGTCTTTTGTCATAGGTACCGTAATTACATCTTTTTCGAGTAGGGTTGTTGCTTCTTCAGCTGGAAGCCCTCTTTCTTTCTTTGTTCCTTGATGTCTACAGCCTCTTCTCCTCGAATATGGGCTTCAGCTCTTTCTAAGACCTCTTCAAGGGTCCTAGGGAGACTCTTGTTAAACTCCCTGGTAAGGTACTTTGAGTTGATGGCGTTCATGAACCCTGCAACCTTCATCTTTTCGTCTGCACTGACATAGGTAAGGCCTTCTTTCTTATATCTTTCAATAAAACTTTTCAAGCTTTCGTCGTCCTTCTGTTTTATTTGAAAGATAACGGTTGCTTCCTTGACGCAACGTCTCTGTTGTGAGAAGTTGGCCAAAAATCCTTTACCGAGCTCGTTAAAGGTATGGATGCTTCCTGCTGGCAACCACATATTACACTAAAACTCATTACAGTTTCTCTCTCCTCCACTCACAACTACTTTCAACAAATACTAAAAAATAAATACACATTCCAGTTTTCCCCAAAAGATTCTCAAGTAACCCCAATTATACCGATCAAAAGTAGATCCCTCATTTTTCTTCACTTACAACCACTCACACCCACCCCATATAATTTTGGAGACATACTCACAAAAAATGAGGGAGCTACTGTGAATGCTCTTAGACCCTTGTGCTGATGAAAGATTATTAAACCCAACAAACAGTTTACGTGTAAATATTGAATCACAAAGATGTTTTACTGTGCGTTAATTCGTAAAAATTAAATGAAACCTAACACACAGAAAAGAATTACTAACGATACTTACAACCCTCGCGTTGTGACAGAGGCGTTAAATGGGAAAAATACATAAAAACGTTGCAATTAACTCGCATAATTTCTACTAAAACGTAAAAGGTTCCCGTAAATAAAAATAACTAAATCGATAAATAAAATTATAGTATACGCTTATTATAATTAATAAAACTAAACGATAAGGTTTGTATTGTATTTACTAATACTTTAAAGGAAAAAAAAACAGAACTTATTAATGCTCTAAAACCCAAGGAAGAAAATGAAAAGCCAACCGAGGCTAGTAAAAGAAAATAAAAGTTACATGTAAATAAGAAAAAATATCAATATATACAAACATGGAGATTGGTAATGAATTACTTTGGTAAAAAGTAAATCAAGATTATGTACTAACCTGAAACTGCAATCATCATAAATTATGTTACCGCCGTCTGCAATCTTGCATGTAGTTTTTGTCTTGTTAACAGCTGAGTCAAAACAAGCCAGGCACTGGGAGGTCGAGAGATATTCCCTACACAAAACGAAGGCGTACACGAAGTCACCATTATTGTCCGTCCTCGCAAAGGCGTAGTACACATGTGGATTGGATAACTGTCTCTGGAGATCGGAAAGTACGGTATTGAGGTTGCTTAAATAAGATTTTGGATTCTGTGATTTGTATAGTCTACAATAACGTCTAAGTAGAGTGTTGTTCACATCAACGGATTGTGATGTCACTTGTTTAGCAGTGGTTATGAATACCAGAATTAGCATGCTGGATATCCACGACGATATTAGGATACTTGTATTGGAGCTCTGGGCTTTTTTTCCCATTGCGACCACTAGCATGGATGGTTAGATATTAAATGTACTACAACTTGGCTATCTTAGATACTAAATGTTTGCTTATAAAGAATCTAAAAGTTGGTGCTATGGACATGTTTAGCAGTGTTTAGAAATGTGGCTACACTCCACTTTTCTATCAATCCATATGGGGTTGCTTTTTCACCGAAACATTTTCAACTTTATTGATTTAATAGAATCCTACAATATTATCACTTCACTAATTCACTTCATTAAAACCATTTTTCGACGGCAACACTCTACTGAATATTTACCCAACAATAAATTATTTTCACACATAATAATAATAATAATAATAATAATAATAATAATAATAATAATAATAATATGTTACCCTTTCCCACTCTTTCACACTAGAACTTACCATCTATACATCCCAAACTCTCTTTCCCTTTAACTCTTCATCCAGGTATTCTTCATCTTCGATAAAAACCCTTTGAACCAATCAAGAACAATTGGAAGTTAAGTTTTGTTCGAAAGATTCATCAGAGTTTCTTCATATACTTTCTTCATATACTTGCTACAGGTTCGTTTAATCCATTCAATATTTGTGTTTTGGTCACGGCTTAAAAGCGATGATCGAAAAATAGTAACAGTACCGACGGCCTCAGTCATTGAACTCTGTGGAATAGAAACAGTAAGCATATTTTTTTTATTTACGAGGAGAGATAAATTCAGTGAAGTCATCCGTTAACTACAACTAGGAAACGGTTTAAGAATCCACTACCAGGCTAGTACCAACGCTACTAGCGACGGTGTTACTGTGCTGGTAGTGAGGTAATCGTGACCAAATCTGGTGACGCCCCCGTCCCCCTAATATATTGTAATACATATGGTTGGAAAAGAAAAAAAATGAAATTTTATCTAGTTTGAAAATAATTACAACATTTAAAACGTATAGTACAATCCTTTAAAACACGTTATTGACTTTTAAACAAATTCACTCACGATTAATATCTAAATGGCAAAAAAAAAAAATTCATTTTTCTTATATAACCTTTTAAATTACACCGTAAATAAGAACGTTTTATTCTTTTTAAGTTTAGTCTACAACAAGATTTCTAAACAACTTCAACGACCAACGATCAAGAAGGAAGGAGAAATATGCCACAAATATGTATATAATTTATGTACGATTGATTTTGAGCTAAATCTGATTTTGATGAATAAATAAGATGAACAAACACAAGAATATGACAATAAAAACTCAGTAGATATATCACTACAAGAAAACAGAGCAATAGCGGCGACATCGGGTCGCCGCTATTGCTCCTGTCGCTATTGCCTTGACGCTATTGCTCCTTGTGTGGCCGCTATTGCTTTCTGTCGCCGCTATTGCTCATACATACATACACATACACATACTCATACATACATACTCATACATACACATACTCATACATACATACTCATACATACACATACACATACTCATACATACATACATACACACATACATACATAAAAATAAAAAATAAAAAACAGAAAAATATATAAAAAACAGAAAAAAATAAAAAAATCAGAAAAAACAAAAAAATCAGAAAAAAAAATAAAAAAAAAACAGAAAAAAATATAAAAACAAAATAATTAGCGGCGGCGACTAACCTTTAGCGGCGACTAACCACTTGTTCTTCCCCGAATCGGTCCTTTCCTACAAACCCACAAACAAATTATCAAAAAATAATTAAAAACTAACCTAAAAACAGAAAAAAAAAGAATAAAAAAACTGATAATAAAAAATAAAAACAGAAAAAAGTAAAAAAACTGAAAAAAAAGAAAAAAAAACAGAAAAATAAATAACAGATAGAAAAAACATAAAAAAACGAAAATAAAAACAAAAAATAGAAAATAAACTCAAAAACACAAAAAAAAGAAAAAAAAACTTACCGGAGGGAGAGGAGAGACGAGAGCAGAGAGAGAGAGTAGAGGGAGAGGAGAGACGAGAGCCGGTGGTGGGTTACTCCGGTGGTGGGGATACGGGGTGGTGAGAGAGGGAGAAGAAGAAGAAGAAGATGGGGAGGTAAGAAGAAGAAGATGGGGCGGTAAAGTGAAAGAGAAGAAGAAGCAGCTCGATGAAAAGGGAAGAATAAGAAGTGAGAGGGAAGAGTGAGAGGGAAAAGTCATTTGGTGAAAAAAAAGAGAGGGAAGAAGGAGATGGGGCGGTAAAGTGAAAGAGCAATAGCGGCGACAAGTCGCCGCTAATACGTTTTGTACGATGTAATCTTGGCCGTCCATGTTAATCAGATCTATGGTTGACGTAAACTTGACTTTTAGCGGCGACACATTGGCGGGTTCGCCGCTAAAGGTGTCGCCGCTATTGCTCTGTTTTCTTGTAGTGGATGATTAGCAAATGATATTTCAATGATAGCTCCCAAATCACTAAAATGTGTGTTCTCCTAAAACCCTAATCTATCATTCTATTTATAGCCTAAACACACTTAAGCTAATTACATTTAGGTCCATAAGGTTAATAAATTACTAAAACACTCACTAAACAAGAAAACCATTTTTCTAAAATAGTAAATATATTTTTTCTAAACAAAATATATTTGTTTAACTGTAGCGTCATTCTCGATCATAACTTGAGCTTCATTCGTTAATCTATTATCCGGATTTCTCGAGTCGCCTTACGTGTTGACTGCGACTCGTTTGACTTTGACTTTTGTTGGCCGAACGTTGACTTGTTGACTTTGTTGATAACATTAGACTTTCAATTTTAGACCCAACAATCTCCCCCTTAGTGATCGCGGGTCTTTTTATTAGCTCCTATTTGTGGTGTACAATTTCGTGGAATGTAGGTAGTGGTTATGATCGATTTGATATAAAAGACGGAATAGTATGTATCTTTCGTTGGGGATTTCCTGGAAAAAAGCGTCTGGTCTTCCTCCGATTTCTTATAAAAGATATTCAGTCCGTCATAATAGAAGTTAAAGAGATCTCTCGTATCATCTTCAGAACCATCAATCTCAACATACTTTGATCTTCAATTTGAAAGCTTCAGTCTCAAATTCAATAGCCAACAATACTCCCCCTAGACTGAAGCTTTCCAAATTTTCTTTGCTAAGGTCATATTTGTCATTTTGCTCTTTGAGAACTTTTATCCAACAATCTCCCCATTTTTTGCATGCATCACCTTTTGTTGATCAGGTACAAACTTTTCCAACTCTCTTTAGCTTGAGTGATTATGAAGATGCAGGAGGATTCCTAACACGGATCTTCTGCAAGCTTGAGGCAACAGGTGCTTTCGTTTGGTATCTTGCTTAACTGATGATTGGCCATCATTGCAACAAGTAGTCAAAGAAACCTATTCACAATCACAAACACAACTCCAAATTTCTTCAGACAAAATTCAACATGCAGACAGAACCACATTCATTTGTGGTTTGCAATCAAGTAAGTATCTCAAAAGGCTTAAGACACAAAAAATGTGATATGGAAGACTTAAAAACAACTCTACACAAAGAAAGATACTTTTTTTTGGATTTTAATTCTTTATTATTTAATTTTTTTTAAAAAAACTTTTAACCTTTGTGATGCAGAAAGGATCAAATACGAGATCACACTAACTTTAAAAGCCTAGTCACACTTCAACTTTCTTGAGGATAGCTACAACCCAAGAACGATTGTCGATATGTTTGTCCTCTTAAATCCATGCACTATTCTTTCAACATGTGTTTAGTGATATTTAAATTAGGTAAATATTAAGCACTAGTTAGCTAGTCGTTCCCACACACACGACATACTCCCGTATCAACGTATGCACAATGCTTTTTCATAACAGGTGAGTATATTGTTGTCGTCCGTTTTCTACAAGGTAAGAGTTCACTGGTGAACAGGTCAGCAAAGAAGTGCAACAAAGAGACCAGTGCAATCCCGGCCAGGGTTAGGGCACATACCGAAAATCAATATTATTATCATTATACATTACTTACTTTTTTTACAATCATACTTCACTCAGATGGCGTAACAACCAAGTCGCCATCCCGGAGAGTACATCAATGAGCTTCAGTATATATGTATTTGATTTTCGGTATGATTAGCTATAGGCAATTTCATGGTTTCCTTTTTAGCTAATGAATTATCTTTGGGATTAAGAATTAGTGTTTTGGCATTTTCTTATCTTTTATCTCTTTCTAGGCGTCCCGGTCGGTTCAATTAGCGTAAGATAATCTTAGAGGTGCCTCATCTCGGCTGCGAAGCTAGCGTACGTCACATTAGCCTTATACATATCTACGAACCGTCGCAGTTCACCCCGGATAGGTCAACAATATGAAGACATGAAACCTTAGATTTTGGCACTCTCTCAAACGAAATTACGGTACCAAGACCATATGCCAATGAGATGTTCATCCACTATGTTAATGTTTGTTATCTTTATATCACCAAATAGCAGTTTACTTGATTTGAGTACTGAACCTACCGACACATCATTAACTTGAAGCCGTAACATCCTTCAGATCCTATTCATGTGCAGACATAAACAAGTTAGTTCCTATCATTTTCCATATAAGATCCGGATTATTTGCAATAATCACATCCCACAGTTGAGAAAGTATTTTAATACTCCCCCTAAACTTTTTATTTATTATTATTATTTGAAATAAATCTTAAGAAAAGAGATATATATTTACAAAAATAAAGGTTTCCATATCAGGCATACATAGCCATATGTCATCAAGAAAATGTGTGTGTGACAACGGTGTCGATTGTGCAATCAAATTAGACACCACAACCAAACCTGTGAGATTTCCGCTCCAAACCTATTCTTGGAACAGTCACTGTTATTAACCGGTGTTACTAATAGTACTTCATGGCAGTTTCTGCACTGCTGAGTAAGTTAGTTAGAGAGTGAACTCAGGCCATCGTGGTCCTGGTTTGTCCTTTTGCATCAATGTAAGTAAATTCTTGAAACACCATACCTTTTCCTCCATTAGTTTCTTGTTCAACTTTTGCTTTGATTTGCCAAACCCGTTTTGGTTCAAACATTTTGTTTCTCAAAGATTTAATTTTGAAACATTTTTTTCTTTAAGACTTGGAGGAATAGATTGTGGTTTCGATGCTTTAGTCTTTTTCATCTATGAATCATGTGAAACTAGCTTCACATGTGGAGATCTTGATGGAATATGTGTCATTATTACATTCAAGGATGTATTATCCTTTGATCCAGAGAAGCAATCCGCATTGCCTTTACCGTCTGGATTGTGTCGTTTTGGACATTTCTTAAGCACATGACCTTCTTTGCCACACCTAAAGCAAGCTTTGAATGGATTTTGATGCTGTATTATCCCGTGTGATACAACTGGGAATGTAGATTGTTTTAAGCTTGATTCGGCTTGTTGAAAAGCATTGGGTTTTACAACACCTTTTGACTCTGGGATCTTTGACCCCTTGTGATTTTCAGTCATCATTGATTCATCATCTAAAGTTGAGCAATCTTCTATAAACATATCTTCATCCAGTGAATCTTGATTGACTTGACTCACATTGTCATTTGAGGTTGTTGGTACTTGAGCATCCATTGGTACTTGCTTTTCAATTTTTTCATTAGAATCTGACATGATGGACTGTGAATCATTTGAGGTTTCCCATTCTCTAGATGAACAAAACTCCGAATCACTTTGTGAATCATCGTTGCATGATGTTAATGGAGTAAACCTTGGAATTTCTTCAGTTAAGAACTTTCCAAACCTGTTCTTTTCATAAGCGGGCATAAAAACAGGTGGAGCACAAATAGTTTTATCATCACAAAATGCAGATTTTAAATAAGCACATTCATGCACGATATCATCATGTGAAACATCCTTATGTAAGATATGTTTCTGCTTATCACAAACATTTACCACACCATTCGAATCAACATTAGGTCTAGGTCCTGTACAGTTATCCAAATGTAAAACAGTTTTAGTCTTTTCATTATTCCAAATAAACCAAGTAACTATAGAGTAACTGGCTCCTGGGTGACAAAACCCCAAAGTATTTCCACCACAAGTGTCGTCATCATCTTCTACCTCCGCCTTTTGTGTCACATTTGCATTGCTTTTAATCATACTAGTACTGGACTCATGCTCAACAAATTCATATTTACATAAATCATTTTCCGGATGTGGTTTAGGAATTGGTATATAGTTATGTTGACTCGGTGGTAAAAATATGGCTCTTTCAAGTCCATTTTTATCTTTATATCTAATTTTGTCTTTGATAAATGTCACACCCGCCAAGGCGGACACACGGGATGTAACGACCGAAATGTTTTCAAGCACAAGGTTCAAGCAATCACAACATTTTATTCAAAATAGTACCACCGTGTATAATGGGCATCGTCATTAATTATTTAAAACATCGCCATGGCGTTAACAAAAGAGAATACGTGTCTATTACTCTTATGACTAAATAAAAATAGGACAACAAGGCATAGCCATCATAGTGGTACCATACAGTGCTTGTTCGAACCTCTCCCTAAAATTCCTGTGGCCCTCCATCTAGTTACCTGAAACACATGCATAACGGTTTTTGTCAACAATAATGTTGGTGAGTTCATGGGTTTTGTTTGTGATGAGCAAAAACAACATGTAATTCGTGTAATGACCAATCATATGCTAGCTAGGCAAATGATCACTATGCAAACCATGAGTCCTGTAAGCAAACCTCTTGACTGTTGTGCCTCGCGCATTATATACTGAAATACAATGTTTGTATTGTAGAATACTAACACTCTTTTGTATGTGACCGGTTAGAGCGACTAACCAAGAGTGGGGGTGTCAACCCAATAGATCTATTAAAGTGTTCCATGGCTAGATGTTTAGCTAATGGTTACAGTAAACGATGTACGAGGACTAGTGAGCTCATGAACCACAATGTCTCATGTTCCACATGGAAGTCATGATAGAATGTACACACACTTGAAAATGATACAAGTATTGATGCATGTATTTCCCCCAAAATGAAAAATAGTAAAATGGGGCCATGAAAACTCACCTGATAGCAGTGTAGGTGGTCTAGGAAAACTGTAGATGATCACCGTCCTGACAAATGATACCCTATGATCATTATGGACATGGTAAGTTGTCTAGCCTTGTTTATCATACAATTTGTTCACGCAACACTTGTGATTTCGGTTATTGTGTGATTGATTTGTGATAGATAAGTATCTTAACATATGTTTAGACCTTTGTACTACACCATTTGAGGTTAACACATGCTTCGGCCTAGCTTAACACACGTTAGCTCATGGTAGCCGATGTGTTCTTATGGTGTAAAGGATAACACCGACTATCTCATGAATCAACTTGGTTGTTTAAAGCTTATTCGAGTCTTGGAGTGTTTTATTATGACATATTGTGAGCCTTGTAACAAGTTTAAGCTTCGATTATTATGTTACTAACCTTAGCTTTAAACTTAAGCCAAGTAAGCATTAGACTAATGAAACCCGAAGTGATCTAAGTTGTATATGATTCCAAAATACAATTCAACTATTCCTGATTATAACAAAGCCGATTATAAAGTTGTTAAAGCAAGATCACGTGAACAAATGCTAGTATTAAGACAATGTGCCTAAGATTTATACATCTAAACGCATTGTTTTGAAAGTTATTTTCTTGCAAGGTGTTGTGTGCCTAATCATGGTGTCCTAAAGGCCGAATGTTGGATCTAACAAGATGGTGTATTGAAAGAAAGAAGCTTAGAGTGCAATGTATCTTACCTCGGATGACTCGAAGCTAGAGAGTCTTGTGTTTGCTCCCTTGGTTCTTGATGGCTTCGGCTTGGTATCCAAGTGTTTGGCCGATGGGTGTGAGTAAGAGAGAGTGGGTGTTTGTGTTGAGAGTTGGTGCAAGGAATGAGGGTGAGGGTGGAGGTCCTTATATAGGAGTTCTAGTGGGTAGATGACAAAACATTTGTGGCATCCTCATGCTTCTCGGCCGAAACAAAGAGTTAGAGAAGTTTCATGGATTCTTGCAAAGTCAATTGATGGGAAGACTTGTCATGAAAGAGGAAAGGTTGACATTGGTAGTTAGTTAGTTAGTTTTTGGCTTATACCCATTTGTATGCAAGTTCTATGTCTCCTTGTTGACTCTATTCGATCTATAACTCATAGGTTTGAGATATCATTGAGCTATCACTATCTTGTTTCCTTATTTGGGGGCCGAAATCTAGTCATGGTAGTGTGGACTTGATGGTGACTTGTCCTAGAACATTCTTGCTAGTGGTTGATAGTTCCAAGGGTCCTAGGTTGTCATAGTGATAGTGATGTGTGCTTGTTCATGTTAGCCGATCCTAGGGATGTGTTTTCGGGTAAGGAGGAAGCAAGGGGAAGGATGGTAGCCTAAGTATGGACCCTATTTTGGTATAAGAAGTTGTTTTGTCTCCATTAGTGAGCATGTGATGGATTAGAGTTTGTCTTTAGCTACTACCAATCATGTTTAAGCAAGGGTGGCTATTCCTTTGGCTTGGTTTCTCTTAGGCCGATTTCTTTGTAGTGTTTCTACATAGGGTTAGTTGACTTTACATAAGCATTATGTACAAGCCAAGTGTATGTGAGCATGATCCATGGAGTCTTATGACTAAGATAGCTCTATTATGATACTAGACTCAACATCTTTCATGAATAAATAGTTCTACACATGTTAATAGTGTTGTGAATGCACATTGTGCCTATCATGTAACCTCTAGTGCCCTGTGATATAGGAATATCATTCGGTCTAGAATTGGTAATAGTTGGTTAAGTTCCAGGCCTTTGGATGATGACATTAACATGTATTTTGTTTCATAGGTATCACGTGTTTGTTAAGTGATATCCCATGGTGTTTCTTGTGTTCACTTTCGTGTGTTAAAAGTGAGTTATCATGTGTTAGAGTTTAATAACCTCATGTAAGGTTTGTGGTGATTATTGTTCGGGTGTTGTATGACTAAACAAGTGCCAAATTGTTGAGTTTTCTAATTAACTTTTGGCTTTACTAGACCGGCGGGGGGGGGGGGGGGGGGTATAGTGTTTGAAAACTATCTAGATATGCACAAATAGTAAACACCACATACCTTTTGGTAGGATATTATATACGACATACACACACTTCAGTAGAATATGTGTGTGTATGTGTGTGTGCTTTCTACCCTAAATGAAAGAGCGAAGTGGAAATTGCACGTATGATCTGAGATTTGAGATGGGTTCATCACCTTCTAGGCATCAAGTAAGTATCCATTTCATATCATGAAACTTCTTGGATGGAGCTATTGGTGGGTTTTGATGAATCAACCCTAAGTTGGGTAAATTGTAAGTATTAGATGATTGAATTCATGTTTTGATGCACTAATATAGTGTCATTAATGATTTAATGATCTCAAAATGCACATGATTTAGGGTTCATGTTCAAGAAAAATGGGGGGTTTTTACCGATGATCATTCTTCATCAAATTTGATAAATAGATTGAAAGAATTTGATGTTTTGCTATATTTGATGTCTATTTTATGAATGGTACTTGATGTAGGGAAGAAACATGGTGATTAATAACATCAAGTAGGAAGCTAAGCATGAAATACTTGTACATTGAGCTTAGAATGTTGTACGCACACCAAGTGTTTGATGAAATGTCTATATGAGTATGATGTATGAATTTGTATGCAAGACTAGACAAATATGAAAGTATTATGATAATAGATGCAATTGATAGTAGGTTAACATGAGGATTGTATTTTATAGAGTATTCATGTGGGAATTTAGTTGATTGTATGATTTGATAAGAAGTATGCAGCGTGTACATTATGCTTAATAATATGGTGCACATTATATGTTGGATTAACTTGTAAGATGAATGATCTTGTATGTTGGATTAATTAATTCATTATAAATCCGAATTTGAGTGATTCAAAAGCCTAAAAAATTTTCTATCATATTTAGCCCATATAAAAGTTATAATTTTAGAAAATACTATATTTTAATATTTTTAAGCATTTTAAATCAAGTTTTTCATTCTTAAGGAAAAAATCTGTTTTATATTAAATGAAAACAGAAAATACTTTACAAAATTATATTCCAACTTTATACGTCAGGAGTAAAATGTAATACTTTTAATTTAATTAGCATAAAATTATACTTTTATTTTTTGTATTCTAATTAAATCAAAATTATTACCATTTACCCATGTACTGATGTATAAAGTTGGAAAATAATGTTGTAAAGTATTTTTTGTTTTCATATAATACAAATGTACAAAACAAATTTATTTTTCTTAATAATGAATAACTTGATCAAAAATGCTTAAGAATATTAAAATATATTATTTTCTAAAATGATAATTTTTACAGGGGCTAAACATGAGAGAAAATTTTTTATAAAAATTTTGGCCTTTTAAATATCTCAAATAGGATTTATAATGAATTACCTATGAATTAAAAAAGAAAATGTATTAAATATATTTAAAACATATTTTCCTAAAGTAAAAAATAGAAATAATGAAATTTGGGATTTAAATAAGCTTCTATAAAATTTATAGATTTTTTGAAGTTGTTAATGTATTTTAAATAATTATTAGAACTATTAAATAAATAATATAATTAAAGATAACCAAGATATTGGATGATTTTAGAGAAGATAACCAAGATATTGAATGCAGTTAGTATAAAGAACTTGTAATGTGCAAAGTTTAAAAAAAGGACACACGATGTAATTTTTAAAGATAATAGATACACGATGCAATTTGAGGATAATTCTCTCTTTGGTCTATTTATGTTTTATTATTTTATCACTGTGTGTTTAGTTTAGAGTTTATTATTATTATATTATATATAATATTAGTTTAAAAGTTATTTATGCTTTGGCATGTTGTACCCTATGCTTAATTAGTGTATGGTGTATTAAAGGGTTGTACTTATGGGTTTAAGATTTGTACCAACTTTTAGATTTAAAAAGTGGTTTTTTTCTTTGTCTCTCCCACAATATTACTTTCTTAAATCTTTTGTCTCCTCTCTCTCTCTCTCTAAATGTTGGAAAACCACAACCATCGCCGTTCAGCTCTGCCACCAAGAGTACCAGACGCCACTTTGAGAGTGATGGCAGCCGTTGGTGAAGCCGTCGGGCATTTGTCATGAATCAAGTGAGTGGTGACGACGTATGGTTTCCTGTAGTCTTTTCCGGTGACGTAAGTTGTTTCCGGTCATTGGTGAAGGTTACAGCCGGTGGCGGTGTTGGGAAAGGCGGTTTCTGTCGGTAGCGGTGGGGTTGCAGTCGGTGGTGGGGTTGCAGTCGGTGGCGGGGTTGGCGATGGGGTTGTTGCCGCTGGTGTTGGCGGTGTCGGTTGTGAGCTCCAATCAGAGGTATGTCGTCGTAGTTGTGGTTGTTGAGAGGAGGGAGGGGGGAAGAGGAGGTTGCGGTGTTTCAAGGTGAAATTAACTCAAATCTATTTTTATTTAACTTATATATTACAAGTTTTTCATCAATCCTTTCTTTATACATTCAAATAATATTTTTTTACTATGTTCAAGTTACTAAAAATACTCAATTCACACATATAGTGCATATAAAATCCAGTGAACAAAATAAACTGGGTCGTTAAAAAAATACATTAACAATGTTTTTTTATGTGTATGGTAATTTGGTATATTGTTAATTTGCAAATGCCTAATGTTATTATTATGTGATGAACCATATCCGACACGAAATTTCTATGCCTGGTTATATAGAAGTAGAACATTCAAAAACAGTGTACCCACTGAAAAAAAATTACTGGATCCGTCACTGTTGAGAACCTTTAACTAAAAAAAATACGGAGTAATCAAATCTCTATTGTTTCTCCACCGTCTTCTGGTTCGAAACTCGCCCCCACACCAATCGCTACAAACGTGAATGATTACAAAACCATTACAAAAAATATCCTTTAAAATCTTCTGGTGACAAACTCTTTCGCGAACTGTAGTGCAAACCCACCCAACTTCACCCCTGTTTTGACTTTTTCCTATGAATTCTTTTGCTGGGTCTTCTCTTTTCGTGGGCCAATGTGCTACTTCTCTATAATGGTCTACCATAAAGTCACTTATGTTACTATGTACTAACATATTAACGGTGAACAATACGATCCCTTTAGGCTACGGGGAATGAAGGGGGAAAGAGAGGCATGATACGTCATGTGGCACTGTAAGGTCCATTTTTCAAGCTCAAAAATATGTGAAGAGTGGAATAGAGATGAAACCAATCTGATAATTATTATTATTATTGTTTGTGTGTTACATTCAAAAAAATAAATACAAACAAATAAAGTGCCTCCAACTCACAACCCTCCCCCCCCCCCCCCCCCCCTCTCCCTTAGGTAACGCCATAGTACAACAACTTAGTAAAGTTAGTAAAAAGATAATATGGTCTTTCTATATAAGCATTAAGTTCAAACATGAATTGTTGGATTAATTGATAAGTACAATTAAGTTCATATATGACTTGTGCCACGTGACATCCTCTTCATTATTTCCATCCAAAAATGATTTTCTCTCTCATGTTTCCCCCGCAATTTTAAAACGTTAATAACTTTTATATACGAGATTTTTTAAAAAAACAATTACACCATTTTAACGAATGTTTTATTATCTTTCCAACGAGTACCATTATACAAAAAATAAAAAAAATGATTTTTTATGGGTTTTTGTTTATACAGGAAAAAAACACAATGTGTTTAGGTAATTCATTAATCATATCTAAGCAAGTCACTAATCATGCTCAAACTAGGAATTCTATCTTCATCAAGAGCAGAATAGCTTAAAACAACTCATTTCTAGAAAAAAGGTACACCTTCAAGACCACAACCTCAGTCACACCATACAATACTTGTTTCTAGCTCTGCTCCTCATCCAAACATACATCTTTTTAATATACATTTTCATTTTTTTCACATGATTAAAATTGTTGTTTTCTCATATAATAGTACTTTAATTTCTATTTTACACCAAAACATATATTTTATCACTTCATATTAGATTTATCTATCCCGGAAAGTATCCATGATATAATTTAGTCTTATGATATCCTTGTAACATAATAGTAATTAAAAAGAAGAAACTGAAGAGATGCAACTCCTTATAAAATTAAATGATTTAATAATTACTTGAGAAAACTAAAGAGACAATAAACTCTTATAAATTAAGTTTCTTTGTAGATAAAAATAATTGTTAGAGAGAAGGTGAATGTAAAGTGAAAATAGCCAAACAAAATGCTTTCTGTTTGAATTCGAAAGACGTGAACGTGTTTCGGCATGCAAGGTTACTCAAGCGTTGTATGTTTTGTCCCCGCTTTGGTTATGTTTGCATGCATTTTTGGATTTTATTTTAAATAGATGATTTGTTTTAATTTTGTTCATACAAGACATCCTTGTCTACTCTTGTTCTCGTTTGATGATGTTGTAGAAGCTTCAAGTTTTATAAACATGTATATGTATGTATTGTGGTTTATATTTTTGACATCATTTTTCTTTTCCTTCAGTTTGACAAACACCTATTTTGCCTTAGCCATGATAAACTCATCAAATATAATAAGAGATTTAGATTAACTTCATCATCTAATCATGTATAGATAACGATATCATAGTGGGGAGTTAAAATGAGAACATTGTTGATAATGCTTTTTTTATATAATATAAGGTTGGAACTCGTAAATAAAGTAAACATACAAATTATGTGGTCAATAGAAAAACACAAAAATCAAATCTTAGTCTCATATGGTGGACGAACATATATTTATGTTAAGATATGAAAAGTTTAACAATGTATAATATAAATTATTCACATTTAATGGATTATCATAGGTTTACGGGTTACATTATGTTGAGGTTTGCTGAAAAATATAAAATACTTGAGTTATGTCTCTTGTTTTATAATGTTTGAACATGAGAGTTTAAATTAACTTATACACATATGATACAGTTTTATAATAATTGTTTATTGAATAAAAAACAAAAATATCTCATACCAAAAAGAAAGTGAATAAGTAAGAAAATCTTTCGAACTATTATAATTTACGCTTCTGGTACAATAATATAAATCATGGTTGACCATAAATATTATTCCTATGTTTGGACCAACTGATTGTGTTTCATATACAAGATTGAAGTTAAGTCAAAGATGACATGAATATTGGTATCAAAGTTGCAATAAAGATTAAACTCAAGACTTGTGTCAAAGTTATTGAAGATCATCTGTAAAGAGTTAAGAGTCTAAATTTACAAATCTTTTTTAGTTAGTTTCCAAATTTGACATGATGAAGAAGAACTACCAGCAAAAGCATATGGATCAATGTCATTTTCTTTATCTTCGCCGCATCATGCGGGTTTTCCACTAGTTTTAATAAACACATCAGTGCGGTTAAGAGTTAAAAAATACGTAATAATCAACTGGTGGAAGATACAGGAGCGAAACAATCAACCTATTGATATTGGAAGACCCAACGGATTCTACCAATGTATCATTTCTAGGTCCAATGGAATTCATAGATATAGGAAGAAGCCCTATCAAATAGAGATTTTTTCTTTCGACCATATTTCGATTGTTAATACGATATATAAGGACCGCTACTACAAAGAGTATTACACCCTTGATCGTGAAATATCGATTGCTTGTTGAACCCTGTGAATTGTGTGAAAGTAGGATACTCCAAATTCGGGAGTCAAAAAGTTTTATAAATTGTTCTCGGTGGAAAAAAAGTGAATGAAAGATCCCACTGAATTGAATTGGGTCCAGAAATCTGAGAAATAGTGATAATTCTTGATCACTTTCAATATCTCTCTCAATTCTAAAATCCAGAACTTGAATTCATGTCCTGTCATTAAATTCCTCCTGATTTATTAGAACTAAAAGAATTCCATTTAAGCATCTCATTGCTTTACTTGAAAGATTCCATTTGAATTGGAATCTGGTCATTCACTATGACCTGCTAAGCATCCATGGCTGAATGGTTAAAGCACCCAACTCATAATTGGCGAACTCGTATGTTCAATTCTTACTGGATGCACGCCAATGGGACCCTCCAATCAATGAAATCTCATCATCCATGCATAACGAATTGATGTGGTATATCCATATCATACTATATGAACAGTAAGAATTAGTAGTCTTTTGACACATCTGAATGAATAAAATGTTGGACTTACTGGATCCTTAGTAATTCATGTGAGGATTGGCCGTTGGGGGTCTCTAGAAACTCCGTTTTATCAAATTTCTAAGAGATTAAAAGTGGCACAAATGCTTTATTTAGCACCGGGTAGAGATGAATACTATATGATAGCGGCAGGAAATTCTTTGGCCTTGAATCAGGGTATTCAGGAAAAACAGGTTGTTCCGGCTGGATATCGTCAAGAATTCCTGACTATTGCATGGGAACAGGTTCATCTTCGAAGTATTTTTGCCTTCGAATATTTTTCTATTGGAGATTCCCTCATTCCTTTTATCGAGCCTAATGATGCGAATAAGGCTTTAATGAGTTCTAATATGCAATGCCAAGCAGTCCCTCTTTCTCAGTTTGAGAAGTGCATTGTTGCAATAGAAAAGAAAAAGGGAGGTTTGTGATGATTTTGAAATCTTTTCTACTAGGTAATCTAGTATCCTTATACATGAAGATAATCAATTGGTCGTTATGGTCGGACTCTAACAGGCAGAATTGATCCCTTATTATATTTATCAACTTATGATTGTTAAGCCATTCATGGTCTTTACTACAAAATTAAAAAATTAAAACCTTCAAGGATCATATTTATCAGCCTGAAAATCATTTGAATCAATCATGTTCATAGCTTTTCTACCAAAGAACTTGTAGCCCAATGGTACCAACGTATTTGTTATGACGTAGACCTTTCCAAGTAGTGAGCGTTTAAGTCCTATTGTAAAGAAAATGAACTAATTACGAGTATGTTTGGTATTAATAAAAGATTGTAGTAACAAAAAGTTCATAGTGTATAATTCCATGTACAAACGAACAGTTAAAACGTATGACGTTTTTTTAATTATAGCTATACTCAACTCTTTAGAAAGATAAAAGACGCTTGAATTTCAGTTTATTTTTTCAATGCTTTATGATTAAAAATTGGGACGAAGTTGTAAAAGCCAACTATTAATGACTGTTCCTATTATACCCATCCACCATTATAATTCCCCTCCCTATGACATGGCATGACTACAACCTTTGTAAAAAAAAATTCTATTGTTTCAAGGTATTTTTTAACCCTTTTTTCTTACTCTAATTCCCACCCCCATACACTCATATATAGAGGAAGATTCTTTGTATAAATGTTCTTATACTACAAATAGGGTCTTAACGTGAGAAGCAGTGACGGATACAAAATTTTTTTATACGGAGGGCACAATATAGGTCGGTTTAAACTAGGTAAAAAAACGACGATAAAATAACGTAATTCATTGAATATTTGAATGTAATAACAATATACCTCGATTATAATTGTCCTCTACGTGTTTTCATCTTTTGGAAATGCTCGATTACATCTTCATTAGTAATATGAGAAGCTCATCCACTTCCACAACACATATTACACAAGCATTCAAGAAATCATCACTAATACGATTGCGCAAACTTGACTTTACACATTTCATCACCGAAAAGCACCTCTCCACAGATGCAGTTGCAACAGGCAAAACCAAGGCTAGCTTTAAAAGTCGATAAACCAAATGATAAGATAAATGCTTCCTCGTCTTCACCATTACTTTAGCAAGATTAGCGATACCATTCAAATTAGCAAAAGTTGTGTCTTGTAGAACACTATGATGATACAATCCAAGTTGAAGCTCAAGCGTATTCTTTTCTTTAGTATTAAAATCATACGGATAGAACTCACTCAATCGAAGTTAATCTATCATGAATCATCTCTTCACAAATCGACAAAATCACAAGAAAATTAAGAATATTCTAACGCATATGCCAAAGCATATGCACTGACAAGCTGCTTCATAACTTCAAAAGTCAATATAATATCAAATATCTCATATATATCACCATCATCATCATAAATATGAATCGTTCCAAAAAAAAAAAAAAATCAAATATATGAATATAAATTAGGTTCACTTATTCAACATATGAAGATGATTTCAATTACCAACGTAAGGGACTGAAGGAGCGAGTAATGTGTATTGCAAAACCAGAATTCAGATGGGAGTCTATCTTTGATCGGAATTATTGGTGTTCGATTCCGTATCTCTGTTCAATGACCACCAGAATGATATCTCTGTTCGATTCCGTATCGACTGTTCAATGACCCACGTGGAGGATCGACTGTTCAGGTTTCAATATTATATTCATTTGGTGGGTTGTAGCGGCACTGGGCTGTTGATAAGGGTGGGCACTGGGCTTTTTGTTAAGAAAACTATGGACACTTGGGCTTTTCCTATAAAAAAGTATGGAACCTACGGTGGGCACCGGCTCACTGTCGTTTGAGGGTGGCTCCGCCACTGGTGAGAAGTGAAGGAGAGATTTTTTTTTTATACTTTTGTTTAAATTTTTTTCCATGTTGTTAAATATGTATTTTAGTAATGAGATCTAAAAAAATAGAAAATTAGTGTAATTTCTCTAATAGAGTAATTACATAATTACTTTACTGTAAACTACTACAATGACGCTAATTTTTTTATTATCCATTTAGAAAACATGTTTAAGCAAATGGGGAAAAAAATCACCCATTCATTTCTCATGTTTAGTAGTTTAAACTCATTTGTATTTAATCCTTACACTTACATATATATGTGTGTGCACACGCATATGCATGTGTACGTAAGACATCAATCTATACCAAATAAACAAGTAACTAGTTGTCGCTTATGTAAGAATTATGTGAACCAAAATCCTTTATCTATTCCTCTTATTGATCAATTCGTCATTAGTCAGTAACTTATGGAAAGGGAACATTATTGCTTGATTACTTAAAGAACTTAGGGAAATGGCGCGCTATCAGATTTGGTCACGGGTACCCTACTATCAGCACGTTTACATCGCCGCCAGTGATACTGGTAGTGGACCGTGAACCATTTTTTGGTTCTAGTTAACGCTCGTAACACCTGATTTTTCTCTCTCCCTCTGTCAAATCAATAATGCACATGAATATTCAAAGATTTCTGGTTCATCTCCGTAACCACTTCTGTTAGAATACATCGAAATAGACCTAATGATGGATCTGTTACCGTTACCGGATGACTGAACGGCATCGTATTGGAAGAAGATCGAGGAACGATGTACTTGAAGGAGGATGAGGACGATGATACTGAAGATGAGGAGAAAGGACTGGACAGTTTTTTATGGATCGAGGAACGATCTGCTTGAAGGAGGATGAGGATGATGATATTGTTTCTTACTCTAGATGATGAAGAAGCTGACATTATTATCGAGTGAATTTGGGTGGTCCTACTATGTAGTTCCAGTTATATCTTATATCAAAATATTCTTTCATAATTCAATATTTCTTTAATCCTATGTATTTTCAACATAATGGATTAATATAACAACTTGATGCTAATAATTATCATGTGTTGTAATGAAATTCATTTAGAACATATTAAAGTTTCGAACTTGTTTCAACAAAAAGATATTGGTTTTGTGCTTTTACTCCCTTTCGCGGTTACCCCTCTAATTTATGTATCAAGTGGATGCACATTGGCATTTAGACATAGTATTGGATACAATTTATTAGTCAACAAACGTATATATTTGGAACTTATTTTGGTCCATACAATGCATGTCTGGGACTGAAATAACATGGTATTATAAACTGATTCTCAGTCTCTATAACGTGTTATTAAAGACTGAAGTGATATGAAATTGAGAACCTAATGAAACATATTAGGGACAATACAAACATTTTTTTTTTTATCAATTCTTCATTTCATAACTGTCAAATTACATTAAAACAGGCAGACGGGTAACAAGCTGCGCCACCACACCTTTCTGAATCGCAAAACCCAATCTATTAAACACAAACCCTTGCCCCCTAGAGTCGAAACATTGCTATCACTACTAGAAAAAAGCTAAATTTGCGACAACAGTATCTGTCGCAAAATTGTGGGAAACAGGCTATAGTGGACAATTTTCAACAAACATAGGTGGTGACAAAATATACTGTCGCAAATTCCAGTATCCACAAATTTGTGACAGATTTCGGGACAAAGTTACTACAAAAATATGTCGTCACAGAATTTGCAACAACTTTGCCACAACAACGTTTTTATGTTTTTTTTTACAACAATGCGACAAGTTTGTCACCAAATGCATTTTTTTGGTAAATAATAATAATAATTACAAAAATATATAAGCAAATAATTGATTGTAGTATTTGCGACAAACATGCGACAAAGTTGCATCAAATCTAAAGACAAGTTTCGACGAAGTTGTGACAAGTCTTTTTATAAGTTGCGACAAAGTAGCGACACTTACAAGTTTTTCAATTATTGTGACTAAAATGCGACAAGATTATGCTACAGTTTTGCGACAACTGACCTTTTGGAAATTTTGCTTAAAATCCGAATAAAAACACAAAAAAAATGCAAAAACGATACTAAAAAACACAGAAACTTTTAAATAAAAAACCTGTTTGTTTTTTGAAATAAACATAACAAGTATCCAAAATAAATGCATAGTTTTTACTACGAAATATCCTCAACATTTTAAAATAAAATAAAACATAATGAAGGTCATTTACTTTTTCCGGAATTTCTTAAACAATTCTTCCATGTTCTTTCGCCAAACGCTTGCTCAGCCTGATCTTTTTCCCGCTCTCGTTCATGCTCAGCATGTTCTTTTTCCCGCTCTTGTTGAAGTTGTTCAATACGGGCTTCTATGTTTTGTCGGGCCTCTCTTTCCTTTTCTATTCGAACTAAAATTTGTGATACAAAATCAGATTATCAGCCTATACTATGAAAACTACCATGAAAAAAAAGTCAAATAATACCTAGAGCACCGACGCCACAAAAACCGAAGGCCGAAACAAGAATCAGACAAAACTAAATTCTTCCGATTTTTTCCTGGGCTCTTTTCTTACAATAGGCTGAATTAAATGCCGGTCCAACTACTCAATATTTTGTTCTTTATGTTCGGCCTATAACTAAGGTAACTGTTAAAATTGGGCCTCACTGTTTTTTGGGAGCCCTAACTCTAGCTTTGTGTTTGAAATCTGTTGGGCTGACCCTGTGTAATAGGATTGTTGTGAGTTTGTCAAATTGTCATTATGGTGGCAAGGTGAAGTTTATGACAATGTTTGGCAACATGTCCCCCACCATCTCTCCAATCATTATATGCAAAGTTCGTAAGGCGTTAAGAGGTTAAAATGATTCAACTCTCTGTAAACGTCATAGTACGGAGATAATACACTTAAAAGTTTATATATATTAAGATGGAAAGAGACTCAACCCTTTGTAGATAAGCAAAAAACAATACGTTGAACCTACATTTTTTTTTCAATTATGTGTCATGAACACCTACAACTACTACGACGCGACACTAGTTATGCTATAACCTTTTTCTATAAGTTGAGAAAATTGCATAAAATCTAAGGACCTCCAACACTTTTGGATACGTCATTAATAGAACAACCACCAATATATAATGATCTCAGTGTATATGTTCAAGTGAGTTATGATATAGACATATAGTGATACATGTCTAAACTTCATGCATTATATAGAAATTCAAGTAGTGTGTTATTATTTTCAGCTGATGCGCGATTAAAAATGATTATATATTCACGAGTCCATGTGCCTGATTTTTAGCCATGATTGTTTTAAGTTCAGGCATGTTATCGTAAGTAGACTTATGCTTAATCATATCGTTCTATGATCATAGAGTTATAACACACTTGGAAAAATGATTACTATTGTTGTTTTTGGCTATTCATATCGAAGTGTGATATGACTAATATAAAAAACATTGTAAAATTTGTAAATAAAATTGAATAATTGGTGATGATTATACTTTATTAGATAAAAACTTTTTACTGTGATGATTATTTGATTAACAAATTACACATATTGTAAATATAAAGTGCAGATTTATAAAATGCAGTTTCTTACAAATAAATGAATCGCATTAAACACTATAATATAAAATGTTCGATTTAATTTTTAGAAATTGAACTTTCCCGTAACCTACAAATTTATTTTATAAATATTACTTGTTAATCGATAGATTTTGTTTTTTATGAAAATATACATTGAATTAGACGTTAGCTTTTTGTCGTTGAAGGAGACAAAAAATGGCTTCGTCCCCTTAGCATATATTTTTAATTTTTTTTATACATAATACATAACTAGCTTTTATCCCGGGAGGTCCCGGGGTTGAAATATCTAATATAACATAATAAAATATCTAATATGACAACATAATTAATGATTTGCCAATGCATGATTAATGAATAATAATAATAATATTATTATTATTTATTTTAAACAAATTTCTGCCATAAGTTATCATATTCAAATATAAAAAAAAAGAATCTCTGCCTATGAAGTTATGTTTATCGTTTGTGATTTATTAGTAGAGTAAAATATATTTGAAAACAAAACCCCACAAAAATAGTTGTTTTTTTTCTCTGTTTTTATACAGCACTATGGTACTCGTTGGAAAGATAATAAAACGCTCGTTAATTTGGTGTAATTTTTTTCTTTAAAAAATTTCGTATATAAAAGATATTAACGTTTAAAAGTTATGAGAGGAAACATTAGAGAGAAAATTTAATTTTGTTTTTAAATTCTTATCTTTTTCTAAAATAATTATAATATATATAGATTTATTAAAAAAACTCAAAAATTAAAAAATCCTATATGATGCCACGTGGCACATTCAATGAGGGGTTGAGGCCTCCGTTAAATGCCACATCATCAAAGTTCAATTCTTTTATTATAAGTTATAGATTATAGATTATAGATTATAGATGACATAATGGCCTTTAATAATTGATAAAGACTAACAAACAAAGCACATAATTACACCTGAAGAGACAAGGAAACGTAAAAAGAAAAGAGGAGATGGATAGGGACATGTATATATTGTGGCATTGCATATGTCGTCTCTTTCCAGGTGTTTGAATAAATTAAAACGGTTTCAGATTTAATTAGTAGCTATAAAATTAAAGATATTTTTGAATAAAACGTTTCATACGATAATAAGAACCATAGAGTTAAGAGTCACATCACATGTATAGCTAAGGATCTATAATTAAGTTAGCAGGTGAGAGTTAAAGAATGACATGTTGCTAGAGTGGTGATTTCACCATTAATATATTGAATTTTTAGGTATCGGGATGAAACACACAAACTATATTGTACCCAAACGACAATATGTTTTGAAATATTGCAAATGCTTGATATGCAATAATGCATCTAAGGCGACTTATGGCAATTCAATTGATAGATGCAATAATGCATCTAAGGTGACTTATGACTTATGCAATAACTAATGCATCTAAGGTCAATCAAGGAACTTTGGACATTCTAATAACTCATCATGTGCAATAATTTATTTGAATTAACCGTATGTACGTAGTTTAATGGTTTCAATGATAATATTTGGGTTCCAAAAGTCGCAAATTCGACGTAATCCATATAAATTGCACACTAAGATTTGTCTGCAGGTTAAGGACGAAGTGTTGAACTAATAAACATTATGTATAGTTAATTCAGGATGTACATTTTAAACATACAAGGATAAGCTCTGTTCTTGGGTCACCCTAGCTACTTCAAGTCTTCAATATAGTGATTTGGATTTATCTCTATTGTTTGTCAAAAACTAAAACAAATGATGAGTATTACAATGTTAATTGAATATTATTTGTTAGTTAATATCTATACCATTAATCATCTTTGTATTACAATAATATTATTTGTCAGCGTCCGCATACATAAATGACGTAACCGGTAATCTACCCTATAATGTTTTAAAAAGAAGAATGAATTTGACTTGATATATACGTATAATTTATACACTAATTAACCGGAGAAACTATTACACAATGGATGGGGTAACAAACACCTTGGCAATCTCATGCGCTATAGTAGTTGTTCTATGCGCATGGAGGATGGTATACATCTTGTGGGTGAGACCAAAGAAGTTGGAGAAGTTTCTGAAGAATCAGGGTTTGAAAGGAAACGCATACAGGTTGTGGTTTGGGGACATGAAAGAACTCGCTATGGTATCTAAACAATCCAAATCTACGCAGATCAATATCGATGATGGAAATGGAGTTCTAACACACATTGGAGCTTTCAACCTACTATCCATGCAAAAATACGGTAAGATAGATCAACCCCCTACCTTTAAACGGCCGTTGAATTCAGATGTCTGAGTTTGGGTACCAGTATTTGACTTTGGGGGTGCCATAGTTCTAGTGTCCTTTTGTTAGATATTATGTGTCACTCGATCCAAATCATGGTTGTAAAAATCGTGATTAATCACCGATTAGTCGATGATTAATTGCTAGTCCTCACTTTACTTATTAATTTTGGGCTAATTACTCAAGTAATCGGTGTCGGTACAGGGTCGTAAACATCGCGATTAATTACCGATTAGTCGGACTAAATCGGTCTTAGTTGGACCTCAAAAAACTAACAAAACTAAAAAATAGGTCAAAATGAATTCGATCGGCTCAAAACTGGAGCAAATCAATCAAATAAAATAAGTTCTTACCTCAAAATTGGATGATAGTCCATGATTTAGAACCAAAGTCGATTTAAGTTTAGGTATTTTAGTATTTAACTCCTCCTCCATATTCACTAATTTATATTTGGCCCCTAAACTTCTAAATTTATACATATAAGGTATAAATATATGTATAAATTTGGAAAAATATATATAAAAATCCAACCCGATTAATCCCTAGTCGGTACCCCACCGGATGACTAGCACCTACCGAGTTATACAACACTACTCCCTATTATTTTGGGTTACAAATTAAATGGAAATGATATGAAATAATTTGTTAGATATTATATAGCAGTTGCAATTGTTGGAAATTTGTTTTTGTAGGAAGATGTTACATCACATGGATAGGATGGAACCCAAGAGTGGTTATTATAGACCCAGACCTCATCAAAGATGTATTAACAAAGTCCAATGAATTTCCAAAGGCAAGAGGCAATCCATTCCTCAGATTAATAACAACAGGAATAGTGACCTTGGAAGGGGATAAGTGGGCCAAGCATAGAAGATTAATTAACCCAGCTTTCCATGCAGAAAAGCTAAAGGTATTTTGATATCTAATGTTTATTTTCATGTCCATGTTAAAATTAATCCTGTAATTCAAACACTGATGTTCTGTACCCAGATTATGGTTCCAGCTTTCAATTTGAGTTGTTGTGAAATGCTTGGGAAGTGGGATAAATTAGTTTCCTCGAATGGATCATGCGAGTTGGATGTTTGGCCTCATCTTCAAGCTTTAACGAGTGACGTGATATCAAGAACTGCATTTGGAAGTAGTTATGAAGAAGGAAGACGGATATTTGAACTCATAAGAGAACAAAGTAAACTTGTAATGGAGGCACTGCGGTCACTTTACATTCCCGGATCTAGGTAAGTCGCATCATCTTGTAATCATGTTAGTTTATACCATAAAATCTGGTGTGCTTTTGCTAATAAGAATGAATTGTAAATTAATAAAAATAAAATAAAGCTAATGAGTTGTTTGAGTTATGATTGGGCAACAGGTTTCTTCCAACAAAGAGGAATAGAAGGATGAAAGCAATAGATAAAGAAGTATATGTTTCTATAAGACAAATAATTGACAACAAGCTCAATGCAATGAAGGCTGGAGAAGCAAGTAACTATGAGGATTTATTAGGAATAATGCTTGAATCTAATATCAACGAGGTTGACCAATATCAAAACAAGAATCATGGAATGACCATTAATGAAGTTATCGAAGAGTGCAAACTTTTTTACTTTGCCGGACAAGAAACAACAGCTAGCCTGCTTGTATGGACAATGATTTTATTGAGTAGACATCAGGAATGGCAGTCACGTGCTAGAGAAGAGGTCTTGAATGTTTTTGGGAACAATGATATCGATGCGGATAGGCTAAATCATCTGAAAATTGTAAGTGCCTATATATATGTTCAATTGATGAAGTTACAAATACAAATTATACTTGCATTACTTCTTCAAATCATCATTTGTTTCTTTCCACAGGTGAATATGATCTTCTATGAAGTATTAAGGTTATATCCCCCTGTTGTTGGACTAGCCCGCAAGGTTGAAAATGATATCACAATAGGAGGTTTTTCGCTACCATCTGGTATTCAAATTGGATTGTCAATCATGCTTATTCACTACGATGAACAATTTTGGGGTAGCGATGCCAAGAAATTTAATCCCGAAAGATTTTCTGAAGGAATCTCTAAGGCAACAAAAAACCAAGGCATTTACTTTCCTTTTGGCTGGGGACCTCGAATCTGTCTAGGACAAAACTTTGCATTGCTAGAAGCTAAGATTACCCTCGCAATGATCTTACAAAGGTTCTCTTTTGAATTTTCACCATCATATGTCCATGCTCCTAATCTTATTCTCACCCTTCAACCCAAATATGGAGCACATTTGATTTTCCATAAAATCTAGTCATCTCTCCTCTTAGAGGATACCTATAATTATGTTCTATAATTCGTTGTATGTATTACAAAGTTACTTTATATGAAAGAGTTGTGATGTATGTTTATATGAAAGATCAGTTTATGTTAGGAACTTTACAGTAACATCACAAACATAGATAACAAAAACGTATAAAACTGAGGCTGCGGCCTAGTGGTGGGGGATAGGGTTATAAGGGGATAAGGGTGAAAGGTAGGGAGTTCGAATCCCCCGATGAGTATAGGGTGAGTGTAATTAGCCGGTAAAAATCGTATAAAAAAAGAATTGGGGCTAGTACAGATGATTTATCCAATTTCCAAAAAGCATTGCGTTGATTGGGTTTTGCATACTAATCCTAATCAATGAGCGTATACCAAAGGATTCATTATCTTCTTGTATCAAGGAGCCAAGCATCTGTGAGGAATGGTGAGGAGAACAACCATACGAACGGGGAGATAACACAAAAAGATGAATACGGTATACCCAATTGGCGGGATCCTTGGAGAAATGCATCTCAGGGCTTTCATTAATTGGGTACACACATAGGGCGACTAAACGCAGTATGAAGTGGGAGAGATGCGCGATTTTTGATGACATGGGGTAGGAATTAGGTTGTAACAGTAGTAACTACAGGTGATTTTACAGGCGTTTTACATTGTGTTAGTGTCTTACTTGTACAATGTAATGTATATTTTGGGTGTTGAATGAAAGTAATTTGCCGATAAAAAAAAGGAGGGCTATGTTATTTTCATATATGGTGCTCTTGATCCACTTGTTTTCCTATTTGAGGGTTACTTGTTAAAACATATTGACACCTCTAAATCAAGCAAATCTTGTTTAGTCAAATTCAGATTTTAACGGTTTTATTTATGCTTTATTGTTTGAAAAACTGGTTAGCGGTTCGCATGCTGTTTAAAAGTAATTAGAAATTGGTTGCTTAACTTATATTTTTTTTATTGTATTTCTTTGTTAAGAATAAAACAGGTGTTTATCTGTATTTATTAGAAGTTAATTACTTATGTTTATACACCTTGATTTATTTAAACTTTAACTTCACTCTAATACAAACAGATACATGATTAATACAAACGTAACTTTCATATTATGGACCATTTTAATAAAGGCATGAATGACAAACAAGCAAAAGAATAACCAAGTGAATAACACGTCTTATAATTATGGAATAAATGAATTGGTTGGGTCTTAAGGAATAAGGGATTTGGTTGGGACTACAGATGTTAGTAGTAAGGTTAAGTTGGTGTTAGTACATATTTATTATGATGTGTGTATTCTAGTATAAGTGCTTGTATGTTGTTATAATTGTTTGTAGCTCATTTATACGATTAAGGGCATTTTGGTAATCTGCTTGGGCAAATGGCTCTCTATATACGAATGGCTTAGCCATTCGTGTGGTGGATTAGGTGAATAGGTAGCTATTACCCCCACTCGTCCCCTACAAAGTCATTTGCCCCCAAATGGGCGAATGGAACACGTATAAAAGCCGAATATGTTTACCCTAATCATCAGTTGTCATTTTAATTTGAGAGGTTTTGATGTGTTAGATGAACTAATTCATATTTGTAATCACCCGAGCTCTGTTTGTGAATCGAATAATCATTTAACTGTAACCAACAACCCTTTTGTGTGTGTGTGTTACAAACCGAAACCCAAGGATCCTGTGCTCGTGTTTTTGTCACAACCTGACCAAGGTGGGAGATTGGTACCAAACTTGCACAACGGAAGTAACAACTACTATATTAATGGTTTAATACAATTTCTAATTCCATCTATATAAATACAATACTTAAATGAATGGTTCAGAAGTATGCAGGGACGAATCACGTCGGTCGTCGAAGAAGTTGATGATGTGCAATCCATAACTCAATCCAATCTCTAACCATGCTTAGCTCTATGCTCTAATCCGCAAATAATGTAATATACCTCGCGCTCGCCATCCTTCCATAAGTTGTACCTGAACACATGCTTAAAAATAGTTTGGGTCAACAAATATGTTGGTGAGTCCATGTGTGTGTTAAACTGGTTTTCAATAAGTTAATCTTCTCAAAATAGTTTATCGTTCAAAAACAAGTTTACTTGGTTTAGCACAAAACATGTTTAACATTCCAAAACAAGTTTTATAAGTTCATACAGTTCGGCTCATGGTCAAGCACTGGTGATTTACAAGCCACACCTCAAACCTGACACTGAATCCATATACTCCCAATATGGATTCCCATGGCAAAATATATGTCACAGACCTTAGTGGAGGGTTCCCCGGATTTCTGGGTCCACTGTGTATGGGGGTTTTCCCAAGTAGTACTACCCATATATCAAGTGGCCCATTCTCCTGTTGGGTTAATGAGTGGGAAAGTTTGGTAATCGGGAGCACACCTTGTCACATCAAACTGATTTATGGAAGCATATGTTCACCCCAAAACAGTTTAAAATAGAAAAAAGGGGATGGTTCACGAGACTCACCTGGAAGCAATGCACATGAATAGTTATAATAAACGAGGCGCCTGATATCTTATACTGATATTCTCCTGGTCGAATCCTAAGTCGACAAATATTGTTAGTGTTGGATTTTAGTTATAAAGGTTCTACGTGGGGACGAGCTCGAGAATATGGTTTCCATTCTTCTGTTGTTTCAGACTTTGGCATGTGTGTCCAATGTCTCATATGTAGATGGTTCTAATGTTTAAGTTCCTTCATCATATCTTTGTATCTATATACACTAGTATTCCTAGTTATGTCCGAGTCTTACTTGTCAGTTCTGGACCTAAGTCTCAAACGTCTAAAGCTCAAAGTTATCCCACGTTCAATGTTTATGTATTGAGTCTCAAGTTATACTATTAACACTATGATCCGTTTTAATACATATAAGTCTTCAACGTTCGAGTCCATGTGCTTAGTTCAAAGTGTCCGAGTCAATGTTGTTCCAATAATAATCTAAGTCTTAAAGTTTCAATATTTATATCTATATGTATATATATAATGTAAGTTTATTTTCATTTCTGAACCTTATGTCCCTAGTCCATTCCTATATGTCGAGGTACACTCCAATATATATTCATCCTTACTTATTATGTAATGGTTATAACCACTTCCGAAGCTTAGGTGTTGATCTTAAATGTGTTCCAAGTCCATGTCGTAACCTTCAAGTATCCAAGTCGTATAACTAGTCCGAATGTAATATGTATCTATTCGTCTTAGTGATTCTTTATGTCTCGATATGTGTTGTTTATCCATGTCCGTATGTCAAGTAAACTACACGACTCAACTTATGTCGATTATTAACAAGTACAAATCCCAAGTCTTGAATGTCCACGTTCCCAAGTGTCAAGTCCGAAGTATCCAAGTCCCTAGTTGTCGAATCCATAACCTAAGTGTTAAGTGTTCAAATGTTTAATGTGTCAATCCAAGTCTTGGAGTCTCATTATCCAATGGTTCAAGTAACAAGTTCCAAAATACCAAAACTATCATTCGTTCTATTACATCATTTAGTTTAGGTTCGTCCTATAAACTCGTCAAGTCCAACACGCAATCTTATATATAAAATAAAGGTTATAATTAAATATAGTTATCGGTTTCGTTATACCTCATGCTCGGACTATGGTTCATGTTGAGTAGTGTCTGTCCTAGTTGACCACAGTTGACCGCCTTTGCCTTTGTTGACTTTTGTTGACCATTGCTGTTGACCAAGGTTTGACTCATCTTCTTGACCCACTTTCCTGACTCGACCCTCATCATCATTATTTATCTACACCAAAGAACCTCAATCATAAACCATTATCCGACCCCAACCAAACCATGGTCCTGACAACCACAACCCCCACCGTAATCAATGCCAATCACCCTCTCTGTAACCGTGGTACAGTACCATCGACCCCAATCACCACCATCACTACTATCAAAGGACAGGAGATTGTTAATTTACCTTGGTTTTGGTGATGATTCGGTCAGAAGGGCAGCGCCGCCGCCTCTGGAACCACCCCCAACTCCTCCTCCGTGCTGCTCTCTCTCTCTCTCGTCTATTCTCCGTCGCTTCCTCTGTCTTCTTTCTCATCTCCTTCTCTCTCTACAGATCTGATTACAGACCAAGTGGGTTGTGGTTTCTGCTGTTGAAGGTATATGCCACCGGAGCACCGCCAGCGGCGGTGATAGGGGTCCACCGGCCCTTCTCCCGGCCATCTCTCTGTCTCTATCTGCATTTTATGTTATGTGTGTATAAGAAAATAATAGGTTTGGGTGGTGGTTTGGGCTTATATACAGGGGTTTGGTTAGATGACTAATCAAATGAATACCGGGGTGGGTTCGTTATCAGGTATCGGCTCAGTTACGTAATGCGTATTTTCGTATAATAATATACTTTATATAATAATTCGTGTTTCGGGTTCAAGATTAATATTTGTATTTATTATTACTTGCTCGATCCCTAGTTTAAAATGCGAAATGTTTTGGGTCTCGAACCGGGTTGTTACAGTTTTAACCAAACCCGTGATATCTGGATTTGTTCCAACAATCCTACAAGTGGTATTGAAGCCGAGGCTCGTATGACGGGTGTTTTGTAGCAAAAATTAGCCAAAAACATTGAGTTTTTACTTGTTTGGATGGTTCTGAAGTTTGAAAACTCATTTGAATAAAAACCCACTTTTGTTTAGATTTAGATCATGTTTTGTTGATAAAAAAGGTAGTTTTTAATTTGGTTTTGGTTCCTAAAGTGTTTTGGAAACTTTCTTAATCATCTAATCATCAATGTGACACCCTAGGCAAATTCCATATCGGCCGTGGCCAGGAGAGATCCTTGGTTCATATGTAATCCAATGCCTCTTAAAAAAACCAATATTAAAACCGAAACCGGTTAAAAAAAACCGGTTTTTTTACAACCGGTTTAAGAAAAAAACCGCTTTAAAAAATACCGGTTTTTTTGAAGAAACCGGTTTATAAACCGATCCTAACCGGTTTCACCGGTTTGGGTTTTATGCACTAAAAACCGTTTTTTTTTTAAATCGGTTTTAAAAACTGGTTTGTCCTTGGTGAAGAAAAACTGAAAAAAAAAAACGGTTTTTTTTAAAGCGGTTTTTTTTCTTAAACCGGTTGTAAAAAAACCGGTTTTTTTTAATCGGTTTCGGTTTTAATATAGGTTTTTTTTAAAACCGGTTTTTTTGTACACCTCTATTATGGCATGAGGTAAAATAACTAAGTATCTAACCTAGTTAGATATACAAGTTAAATAGAAATCACATAAGGTTTGAGTCAAATTTGGATGGGTATCAAACTTGAAGGGCTGAAATTGTGATGAACCAAACTTAAACACCACCTACCTTTTTGGTGGGATAATATATACGACACACACACACACTTCAGGAGAGCATGTGTGTTTGTGTGTGTGTGCTTTCTACCCTAAATGAAAGTGGGAAGTGGAATTTGCATATATAATCTAAGATTTGAGAAGTGTTCATCACCTTCTAAGCATCAAATAAGTATCAATTTCATCTCATGAAACTTCTTGGTTGGAGCCCTTGGTGGGTTTTGATGAATCAACCCTAAATTGGGTAAATTGTAAGTATTAAATGGTTGAATTCATGTTTGGATGCACTAATCCAATGTCATTAACGATTTAATGATTTCAATTAGGGAAATTGAATGTTAGAATCCATGTAATGGTAGATGTAGATTGTGGGTTATGATATTATGTTATTAGATAATCTCTAACTAATATGTAGAAATGTGTGTTGTATGGATTTCATGTTGAAAAAGGTCATGGTCGAAGGTGATTGTGTGGTTAGATGAGTGCATGTATTAGGAGCTTGTACAATGTGCTTAGAATATTGTACGCACACTAAGTGTTTGTTGAAATGCCTAGGAGATGATAATGTGTGAAAAATTGTATACAAGAACTTTACAAATGTGAATGCAATGTGAGAGGTTATGTAATTGTTAGTCAACTAACATGAAGAATGTGTGTTTTGATGGAATCCATGTGGAAATGTAGTTTGATGGTATGTTTGGTGGAAGTATGCATAAGGAGTTTGTACCTTTCACTTGAATAGTGGATCTATATGATAATAATAGTATATACCTTGATGAACTTCTTCACCGGCTCTATGTTCACGAGCTGCAATTTATCCTTGATATTGTCCATCGCCACCGTTCATCTCTTCTTCTTCTCACATGATTAATCAATAAAATGAATAAAACTAAATGCAAATCAACAATATCAGTCTCCCGATCGGATATAGACTAGTTATTTCATCTACAAACAAATACGAGAATCATCGTAATCGTTTTTAATGGCAACGGTGATGATGATGAAACGGATTATTAGCAACACCAAAGATCTCTCTATATAGCAGCAACAACGAATGAGGAAACGGAATAGTCTTCTTCGTCATTGTTCTGGTTTATTAGGGTTAGATCTTCATCATGAGGGTTGATGGTGGTGGTATTGGGGGTTTGGGTGAAATGGGAATGCTGGTTGTATCTAGGGTTAGGGGTGAAAGGAAAAGGGGGTTTGGAGGAAAGAAGGAAAGATCAAATATTTCACAAGCTGTAAGGAGGGAAATTGAAAATTTAGGATTCGTGACACAAAAAGATGACATACAACAAAATATATCTTAAATTCTTCAAATTTTATAAAAGATGACATATAATTCATGACATACACTTTTGCATGTCATAAAATAAGTGTATGTCATAGTTTGTATGTCATTAAAGGCATATTTTCTACTAGTGTGTGTTGCTATATGTAGATAATAAAGGCACTAGTATGTATGAGATGAATTATATGTTTGTATGCGTCAACCTAAGTGATCATATAGTTGTATGTATCCTACAACATGTGAATGTGATGTTTATGGTGGTCTAGTACATTAATAGGGATATATGTTTCTAACTAGAAAGTTTGTATAGTTGAAAGTTGACTTTCCGGCAAGTCAATAATGTAGAATAATATAGTTAGGCTCCAAAACATGATTGTGCGATTAGAAAGACAATGTGATGCATCTTATGTTTGTCTATGTGGCAATTATGTTTGTCTTGTTTTTCTTTGACACCATTTATGATAAGCAAAAACTTAAAGCGAGATTTGTCAAAGGCTTTCGTAAATAGGTCAGCACATTTTTGGTTGGTGTGAATTTTAACAACATCGATGAGCTTCTTTTCATAGCAATCGCGTATGAAATGATAGCGAACATGGATGTGTTTGACCTTCGAGTGGTTACCGGGTCCTTAGTGATAGTTATGGATGCTTCATTGTCAATATAAATAGGGCTAGTAAGAAATTTCAAACCGTAAACCTGCATCTGTTATTGAATGCAGATCACCTGCGAGCAGCATGAAGAAGCGGCAACATACTCAGTTTCACAAGTGGAAACAACTACCGATGTCTGTTTCTTGCATTGCAGCAGTAGTAGTATACTCCGAGCTCGCTCCGGGTGTTCGCGTCTCAATCAATTTCTTTCGTTTTGAGCTCCTTTTTCACGAACACCTACAAAATGATTAAATAATAATAAACCTACTTAATAACTATACAAAATCGATAGGAAAAGAGATGTGTTGTGTTTTGCAACACATCAAATATCCCCACACTTAGACCTTTTGCGTCCCGAAAAAGAATTATACAATATCTCCAACAACAATTTCAACAAAGCACTTAAAAAAACGATAGCATCAAACAGGGTCAAGAGCAAGCTACAAAATCAACAAGCATAGCGGTTTCAGGGTCAAAAGCAAGCTACAAAATCAACAAGCATAGCGGTTGCACAACACTTACATCGTTCAAAAGGCTGGCTAGTCTAGATGATACATTTTTTAAAAAAAACAAGGCATACCTAATCAAGCTTCACTTACCTTCAAGCAACTGACTATGAACCTGCAAGAACCCCTCACAATATCCCTCATCTCTCGGTTGTATATTTATTTGGAGTGAACTCTCAAAACCAAACTATGAAACAAAATTATCATAGGCTTGTACGTCAATCAAATTTCCACCAAATTACTAACATTAACACAAATCAATAGGGCTTCAAAGGGATGGAAGGGTTAAAGGTAGGTATTTTGTTTGGAAAAAATGGCTAAAAAGAAAAATAAATAATAAACCGGATGAACATAGAACATATACACTTAACTTTTTGGTCTTCTCAACCCACAACCTTTATTCTATTTGTTTTTCTTCTCTCTCTTTTGCATATATTTTTTCTTTTTTTTCTTTGTTTGATTATTTTGTGTCAGTTAATCTTTATGCTGATATATTTTTTTCTTTTTTTTTCACATTACATAAATATATACAATCTGGTAATCAATATAAAATAAAATGGGTGACAAACAAAAGGTTTAGGCTCAAAGTGGTTTCTAAAGGTAAAAATGGGGGAAAAAGGTTAAATAACAAAAACAAACAAAAAGCCTAAACAAAAATGGGTAATCCTAATGCTTGTATCATATATGTGTCAAGTCCACGCCTATGATCTCAAAATGCATCAAAACACTCAAGTTCTAAAATAATGCAACAAAGTCGGTATATCACACATGAAACGAAATAGTGAATATTTATATATATTATTTAAAGGCTTAAAACTCAATGTCATGTGGAACTAAGGGTTACCGATACAAGCAAATTCAAAACCAGTTAACAATCCAACTTGATCCACTATCCCAGGAACCCAAACATTTTATTTCCGAAAAACAATTCTGTCAAGCCTACTATCACGCAACTTAAAGAAACATATGATAAGACCCGTAAACCCAACAATCGACCCGTTTTTAACCGACGTATTACATTGAAAAGGCTCGTTTACTATGCACAAAAAGGATCGGGACTAACAGCAAGCCAACTTTTTTTAGTTTTTAGATTCTTTTTTTCGACTCAACCACAGCTTCGGGTGGTTCATCATCATCGTCATCCATGATACAAACAAAACACAAATCCTCATAAGAAAATCATTTTCAAACTTCATACAACCACATACTCATAACATATTTTTCATAATAAGCACAACAAAATCAAATTCAAAACAAGACGTGAATCCTCGGGTTGTCAAAAAAAGTCAAATAAAAATGATTTCGAGTAACACAGAGTTCTCGGATGATCTAGTGGTCCTCAAGTAACAAAAAGTTTTTGAATAATTTGTGGGTTCTCGAGAGATCAACTGTATTTCGAATGACCAGTGGATTCTCGAGTGACCAGTGGGTTCTCGAGTGGCCAGTGGGTTCTCAAGTAACCAACTGGATCTCGAGTAGTTTTGGGTTCCCGAATAGGGATGGCAACGGGTCGGGTATGGGTCGGGTTTGGCTAATACCATACCCATACCCGGTTATAAAATCATTTTTTATTTTCTTTTATAGTCTTATGTTTTAAGAATTGTAGAGTATATGAAATTGTAATAAGTAACATATATATTATCATCACCGTAATAATTTTTGAAACATTTAATATGTAAATATATATTATAGTATGAATTTTGAAAACTATTTATATATTTCATAGCATATAAATATAAACAATAATGTTATTAGAATATATACTTTAGTCGAAAAGTTTAATATTCAAATAATGAATCTATTAGAATGAAACATTACTAAAAAATAGTTAAGAAAAGATATATATAAAACTTAAAAGTATTCGGGTATATATTTCGGGTAGGCGGGTATTTAGTTTCGGGTAATCGGGTCGGGTATCGCCTAATACCATACCCGTCCCATACCCGCGAAATATTTTTTTTCCAATACCAAACCCGTCCCATACCCATCGGGTATCGGGTATACCCATCCCAAATGCTTCGGGTTTCGGGTATACCCATCGGGCTCGGGTTTTTTTGCCATCCCTATTAATGGTTCGGTGGATCTCGAGAAGACAAAGAGTTATCGGATGGCTAAAAATTTTATAATATTTAATAAAGTCACAGATCCCAAGGCGCGTGACCCTCACGCGCCGCCCCATCTTCAATGGATCAGCCCTCCGAGCATCTTCTCCGATGAGTCCAACACCTCAACCACAATCATTTTAAAAAGAAACAACACTTTGATAAAGATTTAAACCAAACATCAACTATAACAATCATCATTTTATCACAGATACACATCACTTACACTCGGTTCATGCTTAGAAACAAAAAAAGCTTCATATCTAACCGGTGATTGTTGACCAAGATCAATACCTACCGGATCATCACCAAGCACAAAGAAAACATACCTTTAGTTGGCAAGAAGGACATGATTCTTGATCTAACCTAGCTCCGATCACTGATTTACTTGAAACTAAAGTGTGTTGTTTGTGTGTTTTTATGTGTGTGTGAAAGAGACGGTTCGGTTTCCAATGAAGGAAACCGTGAGCTTTTGTTGAAAAGGAAAAGAATAAACTTTTTCTTTTATAAGCAAT
This sequence comes from Ambrosia artemisiifolia, assembly GCA_032199755.1. NCBI lineage: Eukaryota > Viridiplantae > Streptophyta > Magnoliopsida > Asterales > Asteraceae > Ambrosia > Ambrosia artemisiifolia. The sequence continues at coordinate 27,822,786 of CM063529.1, read as the reverse complement.
TAAGTACAAGAAGTAAGATTTTGTGGAGCCCACCAAGTGTGCGGTGGGTCCGACTCCAATCCCAAAACTGTTAAAAGCCTTTTCAGGTGAATTTTGATAAATGTAAGTCCAGATCAAATTATGAGTCGGTCAGGATTTTTTATATAAAACAAGTGCTAAAACTTAAAAGAAATCACAAATAAAATAAACTAAACTAATAAACACACGAAAATAAAAATTATTCACACTTAAACGAGACTTATTACAAAATTGCTTACGGGATCAAATCACTATGTTTCAGGCCAGACTACACTTATCAACACTGATCTACTTAGGTCGGTCTTAGCAATTACTGGTATATTGTCCACTTAAACTTATTGCCTTAGGCCTTCTTGTATGATAGCCCGTGATATCATTTTATCATGTTTTGATCTAATAAAAATGAGCACTCAGGTAAGTCACAGTCAAATCCTAGAATCATAAATAGTACACTCTATCATGCTAACAGTTTCCCTACAACATATTTTGCACAGTATCTGTTCTAGCATTCTGAAACCATGACTGGGACTTGGTTGAGAAGAGAAAAGAATAGATCAGTAAGAGATATGGTGTAATATACAAATCAAATGATTTCTCAAATGATATAGGCTATGGGTTTTGGACTCTTGAGGGTCTCTTTTATGACATCCTGACTGTGTCCAGGTCAGCATATATCTGGATGCAGCAGAGGGACAGCCAGGACATCTTTGAACACAACGGTCTCTTTTTGGTGAAAATTGATCTACAGCACGACAATAAAGAGGCTAGGTCAGCATATTTCTAAATGCAGCAGAAGCCCCTTTTATTGCCTAGCATCTCCAGGTCTTTGCTTACGCAAAACAAAGGAGATACACGAGTGTTTGAGACAAGGTTTCAGACCTAGACCACAGTGTTATTCTTAGGGACATCACATAAGCCTTCAAATAGAGATTGTACTTGATTCCAAGTGATGTTCCTTACCGAGGTCATACCTTATCTTTAAGTGCTTCACAAGATCAGTCATCTTTCCAGCCGTCAGGACCAAGCCTACCAGTATATCACACCAGAGCCAAATCATTTCGATACTCGCTTTACATGAGCCAGCCTTAATCCAGTTGTGAAAAATCATTTCATTTCCCGCCTAACAGCACTGAAAAACTCTATTTTTGTAATTCTTTTAAAAATTTTTTAATTGTTTTTGTATTTTTCAGAGGATACATCCCGCCTAAACAGGAGCTTGAATCCACCCAAATTGAGTGTGAAAAATGGGTGGAATCATGCAAAGGTTTTGAGATGCTCCTCAACCAACAAACCAAAAGTTTTACAAAGTCTGTGAGTGATCGGGCTGAGGGGGAGATTGTATACTTGTATTGAAATCTGTGATGACTTATGATAGTACTTGTTTTAAAACAATTGTCCTGTTTGTTATGATTTAAAGTTTATATTTCCGCTGCACTTTCCATTATTATTCATCTTCATTATTGTTTCATTTACTAAACTTCATAACAAATCAAACTCAGATCCTAACAATCTACAGGTTCTCCTTCCAGATATTGAGTTAAACCCTTTCTTTTAGACATTGGGGTGTGGTTTAACTTTGCTTCAGTAAATCCAAACTTAGAAAGTATATCATCCACATACTTTCCCTGATGAATCAAAATACCCTCAGGGCTTTGACGGACTTGCAAACCCAAAAAGAACATCATTTCACCCAATGCACTCATTTCAAACTGCCTTTTCATCACCTCTTCAAAGTCTTTACACAATGCATCACTAGTGGATCCAAAAATGATGTCGTCCACATAGATCTGCACAATGATCTGGTCCTCATCTACTCTCTTCACAAACAAAGTCTAATAGATAATGCCACGAGCGTATCCATTGGCGAGCAAGTGATCGGTCAATGTAGCATACCATGCATGAGGTGCTTGGTGAAGACTCTACAGAGCTTTATCAAGCTTGTATACATGCCCTGGATATTTAGGATTTGTAAAACCTGGTGGCTGAGATACGTAGATCTCCTCTTTAACCTTTCCATAGAGAAAAGCTGTCTTGACATCCATCTGATAAACTGTAAAATTCTTGAATGATGCATAAGCTAGAAAGATCCTGATAGCATCTAGACGAGCAACAGCAGCAATACTTCATCATATCAGCCCCTCAATCTGCCTGAAACCTTGAACTACCAATCTTGCTTTGTTTCGAACAATTACCCCACTATCGTCTCTCTTGTTTCTATAAACCCATCGAGTACCAAGAGGACATTTTCCCTGAAGCAGCTTCACCAATTTCCAGACTTGTAACTTGTCAAACTGATTAAGTTCATCTTGCATGGCATCAACCCAGCTTGGTTCCCGTAAAGCCGCAGAAGTAGTTTTTGGCACAATCTGTGAAATGAAGCACGAGTACAAGCATTTGTTGATGTTACCAGTCTGACTTCTTGTCAAAACACCAGCGTCCACATGACCTATCACAGCTTCAATTGGGTGATCCCGTTGAACACCAGTGGGAATAGCGGTGTCTGGAATGATTGGACCATCGGTAAAAATCTCCTCCAAATCTGTTTCATCAACTTCCTCGTTGTCACCTTCCTCCACAATGCATTCAGAAGGGATAGGATCATGAATGTTAGAAGTCGATTCATCAACAGATAGGTCTTCATCATCTACATGATGTGAAGGCTCTTCAGCTTCAGTGGGAGATTTTTCGGAATGTGTTGCAGTGCCGGGCTCACTTGTTAGAAATTGAAGAGTAGGAGGGGTTTGCTGTACCAGTGGGTCAGTATAATTCTTTTGTGGAGACCCAGGTACAACATCCCCCTCATCCTCTGCACTATCCAACAATGAGGATGAGATACCAACAGTGGACATCAAATGACCTGCAGAACCTGCATTAACACTAGAAGGCACTTCATTATAGATCTTGAAAGACTGAATAAGATACTCATAATCAAACAACCAGTCCGGACCAAATCTAGCACCCGTATCATTTTCTTCGAGCCAACGCACGTTAAACGACTTTACGATCTGTCTTGTCTGTTTATTATATAACCTATATGCAGTTTTGCCAGCATAGCCAACAAAATAGCAGTCGTCAGCCTTTGCATCAAACTTAGGTGTTGCGTCCAAGTGCAGTAAGGTGCATGGACAACCAAAAGTTCGAAAATGCTTAACGGGGGGTTTGTATTAAATAAGACTTCGTAAGGCATTTTCATTCGTGCTTTATTGACTAGAACACGGTTTTGCACATAGCATGCCGTATTCACAGCCTCAGCCCAGAAGAAAGTAGGAAGCTTTGAATCACACAACATTGTACGTGCAACTTCAATTAATGTGTGATTTTGTCTTTCAGCTACTCCGTTTTGTTGAGGTGTTCTTGTAGAGCTGAACTGACGAGCGATCCCTTTCTGAGCAAAGTAGTAATTTAATTATGCATTCTTGAATTCAGTCCCATTGTCACAACGGATCCCCTTCACCTTAATGTTGGTTTGATTCTCCATTAGAATAATAAATTGTTTAATTATTTCTGTAGTCTCACTTTTGTTAGCTAGAAAGAAAACCCAAATAAAATGTGAGTAATCATCAATAATTACTAAACAGTAAGCTTTGCGAGAAATGCTCAGTACATTCACTGGGCCAAACAGGTCCATGTGAAGTAGCTGAAGCAGAGAATCAATAGTATTCACCAACTTAGGATGATGAGGCTTTCGATGATGTTTACCTCTTGCATAAGCAACACATTTTTCGATAGTTATGAAATCCTTAACAGGTCAATATCTTACCAAGCCCAATTTAGCAAGACGGTTCAAATTTTTAGTGTTAGCTTGTCCAAGACGACGATGCCATAGTATGACATTATCTTGAGAAACTTTTGAAAACAAACATGTAACGTTTTCAGAGAGAGGTTTGTTCATGTCAATGACATAAGCATTTCCTCTACGTTCAGACTTTAATAAGACCCATTCATATGGAATCACTACTCCAAGTTTTAGAATCATGCATCATTTATCAGTGAAATGAGTTGAATAGCCATTATCGCATATCTGTGATACGCTCAAAAGGTTGTGCTTCAACTATGGAACATAATTAACTTTGTTAAAACAGAGTCCACCATTTCCTATTGTCCCTCGTGATGTGATCTGACCTCTCTCACCTCCCGCAAATGAGACAAATCCACCGTCGAAACGTTCCAAGTCGGTCAGTTGGGATAAGTCTCCAGTCATGTGTCGAGAACAACCACTATCAATGTACCAGAGGCGAATGATAGTCCTCTATAGTCGTTCCTGCACATGATGCGGAATCATTTAATGTTTGGTACCCATGCGATAGTCTTTTTGGGCTTCCCATTCTTATCCATGTACTGGACTTCCATCCGGTGCATGTTGGCAGTAGAAACAGATTCGCGATTATCATCACATACAATTTTATTTTGATTTACAGAACATGATGATCCTACAGATGGGGGAGGACTTGGAATAGAATTCTTAGGTTTCCAATATGATTTTCTTTTTGAAACCCTTTTCTTCTTGCTATTTGTAGATACCTTATGAGTTTCTACTTGTTTAGGAGGCATGATACCGGTTCTGTTTAGCCTCTTATTTCTGTTCCAGTCTTCATTAGAAGGCTTCACCTTGGATTTATCACTCCTCACAACATTAGGCTTATTGGCCTTCATTAGCTCTGAGTGATTCATGTTCCCTTTTGGAGCCTTCTGATGCTCCCTGTTCTCAGAGACAGTCAAATGAGTTTTGCAATTTCTAGCTATGTGTCCGGGGATTCCACATGTATAACATATTTGACGCTTCACATGTGGATCCCCCTGAGGTTTTGCCGCCTTTTCAGATCTATAAGATCTGTATGGAGCCCGATGGCTTTGTGATGTCGTCCTTGACGAATTCTGCTTTTCGTACTTTGGCAAAACGTGTTTGGGTGGAATATATTTACCAGCCCCGCTTGTGCTTGTTTGTTTGACTAATAAATTTTTAGTTTCATCACTTGCATTTGATAAAATAACAGAATCAGACGAAGTAGTCAAATCACAATGTCTAATGCTAAAAAAACGAGCCCACACAAAAATTATTGTCTTTAGAAGAAATTAAAAAATTGTCTTTCTGAATCTTATTATTCAATTCATTTGATTCAGAATCACTGACTTCATCCCCATCATCTACCCAATCCTCAACAATTACATTGTCTGCACAAGAGTCAGTGGAGTCAGTATTTAAAGCATCAGATAAAATAACACAATCACTTTTAACATGCTCATCAGTCACAGTAGAGTCAAAGGAATTACAACTCTCCACTTCGGAATCAGATGAATCAGAATTAGAAGTTGAGACTGATTCAGATGATTCGGATGTGTTATCAAATGATTCAGCGGTTTCACAAGTTTGATATTCTGATTTATTTGTGTCAGTCGAATCTGTCTCAGAAACAGATGAGGCCTCATTCACTTCTGAACTATTTGAACATGATTCCCAAGCAGCTGAATCTCTTTTAGTTTGTACCATTTTCTTTAAAAGCAGCTCTCTAAAATCTTTCATATAATCAAACTCATATGGCACGCTTGAGTTTGTGGAAGCAGTTTTTTCACGACCGTTTTCATCAGCTTGTACCGGTTCATTTTTAGACTCAATTTTAGATTCATTTGGTACATCATCTTTCATTACATCAAAAACTCGATCAACCTCTTTATTTTTCTCAAAACTTAAAATTTCAGTTTGTTTATCAGCACTTTGAGGTTTAACAAAAACTTTTTCTAAAAATGGCTGTGGTTGAGGCTTTTCTGATTTAGGTTTTGAGATTTTGATTGGAACAGACTCTGGTCTAGTGATCTTAATCTGATCTCTTGATGGTTGGATATTTGGCTCTTCCACTGGAGGACTGTATCCTTTAATGGGTAGAGCCAACAACTCTTCATCTGACATTGGAATTGAGGAATATTTTTCATTGAATGGACGAGGAATTTCCATGAATCCTAGTCCTTTATTCCTCAATTCCTTTTTCGGTCGAAACTTTAACTGCGTATTGATTATTTTCTCAACTTTCTCACTTGAACAATCGAATTTTTTAAAAGGAAAATTTGCATTTTCAAATTTTGATTTCAAATCTCTCAATTCGGCAGTTAAAGTATCGGACAAACGTCTGAAGTGTAGGTAGCGACATTTATGTTCGTTCACTTCTTGATGCAAGCGCTTGATATCTAGTTGTTATGCTTCGACCATTTCTTTATAGGACATAAATTTTTGTTTCATGTCCCACATGGCCATTTTTTCATATTCAAGTTGCTTGTACGCAGAGAGAGTTTCTTCTCTAAACCCTTTAACCTTTAATTTACATTTTTCAGTGCAACAAAAAGCAGATAATAAATCAGAATATACCTCGGTTTTGGAAGGCACATAGTTGTCATCCATCTGAGCCATGAGAGCTTTGTACATTGCATTTTCGGTTATCTTCAATTCTTGAACTTCTGTTGACCAATCCCAACCAGCTCCTTGTTGAACCACCATAGCATTGCTCAGAGTTGAAGCAGGCGAATCAGTGCGAGTAACTGAAGCATGAGTCCCTGGAGTGGAGGCAGAAGCAGTAATGGTGGGAGCAGTGGTGGTAGTCTCTGTCTTCGGCTTGGTACATTCTCTAGCAAAATGACCAGGTTCATCACAATTATAACACCTCATCTTCTTTTTTTCACACCCCATATTCTTCGTTGGATTCTCCCACACATTCTTTCCTGAATTCTTGACGAATTTTGATGCTCGATGCACAATCATAGCTATCTTCCAGGTCAGGTCCATTTCTTCTAAATCGTCATGATTTGCATAATCCAAGTCACATGTTCCAACATCCTTTGAGGTCGGTTGACCAGCGAGAAAAGCATTGTAGCAGTTCATGAATCCAGCAAACATCCCTAAGTGTTCAGTAAACTCCTTCGGTATGTTGACAGGTGTCTGAGATGCAGCCATGGATGATACCTGTGAGGAAGAGTTGATTGAGAGAGTAGTAGTAGCTACAGAAGTCACAGGATTGACTTGATTCGAAGACTGAGCAACCCCAAAAATTGGTGGATATGAGGATCCACTAGCATGATAGAAGTAAAGTGAGGGGCGTTGCTTATCTTGCTGAGACATAAGAGCACTGTTTGATGAGGCCACAATTGCACTATTGTAACTTATAGTGTGTACCTGATAGCGTTGCTTATCATCTAAATCATATGAATTGATCAAAGAGATAAAATCTTCCCAGGTCTTTTGTTCTTTTGATCAAGGTCACATTTGAATCCGAGTTTCTCGGCAATGTGTTCAGCAAATTTTCGTTCATCACCGAATTGTCCAACACCATATCATTTGCCTTCATCTCACTTACAAGAGCCAAAAACGCTGAATGTGACTTTCCAGAGTTTCACCAGGAATATGGTTAAAAGCATTGAATTTCTGGCTCAACATTTCTCTTCTGGTTTCCTTCATCTCCTCATTCCCTTCATACAGGTTCTCAAGTGCAGTCCAGAGTTCTTTGACAGAAGCATGATCATGAACTCCAATAGAGACTTCAGGAGACAGTCCCTGATGGAGATAAGCCAAAGCCCTCTTATCATCATCGGTTTTTTAATAATCTTCATCAATGTACATACTCTTTGGCTTAATAGCAGTTTCCCCAGTCACATCATTCACTTTATAGGTGATCACACATGGTCCATTCAGAATTGATCTCAGTGCCTTTGGATCCTTGATTTTCATGAACTGGATAAATCTGAACTTCCACTCGGAGTAGGACATTCCGAGTTGTAGTATAGGCAATTTCTGATGAGTCCCAACAACAGACTCCATTGCCTTATCAAGTTGTGCAGCCACTAACAGCTGATCAGCATTCAGTCCACTCATGTTAATCTGATTAACTTGTTCCATTTCTGAAAATCAAACATAAAATTATTAGACAATTAACTATGTTTATTTAGTTTTAGGTCCAATAAATATGTCCACAGTCCAATATTTGTCAGTCCAACAGTACAAGAGGTCCAAACAGTCCAGGAGTAGGTTAATAATCTGAGAACAGTTAAGCGGCTCGAGTACTGAGTAGAATTCGAGAACAGTTATGCAACTCGAGAACTAAACAAAATATGAGAACAAAACTGAAGCTCGAGAACAGTTGCTTGATTCGAGAACACATCTCAGATTCAAGAACACAGGCCTTATCAGAGAACAGTATTCAGAATCGAGAACTGATCTTGATTCAAGAACAAAATGAAGACTCGAGAATAGGCTGTGATCCGAGACTGTGTGCAAGCTCGAGAACAGGCTCCTACTTGGAAATAGTGTGTAAACTCGAGAACTGGCTGAGACTCGGGAACAGTGTGTCTGCTCGAGAAGAGAAGATAACTCGGGAACACCTTCCAATTGCACTCTCCTTTAAACCTGCCAAGATTAGAAAACAAATTTTCGAAAAATATGGAAACCATTTGAGATTTTTAAAATTGATTGATCGAAAATCTTGGTTTCCTTTTTAACCACCAGCCCGAAATCTTTGCAAACAAAATCAGAGGTTTGAAAAAGATCAAATCAATGACTTGATCGAGTTTTGATATAAAATATTTTGTAAATCTTTAAAAAATCTAAGAACAAAAGCAATACTTCATGTCAATCATCCTGCATAAAGTTGTTAGCTTGTGAAACTATTATGAATAAAAATGAATCTGAAAACAAGAAACACAAAGAAAACAACCTTTTCACAACGACAAACTTTCCTTTCTTGATCTTCGTGTTGATACCAAACTGAGCCTTCGTAAGACTACTTAGGCTCTGATACCAATTGTAAGTCCAGAATCCTCTCCGGGGTATCAAACACACCCAATCGAGTGTGTAAAACAGGATTGAATGTTAGAACAACAAGGAAGAAATGAAAACCGAATGATTGTATTTCAAAGGTTCACACGACTTCTAAGAGTCGTTTGGTACACTGAGTTCGAATACAAGAGAACAAGAGAACAAAAACTAGTGAAATCACAAGCAACCCAAAATGTTCTAGGAACCCCCTATTTATAGTTGCATAGGGCGGTTCACATACAAAGGCCCAATGGCCGAAACCCACTAACCCACTAGACCAAACTACCCAAAATGTCCAATGGGCCAAGACAGACGCAAACCTCTAAATTATGGCCGTACAACAATAGAAAAGGACTTTCACACAATATTCTTGTTTTGGTATTATGATTACTAGACGACTGAAGTTGTGATTGTTCTTGACAATGGGCCAAAGATTTGTAGGAAGATTAGTGTATTCGATCTGAGGTGGCTTATCAACTGTTCCGTAAAAGATGTGGCTACTTTGTATTATTATCCGATTCACTTCATGGACAAAGATGTTGTACAAGCTATGAAATTCCAGCGTGTGATACGTCTCTGTTTCACATTCAAGAATAACGCTAGATGGGACTGGTCAAAGCTAAGCTGAGTACGTATTACTAAAGAATGATTGAAGATATAGATGTTGTGTTGCTCTGAAGATAGAATATTTCGAGGACATACTAGCCAGGTCCAAGGGAGGGTCTATTAGTACATGTTTATTATGATGTCCCTAGCCTAGTATAGGTGTTTGTACGTTGTTATAATTGTTTGTAGCTCATTTATATGCTTAAGGGCATTTTGGAAATCTGCTTGGGCGAATGGCTCTGTATACATGAATGGCTTAGCCATTCATGTGGTGGATTGGGCGAATAGGTATTAACCTATTCACCCTACCTATTCATCCCATGTAAAGCCATTCGCCCCAAGGCCATGGGCGAATGCTTTCAGGTATAAAAGGCAAATGTTTTAACCTAATCATCAGTTGTTATTTTTGAGAAGTTTTAATGTGTTAGATGATCTAATTCGTATTTTTAGTCACCCAAGCTATGTTTATGAATTGAAGAATCATTTAACCGTAACTGATAACTCTTTTGTGTGTGTTTATTATTGTGTTACAAAATTGAAACCCGAGGATTCCACACTCATGTTTTGCCGAAACCCTACGTTAATATATTTTTGCGCTCCATATGTTCGAATATGGGTGTGGGACAAATTACTTGTTGCGGTTTGCTGCATGACCCAACTTCTCAATAACTTTCCATACTTTTCTAGCTCATTTTCCTCTAATACAAGTATAACTCTACCAGCTTGTGGACTAACTTTATCATTTTAATAAGTGAAGGATACACATAAGTACAACCTATTAGTGACCCGATTAAGAAAAATCAAACGTGAAACCTGTACTGTTGGCAGGTGACCCGATAGACAAAAAAAATTTGATTGTGCACCCCCAAGCCCAAATGATCATCAAGCTACTTTAATTTAAATTATAGAAGCTCAAGATCAAGAAAGTTAACACCACATTTGCCATCCATTACAGAAAGTGTGCTAAATTATACAACGAAGCTGTGATTTATGTGTAGGTGCTAAATCAAATTGGACACATAATGTGCATAGGTTCTTAATACAATGTGTTTTTTTTATACTTATATGTGTATCAATTATTCTATGGCCGATTTGCCCCAGTGAGGATCACTCTACGGGTGTCCATGAAAGTAGGCTTGACTAGTTTTCCTGGTTCCAAAGTTAGCCCACTTGACAACATCAAAACAACTTCTGCCATGTTTGGTCTCAAAGAAGCTAGTGACTGAGTGCACATCAGAGCAATCTCAATTGTCTTCATCACATTTGCTTTATGGTGTTCTTTTATACCTAATTCTTGATCAACCAACTCCATGTGCATGCCACTCTCATACAATTGCCATGCCTATTCAACAAAAACAATATTTATCATACATATGCAATAAATAAATTCCACAAGAGTTTAATTTGCATAGAAGTGTCACTTAGATCTTATAACTCAAATATCACTGATGTAATCATCATTTTCAATCACTTATTGAAGAATAAAAGGTAAGGGAGGTTGTATATTACATGTTCAAGAAGGTGAGATGTATCAGGTCCGCTGAAGTTTTGATCAGTACATCTTCGACCGCTAATAATTTCGAGAATCACGATACCAAAGCTATAGGTGTCAACCTTTTCTGATAAATGTCCGATTGTTGCATACTCCGGTGCCATGTATCCTCTATATTAATTACGCCATGAAAAATGCATTCATGGAAAGTATGGTTTCATTCTTTAAATTATATATTAAAGGCAAGATTTCACTAACTTACAGTGTGCCAGCTAGCTTTGTGCTAATATGAGTTTGATCCTCTGGATGTAGTCTAGCCAACCCAAAATCGCAAATTTTGGGTTGAAAATCATCGTCCAGGAGAATATTATTTAGTTTAATATCTCTGTGAATTATTTTGACATGGGATTCGTTATGAAGATGGGAAAGGCCTCTAGCCACCCCAAAGATAATTTCAGACCGTTTCTCCCAGTTTAGAGTGCCTTTTCTTTCACCTGTTCGCAATAAACTTATTAAGTACATGCATATCTTAAAAGTTTCATTGAAGTACCTTTTATTTTATATTTAGCCAAAAATCAAGGTTATAAATAGTACATTGTGCAAACCTAACATACCCCATAAGATGTTGTCAAGACTGCCTTTTGGTATGTATTCTAGGACAAGAAGTAGCTCGGGTCCTTCAATGCACCAACCAAGTTGTCTAACAAGATTCCGATGTTGAACATTACTTATAAGCCTCACTTCATTTTCGAATTCTAATTTTGCTCTGTCATACCCTACATGAAGTCTCTTCACTGCCACTACATTCTCATCATCTAAAATTGCCTGTTGACAGAATAAATTATTATTCTAACCTCCTAAATTAAGCATTCTCTTGGAGTATGAATAATAAAATACAACTATTCCTTAAATTGGAAAAGAACGGCATACAACATGACTTTTAAAATAATAATGTTGTGCAACCTTTTAAGCTTTGTTGTTAAAAAGGAAGTACCATTATATTAGATCAAGAATGGTACATAGGAAAAAAAACAATTTAAAAGGCTAAATTACCTTGAATACTTCACCAAAACCTCCTTTGCCAATCCTATACTCGTCTCCAAAATCATTAGTTGCTAATCGCAATTTATGGTAAGTGTATCTTTTATCCGACTGTAGCCCATATTCAACTAAAGCATTACATGGTGCATGGTACAAACAATTAGCATTAGTTGTAATCCAAGAACATATCTCAGCATGGAACATATAATTATTATATGTTTGAAGATATTGAAAGGATGGAAAGAGTTATGGAAATTAAAAGGGTAAACTGTAATCCCACATACAAATCGATATACGTCTACTAGTGTTCAAGTCGCCAACGTTACAGGATATGGGATCACAGTTTAAGAAATACTATATATTTTAGGTTAAGGCCTTTAATTTCCTAATCATAGGGTTGCTATACGTTTACTTTAAGGATCGGATTGTTTTGTTTGATGGTATGTCTAATGATATCCTATTAATCATTATGTTACATCTTTGATTTACATATATACGATTACCTTCTTCAACAGTCTTAGTTTTCTTCATTTTTCGATAGCATAACCAGAAAGAAAGTATAAGCAAACCAAGAACTGCAACACTACTCACACCAGCAATCATTGCAGAAATACTTGAACTTCCTGTGGTGGACAGTTACACATTTGTCTAAGTATAGTAGAGCAAATTCAATAGCTAGCAGTGAAGAAATAACCTGAAACTTAAACATATAATAGACCTCCTCACCATCACTAAGGAAAGATTTGATGTTTGTTGACTGGTTTCTTTCGAAAAATGGAGTCTCAGAATACCTCATAAAACAAAAAAAGTCAATGGCCCTTCCATCCTTATTTGGAAAACAACGAAGTAAGTTGTTATAGGCTGTACTCAAGCAACCTCGGCAAATGGCTTGGCTTACGTTTTTAGCACACTGCGCAATTGCATACACTGTTGTATTGCCGATTGGGACTTGCGTTGTGGATGCTGCATAATAATTAGATGTTCTTGGAGTTGCGTATCGAATATCAGATAATAGATTCTCTACCACCTGGTTGAAGGTTTCTAGTGGTTGAGATGTTGACTCATTGCTGCATACTCCGATTGGACGGGCTTCATCATCCAATATCACATCTGAATCACCAAAAGTTACATCCGAGTTCTCGTGCCTATGCACAAAATACATACGCTTATGCACTAATCATATATATAGACAAGAGAAATTTGAAATTAAATATCATCAAATGTGATTAATAACTATAAAAATATTAATTTCCATGACTTAAATCATTTTACTTAATATGCGATTAACGACTTCAAGCCGAAAGGGTTGGAACACTCGTAAGTGCTCGAATTCAAACTCGAGAAGGATGAGCCTATTAGGGTAATGTCCTTAGACGTCAATATAATCATATTACTTAGGTCTTACATGATGTTCTAGTATCAACATGAGAACCTTGTCAAAAGAAAAGTTTTGCCTCTCTTCTTTTATAAATTATTTACCTAAAACAAAAGGGATTTTAGCCTAGCAGTATCAATGTGTGTGCTAAAAGTGTTCCTTCTTAAGTGGTTGAAGGTAAAATTCGTATGATTGGCATTTGTATATATTTGTAAGTACGTTTAAATGTCTGCGATATAGTAGTTCCTTAAAATCTAATCTAGAAAGCCAGTGTTGGAGTTCACAAACAATCTTCAAACAATTCACAAACAACATTCAATCTTCAAAGAAATGGATCCACCATAATGGGAATGATGTTACCAACCGGCGTTGGAGTTCCTAGATGAAGATGAGTATGGGACGAATACCGAACTCGAAAAAAATCTTAACCAAGTGCCACTCCCGTCTCCGGATTTTGTTATTCCGGGTATGCAAGTTGCAGCCCCAAATAAGCGAGGGCAAAGGAGGGGTGGTGGTAGAGGTGGGATGGCAGCGAGGGGTGGTGGCCGAGGTTGGACAGCGGTGGCCAGGGGTGGTGGTAGAGGTGGTGAATCGCCCGAACAATATGCACATCCAAAGCGGCAAGTGATGCCATGCTCGAAAGATGAAAAAATAGTCCTTTGTCGTGCGTGGTAGAAGTTTCGGAAGATCGAAAAGCCAGTATAATTTTTTTATGTAAATATATAATTTTGTTACAATAATGAATTTTGTTAATATTTTTGTTATTATTTTTGCAGCCGACTATCAATGGGGGAAGGTTTTTTGGAGACGAATCCGAGAAATTTTCTACAAAGAAGTGGGGAGTGAAATGCGTTCCCCCGATATGATTTTTGGCCGGTGGGCCGAAACTAGAAAATCTGTGGGCTTATTTACTAATATTCATAACAGGAACACTAATCGAATGCGAGCATATGGGAGTAGCGATCTTGATATCTACAAGTTTACTTGCGACGAGTTGAAGGATGAGGTGTTTCACAAGTACAAGACCACGAAAACGTGAGATGAAGACTACTTGTGGAGAATTTTTCGTAGTTGCTCCAAATGGGTCGAGCTAATTACGATTGAAGAAATGAGCGAAGGCGGCTCATCAAAGCGGACCAAAACCTCTTCATCAGGTGGGTATATCTCCTCCACAAGCTCGGATGCTCACGTGGGGATTGAGCTAAACACTGATGAGGGTCTCCCCCCGCCTCCCCTAGGTCAACCAACTGGAAGGGACAAGGCGAAAGCTAAACAAAGTGCTAATGAAGCCGATAATGAATTCTCGGGGGAGATTAGCAACATAATAACTACGATAGTGGGAGGTTTATTTGGTTGCAAACAAGTTTGTCACCACAAACCGATTGTCAGTTTATTTGCAAACTTTTGAATTTTTAAATATTATTTCTACAAACAATCTCTTGATTGTTCACCAATGGAGATAGTCTAAGCGAACCAAGAACAAACCCGTACAAAATCGCAAAATAAACCACCTTAAACGAGAAAGCGTTAAATTACAAGGGGTGTAAATGGAACAAAACCCACTAAAAGACGAAATAGACTACGAGACAAAGGAGTTAAGAAAAGAGTAAGAGTATTGTTTCAAACTTTCGTGGTCAAAGTACAAAATCACAAACATAATCAAAACCTTCGTGACCAAAGTACAAAATTAGAAACATGACTATTGTTCGTCATGTTTTTAATATATATATATATATATATATATATATATATATATATATATATATAATGTGTACTAAGGTAAAGTATATGGAGGAAACCCTCCTTATTTGGTAAACTCTGGAAACTCTGACTTCCCAACATTTTTATTTTTTTTTTGAAAAAAATAGGGTATGTAATATACAGTTTTTTAAGCATTTTGAGCCAAAAAAATCGAAAAAGCGCCGAACGGTTTTTTTTAAAAAAAATAAAAAACGTCTACTGTTTACATATAGTTAACACATAGTTAACACCTGTTATTAGCGCTTAACATGTGTTAGTCAAAATTTTATTTTATTTTTTTAAAAAAACTACTCGGCGCTTTTTTATTTTTTTTGGCCCAAAATGCTTAAAATCATGTATATTACTTGCCTTATTTTTTTAAAAAAAAAAAATATTAGGAAGTCAGAGTTTCCAGAGTTTACCAAATAAGGAGGGTTCTAGAACCATTCCCTGTGAACTAAAATTTATATATGAGGATAAACTAAACTTGGAAAATGAAACCATCGCCAATGTTTGGGGTCATCGTTTACCGTCACGCTGGCCACAGTTAAAGAAGATGAAGAGATGAGAAAGGGAACCACCGGAGTCGGTCGTCGTCTAAAATGGCAGTCATCATCACCGCCTCCACCACTGCATGTTATCGATCTAACCTTAGGACCTCAAGATCTTTAATTGAGTTTAAACTATCAAGCAACCTTGTGGTTCGTGGAGAAATGAAAGGGTTTGGTCAATGTGTGTGTTTTATATGAAAATAAAAGGTAATTTGTCGTGGCTTCTATAGATGGGACTTTCTTACTTCTCTCTAAATTGAAACAATATTTGCCATAGTGTGGCTGTGTGATAGGTTAACAAGTTATACAGGGGATTGCTTTGTTTTAAAGATTTAAACATTATTCAAAAGACGAAAAATATAAAAAATATGTCAAAAGACAACATCAAATATAAACATATGTACTTTAGAGTGAGTTACACTTGGTTTAAATTTTATAACCGGGTTATATATTTATTTCCGAAAGTTTTTTTGTCATATGTAGATCAGTGGAAATCCTTTAACTTAAAAACCCTTTCTTTCCAAGTTTGAATCCCTCTCTACACGCTGGTCCCTTTCAAACCTATTGGGTATATTTTTCGATGGACGGCTGGACTCCAACTGAGTACCTTTCGGGCAGGAACCCCATAGGGGAAAATCTTCCTACCTCCGCTGTAACCACTGGGCTACAACATCATTGGCTATTTCCGAAAGTTTTGGTTATTGAAAACGTAAAGTACGATATAAACTAGAACTTTGACACGTGTCGTGCGTTGCACGATAAAATCTTTGTCGTGTTTGTGACTTTTTACACGCTTAACGATGATGACATTAAAGTGTGGTGCACGCACCTGACATTACGTGTTGTTTACTTAGTTAGACGCGTTAAGTTCGTTAACGTCATTAGACATAGACAAAAAAGAGCATGTCTCGGACGTTGTGGTGTAAAGTCGTAGAAGTAATCTAGACAATGGTGTACAGTCGTAAAGTAATTTAAACAAAAGGAGGTGTCAAATTATTAAGTAGAAAAGGTTGGAGGGTATGTGTAACTTACTTAAAGATGAGGGTTAATAGTGTGTCATGTCAAAAGTTTAAGGGCTAATGATGAATGTTGTTAGAAGTTTGATTGTTAATAAGTTTACGTGTTAATATCAAATATTATTAAAAGCTAAAAGAGAAAGGTTTGCCGACCTTTCCTTTTGGACGTTTAACCACTGCATATGATTTAAGTGTAAATTTTTTTTTTTCTATTTTAACATTTGTCTTGGACAAGCGACACACGTCTTTGGAGATATGTACATCATTAACATTGATATGACGAAGGATGATGCTTGAGAATGTTTATTATAAATTTCATTAACAAGTCATAAATTGGACCTATGTTTCGGTAAATTTATTTAATACATTCGAAGTAAACTTAATATTGAACTTCATACTGATTTAGCATTGGGTGAACTAAAGGGGTTAGAGCAAAGTAAATACATGTTTCGTTTTTTTATATAAACTTTCAAATGATATCAACATTTTGCAATTTCACTCAAACTTATAAAAGTTAGATATAGACAAGTCCATGATTTTGATGGGTGAACTAAAGGGGTTAGAGCAAAGTAAATACTTGTGCTGATTTCTTTTCTTTTGTGCTATTTTCATTTAATTTACAAGACATATTCTTATTTTCATAAGTTTGAAGTGCTATTAATATTTTGATATGTAACTTTGAGTTATCATACATTTTACCTAAATTTAGTTCGGAAGCAAGTCTGGTTGATTGTAGTCTACACTTTATGACACCACGTGCCACGCCGCCGCAACGCGCGGCAGGTTAACAAACTAGTATGAAATGTCTATCAACGACCTCATTATGTGTAAACAAAAATAATTAATTGAAAAGTTGGAACATCTTTTCTAGTCTGGGCCTCATCTTTCCTAGTATACGGTTGGCTTCAACTTATCTCTTATATTTCCAACGATGTCAAAATCTAATTTGTAATGTTTCCACAGACGACTTGAAACTGATATTTGTGGGACGCACATGACTTGAAACTTGATATTTTAGTGGACAACTTTCACAAGTGGCCAGCTTCTTCTAATTAATGTAAGAAAATAATTCTTTTTCATAATTATCAAGTTTTGAAAACCTTGTCGACTTGATATTCAAACTCAACTATTATTTTGGAATCATGCGTTGATGCGCTACTATTAAACCAAATAAAAAGTAGACGTAAAACGTTGAACTACATGCATGTGTTACAGTTTGTTAAATAAAAAAAAAATAACATAAACGTAAAACATAGAAAATAATAAGTAACTTGACTTATGACCTGTGCACTGTGACGTGGCCTTTAAACTGGAATATAAAAGATGTAAAAACGTTAAACCAGACGCTCGCTTCAGCGTGTTAACTCGCATAATTTATGCAAAAACGTAAAACATTCGTCTAAATAAGAATAACTTTGGGCCTGTTTGGTATCCTCTTAATGGGGCTCTGAACCATTCAGCTCTGAATGGTTCAGCATTCAGACTGTTTGTTTCAACCTAAAAAAGGCTCTGATTGGAGAGATTAAGAGCTGAATCATTTAGACTTGGTGAATAGTTGAACCATTCAACACTTAATCATTCAAGGGTTGTTTGGTTGATTAAGTGCCGAATCATTAAAATGTCTGAATGGTTAAGAGCTAAATCATTCAGACTTGGTATATAGCTGAACCATTCAACACTCTATCATTCAGAGTCTATTAACCATTCAGACATTTTAATGATTCAGCATTAATCAACAAACAACCCTTAGTCAATAAATAAACTTATAAAGTATAGTGGATATGATATTTCAAATTAAATATAAGACTTATATTGTACTTTTACCAATAATAAAGGAGTATTAGATTTAAATAATCTTAACTATCGGTTATCGGCCGCCACGTCCGGTCCCAACTTCAAAAATAACTGTTGGCGGTCCTACCTTTTAACATATTTTCCGCCAAAGATCTTATGCTAACTAAAAGTTAACTCAATTAGTTTTTATTGATATGGACTGCCACATAAGCAGTCTACGTCATCAAAACTATGCCACATAATCAGTCCAAGCCATCAAATATTTGACTTTTTTGCCGCATAAGCAGTTCATGTCAGCAAAACTTTGATTTTTTTACACAAAAGTAGTCTACGTCAACATAAACTAATTGGGTCAAGTTTTAGTGTAACCGTTAAGGAAAAATAGGTTAAAAGATAGGATCGCCTAGAGTGATTTTTGAAGGTTAGACCGGTGGCGACCAATAGCCAAGAGTTAAATTTATTTAAATTCAATATTACAATAATTTAATGGCTACAAAAAATGTAAACAAGAAATGTAAATTGTCCATCACCAAGCTAGTTGTAAACGAAGGTACCACGGGTCGTAAAAAGTTGAATGGTAATCTCGGTATCTCACAATGAAAAGTTGATTGTGAATTTTTATATATTTAAAAAATAATTCACGCTATTAAAAAAAGGAAATTAGCGATCCACACAAACATGAAATCTAGATATATTGTATACTAACCTGATACTGCAATCATCATAAATTATGCTACCACCATCTGCAATCCCACAGCTTTTTGTCTTGTTAACTGCTAACTCAAAACAAGCCAGACACCTGGAGGTCGATAGATATTCCCTACACAAAGCAAAGGCGTACACCAGGTTACCATTATTAGTGGTCCTTGCAAAGGCGTAGTACACCTGTGGATTGGACAACTGTCTCTGAAGGCTAGAAAGGATGGTATTGAGGTTACTTAAGTAAGATTCTGGATTCTGTGATTTATATAATCTACAATAATCTCTAAGCAGAGTGTTGTTCTCATCATCTGATTGTAATGACACATCTTTGGCCATGGTTATGAACATGAGAATTATCATGCCAGATATCCATGACGATATCTGGATGCTTGTGCTGGGGGTCAGAACTTTTTTCCTCATTGTGACTACTGGCATGGATAGCTATTTTGAGGCTAAATAACTAAAGAAGACTATTTAAGAGATATTTTCTCTTTTTAGTGGATTTGATCACCCAATGATAAACTAAATTATAAAATAAATTATCAATTTAAGGGAATCAATAAATATGACACCCCATTAATTAAGGCATGTCTAGCTACGGACACATCACTTTAGAAAAACTTGTACAATTATAACAATAGAAGTTTATTGAATATTAACAACTCATTAGGTAATAAAATTTGATTAATTAAATATTTTGTAACGCCCCAAAAATCGAATTCTTATTTACAAGTATGTTTATTTTGTACTATTGCATGAAATAATTAGATAGAATGATTAACCTAGTTAAAGAAATTGAATGTTTAGCTTATTGTGAAGGTTTGAAGAATGAATGTTAGAATCCATGTAATGGAAGAAATAAAGTGTTGTTGATGGTTCGATGTTGTTAAATGATCTTCAAATTAACATGTAAAAATGTATGTTGGATGGAATTCATGTTGAAAGTGGTCATGATTGAAGGTGACTATGTGTTTGGTTGAATGCATGTATTAATTAAGAGCTTGTATAATATGCTTAGAATGTTGTACGCACACCAAGTTTTTGATGAAATGCTTAGGTGATGATGGTGATGTGTGAAATTATATGCAAGAACTTAACAAATGTGAATGGGATGTGATACTTGATGTAATTGTTAGTAAACTAACATAAGGAATATGTTTTTAACGGAATCCATGTGGAAATGTAGTTTGAAGGTATGATTTGGTAGAATTAAGATTTTACTCTATACTTGATTGGCATGATGCCTACCATGTGTTGGATAAGTTACTTAATTGTGAACCAGAAGCGAGTTGTGTACTAAATATAAGCACATAAATTCACTAGTAAGTGCTAATGTGGGAATTATGTTATATTGATACATTTTGAATATTAACAAAGTATGTGGACTTGTTTATAATCTTTTAAAAGTTTAAGGGATTAGGTTTTTGGTTCATTCATGTCCCTCCCCCAAGTTTTAGAAAGAGAAAGTGTGTGAGAGAGAGAGACCATCATCGAAGTCCAAAAATCCCGTTTTTGGGTTTTCTAGCTGTCTTAAAGTGACATTTTCTGTACATTGGACCGTCGGATCGTTCTCAAATTTTGACAAAAGCTTTAACACATATAGGCGATCACATCCAACGGCGGGTTTTTCAATTGGAGTCCTGGAAAGGGGGTTTTTACTGACCAGAAGACAGCAGCTCGAAAAAAAATGTTTTCCAGCCATTGTTTTGCCGTTTTGACAACGGCGGTGATGATTTCAGGTGGCGGATACTAGTTGGGGTTGTAGATCTCGCCTGGATGGTTCCATAGACTCCTAAATCACCTCAATCGGAGTTCGTTTGATATGGTTTTGACCTCTACTTGCATTTGTAAGTGTTTCATAAACTTAACTTTCATTTATGTAACTAAATTCACATGTGTATGAAGAATGATAATCATGCAAGGATAGATAAGTAGGTATAAACTTTGATGAACTCCAGGGCCGGCCTTGAAAATTCAGGTGTCCGGGCCGAGCCGCGAAATATGTGCCCCTTAGTCTTAGGTCTTTTAAGCAATGTTTTCATAAGTGAAGCAGACGTCGAACTGGTGTCCTTACCGGTTTCATAGTCGGACCGGTCGAACCGGATATAGAACTGAAAGTGTTGTAATAATTATAGAAATTAATATATTTGGCTAATTGGCTCATAAAAAAAACCACCATTTTTTAAAATTACATAATAATTTGAAAGGCCATTGTTTTATGTCTAGACTTCAAAAGTTTTTTAATAAAATGAATTTGACTTGCATCATGTGCAAAATCTTGAGACAACTACTGTTTTGTATATTAAAATTTACTGCAAAGGCTTCACAATTACTGTACCACAACACAAATCTCAAATAACACACTTCAACTTTTTTTTTTTAATTCCGTCGTATCCTTCGAATCTAGTTTATCATGTATGACTCATCTTTTTTCTTATCTACACTTCACCTTCTTGCGTTTGTAATCAATGATGTTTAAGATGAGATCTTTTTTTGGTCGAAAACAGTATGAAAATACTTGCAGAAAGTAAACACTTATCGCCGCTCAATGTGCCCCTTTAAAAATTGGGCCCGGGCCGGGAGTCCTGCCCACACCTCCTTAGGGCCGGCCTTGATGAACTCATTCGTTGGATTAAATTGTTGTGTGTTATCATAATGTCATGAAATAGTTGGTTATGTCACTAATGGGAGAATCACCAAACGGGTCACTTAGGAGAATTGATTAAATGGGTTGGATTGTACCCGAAACTTATATATGTTGGTTAAATTGGTTAATTAAAAGTAAAATGTCATGGATTTATGGTGAAAATGACCCATATGTTTTCATTAGACACAAATGGGTGATTATGGGTCAAATGGGTGGAGTTAACCCAATTACTAGAATGAATGGTAGACTGATTAAGCACACATATAATGAGATGGGTGAGTAATAATTGGGTATTAAAGGAAGTGAATGACCCGTTATGTGTTCTAATAGTTTGCAAGTTTTATTTATTAAAGTAGGAATGGCATGGATTGGAAGATAACGAGTCATGTGGATGGAATGGATGACAACACTCCTAGGGGCAAAGGTAAGTGGCTTATGAACTAAATTCTTGGCTTAGCAATTGTAGATTTATGTCTAAATGTGGAATGGGAAACAAGAAGGAAATGGCAATTTATAGTAAGACAAGTGAATAGATGATGTTTGTGAACAAGTAAAGTTCACCACATAACAAAGAAGTTAGTTGGGATAAACGGGTCAACAAAGATGAAAATGAAAGTGAAGGTTGTTTAAACATGAAACAAACCCGGGATTTGCAAATATGACACAAATACGGAATGATGCATGTGTATTTAATTCGATTGATATGTGTGTGTGTATATGGTAACAAGTACGGTAAGTAGATTTATTACGCTTTTGTGATTGAGTAATGTGATGTATGCATAGGTACTTATACCCGGGTATGCGGGAGAGTGTTATGTATGTAAATGTTGGTCGTATGTGTAGATTCAGTATAGGATCGGAAACATTATTTTTGTCCTAGAGAATACATGAAGGAAGAATAGTATGACGGGTCAAGATAGCATGTGTCTGGGATTCATATGCATGTATATGTTGTAGTGTTATTAACCTTTCTTATGAGAATGATAACAAAGATGCAGATATGTAGGAATGAGTGCATAGAAATTGGAGGTTAGGATCCAAATATCATACACGAAGTTGCAAAAGGCGTTTGAACATGATCATTGATGGATGTTATTTCCACTTTGTGAGTAATTTCATGAAGTCACTTAATGAACTAACAAAATGGTTATGTAGTGATTGCAGGTTGTCTTGTCTACCTCACAAAGGAAGGAAAGGATGGAGATCGAGCGAGGACGCAGATTGTAGAGGGTCGCAGTCACGTAATCTAATAAAGATGAGTTGTATTGAATGTGATAAGAAACAATAAACGTGTAACACCAATAATATATTGTGGATATGGTTTTCAAAACATTCAAAATGTTTTTATAAAGCAAGAAATTTTCTAGGTCATATTTCCGCTCCGTATTTTCTACTAGAACAGTTCAAGGTGTTTCATATTCAAATTTATTTACATACTATAGCCTAAGCTTGGAACCTTTATTAACTCAAACCTGGTTATCATGCCAAAGTGAAACTTAAAAAACGAAATTTCAACCGCAAACAAAAAAGAATGCAATAAAATGTAATATTAAATTATATATTAGTATATTACCTTAAGGAGCAAGAACCATAGACTGCCTAAAGGACTTCTCATATTGCAATAGTTCTTTCCTTAACCTTCATAATTTAACTATAAAAGGAAAATTGTCCATACAATTTAGAAGCTACCCAAAAGACCTTTGTATTTATATTAAAAACATGGTTTAATGTTTTAATTGTAGTTTTGTGATCATATTTATTGTACTTCATCATAAAAGTAACAAAAAAATTGTTGGTGAGTTAACCCAGCTCAAAACGTTACGCATGTGTTACCAACCTGAAAGACTCGCCTGTTTTGATAACTAAAATTTCAAAAACATTTTAAGTCAAATTATGAAGAGCATTATGATATTTGTAATAATAATATATTAATTCACGAAGAGCAATTAAGTATAAACAAAAGATCTAACATCAAAAACAACAATTATGAGGTTTATGCACTAAGATTACACTCTAGGAGGCTTTCAACCTGGTTGACACGTTTCTTTGTTGTGTTAAATTTCATGAATTTTAGCCACTTGAACCATTCGAATATAATGCATGAGCCCAATTCAGCCATTTGAAAATGATGTGTCGATATTGAATCTCTAAAAGAGAGTTTTGATGGTGCAAAATTTTAAGATGGTAACTAAGCTAGCAGTGCAATATACTAATATAAATGCTCGGACAGTAGTTGGGACTTTAGATGCATGCTTTACCTTCTGACCATCACATTTTGTCAGCACAAAATCCTTCAGGTTTGCAGCCATTCTAACTTACAAAAGTTAAAATTGTGAATAATTGAAAACAAAGCATACCAAATGTATAATAGAAATAAGGTATGGTCTCTTACCATGGTACTTTTCATAATATGACCCATAAAATCAAATTGGAAACCATCAATCTGTAGGAGATCCATGTAATTGCTAGTTAGAAACTTAGTAAAAACTAAACAAAGAATACACATGGGCTAATTTTCTTAATAAGATCCCTAGAACTTATTTTATTTGAGTTAATGTGCTCATCTAGTTCTCTATAAATGAGGGGTTACATGTTGGAAAGGATATTAAGTTTGTATTACACACATATACAATAAGCATAATATGTTGTACACAAGGGGCAAAAAGGGAAGGGAATGACAAAAAAATATACATTTGTGAAGACTATATTCAACTCCATTCTTAAAATAATGTTGAAATTACCCTATTGGACATACTTGGTCCAAATAGAGATACATGCAAACATAATACAACTTGGCTATCTTATATATTAAATGTTTACTTAGAAAGAATCTATAAGTTGGTCTTACGGACACGACTAGAAAGCATCATCGTCATCTTACTTAGATGGGGCTATCTTCTGTTTTCTATATTGTATTATAATACATATAAAAAAAGAAACCTAATTTTACATCATTTAAAGAGTTTAACTAATTAGGACTCTTAAAACATATTGCTCTTTACCTTACAATTTTTATCATCCATAACTTTTTCTTAGTTTATATACTCCTTGTTTTCAGTTTACACCAAAAAAGCTTGTATTTTATTCGTTTTAATTCAGTCTATTGCAACATTTCTAAACAATGTAAACGATCAACAAGGAAGGAGGAATTTCCACAAACATATATATGTAATTTACATATGTACATGTATATGCCACATTTTATTTATGTATTTACATTTATATGTAAGTGTATGTGAATACAAACTTATATGTATATGTATATGTATATGTATATGTATATGTATATGTATATGTATATGGGGTTAGGGTAAAATGAGAACATACTTTTCGTAAAAGAACACCGGGAACCATTTTTATCCATTGATCTTTCATGATCTAATGGCTAATATTATGCCACCTAATATTTTTGTCATTTTGCACCACTTGCCCCCATTCTTAGTTAAAGATAATATTAAAATAATTGGTGAGGGTATAATAGTAAAACAACAAGTCTTTCTCTCTCTTGGTTTTCTCTTCTCCCTGACAAAGAACCCCACTTGACACATCATCTCAAAGTCAAATTCAACTTTCTCTCTCTCCCACTTCCTCTCTCCTCCTTTTACAACAGATCATTCGAAGATATATTTCATTTTTAAAACATCCAAAAATATTTCATAATCCATGTTGCATCTGTGTATAAAATTACAAATTACAAACATATCAAACACATTTACATCAGTGTAAAAAAACAAAAAGAAGACCAAATTTGGACCGAAATCATCATGTAAAACGACAACCACTCGTTCTTCGTTTTCTTGATCTCCATCATCAGCTTTGAACACATAGCCAAACTATCAAACCACAAAAAAAAACACAACTTTTACATCTTATTTAAAAAAATTATATTGGAGGTTACACCAGACTAAGACCCTAAAAACAACACAAACATTAATGTAAAGAACATAAAAAAAACACCAGTGTAAAATAACATGCAACATAACACTGTCAAACATACCCCCCACCAACAACCCTCTATCAATGTAAAAATCTTATTATTTTACAACAAAAACAAACCAATTTGTCTTACAAAGTTTACATTGGTGTAAAACACCCCCATAACACATATAAAATAACCTAATCCTATATAGAGGGTTGTTCACACTGATGTAAATTCACACACTCAAATTGTTTTACAAAGTTTGTATTGAAAAAAATGGGGGGCTTTTTTCTACATGACCTTGTAAAATACAATAGTGTTTTAAAGTTTTTTTTTTGTAAAAAGTGCAGGATAGTAATGTTAAACATGGGGGGCTTTTTTCTTTACAGCAGTGTAAGAAGGTTTTTATGTAGGTTGTATTAAAAAATAATTCAGGATAGTAATGTTAAAAAACAGGGGGTCTTACACCAATGTAAAAAGCACACTTAGGTGACTAATTTTAAACAAGAATACCATAAAACTGTGTAAAAATAAACACAGGTTACAACAAAAACAAACCAATTCTTTTACACCAGTGTAAAACCCCCATTAGCAACATCGTTTGTTATTAATCAAGAATCATAAACTAACATACAATTGTCATTTTTAGTCTTATATGAAATAACCCTATTATTTTACAACAAAAACAAACCATTTCTTTTACACCAGTGTAAAACCCCCATTAGCAACATCCTTTGCTATTAATCAAGAATCATAAACTAACATACAATTGTCTTTTTTAGTCTATTAAGTAACACCATGTTTATATTTTAATTCTAGAGTCTTTTTTAAAAGGGTACATAAGAACAGTACAAAATTTTTGAATTGTAAGCATTTAAAACAGTTTGAAGTTGTAGTTTAACAAAATCAGAAGTGGATTTACCTCTAAATTCATTGATTTTCAAACCCCAGCATCATCATCGTCGGACCACCATCGAACAGATCTGTAACACAAGTGTCTCCTTCAAAAACAAAATAATAATAAGAATAGTACAAAACCTTTACAGCTTTGAGCTTTAAAAAAACCCATCATTTCATTTCAATCTTCTTTTTCATTTTTTTAGATCCAAAAAGTCCAGGTGTCACAATTTTTGTTCTTGAAATAATAATAATAATAATAATAATAATAATAATAATAATAATACCTGATCTGGATCTGGATCCGGATCCACACCCACCACCATCCCCTTCTTCGTCACCTACCACCATCCCCATCTTCGTCACCCACCACCATCCCCATCTTCGTCACCTACCACCACCATCCCCACCTTCGACCTACCATCGAACCACCATCATCGACCCGACCACCATCCCTGTTCCTTCTTCCTTCTTAGGGTTCACCACCACCATCACAAGGGTTTAAACAAAAAACGAATCTGGCTCTCGAACAGGTCTTGTTTTCGAACAGATCTTGGCTCTTTTTTTCTTATTGTTATTATTATTATTATTATTATTATTATTATTATTATTATTATTCATGTTCATCAACATCTCATCTGGAAAGATCTAATGATCTATTTCCTCATCTTCGTTATTATTATTATTATTATTATTATTCACAGCATCATGTGGATGTATGATTTGGATTTCTGGATACATAAACGAGAGAGAGAGAATAAGAGAGAGAAAGAGGAGAGAGAGAGGTTGTGGGGTGGAATGGGGTGGGGTGGGGTGGGGTGTGTTATTAATAATATTTAGAATGTTTAGTTACCATTATACCCTCTCCTAATAACAACAAAAACAAGACACATGGCATGTTATTATTGGCTTACTTGAGTTTTCTAGTTCTTTTATGAAGGGTTGGTTTTCTATTGAACCTAATCCTATGTATATGTATATGTATATGTATATGTATATCTATATGTATATGTATATGTATCCGTATCTATGCTTATAAATAAGTAGGTATATGTATATGTGAATCTATATGTATATATGTCACAACTTAGTTTCCTTGTCAGTTATGGTTTTCTTATTACATTAACAACACTAGAAAAAGAGTTGAGTAAATTTTCATTTTAATCCTTGTGGTTTAATACAAATATCCATCTAATTATAAAAGTTTTTAAATTTTTTTGTTGATTTTTTACTTTTTTCAGTCACAAAATTTGTGTTTTGAATCAATTACACTTCAGCCCATTAACTCCATCCAATTTTTAAAACCTTTTTCAAAAATACCGAAGTACCTTTATATAAATAAAAGAAAATAATATAAAAAAAATACCAAACCACGATCTAAATATGCCAATTTTTTTTTCTATTCTCTCTTAGTAAATTGAACCGCTAGCCATCAACCCTCCATCTATTTAAATTCAGGTCACTTGCCCCTGAACCGCTGTAGATACAAATGCATGTAGTCGGATTTGTCAGGTTTTGTGGGATTAGGTTTATTATGATGTAATTGGACTTAATTATGTACTTGGGCTTTAAAATTGTACTTAGAGGGTGGTTAAGGGGAATGGGTTTGGGCTTGATCTCTAGCCATTCCCAAGTCTTCCCATTTCTGTACATCTTCTCTTAATCGCTCTCTAGACTTTCTCTCTCAAAAGACATACCGGATTTTGGATTTGCAGAGTAAATATCATATTTCGTATTTGCAGAGTAAAATAAGGTTCTAGAAAATTAACCTTGGATTTCTTTATGAATTGCATGCAATCACTATCCGATTAAAGTCATTAAACTATTTAAAGGAGCTCATTATATTTTCAATCGGATTAGACATAGAGAACTCACGAACCGAATTTGTTGCAAATCTGAGAAGCAACCGTTCCTTCTTATGAGTTTGTCAACCAAAAAAAAAAAATTTGTTCTGTCATCTTAACTGCTAGATTAACCCCAACAGTTTTTATCATTGGCGGAGTGAACACCCATTTCTATAGAAAAATCATATAAAACTTTAAGTTTTTTTCTCTTCAAATGACAAACAAAATTTTTAAACTAATCATAGAAGTTGATGCTTTACCCTTGATCATGTCTTGTGTTAATCCTCGCTCACATCATAACCTACTACCATATTTCATAAAATCTTATAATCATTTAAATGCTCATTTCATCTATAATCAAGTTTCTGAATTTCCTTTTTTCAAACCATCAAAATAAGTCTTACACTCATCATCTTATGCTTGTCCAAATCTTACACTTATTATTTCACACTTGTTCAAGCTTTACATCTGGTATCATGCCTTTTCACCTCCCTTCCATAACCTCACTGTTAACTAAAATCACAAAGGTGGGACAAGAAGAAACATTCTTGTATCAGGATGCTTTTCTATCCAGGATATATGTAACAGAAGATCATAAATTGGAAAAGATGGTCCACACCATCGATCAGAGGTTATAAAGTTAGAGGAACATTTGGAATAAAAGGTTGTACCACGATTTAATGGTTAAAACTAGATTTTAAAATGTTGATTCGGCTCGAAAACTATGTTAGCACAAGGGAATGACCTTGTGTAGATGGTTGTGGATATATTAATTGAGCTAAAGATATATCAAATGAGTTTTCCTTCAATAAAATCTTAAAAAAACCAAAAGCTGAACATAGTGAATAAGCTCAAATCAATTAAGCCCTATGTACAGTAAAGGGTTGTGGAGATACAAATTGAGCTATAAATATCTTAAAAAGGTCATTTTGAAATTTCAAGTCATCACCAGCATCCCACAAAAATAAAACAAGGTGATTCAAGAAAGGTCCTTGAACAGCACCTGATAAAGAAACAATTTCATCAAAAGACTGGTGTTACTTCTTCACACCAAGTCTTAGTACCTCCACCAAACCTAAACCTCTCAGATGCTTTTCAATGTCTGCTGAATAGCCAAAAAAGGAAGCCTATCAACAATCTTATTTCTTATTTGAGCATCAGTTTGCACGTTTGATCCCAACACTAATCTGCTTGTCTACACATCTATGTTCTTCATTACCAAGCATATAAAAATATTCCTAAAGGCAGGATAATTTACTTATCCAAAAAATGAGCATATCTCACTGAACGCATGAATGAGATTAAGACTCGGAACAAGCTCAAATACAATAGTTTACTATATCCTATCCCACATGAAGAAGATGTGAAATCTAGCACATGTATACCCTGCTGCTAAGCTTGCATGTCTGGTTTCTACTTTTCTGATAGATCTCATTGATAATTGATTGAAAATAGAAACATAAGTAAGACCACCTTGCAGGCAGCAACAATATGCACTCATTGAGTGACAAAACTGCTAGAAGTCCTAGTACCAAGAAAAGGGGCATCATAGCTTGTTATGAAGTTTTTAACTTCTAACAGCTGATGATTTAACCATCACTAATGGAGATGCAGAGAATTCTATTAATTTAGATGATGCTCAAACATTGGAATTGATAAGAAACACAACTTAAAGCTAAGGTCTGAAATCTTAGGTAGATTGTCACCAAAATGCCTTAAGCATAAGCCCATCTACACCATATTTACCTAACAGCTAGCCTGCTACACAAAAGATTTAAATTCCCTAACACTTAGTCACTTTCAGACAATTCCACCTTTAAGCAAGTCATATCTTTCAACCTCAGAAAACTGTTGGTTCTACACTAACACGGAAAATGATTACTACTAAGAAGAAAGGGGAAGAAAAGCACTCAAGTTGGGGAATCAACCTACCCAGGAAAATTCAACTTGACATATTCTAAAAGTATCTTGCCAATCACTAGGGATGCTGGGAACTGTCTTGTTGGTAGGACAATAAGGGAAAGGTGTGTAAACTATCGAGTAGGGTGGAAGTCATTTTCGGTAAAAAAACAAGAAGTTTAACCCATGCACAAACTGCTGGTTAATAATTGCTAACCGGAGAAACCAGCAGTTCCACAAGTTTTCCAGCAGTTCACCTATTTTCTCTCAAAGCCATTCTTCACTATGTTTAAGGACAATTCCTTGTCACTATACTCAAATGAAGACTCTACATATCGATAAAATGTTTTGAAGACAATCGACATTACTCAGTTGATTGTGATCAACAAAGGTCCCAAGAGTAGTCTCAATCCTTTGCTAACCCAATGTTTCTTAGAAACCTAAGCTACTTTGGATTATGGGATGTGAAGAAAATTTAGAAAAGACGGTTCTAAGGTCAGTCCTATGACATAGATGTATGGAGACAGTCATAGCTGACCAAGTGCTGGAAAAAGAACCACATGAAGACTCAACAACACTTCTGATGTTGAACTTTAAGGCAGATCAGATGAAGACTCCCATTGATTATCTCATAAATAAAATCATGTATCATAAGAGAGATTTTGACATCAGTAGTTCTAGGGGAAGATTGTTGGGTAATAAAAGAACAACTGATGATGGAGGTCAAAATCCTATGGACACCATCTATCCAAATACTTGAAGAATAGAAGTTTTCAAGCACAAAACTCATTTCCTCCTTGAAAGTTTTCTTAATAACACCATACAAACTACTGGATTGCATAACTATTTGTTATAAGGCTAAACATCTGAAGACCTAACAGCTGAATTGACTAGTGAACTGTTTGACTAGTCAACAACTAAATCATGTTGACCACAAACTACTGGAAACATGATATGTTGGTAAACAATAGTCAATAATTATGTCTTGTAAAGTTGTTTGACAAACTGAAGGTTACACCAATTATTTGCAAATAAGTTGTTCTTAATATCAAAACCCAGTCCAGTCGTTTATAACAAACTATCGAGTTATGATTTATAAACAGCTGATAGTTACACCAAAATTAGTTGTTAGATGACTGTTTCATGTTGATCTCACCAGCTATTCTCCAACTCTCTTTATAAATTAGAACAACACCTTTAGTACTTATTCACCATCTCTACACACAGAATCAGATTGCCAGATTGAGATCATTATATCCAACATGAATCAAACCTAACTAGTGTTGAGAGAGAGTGAGAGCATTTGATGGTGGAGGGAGCTGTTCTCTAACTCTCTTTATAAATAGAAAACACCTTTAGTACTTATTCACCATCTCTACAAACAGAATCAGATCGCCTGATTGAGATCATTGTATCTAACAAGAATCTAACCTAATCAGTGTAGAGAGAGAGTATTTGATTTGGGGAGTGATCAAACAATTGTACATTGAAATCTATCTATGAATTAATCTATGTTGGCATCACCTAGCTACTTTATCTAGCTTTAAACAATATAATTGATATGTGTTGATATATATTTATGATATTATTGCTTGTTACTTTAATTGCTTAAAATAGAAATCAACTTTCAATCACAATTAGATACACAATTCACTCTTAGGATCCAATAAAGGTTGTAACACCCTAGGCATATCCCACATCTTCCATGGATAGGAGAGATCTTGATCATAAGTAATGTCCTGCCTCTGAAATCACTAAAGCGTTTTGGGCGCATATGGTTCTATAGCACATGAAAACTCCACAGTTAAGCATAAGCAGGCGGGAGTAGTACTAGGATGGGTAACCTTCTGGGAAGTCTTCACTCGGGCAACCAAAAATAAATACGTGAGCTTCTAATGGGCAGAGAGGACAATATTGGATGATATTCGAGGCGAGGTGTTACAGAATGGTATGAGAGCCACTCCTATGCCATCCGGGATAGAAGGGCAAACCTCATCGATACTAGAGGTTGAAAAAAAAACCGGTTTGGGGACCCGACCCGAAAAAAACCGGTAAACCGGTTTCGCAAAAACCGGTTTTAGGTCAAACCGGTCTCAAACCAACCCACCAACTCGGTTTTGGTTCGGGTTTGGTATTTGGAGGGTCGATAGGGTGGGAAATCGGTTTGGGTTAAAAACCGGTTTGGAAAACGATTTGAAAACCGACTGGACAAAAAACCGATCCTCAAACCGGTTCCAAAAAAACCCAATAAAAAAACTGGTTCTCAAACCGGTTTTTGACCGTTAAAAAACGGCTATATGACCGTTGGGGCTTCCTTTTAGCCGCTATTTTGTCTTTTTTTTTTGGTAGTTTTTGACCCACAATCATAGTATAAATACCCCCTTTATAGTTTAAGATCAATCACACAATCAAAAACACTCAAAAACAATCTCTAATCTTGCATTCTTCATCTATTTTCTCACAAACACTCTCTATTCTCTAAAAAAATGGCATCTTCTCAACATCAAACTCCTCAAAGCCAAACCGGTTCTGTCCAACTTGGTGCTTCTTCATCCCAAGCCACGGTTGTTAAGGTGATTCCAACGAAACGAAACCCCAATGTTTGGAAACACTTTGATTTATGTGTTATGAGTATCGGTCCAAACAAGGCGAGATGCAAATATTGTTCAACTTTGCTTAAACACGATGCTAACACAACCTTGAAAGACCATGTGAAAAAATCGTATTGCAAAGTTTTGAAAAACAAAAAAACTCTCTAGGTGGAGCCTCGATCTCACAAGAAGGTGACTTGTTTGTGTACAACTTGGAAGCGCTTCGCGAAGAATTGGGGAATTTTGTCATACTAGAAACCTTTCCTTTCAATCATTTTGACAACCCACGTTTGACGAAGATTATTCAACGAACACTTCAACCAAGATACACACATTTAAGTCGTGCTACGCTTAGACATGATTGTTTAAAAAGATGGAAACAAGCTAAAAATGAATTAATTAATTATCTTGAAAATATACAAACCGATGTTAACTTAACAAGCGATGTTTGGTCCGCACCGCACGGTTCACTCGACTCTTGTATTTGTCTAACGACCCATTGGATTGACCCGTCTTCTTGGCAAATGATGAAACGAACTATTGCGTTTCGATTGTTTGATTACCCTCACACCGGTGCAAATATTTTTAATATGATTGACAAAGTTTTCAAACGTTTAAGTTAGAAAATAAGATTTTATCAATATCGTTCGATAACACATCGAATAATACTGCGGCTATCTCACAATTAAAATTAAAAAACCAACCTATTTGTGGAGGGGTTTTTTTTCATAGTCGTTGTGTCGCACACATAATCAATTTGGCCGTTCAAGATGGTCTAAAATGTATTGAAACATAAAGAGATGGTTTTCGAAGAATGTTACGTGATATATATAGCAACAATCAAAGACATGCTAAATATATGAAATTATGCAAAAGTGTGAATGCCATTTGTTTGGGTCCAAATATGGATTGTCCAACAAGATGCATAGAGTTACACTTGTAACATGTTCGAAAAACACGTTTTGCAAAAAGAAAGTTTAATTGCATATCATGATATTTGAAGAGTCAGGGAAAAGCGGCACCATACCATCCTTCCATACGTAGGACACGACTAACTCCACCTTCGGTAGAGATGGCCATTTGCTTGAAGGATTATTTGGATGCGGCGGAGAAGGTGCAAGACATACGCTCACTTGAGGGAGAACTTGAATATGAAGGTGACGTGTACGAGGACGAGGTCAATGCGGACTTAACCGAACGAATGTCCGAATATGAAGCCGAAATGGATGAATGGATATGAAGCAACTCTAGTTTGAGTGAAGATTAGACTATGTTTGATGATTTATTTTGTTTAAGACTATGTTTTTTAAGAATTAAGATTATGTTTTCTATTATGTTTTGATGTTATCTTCGGATTCCATTTAGTTTCGATGTTTTTGTGTCATGGTTTTGAATCAATTAAATCGTATTTTTAAGTTACATTGTGTTGGTAATAATTTGGTTTGTTCAAAATGTTCAAAAAATATTTTTAACAGAATCAGCAACACTGCACAGCATGTCTAAAAACCGGTTTATTTTCTGATTTTTTACCGGTTTTTTTATACAAACCGGTTCCAACTGGTTGGGATCAATGGGTCTGTTTGACTATTCAAACCAGTTTGGGAACCGGACCAGTTTTTGAGAAAACCCGATTTTTATCCCACCTCTAAAAAGTTGGTACCAGGTCCCTCTTAGAGGGTGTTTGGGATTGAGTTTGGAAATGCAAAAGTGCTTTTGGTCAAAAGTGCTTATTGGCTTATGACTTTTTGAAAAGGAGTTTTAAAAAAAGTGTTTGGATTAGCTTTTGGGATGGGAAACGTCAAAAAGTCAATAGATTGTTATTTTTTTAAGTGTTTCGCTTAACTTATTGTGAATATTGGTTGTATGGGTGATAAATTTGTAATTTTTTTCTAAAAGTCAAAAGCCAAAAGCCAAAAGCCAGGATTTGTGACTTTTTGAAAACAGCTTTTTAACCTATATCAAAAAGCCAAAACCAAAAGTGCTTTTGTGGTATTTTGTGGTAGACAAACAGCTTATTGACTTATTGGCTTTTTGAAAAAGCCAATAAGTCAATAAGCTGTTTTGTAACTCAATCCCAAACACCCTCTCAATCGATTATAGATCTGATAGTTTTGTTTTGAGTTTGTGGTGTTTTGTGATGAAAAGAAAACACAGAGGTAAAGGAAAGACTTTATAAAACTTTATATAGCCTACTCCATACTCAACTGAAAGCAAATTACAGCCACATAAATTAGGAGGAATTATTCAAAAGCTAACTCCAACTCCATTGTCCATTCCCATGTACTTCGGTGAAACCCAAGACCACTTCTCCACTAGTCCACTCCTCACTTAATATGGCCACTAAATAACATAAACTAAATACTAATTAATAAACTTGCTACATAATAAAACTAAATAATAACTAACTAATATGTCAAGATTAACCCAACAATCACCCCCTTAATCTTGACCCATTTCATTAAAGCAATGTCGGCTCATCGTCTTGGATTAAGTTGACTTTGTCATCTTTGTCTTTGCCTTTCCACTTGGTGCACTCATAGCTAAAGTGCCCAAAAACTCTACAGTCATAGCAATGAATTCCACTCTTGTCGCCTCGACACGTTCCTTTTCCTCGACCTCTTCCACGTCTTTCATAGTTTTTTCCACGACCTCTTCCTCGACTATTATCGATTGCCATCATACTTGTTGTTGGTCAACAAAAGCTTCCCCTGCTCTCCCTCCTGTTCATCTTGACCTTGAAGCCTTTCCTCGTACGCTATTAGCCTTCCTACCGCTTCTTCAAACGGCATATTTTCAAGGTCGGAGTATTGCTCGATCGGTGCTACAATTGGTAAATACTTCCTTGGAACTGAATTAAGAAACTTTCGTACAATAGTCTCTTCTTCAAGACAAGCACCAAGACTTTTAAACTTTTAAACTATACCCCTAATCCTACCCGAATAATCGTTGATTGTCTCGGTCTCTTTCATTTTTAGCTTTACCAACTCACCCCTTAGTGTTTGCAACCGCGCCTTTCGCACCCGTTCGGTACCTAAATACCGAACCCGAATGGATTCCCAAACATCTTGTGCATGCTTGTGTTTCGCAACCTGTAAAAGAACATCTTGCGGGAGGGTGTGATAAATTATGGCTTTTGTAGTATAGTTTCTTTTCTCATCTTCGTCTTCTCCGGTGATCGTATTCCACAAACCTTGTGCTCGCAACACAATTTCAACCAAAATGGCCCAAGAAGTATAATTAGTTTCGGTCAATTTTGGACATTGAAGCGATACGTTACCTTGCTGGCAGACGGTAAGTGCACCTGCGTTTTCTGCCATTCTTCTTTCTTCAATTTTCTGTCAAACTTGGTTCGGTCTAGCTTTCTTTCTCGAGTGATCCTCCGGTCTTGATCACCTCCATCTGTGGTTAATCTTTCTTCTTTAGGTGAGCCTTCGGTCTCTAGTCACCTATGTCGGTCAAGCCGCCGGTCTTTTTGCAGCTTTACAGTCTTCTTTATCTCCCACCGGAGTTTACTTTCCGGCAATGGTCACGGTCTTCGGTCTTTTCTGATGTAAGCTTTATGTCTGCTCACACCTACGGTCTTCCTCTGCGAGTTCTTCGGTCTGATTTTCAAGGCACCGGTCAATTATGGCTTTGTTTTTCTCGCTAGAGTCGGTCTTCCTCTCGGTCTTTCTTGTATCCCACCAGATTACACTTTTCCGGCAGCGGTCTTCGATATTTTTGCTGCTGTAGTAGCCGGACTTCACATCTCTTTTTGCGACTCATATGAATCGCCCAACTCTACTGGATC
Source organism: Ambrosia artemisiifolia (assembly GCA_032199755.1). Classification (NCBI taxonomy): domain Eukaryota; kingdom Viridiplantae; phylum Streptophyta; class Magnoliopsida; order Asterales; family Asteraceae; genus Ambrosia; species Ambrosia artemisiifolia. The sequence goes on along the minus strand of CM063529.1, from coordinate 27,786,070 downwards.
CCTAACCTGGGCGCTTTGATACCAAATGTTAGTACCAGGTCCCTCTTAATCGATTATAGATCTGATAGTTTTGTTTTGAGTTTGTGGTGTTTTGTGATGAAAAGAAAACACAGAGGTAAGGGAAAGACTTTATAAAAGAAAATAACATATCTTATTCAATGAAAGTACTTGGCTTATATAGCCTACTACAGGAGGAATTATTCAAAAGCTAACTCCAACTCCAACGTCCATTCCCATGTACTTCGGTCAAACCCAAGGCCACTTCTCCACTAGTCCACTCCTCACTTAATATGGCCACTAAATAACATAAACTAAATACTAATTAATAAACTTGCTACATAATAAAACTAAATAATAACTAACTAATATGTCAAGATTAACCCAACACTAATACCCGGACCGGTTTGAAAAAAAACGGTTTGTCCATGTCTAATTTATAGTACCACTAATTGTGAATCTAGTTTTGAGTGTTCGGCACACTCTTATACGTGGCAATTCGGTTTGGTTGATCAGGTTGGATACCGGTCATGTTTAGCATTAAAGTCGGTTTCTTTGGTATTAAGTCAACAGTTTACATGTATCAGTATTTACTTTTTAGCAATGATTTTAACTTTTGATTTTTTCGTGATTTCATTTTGTGTAGGTTGGTTTGACCCATTAATCAAGGAAATTGATAACTGTTCCACCATAATCTCCTTTATTTGAGCCCATGTACTTTGTTTGTAACAATTTCCTGACATTGGGATGCAGCAGGCCTTTGGTGAAGAGACACCTAAATGGATTTGTGTTACAGTTATTATTGTTAAAAAAACTGCATGTACAAGATGATATAATTAATGTTTGTCTTATATTAGTTACATGAGTTAGGATTGCATTATGATATTTAGCTGCAATGCATACACTTGTGTAATTTTAAATTCAGTCTCCTGGGAAATCAAACTGTTAATGTTCCCACCAGTTGGTTAGTTCTAGAACCTTCTTGTTTCAAATTCCGGGCGAAATTTGCAGTTGATGGCTGCTAAGAATTCTTCTTCATGGCCACTCAAAGTTATTTATCATTAAGTTCATGTAATTCATGATTTCCCTTCATCTTGTTATTTGTTTTTCTATTTTTGCTTTTGCACCAAAAGTTAACTATAGTGTAACTGTTTTGTAGACTTACAATGCATCAACATATTTGGTTCTTGGGAGGATTGAAATAGAGGTTGAGAAAGACACAAAGTATTTTCCCATTACTTAATTTATAGAGTTGACTGATGAAAACTGATTCAAACTAGTTCCATGCACGTGCATGGATATTACTGGCTCTTAGGAAGTTGGTTATAGTCTTCTTAGTTTTGTGTTAAATTGAATTGTTTACGTTAATAAGTTGTTAGATGGGTCCTAGTTATTTGGTTACCGTTTTTTTATTTCCTATAAATAGTTGTGTAGGTTTGCTTTCTATGTATGCACTCTAAAAGTATTCAGTGAATAAAGAGCCAAGCTTTGAGTCGTATTTGTGTTTTCATTTGTGTGTTGTGATAAGTTCTAAACCATCAGTGGTGTCAAATCCTAGTGTGCTCTAGTGTCTGAGTTTCTTTTCAAGTGTGTGTGTGTATCCATCGTCTCATTAATCAATGACTGAACAAGTTAACATGTTGCTTATGGCTCCTAGTCCAATCCCTATCTTTAAGGGTGAGGGTTATGAGTGTTGCAGCAATGGTTTGAAGACCATTCCGAGGGCTCGTGATCTTTGGGAGATGGTGGAATCAGGAGTCGATGAGGCCGAAACAGATCAAGGGAAATTGAAAGCAAACAAGAAGAAGGATGACCATGCAATGGTAGTCATTCAGCAGGCTATTCATGACCAATTATTCTCAAGAATTTTTGTTGCCTCATCTACAAATGAGACATGGGAGATCTTGAGAATGGAGTTCCAAGGGGACTCACAAGTGAAAGTTATCAAATTTTAGGGGTTGAGAAGAGATTTTGAAAATCTCAGCATGAAAGAGAGCGAGTCCATTAGAGACTATTTTTCAAGAGTCATGAGAATTGTTAGTCAGCAAAGGTCATATGGAGAGATAGTTGCTGACAAGACTGTTGTTGAGAAGATTCCTAGGAGTCTCACTCCTAAGTATGATTATGTAGTTCCCTCTATTGAAGTATCAAATGATGTGTCAACTCTCACTCCTGTGAAGTTGATGGGGTCATTACAATCACAGGAACAAAGGATCAATAGTAGAGGACAAGACAAGGTAGAGAGAACAGATGAACAAGCCTTGCAGGTGTTTTAGGACATGAACAGAAGCCCACAAGGAAACCAAAGACGAAGAGGAAGATGATTCTATAGAGGAAGAGGTAGAGGAAGAACATCAGAAAGGGGCAGAGGGCCTCAATGCTATAATTGTTACAGATATGGCCATGTAAAACGTGATTGTTGGTTCAATGATGAAGGACAACCTAATGTAGCTGACAATGAAGGACAAGATGATGGAAACAATGCTGAAGAACAACATTTATTCATGGCTTTTGTCCCTGAATATGAATATGCTCTTATGGCAGATGAAGTTGGAAGATATGGTGATTCCAATCATGGAAGCTGTTTGTGGTTCTTGGATTCTGGATGCTCCAATCATATGACAGGTAACAAAAGTAGCTTTATTGCTCTAGATGAATCTTTCAAGTTGAATGTTAGGTTGGGAGACAGGAAGAACTTGGCTATAGAAGGAAAAGGGACAGTTAGGATTTATATTAGTAATGGATGTTATAAGCTTCTTGTTGATGTTTATTATGCTCCTTGATGGAATGGGTTTGGAATGGAAGTTTAAGTGTTTAAATGTTAAATCTTATGTGTTTTTAGGTGTTGACATGCGTGGAATTGAGTAACTATGAGAGATTAATGTTTTGTAGGTTAAATACGAAGGTTGTATGTGTTTTGGAGAAAATTCATTGATTGGATCTAAAGATTAACATGGATGACATGAAAGAGGGTCGAAAAACGAAGACGTGGCCGCAAACGGTGAAGAAAACGGAGTTATAATGAAAAAGTTATGAAGAAAACAAGTTTGGTAGAAAGCTGTCAGAGGTGTAGCTTACGGAGCTGATGTTGAGTGGAGTAGCTTACAGCAAACACTTGGCTGATAACATCAGAATGTGCAGTAGCGTAGCCTACGTCTCTGATGCTGACTGGTGTAGGCTACGATGCTGGACTACGGGAAACTCATTTAAAGTCATAAAAAATAGGGTTTTTGGCCACCATTCCATTCTAGCTTTTCTTGGGGACTTTGTGGGCGATTTTTGGAGCATTCTTGGAGATCTTTTCACCATTCTAACCATTCCAATCATCATTCTAACATCAAACATGCAATCAAACATCAAGATTGAAGATCAAATCAAGAACATGAGTGGCTAATCTTTTCGTGGTTTCCTCCGGGTGGAGGATTCTTGTAAGTGGATGATTGTTTTTAGTTTTTCTTTCTATTTGAGATTAGCAATCTAAGCATTCGATGCTTTTTGCCTAGTGATTATTAGTTTGATTGTAAACGGTTGATTTTTATCTAAAACCTAGTTTTGATTCTTTCAATTCCCGAGAGTTCTAGTAATTGGGATATATTAGATAGGAATTAGGTTTGGTAATCTTCAATTGATAATCGTGTGATAACCTTTCGTTGTTTTGCAATCAAAGTACTTAGTCCTCGTTTATCACAATCAACTAATTAATTATCTTAATCATGTCTATGTGATTTTCTCAATAAAAACTAATAACTTGAAGCCACTTTGAATCCAAAACCTGGAGGAATCACCTTTTCCCCAATTGTTTACATCTTAATTTTTATTTTGTTTTCACAATCATTCTCAAACAACCGAATTTTATTTTTCTTGCAACTAGTTAATTAATTAGTAATAAATTAAGTAAACCAAACACTTTCCACAGCACTCCTCGTGGTTCGACACCTGACTTACCCTATCTAATAAGGTAATAAGGAACTGATTTTAATCTTATTTTTGACTGACCCTTCGACATCGGTCAAATTTTGGCGCCGTTGCCGGGGAGTCGTGCGCAAAGTGTTATTTTTCTTAGTTTAACTAAAAATTCCAAAAAAAGCCAAAAATATTTATTTTCTGTTTGTTTAGTTTATTGTTCAGTATTACGCTCGGTTTTCTTGTTTGTTTTGTGCAGGTAACTCTTCAGTTGCATGCATCATACAAGACACTCAGGGAAGTCATCTCCGTTAGTGTTCGATCCAGAGGTTGAGAAAACAGCTCGGCAGAACCGAGTACTTCATAGAGAGAAAAAGGTCTTACACTCGCCAGTTTCACAGTTTAGATCTATGGAGAACATTGACTTAACCACTAAACCGATGTCCCAACCACAGTTTTCACCTAGCCAAAACCATCCATCACCCAATACATTCGCCACTTCTGAACCTCCACCACAATCCACTACACAATCATCACAAATTCCACCATTCCCGAAATTTGATAACCTTCCATCATCACTTTCTCAAACGTCATCCTTACCATAACCAAGCACAACTCACAGTTCTCCAATAACCTCTCTTCCAAATTTCGAGAGGTTTAACCCACAACAAGGCCAATCTTCGGCACAAGACCCAACTTTCACCCAAAAACCTGTGACCAGTCACTCTTCCCCTTATGTGAGAGTGATTTCTGATGATAACACCCCGAACCAAACTGATACACAATTTCCACAAACTTCTACAACCCAATATCCATCATTTCAACCACCATCATTTAGCTTCAGTCAAAGGAATAACCAAGGTAATTATGAGTATGATGATGGGGACTTGGATGGAGATGAAGGAGATCAAGGGCCATTAACTAATACGAAGCAAGACGTGTACTCCTAATTTTCTTACTCATCCACTCAAACCCCCCTTAAAAAAAATGTTGTCCTCAACACTCGAACTGGAGTCAGGAACTTACCTGGGCGGTTTGAACTTCCCCACACTTGCGTGTTGCTGTGGGTGTACTTCCATACTCATCGAATAGGAGTTGCACGTGCTGACAACCGACCAATAAAAGAAAAAAAAAAAAACAAAAACTAAAAACAAAAACAAAAACAAACCTCGGGTTGCCTCCCGGAAGCGCTAAGTTTTAGTCTTCAGCCAGACTTTTAGTGACCCTCAGACGGTCAGATCATCCGGTGAGCTCGCAATGAAACTCACCTTCTCAAATGACTTCACGTTTATATCGTTACCATCCAGATATGGTTTTAACCGATGTCCATTCACAACTTGTCTTTTCTGATCATGTAAATCCTCAATCTCCACATCACCGAATTGTCCCACTCGCGTAATGACAAACGGTCCCAGCCATTTACTTTTTAATTTTCCTGGAAACAATTTAAGACGTGAGTTAAATAACCATACCTTTTGTCCAACTTCAAAGACCTTCTTCCTCAGCTTTGCATCATGCACTGCCTTCATCTTGTCCTTGTACGCGGATGCACAATCGTATGCCTCATCACGTAATTCCTCAAGTTCACACAATTTCAGTTTCCTATGGGCACCTGCATCAGTGTAATCCATGTTAACCTGTTTAACCGCCCATAATGCACGGTGTGCTAATTCCATTGGTAAATGACAACCCTTACCGTACACCAATCTATAAGGTGTAGTGCCAATAGGTGTTTTAAATGCAGTGCGATATGCCCACAAGGCGTCATCCAACTTGGTTGACCAATCCTTGCGGTCAGGTCGCACAGTTTTCTGCAAAATCTCTTTGATTTGCCTATTGGACACTTCAACTTGCCCACTTGTCTGCGGGTGATATGGTGTTGCTACCCTATGATCCACGCCATACCGCTTGAGAAGTTTGGCAAAATGAAAGTTCTTAAAGTGGGATCCCCCATCACTTATGATCACACGAGGGATTCCAAATCTAGAAAAAATGTTTGTTAATACAAACTTACACACAGCGGCATGATCATTGTATCTGGAGGCGACTGCTTCAACCCATTTAGAAACATAATCAACCGCCACCAAAATGTACAAATTCCCATAGGAATTTGGAAATGGTCCCATAAAATCAATTCCCCATACATCAAAGATATCAACAATGAGGATTGGTTGCATGGGCATCTCATTCCTTTTTGAAATCCCACCCATTTTCTGACAGTTCACACAGTTTTTAGCATATTCAAAGGCATCTTTAAACAAAGTTGGCCAATAAAAACCACAAGCTAAGACTCGGTGACCCGTCTTTTGGCCACTAAAATGGCCTCCGCATGCTGATGAGTGGGCATGCTTCAACACCTCCAACGCCTCTGCCTCTGGAATGCATCTTCTAATAACCTGGTCAGCACCAATTTTGTACAAGTCCGGTTCATCCCATATATATTGCTTAGCTTGGGAGATGAACTGTTGTCTCCTCCTTTTGTTCCAAGTCTCGGGCATAGTACCTGAAGCCAAATAGTTAGCAAAATTTGCGTACCAGGGTCCCGTGGTAACAGACATCAAATATTCATCTGGGAATTGTTCATTAATTTCAGGTGTGGTATCCCCTTCCTCTAAAGGAATCCTCGACAGATGATCTGCCACCACATTCTCACACCCCTTCTTGTCTCTGATTTCCAAATCAAACTCTTGCAGTAATAAGATCCACCGAATCAGCCTCGGTTTAGCATCCTTCTTCTCCATCAAATACCTAACTGCAGTGTGATCAGAATAAACAATTACTTTACTACCCCAGATATACGACCGGAATTTGTCTAAAGCATAGACAACAGCAAGCAACTCCTTCTCTGTAGTTGTATAATTCAACTGGGCATCAGAGAGGGTTTTGCTTGCATAGTAGATAACTACTGGTTTCTTATCTACTCTTTGACCCAACACGGCCCCGATCGCATAATCACTTGCATCACACATAATTTCAAAAGGACGTGTCCAATCAGGTGACTGCAAAATCGGTGCCTGTACCAATTGTTCCTTTAACACATTAAAAGATTTTAAACATTCTTCATTAAACTCAAAAGGAACGTCTTTCAAAAGCAAATTGCATAAAGGTTTTGTGATGATACTAAACCCCTTAATAAACCTGCGATAAAACCCGGCGTGTCCTAGAAAGGAACGGACACCCTTGACATTGGTAGGGGGAGGTAATGTTGAAATTACTTTAATTTTAGCCCTGTCAACCTCAATTCCCCTATTCGACACTACATGTCCTAAAACAATGCCCTCCTGAACCATAAAATGGCTCTTCTCCCAACTTAAAACCAGATTAGTTTCCACACAACGTTTCAAAACCTTAGTTAGTTCATTTAAACATGACTCAAATGACAGCCCAAAAACTGAAAAGTCATCCATGAAGATTTCAAGAGAATCCCCGACCATATCTGAAAAGATACTCATCATACACCTTTGAAAGGTGGCCGGGGCATTGCACAGCCCAAATGGCATCCGCCTAAATGCGAAGGTACCATATGGGCATGTGAATGTGGTCTTTTCCTGGTCATCAGGATGAATGGCAATCTGATTGTAACCTGAGTAACCATCTAGAAAGCAGTAAAACTTCTGACCTGATAATTTTTCGACAATTTGGTCAATAAAAGGCAAAGGAAAGTGATCTTTCGATGTGGCAGCATTAAGTTTCCTGTAATCTATACAAACGCGCCACCCGGTTACCGGTCGGGTGGCAATTTGTTCACCATTTTCACTTTTAACTACCTGGATGCCTGCTTTCTTAGGAACTGTTTGTGTCGGGCTCACCCATGCACTATCTGAAATGGGATAGATGATCCCCGCATCCAACCACTTGAGTACCTCCTTCTTCACAACCTCACGCATGTTGGGATTCAATCTCCTTTGTGTATCCCGCGCGGGTTTGGCATCTGCATCAGTTATAATTTTATGCATAACAATAGATGGACTAATACCTTTTAAATCTGCAATTGTCCATCCAATGGCCTCTTTGTGATCCATAAGCACCTTCAGTAGTGCTTCCTCTTGCTTTTCTTCCAAGTTGGCTGCAATGATGACTGGGAGAGTCTGATCCTCCCCTAAGAATGCGTACTTTAGATGCTTTGGCAGCTCTTTCAACTCCACCTTCGGTGGACTTACTAATGATGGCTTCAATCCAGATGAGATTTCAGTAGGTAGATTCTCCACATAATGTGTCCATGGAGGTCTACCATCATGCACTGCCATTACCTCCACTTTCCTCATCTCCTCATTCAAATCTTGATCATGCTCTTGCTCAAACCTGTCACAGAAAAAACAAGTCTCTGTGGATTCACCCTCCAGGTGAGGGTGGCACCCGTCAATGATGTCTGCCATGAAACATTCATCACTAACCAGAGAATTAGTCCCACTTGAAAAAACATTAAGGCGAACCTTTCTATTGCCGAATGTCATATCAACTGTACCAGAAAGACAGTCAATCAATGCATGTGCTGTGGCTAAGAAAGGTCGACCCAAAATCACATTAGGTTGTTTAATTTTATCTGATGATACATAATCAAGAACCAGAAAATCCACCGGATAATAAAATTCCTCCACCTTTACTATCACATCCCGAACAATCCCTCTAGGGAGCTTAAGGGTCAAGTCGGCTAACACTACAGTGGTGTCAGCCTGACGCAGTGGACCAAAATCATATTGGTCATACAAGCTCCCTGGGAGAATGCTCACACTGGCTCCAAGATCCAATAACGCCCCGGTCATTTTAAAATCACCCACTTGAATGGGTATCAAAGGCGTTCCCGGGTCTTGGAGTTTTGGTGGAAGGGCCCCAGTCAAAACGGCACTGACTTTCTCCATTAAATTTAGTTTCTTAGGGAACTTGTTGTGCCGTTTCTGGGTGCACATATCCTTCAAATACTTGGCATAAGCCGGAACCTGTTTGATAGCATCAATTAATGGAAGATTAATTTTTACCTGCTTAAATATTTCCCAAATTTCCTCTTGTTGAGGTCCTCTTTTGTTAATTACCGCCTTTTTAGATGGATTCAACAAAGCGGCTGGAAACGGGACCGGTGTCGGTTCCACTTCCACATCTTGAGTTAAAGTGGTTTCTTTTGAGGAAGACTTATCATTTGGGTTTTGAAAAATTACCTTTTTAGTTGTTTGAACAGGTTTAGGTTCCGACTCATCCTCACTCTCCTCATTCTCATCTACATCCTCCACCACACCTTCAACAAAGGTTGATGGAGAGGCAACCTTATTATCATATTTCTTACCATTACGAAGAGTACTTACCTGACATGCATGATCATTCTTTATGTTCCTTGATCCTGAACTTTGATGCGATGGGTTAATCTTCGTATCACTTGGAAGTTTCCCATTGCTCTTCTTAAGCTCTGCTACATCCCCTGCAAGCTGTCCAACCTGTGTAGTCAAAGAATGAATAGTTTTATCACGTACCTCATCCTTTTGCTTGATGGCCTGTATATCTTGCTGAATAGACTTCAACATGGTCATCACCTCACTCAACTCGCCACCTGCTGTCTCAGAAGACTGACTACCCTTTTGGTAACCCCCACTACCACTACCCGCTTGGTAATTGCTTTGATTATTTTGATATCTAGGGGCATAAGGTTGTTGGTTACTACGTTGTCCACTACCCTGAAATCCTGGGTTGCTTTGGTTATTGGGGTTCCCATAACTAAAGTTCGGGTGGTTCCTAAGACCTGGGTGATAGGTGTTTGAATTCATGTTTGACCAATTCCTATTCCCCCCCTGAACCTGATTCACCTCTTCCATCTCACCCACTATGCTAGGGCAACTATCAGCAACGTGCCCTACATCCCCACAATGCCCACACATGGGCTGACCACTCACTCCTAAGTTAGCTATCTGATATTCTAACCTAGCTATCCTTTCAGCATCACCTATACTACCCCCACTTGCAGCTTTTACTGTCGCTTGCCTTGACCTTCTCGAAGATTGTGCTTTCCTCTTCGTTGTCTCAGCTCTCCTCTCGAGGTATTCCCAGTCAACCTGTTCATCATTAGTGCCAAATGTACCATTCGAAATAGAATCTAACGCACCTTGGTCCTCAAAATGTAGTCCCTCATAAAAGGAGTTGATCAACTCCCACAATTGAATGTCATGATGTGGGCAATTGTTGATCATCATCTTGAATCGGGTGAGTGCTTCGTGAAATAACTCACCGGGCTGTTGAGAGAAATTCCTGATGTTCTTCCTTGCATCATTGGTTCGCTGACTTGTGTAGAACTCATCAAGGAATTGTTGTTGCATTTCTAACCAGGTGCGGATAGAGGCTGAAGGTAATGATTGGAACCATTGTTGTGCTTTATCCTCTAGAGTAAATTGGAACAGTACCAGCTTCACCTCATCCTGTGTAAACCCTTGTCCCCCAATCGTGTTGCATCTCGCATCATACGCCCCAAGATGCATGTACGGCTCTTCAGTCACTAACCCATGATATTTAGGCAAACTTTGAATTGCCTGTGATCTCACTTCAAACGACCTGCCATGCAGTTGTGGAATGACTACTGCTGATGGATTGTGAACTATAGCAGGTCGAAAATGGCTCTCAATCCCTCTCACTGGGCCTCTCTCAAACCTCAAAGGAATGCCTGCTTGATTATTAGCAGGAGGCATTGCATTCCTTGGGTTAGGTCTCAAAGGCCTGTTCACCGCTTGTTGCTGTCGAGGTGCAGGGTGAACTGGGGCTTCTGGGAACACTTGATACCCTTGATTACCTTGATTGGCTTGAAAGAATTGTGGGTACCCTTGACCATTTAAATTATGTGGCCCTGCCAGCTGATATGGCCCTTGATCTCCTTCATCTCCATCCAAGTCCCCATCATCATACTCATAATTACCTTGGTTATTCCTTTGACTGAAGCTAAATGATGGTGGTTGAAATGATGGATATTGGGTTGTAGAAGTTTGTGGAAATTGTGTATCAGTTTGGTTCGGGGTGTTATCATCAGAAATCACTCTCACATAAGGGGAAGAGTGACTGGTCACAGGTTTTTGGGTGAAAGTTGGGTCTTGTGCCGAAGATTGGCCTTGTTGTGGGTTAAACCTCTCGAAATTTGGAAGAGAGGTTATTGGAGAACTGTGAGTTGTGCTTGGTTGTGGTAAGGATGACGTTTGAGAAAGTGATGATGGAAGGTTATCAAATTTCGGGAATGGTGGAATTTGTGATGATTGTGTAGTGGATTGTGGTGGAGGTTCAGAAGTGGCGAATGTATTGGGTGATGGATGGTTTTGGCTAGGTGAAAACTGTGGTTGGGACATCGGTTTAGTGGTTAAGTCAATGTTCTCCATAGATCTAAACTGTGAAACTGGCGAGTGTAAGACCTTTTTCTCTCTATGAAGTACTCGGTTCTGCCGAGCTGTTTTCTCAACCTCTGGATCGAACACTAACGGAGATGACTTCCCTGAGTGTCTTGTATGATGCATGCAACTGAAGAGTTACCTGCACAAAACAAACAAGAAAACCGAGCGTAATACTGAACAATAAACTAAACAAACAGAAAATAAATATTTTTGGCTTTTTTTGGAATTTTTAGTTAAACTAAGAAAAATAACACTTTGCGCACGACTCCCCGGCAACGGCGCCAAAATTTGACCGATGTCGAAGGGTCAGTCAAAAATAAGATTAAAATCAGTTCCTTATTACCTTATTAGATAGGGTAAGTCAGGTGTCGAACCACGAGGAGTGCTGTGGAAAGTGTTTGGTTTACTTAATTTATTACTAATTAATTAACTAGTTGCAAGAAAAATAAAATTCGGTTGTTTGAGAATGATTGTGAAAACAAAATAAAAATTAAGATGTAAACAATTGGGGAAAAGGTGATTCCTCCAGGTTTTGGATTCAAAGTGGCTTCAAGTTATTAGTTTTTATTGAGAAAATCACATAGACATGATTAAGATAATTAATTAGTTGATTGTGATAAACGAGGACTAAGTACTTTGATTGCAAAACAACGAAAGGTTATCACACGATTATCAATTGAAGATTACCAAACCTAATTCCTATCTAATATATCCCAATTACTAGAACTCTCGGGAATTGAAAGAATCAAAACTAGGTTTTAGATAAAAATCAACCGTTTACAATCAAACTAATAATCACTAGGCAAAAAGCATCGAATGCTTAGATTGCTAATCTCAAATAGAAAGAAAAACTAAAAACAATCATCCACTTACAAGAATCCTCCACCCGGAGGAAACCACGAAAAGATTAGCCACTCATGTTCTTGATTTGATCTTCAATCTTGATGTTTGATTGCATGTTTGATGTTAGAATGATGATTGGAATGGTTAGAATGGTGAAAAGATCTCCAAGAATGCTCCAAAAATCGCCCACAAAGTCCCCAAGAAAAGCTAGAATGGAATGGTGGCCAAAAACCCTATTTTTTATGACTTTAAATGAGTTTCCCGTAGTCCAGCATCGTAGCCTACACCAGTCAGCATCAGAGACGTAGGCTACGCTACTGCACATTCTGATGTTATCAGCCAAGTGTTTGCTGTAAGCTACTCCACTCAACATCAGCTCCGTAAGCTACACCTCTGACAGCTTTCTACCAAACTTGTTTTCTTCATAACTTTTTCATTATAACTCCGTTTTCTTCACCGTTTGCGGCCACGTCTTCGTTTTTCGACCCTCTTTCATGTCATCCATGTTAATCTTTAGATCCAATCAATGAATTTTCTCCAAAACACATACAACCTTCGTATTTAACCTACAAAACATTAATCTCTCATAGTTACTCAATTCCACGCATGTCAACACCTAAAAACACATAAGATTTAACATTTAAACACTTAAACTTCCATTCCAAACCCATTCCATCACATCCCTACACTTTACCTTTGCTTGTCCTCAAGCAAATCCGTTCGAAACACTATCACGGACAAAAACAAACACCCCAATCGTCCCTACCATGTATTAGCTAGGGTCCAAAGTCATACCCCAGTCACAGATTGGCATTAGATGTGTTAATTCAGCAAGTTCAAGTTGATTCTCTTTTTAAAAACAGAAATTGCCCAACTAAAACTAACATGCTTCTGGTTTTTATTCTCATGCAACACACCCCTCACAATGTTTCACTCCACTCGGTTTATATCTGGACTAGCATGTAGTGCGCTAGTATTAGTCACTCAAAAACCAAACATGAGACTCTGTTAACATAAGCTTGTATGACAATCACACCTCCACTGTATCACATGGACAATGCACATATCTAAAGGACTTACAGGCTTTGGGCTAAGGGTAGGGTAGGAAATATTTGGCTAAAAAGTGGCTCAACAAAAATGGTGCAACAAATTGATTGACAATCCTTATTCAACATAACTAACAAACAATCAACACTTTGGGTCATATTCTACCCATAACAAACATACTTGTATTTTTTTTTTTCTTTTTCTTTTTTTTTTCAAATTTTTTTTTTTCATTACTTCTTTTTTTCTTTCTTCTTCTTTTTTTTTTTTCTAACAACTTCAAAACTTCACACTTTGGATGTCATAAACAATTCCTCAAAGTTAATGGGTCCGTTTGGGTAAATATGTGAGTTTAACAAATGAAAGGGTATAAGGCTCAAAGTTGGCTACTAAGGGTAATATCTTGGGTAAAAAGGTCAACACATATCAGTTTAATATGTGTTTAAGAAATAAAGCAAAAATGGTCATATTGTTATTATAATTCAAGAGGTGCAGTACTGTAAGATACGTCACTGTCGTAGGTTACGACAAGAGTATAAAGGGCTGAATATAAAAACACATCAGAAGCACCAGTAGCGTAAGCAACAGCCCTGGTGTAGCCTACGACATGTTTGGGCATCTCTCTTTCGGATCTGGGCCATGGGTCTCGGGTTGGATCATTTAACCGGGTCATGGGTAAAAACTGAACACATGCTTAATTCGGGTCTCATATTAACCTTAATTCTTCAATTTTTTTTTTTCTTTCCACTCTTCTTCACCTTCTTCAACACAACCCTAAACCTCCATGACCACCCAAACCTTCATCTCCCTCAAATCTCAACCAAATCATACGTTCTTATAGTCTAGCTTGCTTAATTTTTCGAGAGGAACAAAACCTTAGCATTAGTTTCTCAAGATTCCGTGTCGTTTCTGAGAAATCAGCAGAGATCGTGAAGAACCCTAACGTTCTAAAATTGGGGGTTTTCACTTTGAAGCGCAATTGTGAGAAAGTAAAGTCTAATCTAGCAATTATAAACATCAAAGGTATGTTTTTCATCATTACTTTGTTAGATTATTGAAAGCAAGTTGGTGTATGTTTGAGCCATGTTTATGATATGAAATATTTTTTTTAGGCTTAAATTCAAGAATGTAAAGGTGGTAGTTGTCAGTTTTGGTGAACATGTGATAAAATTAAAATCTTAAAGTTAGTATATGGGTGATTTGTTATATGGAAGATGTCATGGCTACTAGTTTGTGTAGGTTGGTTGTTGAGCGTTATAAGAATGTTACAATGAATGACAATTGTTTGAAAATCTAAATATTGTGAATTTTTGAAACTTGGCAACTTATAAAAGTTTTAAAATCTTGTTTCAATAATTAGTGGGCAATTTTTATGTGATAAATTCCAACAAGTCATGTAGCCATTGTAGTAAACAAGTGTGGGAGGTTGATATGATACACTTGTTTAAGTTTTAAAAATGTGAATTGATTTTGTTTGTGTTGCTATATGTGTGTAGGATGGGTAAATCAAAAGCACAAACTGGAGCTAAGAACAAAGGCAAGCGGGCTGCAAGTTCTTCATCCACACCAAAGCAACCACGTGCAGGGAAGCAAAGTAAATTGGTTATTCATGAGGTGGAAACAGAGCCCGTAAATGAAGAACCACCAGTACATCCTGCACAATTACAAAGAGAGCAGAGGGAAAGAGAATCACAGGCCAGAAAAGCAAATCCTCGTACTAAACCAGATTGGAAGGGGGGTTCTTTGGATATTATAGACGATCAGTGGCAAGCAGATTTGTTTGATTGGAAGATGGACAAGAACAAGGACAGGAAGGATGGATTCATGTGTGAGAAAGATATTTGTATTGAACACTTTACACCATTTGGGGTAGTACAAAAGTTTGAAGCATTAGGTTGGGAAGCGGCATTGAAATGCTATGATGGAGAGACTAACAAAATCTATATGGAGGCGATTCAGGAATGGGTTGGGAGTTTGCAAATGCATCCGGGAAGCAAACCGCCTGAGACAATGATGTTGACTGGTTGGGTCGATGATGTCCAGGTAACAATGTCTTTTGAGACATTAAATGAAATTGCTAAGTTTGATTCAAAAGGGGGCAAATATGTATATCCAACAGAAGCCGAGTTATATCATCCAGAGAAGAGCAAAAAGTGGAACAGTATGTTGAAAGATGTGTTGGAACCGGGAAAAGGAAAAAGTAAGAGAATAAGAAAAGAGGACTTGAAGCTTCCAGTGACTTTGTTGCTGACTTTGGTGCAACAAAATGTTATGCCAAGAAGGAGTGATAGAACGGGTGTTCGTTTTCCAGATGTTCCAATATTACAGTGTTTGATGCGTGGTAAGCCAAAAATCTCTTATAGATATTTGGTCATGATGAATATTTGGACATCAAGAAACAATAGAGAAAAATGGTTGATTCCACATTGTCGGTTGATTACTGCCTTATTGAAGAAGCATGGAGCTATTGATGGGACGTCTGAATTTCTCACACTGAAGAAGGGACATACTCCAATTACACTAGACAGGTTGGGCATGTATGGTTGGGAATATGTGAAGACGGACCGTTACCATAAATTGAAGAATGGAGGAAGAAAGTGGAGAGCATTGAGACCGGATGCAAGAATGTTATTAGAGGGTGAAGAAGATGAGGCTGAAAGTGAAGATAGTGCAATGGGGGACAGTGATGGTGAAGATGCTATTGATGCGGTAGCTGGTGGAGATAGTATGGGTACGAGTACCAGGGTGAATGTGGAGCCTGTGTTGTCACAGCTTGGGGGTTGGCAACATTTTTCAGGTGGAGATTATCAGGATATAGAAGAGGTTATTGAGCAGGCGAGACCGGAGGATTGGAGTACTTGGCCAGGTTATGCACAGGCAATATTTGATCAGAATACTCGACATAATGAACAACAGAGAAGGGACACTCAAAGGGTGTATGATCGAAATGAGCATTGGCATCGGGTTCATGCTTATAATGCACAGAGAGAAATTAATCACAGGTTTCAAGATGATCAAGCAAGGAGAATGCATGAAGCGTGGCTTAAGGGAGAGGAGGTGGTGAAATATCCACCTGTTGTTGACTATACTACTATAGCACCATATGATGGTAGTATTCAGCGTCCAGTACCACAGATCCACCATTCAGAATGGGTGGACCCAATTCAGGATGAGCAGCATATGCAAGGAGAGGGTAGCTCTGAAGGCGCAGCTGGCTTTGGAGAAATGAGGAACACCATGCGGGATGTCTTTGGAGACCCGCAGTCGCGCTACTACTGAGCACTCTCTGATCACTGATCAGGTCCATGTGTTCATTCCTAGTTTTTTATTCTGTTTTATTTTTAGTGTGTTTTAGTTGTGATGTAACTTTGGTGGTGTGTTAAAACATTATATGTTATGTGTGGGAATGGTATTTGTGAGTCTATTATGTGTTGGATGGATTGGTGGGAAAAGATTAGCCGCTTCTAAATTCGTAATTGCATGAGTTAGTAAAATCCCACGTTTTGACCTTAAAAACCTATACATTGGGGACAATGTAGCCCAAGTGTGGGGATGAGGAGAAATTTTGGAGAATTTTTAAAAATTGCAAGATCTTAAATTTTTTGTCTTTAAGCGGTCTAATCGAACATGAAAGCGGCTTATTCAGTACATTCCCAATTCGTTGTTTGCTTGTGAGTAAGGGTCCTTAGTCATGGTCTAAGTCATAGAGAAGTAATATGAACCGTTTTCAGCAAGTATTTTTAGGGAAAATATTTAGAGTTGCCTGACTAGGAGTAACAAGCTATTGGTAATAAATGCATGCACACATCGGCAACCCATTCCCCATTTTGGTGAGATTTTGAGCCTACTAGAGTTGTTAGAGTGATTTACACACAAATATATTCATTTGTTGAGAGTAGGCCACTTGTTTCTCTGTTTTAGAACTTGTGTGATTCGATACATGCTGAGACTGTGGACTAGACGTTTATGCACATAGGTGATAAAGGCAATTTAGGAAACCCGTTTTGTTTTGCACCAGTTATTTGTTTATGTGTTGACCTTTTTACCCAAGATATTACCCTTAGTAGCCAACTTTGAGCCTTATACCCTTTCATTTGTTAAACTCACATATTTACCCAAACGGACCCATTAACTTTGAGGAATTGTTTATGACATCCAAAGTGTGAAGTTTTGAAGTTGTTAGAAAAAAAAAAAAGAAGAAGAAAGAAAAAAAGAAGTAATGAAAAAAAAAATTTGAAAAAAAAAAGAAAAAGAAAAAAAAAATACAAGTATGTTTGTTATGGGTAGAATATGACCCAAAGTGTTGATTGTTTGTTAGTTATGTTGAATAAGGATTGTCAATCAATTTGTTGCACCATTTTTGTTGAGCCACTTTTTAGCCAAATATTTCCTACCCTACCCTTAGCCCAAAGCCTGTAAGTCCTTTAGATATGTGCATTGTCCATGTGATACAGTGGAGGTGTGATTGTCATACAAGCTTATGTTAACAGAGTCTCATGTTTGGTTTTTGAGTGACTAATACTAGCGCACTACATGCTAGTCCAGATATAAACCGAGTGGAGTGAAACATTGTGAGGGGTGTGTTGCATGAGAATAAAAACCAGAAGCATGTTAGTTTTAGTTGGGCAATTTCTGTTTTTAAAAAGAGAATCAACTTGAACTTGCTGAATTAACACATCTAATGCCAATCTGTGACTGGGGTATGACTTTGGACCCTAGCTAATACATGGTAGGGACGATTGGGGTGTTTGTTTTTGTCCGTGATAGTGTTTCGAACGGATTTGCTTGAGGACAAGCAAAGGTAAAGTGTAGGGATGTGATGGAATGGGTTTGGAATGGAAGTTTAAGTGTTTAAATGTTAAATCTTATGTGTTTTTAGGTGTTGACATGCGTGGAATTGAGTAACTATGAGAGATTAATGTTTTGTAGGTTAAATACGAAGGTTGTATGTGTTTTGGAGAAAATTCATTGATTGGATCTAAAGATTAACATGGATGACATGAAAGAGGGTCGAAAAACGAAGACGTGGCCGCAAACGGTGAAGAAAACGGAGTTATAATGAAAAAGTTATGAAGAAAACAAGTTTGGTAGAAAGCTGTCAGAGGTGTAGCTTACGGAGCTGATGTTGAGTGGAGTAGCTTACAGCAAACACTTGGCTGATAACATCAGAATGTGCAGTAGCGTAGCCTACGTCTCTGATGCTGACTGGTGTAGGCTACGATGCTGGACTACGGGAAACTCATTTAAAGTCATAAAAAATAGGGTTTTTGGCCACCATTCCATTCTAGCTTTTCTTGGGGACTTTGTGGGCGATTTTTGGAGCATTCTTGGAGATCTTTTCACCATTCTAACCATTCCAATCATCATTCTAACATCAAACATGCAATCAAACATCAAGATTGAAGATCAAATCAAGAACATGAGTGGCTAATCTTTTCGTGGTTTCCTCCGGGTGGAGGATTCTTGTAAGTGGATGATTGTTTTTAGTTTTTCTTTCTATTTGAGATTAGCAATCTAAGCATTCGATGCTTTTTGCCTAGTGATTATTAGTTTGATTGTAAACGGTTGATTTTTATCTAAAACCTAGTTTTGATTCTTTCAATTCCCGAGAGTTCTAGTAATTGGGATATATTAGATAGGAATTAGGTTTGGTAATCTTCAATTGATAATCGTGTGATAACCTTTCGTTGTTTTGCAATCAAAGTACTTAGTCCTCGTTTATCACAATCAACTAATTAATTATCTTAATCATGTCTATGTGATTTTCTCAATAAAAACTAATAACTTGAAGCCACTTTGAATCCAAAACCTGGAGGAATCACCTTTTCCCCAATTGTTTACATCTTAATTTTTATTTTGTTTTCACAATCATTCTCAAACAACCGAATTTTATTTTTCTTGCAACTAGTTAATTAATTAGTAATAAATTAAGTAAACCAAACACTTTCCACAGCACTCCTCGTGGTTCGACACCTGACTTACCCTATCTAATAAGGTAATAAGGAACTGATTTTAATCTTATTTTTGACTGACCCTTCGACATCGGTCACTCCTAACTTGGAGTACAATTTGCTTAGTGTGGGTCAGCTCATGAGAAATGGCTACTTATTACTATTTGATGATGGTAAGTGTGTTATCAAGAACAAAAGGACAGGAGCTACATTGATGAGCATCATGGTTGCCAAGAATAATATGTTTCTAATGGAAGCTGCTCATGCTGAATCATCCATTCAAGCTGAATCCTCTATCAGCCTGCAATCCCACAAGCTGCTCATGAAGTATCAAGATTATGACATTTAAGGTATGGACACTACAATCGTCATGCTTTAAAACAGTTGTATGATAATAGAATGGTGATTAGGTTGCCATGGGTTCATGTTGTTGAAAATTGTACTGGTTGTGTTGGGTCTGTTGACCTGAAGAAGAACAGATGATTATAAAGCCAAAATATTCTATCTAATTTATCCTTTGAATAATCAGTAGTTTCAAGATACTTCTCCCAAAAGACTGTTGACCCTTACAACTGCTACACTAAACAACTGATGAAGACAACTACTGCTGCTAAAGGTCTGCTGAACAAACAACTGATGACTAAAGATCTGATGAAGAAACAACTGCTGCTCAAAGTACTGAAGACTAAAGGTCTGTTGGAACCAACAACACTTTGGATCCAACAGATGATACAAGACCATCAGACTTTTCCTTTTCAGTAGTTTATGTTAGCAGTGTTTTGAATGTAACAGTAGTTGTTAGTTAGCAGATGTTTTATGTTGTTATTCTGTTAGAGGTCGCTGTCTTAGGTGACGTCAGCTGTGATCATCAAAGGTTTAGATTTGTCTATAAATAGAAAAGTGATTGTACTGTTCTATTCATCACTCGAATCATTCTCTTAGACAAACATTCACTGAGTGATTAGGCTGAGGGGGAGTACTTATACAATTGTAATCTTTCAATTAATGAAAGCTTTCGATTAAGAACATTTATTCTCTTGTTTTGATTTACAGTTTATCATTCCACTGCACTTTCCATTTATACTTCACTTCATTTATTTCATTATTCATCTAAACTATCAAAACAATCAAACTCAGATCCTAACAATTGGTATCAGAGCTTGGTCAATTAAATTCGATCTAAACAATCAATTTAATATAAACAGATCAGCTCACAATTTATTGATACTATTTGTTTGTCGGATTGAAAACAGAGTAATAGTTTATTTTCGTTTCAACCGTTAGTAAACAGATTTTGTTTTCGTAAAAATCAGAGAATGACTTCAATTAATCAAGATCCACATAACACTGGCAGTAGCAACAAGCCACCGATGCTTGTCAAATCTGAATACAATATCTGGCAACGTCGGATGAGTCATATGCTAGCACAGCAAAACACTGGGTGTTGGAAGTCGGTTGTCTTTGGACCACATGTTCCAATGGTGCCGAGTACCGAAGATCCCAAGGTCCAAGTACCTAAGAGTGTTGAAAACTACTCCGAGCAAGATTTTAAAAAAATTGAGTTAGATGCTAAGGCTTTCAGTATTGTAGCCATGGCTCTACCAAATGATATCTATGCTGGACTGTTGCACTGCAATAGTGCAAAGGAGTTGTGGGATGCTCTGAAAGAGCAGTTTGATGGGACTGAGGATGTAATTGAAAACAACCGTGAAATACTTAATCAACAATATGAAACTTTCAGTCATGTGAAGGGAGAGTCATTAACACAACAGTTTGAGAGATTCAATTGTCTAATTAGTGAACTAAAACTGGTGGGTCTAACTTACCCTAACTCAACTTTGAATCATAGGTTTCTTAGATCACTTCAGGACAAATGGGACACTATAGCAATTGTTATGAGAAACTCAATCGGATTTAAGGATTTGACTCTGACCCAGCTTCATGGTAAGCTCTTGACCTATGAGAGAGAGCTTAACCAGAAAAAGAAGCTCCAGGACTCTGGAAAAGTGTCTGATGACTATGTATTTGGTAATACAACACTTTTGGGTCAAGATGAGGTACCTGGATGTAGTAAGGATCAGGGTTATGATCGTTACATTGATATAACCACTAGGTGTAACACTAATTCTTACTCATCACCCAGCTATGCTTTTGCAGCAAGTGGTGATATCCAGGCATCTGATAACACATCCTTTGTGTATAATGACCTTCAATACATTGACCCTGTGGACTTAGAAGAAATGGACATTTTGCATCAATTGGCCCTGCTCAGTATTAGAACCAATAACTTCTATAAGAAAACTGGCAGAAGGTACCCAGGTTTACATGGTAGGTCAAAAGTGGGGTTAGATAAATCAAAGATCAAGTGTTATAAGTGTCATAGAATGGGTCACTTTGCTAGGGAATGTAGCAGTCAAAATGGTACACCTATGATCACCTATCCAAACCAAAGACCTCAGACTAACACTTATCAGTCTTTCCAAAACACCCCTGGACCAAATGTGCAAAACACTGCTCACTTTGCACAGACTCCAACCACTATTCCTGTGCACTATGTCCAAACCACTATTCCTCAGTATCATTATGTCCAAACACCTGTTACTCAAGCACAAGTGCCAATGACTGCTGCTCCATCCTCTGCTCCTACAGAGACCAGTCAGCAAAGTCAACAGAGTTTCTTCACTCAAGGCTTTGTTGATTGGAGTAGTCTACCAGATGAGATAACAAATGAAAACATTGCTTTAGATGCCAATGCTGAAAATAATTTCTGCGTTGTGGCACTAGAAACAATTGTTGAAGAGACTCTGAGGGAGTGGTATCTATGTCTGAAAATGTGCCTAATGATGTTGTTGATGAAGTTGTTTCAGCTGAAGAAACTGAAGTAGAGGTTGTGAATCTCTCAGACCCATGGGGTACTGATGACTATGATTGCCAGTGTATGCCTTGATGACTACTGCTAAGGTATCTCCTCAAATCTTAAGTGACTTGTGCTAAGATAAATGTATCATAGCATTTGCTAAGATAAAAGAGGTGAATGAAAACTTTAGAAAGAAAATTTTGGAAGATGAAATTCAGTTTGAAAAACTCACTAAAGAGTTAAAATCAAAAATAACTGAAAGAGAATTTGAAATCAGCAGTTTAAAACATGAAGCAAGCATAACCAAAGACCAGCTTCAAACTATGATAACCAAATATCATTGTTTTAAAAAGGAGCTTGAGTCCACCCAAGTTGAATGTCAGAAATGGGTGGAATCATCTAAAGGTTTTGAGATGATTGTCAACCAACAGTCTAAAAGTCATGTGAAATTTGGCTTTGGTTTTCAAGAAACCACTGCTCAAAGTTCACAAACCACTGACAAAAAGGAACCACAGTTGGTTGAAGTCATCCCAACCAATTCAAAAGGTCAAGAAATCAAGGTTACTGAACCCAATGGCAAGAAAATCATTCTTGAAAAGTTGGAAGGTACACCCTCATTTGATGAGATTGAAAAATGTCAATTCAAACCAACCTGGTCAGATGAGTGTGATGTCCTTGAAAATTTTCAACCAATGACCTTCAAAACCCTTGATGGTAAAAAGGCACCACAGGCCAAAGTAATTCCCTTGAGAGATCTTCCAACAGATGATCAAACATCTGTTGAAAAGAAGAAAGGAAAAGGGAAATCCAAAGACAACTTGTTTTGTGATTTTTGTGAAAAGAAGAATCATGTCACCAGAAATTGTTTTCTTCTAAAAGCTTATGATATCAACAAAGAAACAAGTTTAAGTGATTCTAAAACCAATGAATGTTTAATTTGTAAGAAAAAGAAGCACAAAACAAAAGAGTGCCTGTATCTCAAAAATTTTGATGAAAAAATAAAAGAGTACAAGGCTAAAACTCTTGAAAGTCAAGTGGTGAGTACTTCAAAAGGAAAACCAAAACAGACTTTTGAACCAGTCCAAATAGCTGTTAGCAAAGGTCTGAGCAAAAACTCTGCTCCCAGAGATGTTCAGGTAACAGATGTTCCACCAGCTACCAGATTTCCAAGAGGATATGGACAACCAACTTGTCATCGTCTGCCACATGTTTATGAAGAGCCTAAAAGGCCTTCAAAAGCTAAAGTGAACAGACATCATCATGGTTATCAGCATCTAACAGGAAATGATCAAACATCTGCTGGACCAAGTGTTGACATACAAGCACTGGCAAATGGTCAACAACAGTTGTTGAACTTAGTTCAAAAGCTAGTTCAAACCACTGATCATTCTCCAAAGCTTAAGGCTGAAACATCTGAGAACCTATCCAAGGCCAATTTGGCTTTGGACACTCACCAAAACTAAAATCTTTACTGATGTGCAGGGAGCTTCTGCTTGCTTAGATAGTTTATGGTATGTAGATAGTGGAGGCTCCAGGCACATGACAGGATGTAGAGCCCTTCTTCTGGACTTTCTTGCACATGGAGGGGGTGATATATCCTTTGGTAATAATTCTAAAGGCAAAGTGTTGGGTTCTGGAACAGTTCAAGCAGGGAGACTTAAGTTTGAAAATGTTAATCTAATTGACAATCTAAAATTTAATCTACTTAGTGTATCACAAATGAGTGACAAAGGATATGGGTCATTCTTCACTAAGAAAACATGTAAGATTGTTGGACAAGAAGTGGTTGAAAAGATTAACACCATCATTGCTGAGAGTAAAGCACAACTTGTTGCTCATAGAAGTGGCAATGTGTATGTAGTTGATATGTTGAAGGATAATCCTATGGCAAATGTCTGTCTGTTCTCTGCTGCCTCTACCAAAGAGACAGAATTGTGGCATAGGAGACTGGGTCACACCAACCTTCAAACTATCAACTCTCTCTCCAAACAAAACCTTGTCAGAGGTTTGCCACCAAAAGAGTTCAAATGTGATGAGCATTGTGTTTCCTGCCTAAAAGGAAAACAACATAAAAGCTCTTACAAATCCATTGATGAGTCCAAAACCAGTCAATGTTTACAAATGTTACACATGGACTTGTTTGGCCCAGTTAAAATCATGAGTCTAAGAAGAAAGAGATTTTGTCTTGTCATAGTTGATGATTTTTCTAGGTTTACATGGACTTACTTTTTACATTATAAGGATGAGACTGCAGGTATCTTGAAGGACTTTGTCACCAAAGTTGAAAAACAATATGACTTGCCAGTAAAAGTCTTTAGAAGTGACAATGGGACAGAATTCAAAAATAAGGAGTTGGATGATTTCTGTGTGTCAAAAGGGATTGTAAGGCAGTATAGTATCCCAAGAACACCAAAGCAAAATGGGGTGGTTGAGAGAAAGAACAGAACTCTCATTGAAGCTCCAAGAACAATGCTAGCAGATTCTGGTTTGCCACTGTCCTTCTGGGCAGAAGCTGTAAACACTGCTTGCTATGTTCAAAACAGAGTTTTGATCAAACCAAGACATCAAAAGACTACTTATGAAATTTTGTTCAAAATCAAACCATTATTCTCATTTTTCAAAATCTTTGGCTGTCCATGTTTCATTTTAAATCTTAAAGATTCCATTTCAAAATTTGCAGCCAAAGTAGATTGTCGATATTTTCTGTGATATTCTTCTACTGCCAAGGCCTATAAAGTGTTTAACACAAGGACCAAGACAATAGAAGAAACTCTGAATGTGAAGTTCAATGAACTTTCATCCTTAAAAATCCCAGCAAACCCTGCTGAGTTGTTTGATTTAGATAAATTCAAATTTGAAGATATTGCTGTCAAAACTAACAGTGTAGGTATCTCACAATCTCCACAACAAGACTACAGAACAGATGTTGTGATTCCAAATCACTGTCAAGTCTATTCTGTATCGGAGGAAGCAGTAGTTCAAAACAACTGTCAAAACTCTGTCACAGCTAAGTCAGCCACTGTTGGCCAGTCCTACCCTCAAACAACTGATTCACCTTTCACATCCACTGCTCAATCATCTGTTGACAAAAGTCAAACATCTGTTGACAAGAGTCAGTCCAACTTTACACCACTTGGACCCATTCCTCCACCACCATTTCAAACATCTGTTGACAGTACAGAAGTGCAAACAGATGTTATGTCAACAGAGTCACTAAACCTCTGTCCTTCACCTCAAAATGCCATCATACCATATCAGGGAGATTTAATCTACCTAAGAGCTCATCCACCAGACCAAATCATTGGCAACATCAGAGAAGGTGTGCTCACAAGGAGCCAATCCTCAAATATCTGTCTTTTTGCAGGCTTTCTATCCCTCATACAACCTGTCAAGTACCAAGAGGCACTCAAAGACAACAGTTGGGTGGAAGCCATGCAAGAAGAGCTCCTTCAGTTTAAAAGACAACAAGTATGGGAACTTGTACCACTGCCTAAGGATGTTTGTCCAATTGGCACAAAGTGGGTCTTCAAAAACAAAACTGATGAAAGGGGTATACTTGTCAAGAATAAAGCTAGGCTAGTGGTTCAAGGCTTCAGACAAGAAGAAGGGATAGACTATGATGAAACCTTTGCTCCTGTAGCTAGGTTAGAAGCAATCAGACTTTTCTTAGCCTTTGCTGTCAACCACAACATCAAGGTGTATCAGATGGACATCAAATGTGCATTCCTATATGGCAAAATTCAGGAGGAGGTCTATGTATGTCAACCACCTGGTTTTGAAGACACATTCCATCCTGAGTATGTCTACAAGCTTAATAAAGCCTTGTATGGACTCAAGCAAGGACCTAGAGCCTGGTATGAAACTCTTTCCACCTTTCTCTTATCCATTGGTTTCACAAGAGGTAAAATTGATAAAACCTTATTTTTAAAATGGAGAGGGAAAGATCTTATGATAGTTCAAATATATGTGGATGACATCATTTTTGGATCCACGTGTAACAAAATGTGTGAAGAGTTTAGGGAACTCATGACAGCAGAGTTTGAAATGAGTGCAATGGGTGAACTTCAGTGCTTCCTTGGACTCCAAGTGAAGCAGCTGCAAAATGGCACATTCATTCATCAAAATAAATATGTGAAAAACTTGTTATCTAAATTTGAGATGAATGATTGTAAGCCATGTAGTACACCCATGAGTACAGTCAAGCCACTCACTGATGATGACAAGGATGAACTGGTTGATCAGACACATTACAGATGCATGATTGGGTCTTTATTGTACTTAACAGCATCTAGGCCAGACATTATGTTTGCCACCTGTGTTTGTGCAAGATCCCAGGCTTCACCTAGAAAGTCAAACCTTATTGCTGTGAAAAGGATATTCAGATACCTAAAAGGTGCTCCCACACTTGGTATCTGGTATCCTACTAATGGAAGCATTGAGCTTTTAGGTTATTCAGATAGTGATTTTGCTGGCTGCCACACCACAAGAAAGTCTACATCAGGAGGGTGCCAGTTTCTAGGGAATGCCTTAGTCTCTCGGCAAAGCAAAAAGCAAGTAGCTGTTTCAACTTCAACAACTGAGGCTGAATACATTGCTGCTGCAAGCTGTACAGCCCAACTCATGTGGCTTCAAAATCAACTGCTGGATTTTGGGATAACTGCACTAAGGACTCCACTTATGTTGGATAGTCAAGCTGCTGAAAATATCATCTAAAATCCAGTCTCTCATTCAACCACAAAGCACATAGACATCAGACATCATTTTGTCAGAGATAGCTATGAAAAAGGTTTGATTTCTCTGCACCATGTTCCAACAGAGGATCAGTTGGCAGATGTGTTGACAAAAGCTTTAGACACATCTACCTTCACAAACTTGATCTCTAGAATTGGAATGCTGAACATGGATTAAAAAAACAAAAATGTTTTCAATAAAAGCATTAAAATGTTTTCAGAAAATCAATTTTCTCCTTAAAAATAGCTATTTTGGTTGAAAAATCTGTTTCAAACATCTGATCAGATAAAACAACTGTTATTTTATCAGTGCTTTGGTTAAACAACAGCTGTTGGCAACAGACTTTTTGCAAATAGTTGTATACCACCAGATGTTTAACCATCAGATGTTTGCCACGTCTGCTCTCAAAAGCAGAGTTTGGCCACATCAGCAGTTTCACCAGAGGCTATAAAACCCTGTTCCACCATAAACAACAGTTTTACTATCTCATTGTATTCAAAATACTCAAACCGCCTTCTTCTTCCTCAAACCCTTACTCAAATTTTACTCACTCTCACACTCAAAATCCATTACAATGGATCTTCAAACCAAAGCCACCCATAATTACCTTCCATATCTGGTAAAAACAGATGACAACGTTCCATTTCATTCCACCATCGACATAATTCTAAATTCCAAATACAAAACCATTCTCACTGCTGATGCTCCAATCCATCTTGAGACCCTCCAAGAATTCTGGTCAAAAGCTGAAGTCTTGCTTCAAGACAAAAAGCGTACATCCATTATTTCAAAAATTGGAGACACAAGCATCTCCATCACACCTGAATTAATATCCACAACCTTCTCCCTCAATGACCTGTCAGGTAAGGACTCTTTTCCTAAAACAGAGCTTCACACAGAGTTTCAGGATAGAGGCTATGATGCTCAAATGACTGGATCAACTCTTTTCAAAAAGTTTTTCACACCAGTCATGAAATTTTTCTTTCATACTCTCCTTCTCTGTGCCTCGGCTAAGACCACATCCTTTAATGAAATCCCATTAAGGATTCAATACTTGGGGTATGATATGTTGTCAGACTCTGACTTCAATCTATCCCAGCGTCTGTTTATGGACTTAGTCTCAAATGTGAAAGCCATAAAATCTGGCTCAAACAATGCTTTTCTACTTTACCCAAGAATTCTAAGTGTAATCCTTCAAAAGGTTTTACCAGAAAAAGATTTTCAAAAGGGTGAGTCTTTTCAAATGAAAAGTTTAACTGATGAAACTACCCAAGAAAAAGTGTCAAAAGTGACAAAAGTTTCCAAAACACAAACAAAGAGGTCCAAGACAACATCTGTTGTTCGAACCTCTATTGTTGAGCCCACTGCTCCTGGTGATCATGGCACTACATCCAGTGTTGTGAAACCCACACCAGCCACATCCAAAAGAAAACGTCCATCCACAAAAACCACCTCCACACCTAAAAAGGGACTTCTGGAAGATGAGATACCAGAAGAAAACCCTGTTGCAACACAAAAGCAACTTGAAACCACTGTTGTTACTTCCTCACAACAGTTGGAAAAATCTCAACCCAAACAAACTCCTCATGCATCCTCACAAAAGGCTCATGTTGTAAGCCAAAGGGAACCACATAATGAAGCATATGAGTCACTTGATCATATGTTCACAAGCCCCTCTCCCAGGGCTAATTCCCTTCTCACTCCTCCACCTTCACCACAACATGTCCCTCAAACCATGCAACCTCTGTTTGAGGCTATTGATAAAACTCGGGACAATCCCAGTTCCTCTCCTTCACCCATTAATGAGAGTATACCACCACAAGTGACTGGGCCTGAGGAAAATCAATCAGTCAACCAACAAACAGAAGAGGAGGTTATACTCCCAGAGTTCAATGTAACTCTTGGTGAGTTTTCAAGAGAAGCAGCCACTACTGATGTAGAGACCATTGTCTCACAACAGGACAGTGGTTACATAGCTAAGACTTCCTTGAAGGCAACAACTGATGAGGCCACAATTGTGTCCCCAAAATCAGTTGGAAGTCCCCAAAACCAAGACCAAGGGGCATCTGGTTCTCATTTCCTGGACTCACCTCCTAGGACTGAACCAGTTAAAACTACCACAGGTAGGAATTCAGATGATCCTATTAACTTAGGTGATGGATTAAAATACCAAGAATTGACGGATAGAGTCCAATCCATTGAAACCTCTGTTGCTGACATCAAATCTGATGTCAAGTCTATTTTGGAATCCTTGGCTAACCTCACCAAAAGTCAACCATCCACAGCTGATATTGCTGGTGAGCTATTGAAATCTGTTTCCCCCATCATCATAGCTCACAGAAAACTGGCAGATCAGACTCAAGAGACTTACATGCAAATGATCAGAAACATGGTGGATGCCAGGTTCAATGACACCAAGGCAGATATCAAAGTGATCAAGGATCACCTGCTGAAGACTACTGTCTCTGCCCCTACCACAATCCTCAGAGATGATGATGATGATGATGCATTTACTGCTGATGATGCCAAAAAGGGGGAGAGTGGCAGAGATAGGTTGCCAAAGCTAGATCCCTATGGTTGTCCACCCTCACAAAAGGGTAAATCAAAGTCTGCTGACAAACCAGAGTCTACCCAAACAGCACCACAACAACAACAACCAAGTGTTCAAACCTCTGCTGCTACTAAACCTGCCAAGACCAGCAAAGCAAAGGAAGTTGACACCTCTGCTAATGAAAAGGCTGATAAGGCTGCTGAAGACAAGCTTAAGAGGGCTGACACTCTGGAGGTTAAAGCAGAAAGGTTGATTCAGCTAAAAAAAGGAACAGCAGCAAGAAGTTGAAGATGTGGGTTCCTCCCAAAGAAAGAAAATCTATGCAAAACATACCAGGAAACCACCATCTAAACTAACTACTGAAACCACTGCTGCTGAAACCACTGCTATCAAAACCACTGCCATCAAAACCACTGCTACCACAACCACTGCCACCAAAACATCTGATACCACCACAACCACCAAACCAACCACCAAACCAATCACCAAACCTACTACTACACCCACTTCACAACCCAAATCCCAAACAACTGCTGGTTTTACAAAAGAACCAACAGAGGTTAACCCAACCACTGCTGCAACATCACCATCACCAAAAATCTTGTACAGCAGAAAGATAAAATCTACTTTTGTTGTACAAGATGAAAACATTCACACTACACCACCTAATATTCCACTCACACAACCCTTAAATGCCATTCCACTTTCATCATTCTCACCACACACTTCACAATTCAAATCACATAGACCACCACCAACCATCACACCATTGGCTGAGAAGTATCCTCTTGAGCTTGATCTACTCAAGGGGGAACTTCAATCCTTCTACAATGCTGATCAGCCACCAGAAAGAACTTTCCCATCTCTTAAACATAGACACTTATCTGAAATACAAGGCAGAACAGGAAGATGCCATAATCAAAGAGAAGTGCAAAGGGAAAGATGACAGGAGTGCTCAGGGCATCCATTCAGCAGAGCTTAGCAAACTGAGAAGGATTGAAGATTTTGCTATGACCCTGAGCAACTCAATGTCTTCCATGCCTCTCAGCAGTGACTTGGAAAGGGAGGTCAGGGATTCTCTTCTTGAACAAATCTTAGCATCCATGCCTTATAAAGCAAACAAGAAACAGTTTGCAGGCTGGACCACTCATGCACTCAGAGAAGAATTAATAAGAATTGAAGAAATGGCTAAGAATCCTCCATCAAAGGTCTCTGCCCTAGATTTCAGCAAAGGCAAAGATCCAGCCAGAGCCCTAAAATTCAAGAGAATGAGACAAGAAATTTTGATTGCTGACTATGGAGAGATGAAGTCAGTTGCAAGATGGTCTGAGCTGAGATTGGTGGAAACTTACAAGAAGTTAGAAGAAAACAGGAAGAAAGACCCTACCTTGCCAAGAAAACCTATCTATGCTGATGAACCTGTGTCAAGGAGACCTCAACAGGCTTTTACCTTAGACAGCTTACTAGACACTTCTGATCTATCCATTGCTGCAAGAAGACAATTCAAAAAGCAGAAGGAGATGTCAGAAGAAGATCAGAAAAGGTTTGCTGATACTTTTGTGAAAGAGAGACTCTTCAACCAGATCCGCTACTTCTCTGATCCCACCTCTGAAAGACTCAGAGAAATCATTGGGAGACCTCCTTCACCAAACTCATCCAAAATAAAGATGCATCCCAGCCAATCCACTGATTCTAAAATTCTAAAATGGAAGTCCAACAAAGACACCCATGAATTGACTCTGCTCAGATCAGATGGAAAGATTCAGAAACTCAGCATGGATGATGCTCATGGCCTGTGTGCAGAAGATCTCCAAACACTGCTGAATCTTGAGCTGGAAAGAGATGCTGATGACCTCTTCTCATTGAGTTTTGAGTTACAACTCAAAGGTCAAATTAGAGAAAGTCTGATGAGAAATAAAGATCAAGAATAAATCTAAGTTTTGGCATCATCTGTTCTAGGGGGAGATTGTTGGGTCTGCTGACCTGAAGAAGAACAGATGATTAGAAAGCCAAAATATTCTATCTAATTGATCCTTTGAATAATCAGTAGTTTCAAGATACTTCTCCCAAAAGACTGTTGACCCTAACAACCGCTACACTAAACAATTGATGAAGACAACTGCTGCTGCTAAAGGTCTGCTGAACAAACAACTGATGACTAAAGATCTGATGAAGAAACAACTGCTACTCAAAGTACTGAAGACTAAAGGTCTGTTGGAACCAACAGCACTTTGGATCCAACAGATGATACAAGACCATGAGAGTTTTCCTATTCAGTAGTTTATGTTAGCAGTGTTTTGAATGTAACAGTAGTTGTTAGTTAGTAGATGTTTTATGTTGTTATTCTGTTAGAGGTCGCTGTCTTAGGTGACGTCAGCTGTGATCATCAGAGGTTTATACTTGTCTATAAATAGAACAGTGATTGTATTGTTCTATTCATCACTCGAATCATTCTCTTAGACAAACATTCACTGAGTGATCAGGCTGAGGGGGAGTACTTGTACAATTGTAATACTTCAATTAATGAAAGCTTTCGATTAAGAACATTTATTCTCTTGTTTTGATTTACAGTTTATCATTCCGCTGCACTTTCCATTTATACTTCACTTCATTTATTTCATTATTCATCTAAACTATCAAAACAATCAAACTCATATCCTAACCGGTTGTGCCTTTGGAAAATAACTCAAAGCATCATTCAATTCCAAACTGTGGAAGGCAAAAAGGAAATTGGAATTGGTATATGCTGATGTATGTGGTCCCATGCAGGTTCCTAGTTCAACTGGTAATTATTATTATTTGTTGTTTGTTGATGATTTTACCAAAATGTGTTGGGTCTATTTTATCAAAGAAAAATCAGAAGCATTTGGAAAGATTAAAATTTTCAAGGCTTTGGTAGAAACAAAAGCTGAATGTGCTATTAAGACCTTGAAAAATGATAGAGGAGGTGAATTTTATTCTAATGAATTCAATGTTTTTTGTGATCTTCATGGCATCAAACATGATCTCACTCCTCCCTACACACCTCAACATAATGGTGTGGTAGAGAGGAAAAACAGAACTGTCATGGGGCTCACTAGAAGTATGATAAAAGAGAAACAAATGTCAAATTATTTTTGGGCTGAGGGTGTGGCAACAGCTGTGTATTTGATTAATAGAGTCATTACAAAGTCATTAAAGAACAAGACACCTTATGAAGGATGGTATAATGAAAAACTAAAGTTGATCATCTTAGTGTGTTTGGCAGTCTTGCCTATGCTGTCACACCTAGTCAAGGAAGAAAAACGTTAGATGACAGGTCTGAGGCAGCCATATTCATTGGGTACATTCCAGAAACTGATGGATATAGGCTATACAATCCAAAGACCAAAAGAGTTTATACTAGAAGAGATGTCCAAGTGAGAGAGGAAAGAAGATGGGAATGGAAAAAGGATGAAGACAAAAGGAGTTATGAAGCTTGTTTTGTGGACCCATTTCCTGATATGGGTTATCTTGGGGAATCAAATGATGATACTGATCCTGCTCCATTCTCCAGTCCTGGTCAGTCAAGTAGTTCACATGGTGTTGATCAGTCCAGCAGTTCACATTTTGAATCAAACAGTGTGTAGGGTGGCAGTGATGATTAGGCTTCATTATCTCAATTCTCATCACCATCACCTAAGTTGAAAGCCTTAAGTGATGTGTATGAGACTTCCAGGAATGTTAATGTTGATTATGAAATTAATACTCTAATTGATGATCTTTCCTCTTGTCAGTTTGCATTAAACATAACAGATCCCATGAGTTTTTCAAGAAGCTGCCAAGAAGCCTGAATGGAGAATAGTTATTAAAGAAGAAATTGAAGCTATTGAGAAGAACAAGCATGGGACCTTGTGAACCTGCCAGCAGGAAAGAATTTAGTGGGGTTTAAATGGATTTACAAAACAAAGCTTGGACAGAAAGGGGAGATTCTTAGGCATAAAGCCATATTAGTTGTAAAGGGATATTCTCAGCAGCAACATGGTATTGATTATCAAGAGACCTTTGCCCCAGTGGCAAGGTTTGAAGCAACAAGGGTGGTCATTTCTGTTGCTGCTCAGTTGGGTTGGCAATTACATCAACTAGATGTGAAGTCAGCTTTTCTAAATAGAGATTTGGTAGAAGAGATCTATGTGCAGCAAGCAACCTGAGGGTTTTGAAATGGCTGGAAAAGAAGATAAGGCGTACAAATTAAGGAAGGCTCTATATGGATTGAAACAGGCTCCTAGAGCTTGTTACTCCAAGATAGATAACCATTTCTTGAAGTATGGTTACAAGAGAAGTAACAGTGAGCCTACTCTTTACGTGAAGATGGTGGATTCTAATAATATGATCTATGTTTGCATCTATGTGGATGATATTATATATACAAGTTCCTCTTCTAAATTGATGGCAGAATTTAAGAGCAGCATGATGGATGAATTTGAAATGACAGACATGGGGTTGTTGAAGTACTTCTTGGGACTGGAAATTAAGCAAACAAAACATGCCATTTTTCTGTCACAAGAGAAATATGCCAAAGGTTTGTTAGCTAAATTTGGTATGTCTGGCTGCAAAGTTGATCCAGTTCCTATGCAAGTTGATGAAAAGTTACTGACTGAAGATCTTGCTGATAAAACTAATCAAGTTGTGTATAGAAGTCTGGTTGGAGGATTGATATACTTAACCCATTCAAGGCCCGATTTGTCATATTCTGTTGGTATAGTTTCCAGGTTCATGCAGTCACCCTCTAAGCTTCATTGGGCAGCTGCTAGAAGGATCTTGAGGTATGTTGCTGGTACACAGAAGCTTGGTATATGGTAAGAAAGGGGAAGACAAGTAGAGCTGATTGGTTACACTTATAGTGACTGGGCAACCAGCATGGATGATTGGAAGAGCATCTCAACTAGTGTTTTCAATTTGGGAAGTGGTGCAATTACATGGTGCTCAAAGAAACAAACAACTGTGGCATTGTCTAGTACTAAGGCATAATACATTGCTGCAACAGCTGCTACTTGTCAGACAGTGTGGCTAAGAAGAATATAAGAAGAGTTGGGACTGGAGGAAGCTAAGGCGACAACTATGTTCTGTGATAATCATTCCACAATCAAGCTAAGTAAGAATGTTATTTTGAACAATAATTCGAAGCACATTGAGTTGAAACATCATTTTGTTCGTGAAATGGTTGCAAGTGGTCATGTGATGTTGGAATTTTGCAATACAAATGAGCAGCTGGCTGATGTTTTAACTAAGGCATTGAGCAGAGAGAAGTTTGTGTTTTACAGACATGAATTGGGAGTGAAGGAGTTTGAATCATGGGGGGTGATGAAAACTGATTCAAACTAGTTCCATGCACGTGCATGGATATTGCTGGCTCTTAGGAAGTTGGTTATGGTCTTCCTGGTTTTGTGTTAAGTTGAATTGTTTACGTTAGTAAGTTGTTAGATGGGTCCTAGTTATTTGGTTACCGTATGTTTATTTCCTATAAATAGTTGTGTAGGTTTGCTTTCTATGTATGCACTCTAAAAGTATTCAGTGAATAAAGAGCCAAGCTTTGAGTCGTATTTGTGTGTTCATTTGTGTGTTGTGATAAGTTCTGAACCATCATTTACCAGAGTTAGTAGACTCATACATGGAATGGAGGTTAAATGACCCATAGTTTCAGTAACTGAAGAACAAAAGGTTAACATGACATTTGATCTTCCATAATAATAAAAAAGGTTAATTATACAACAACATTAAAAGTTGTCCTTGATGCAGAGCTTCTAATTCACTGTAGACATAAAATAATGTGCATAAGAGCTCAATACAATGTGTTTTTTTTATACATTTATATGTATTACTTATTCTGTGACCGAATTGCACCAATGTGGATGACTCTACGAAAATTAATGAAACTAGGCTTGATTAGTTTTCTTGGCCCTAGAGATAACCCACTTGACAACATCGAAACAACTTCTTGCATGGTTGGTCTCAAAGAAGCTGGTGACTGAGTGCACATCAGAGCAATCTCAATGGTCTTCAATACATTTGCTTTTTGGCTTTCTTCTATACCTAAATCTTGATTTATCAACTCTACGTGCTGGCCTTTCTCGTACAATTGCCATGCCTGTTCAACAAAATAATATTGATCATGCATATGTAGTTATTTTGGCCAGACTTCAGTTTGCACATGGAAGTGTCACATAGATCTTAAAACTTAAATATGAATGATATATTGTAATTTTCGCTGACTTATTGAAGAACAAAAGTTCAAGGGAGGTTGTATATTACATGTTCAAGAAGGTGAGACGTGTCAGGTCCGCTAAAGTTTTCATCAGTACATCTTCGACCACTGATGATTTCAAGGATCACGATACCAAAGCTGTAGGTGTCAACCTTCTCTGATAAATGTCCGGTTGTTGCATACTCTGGTGCCATGTATCCTCTATATTTATCAAGTCATGAAAACTAGTGTCATGGTAAAAGTAGGGTATTTGAATCTGGATCAAAATATATATCAAGGGAAGATTCACACTAACTTACAATGTGCCAGCTAGCTTTGTGCTAACATGGGTTTGATCCTCTGGTTGTAGTCTTGCCAGCCCAAAATCACAGATTTTGGGTTGAAAATCATCGTCCACGAGAATATTATTTAGTTTTATATCTCTATGAATTATTTTGACATGGAATTCATTATGAAGATGTGCAAGGCCCCTAGCAACCCCAAAGATAATGTCAAACCTTTTCTTCCAGTTTAGAGTGCCTTTTTTTTCACCTGTCCTCAATGAACTTATTAGGTAGATGTTTATCTCAAAAGTTTCATTGAAGTAGTTTTATTTTTTTATTTGGCCAAAAAATCAAGGTTATAAATAATACTTGGTACAAAATTAACTTACCCCATAAGAAGTTGTCAAGGCTGCCTTGTGGTATGTATTCTAGGACTAGAAGCAACTCAGATCCTTCAATGCACCAACCAAGTTGTCGTACAAGATTCCGATGTTGAACATTACTTATAAGCCTCACTTCGTTTTCGAATTCAGATTTTGCTCTGGCATAACCAACATTGAGTCTCTTCACTGCTACTACATTCCCATCATCTATAATTGCCTGTTGAAGAAATAAGCCATTATTGTCAAATCTAATCTCCTAAATTAAGCATTCACCTTGAATATCATATATACAACATGACTTATAATATTATAATGTTGTGTAACCCTTTTAGATTTGTTAACTAAAAATGAAATACCATTATTTAAATATATATACATATATGGAGGTTGTAAGGGTAAAAAAAAGAATTTTAAAGGTTAAAATACCTTAAATACTTCACCAAAACCTCCTTTTCCAACCCTATACTCGTCTCCAAAATCATGTGTTGCTAATCGCAATTGCTCGTAGCTATAACTTTTATCCGACTGCAGTCCAGATTCAGCTAAAAATATTGCATGGTATAAAAAATTAGTATTAGTTGTAATCCAATAAATTATCTTGACATGGAGCATACATATCAGATGTTTAATATACTCTAAGGATAGAAAGATTTAAGGTAATGGAAAGCATACGATGTGATCATCCCACATATAAACCAATAAACATCTACTAATGTTTAAGAAACATATGCGCCATAAAATGGGAATCCCAATTTATGAAATATATCTATATTTGGGTCAAGGCCTTTCGATTCTCATGATTTCTATAGTTGATTAAAGGATCCGATGGCTTTGTATGGTGGTTTGTTTGAAGATATTGTAACAATTGAATATGTTAAATCCATATATTTGGTTACCTTCTTCAATAGTCTTAGCTTTCTTCATTTTTCGATACAATAACCACAAAGCAAATATAAGAACAACAAGGCTTGCAGCACTACTCACTCCAGCTATCATTGCAGAATTGTTAGAACTTCCTGTGGTGGAAAGTTGGACATTTGTCTAAGTACATTAGTGTAAATTCAATAGCTGCAAATAAAAAATAAGCTAAAACTTTTATATGTAAGAGGCCTTCTCACCTTCACTTAAAAAAGGTATGATGTTTGTTGTCTGGTTGCTTTGAAAAAATGGATTCTCAGAATACCTCATGAAACAAAAAAAATCGATGGCCCTTCCATCCTTATTAGGAAGACAACCATGTAAGTTGTTATATGCTGTATTCAAACAGCCTCGACAAATGGGTTGACTTACGTTTGTAACACACTGTGCAATTGCATAGATTGTTGTATTGTCAGTTGGCACTTGCCTTGTGGATGCCACATAGTAATTTGATGTTCTTGGAGTAGCTTGTCGAATATCAGATAGCAGATTCTCTACCACCTGGTTGAAGGTTGTTATAGGCTGAGATGCTGACTCGTTGCCACAAACTTGGTCTGGATGGGCTTCATCATCCATTATCATTTCTGAATTACCAAACTTTACGCCAAAGTTCTCATACCTATGCAAAAAAGACATAGACCTAAGCATTAATCCGTATATCTATGTTCTACTAACTTAACAAGTGAAGTTGAAATAGATTATTTTCTAGCACTGAAAATCATATTACTTGGGTCTTAAAGACGTTTGACCTTGTTGTTTGGTACAAATGTGACAACTTTTTTGGAAGTGATTTTTTTTTACCTTTCTTCATTTATAGATTTTGTACCTTTAGGATATAAAAGAGCTT
The DNA here is from genome assembly GCA_032199755.1 of Ambrosia artemisiifolia. Lineage (NCBI taxonomy): Eukaryota > Viridiplantae > Streptophyta > Magnoliopsida > Asterales > Asteraceae > Ambrosia > Ambrosia artemisiifolia. The sequence continues at coordinate 27,748,207 of CM063529.1, read as the reverse complement.
TTATCCTAGCGGTATAAAAAATGAATATGTGACAATTCATGACGTACTTTTCAAATGAAATTTAAGAAAATCACCAACTTCAATTTGGAATTTATTGGTTTTTTACATACTTCTTACACAATTTTACTCATTCACGTCGTTAATTGGGTCATAGGTCCGCAATACTCTTCATCGATTGGAAAATACTGACTTTTGAGTTAACGAACATAATTCTTTTGTTTCATTGTTGTTTATCTTCTCAACTCTCATGGGAATTCACCACTGTCACTTATGTCTATGTTATTAACATAATTTGTTGTTTGAAATTTACGACTCCTAAACATACTAATATAATCTGTCACCCTTACTCTATGGTGGGTCTAGTTGTGTTAGCAACCACTTATCTTGATGTGCCACATCATTATCATTTCAATATTCAACAATTCAACCTTAGCTTTATCTCGTGAACAAGCTTACTCCTTATCATGTAAGAGGTTACCGTGATTGATTGATTACTTCATGTTGACATACAAGAGGTTGACAGCTATGACCAATGCTACTAACGCCTCATTTGTTATAAGGAAAGTGTCGAAAAACACAATAGTAACCACCATCATAATTGTTGTAGATGTTTCCTCCACCCAAGTGGGACACGGAGATCTTCAAGTATCATGTGGACTCTGTCGGTGACAGGGAACAAAAAAAGGCATACAACAAAACACGAAACCACTTGGATCTTCATCGTAAAGGAGGATGGATTATTCCTATGAAATATGTCATCAGAATACTAACAAACTCTAATACTGATCCACACAACTTTGTCGCACATGTTGTAGAAGAAACTATGTGTGAAGGTTAAACTAGGACAATTCTACAACCGGGCTACCATTACATTGCTAAATTTCTAGGGTGTTGCTAGGGTGAAGACTGTTTGGTGAATTTATATAGTTCTTGTTTAGTTTAGTTTAAGTGATGTTTTGTGTTTTTGGTAATTCTTTCTTTATTTGATGAACTAATTAATTAATTAATCAACTTAGTATTTTGTGTTATGGGTGTTCTTGGTAATTCTTTTTACTCTTTCTTTGTTTAAAACTCACTAAAACACACACACCAAACTCTCTAAATCAAAGACTACTAGAGATAATTTCTCCTCATTGTTCTCCTCCACCATGTTCTTCCAAGATTTGTGCCTCCTTCCATTATGTCCAAGATATTTGCCTCCATTTATTATGCCCAAAGACTAGCACCTTGTCTTATGCCCCAAGATTAGTTACTTCTTATTTTATGTTATTTATTTATATATTTATAGAGAAGGTTATTTCCTCATTTGAATATACCAAATATTATCAATCAACAACATCTTTCATTTCTATACTTCTTATTATACAAATATCCACCTAGTCGTTTTGAGAGTGGCCGGCTAGAAACCGAGCCGCCTCCGGCCGCAAGGCCAAACCAACAAACCTAAATCCAATACAAAAAAACGCTTCCGCTTAGAAATTCTTCAAAGACCCCTTTTCCTCTTTAAACTTCCACTCTCTCTATACCCCCCCCCCCCCCCCCCCGAGCACCCCACCATTCTAGGCCACATTTTCAGACGAACGTAGTCGTATATAATATTTGGTGCAGTCTATACACACGGCAGAAATCTAAGAAGCTGTTGATGTATTCGGTCTCCAGTGTCAAACTAGCATGAGAGAATGGTGTTACTGAGCTAAACAAAACACCTATGTATGTGAGAACTTCTTGCGCCTTTGGTTGAAACAACCTTTGTAACCGCTAGTTTGCAACCCCACCATCACAAGTTTCCAATCGGGAAATTCATAACAAAACTACACCTTCCCCGTTGCTAAAAGCCCTCATATGTCGTCCCTACATGGTTAGACCACCACCGCACTTCCGGACAACTGAGTTAGTTAATTGACTTGATTTGGTGTGGAGAATATTGTTTAATGGTTTCATTGTTAAATTAAGTTCGCATCCATACCTATTATCAATCTATTTTGCTTATTTCAATGGGGAAATGGAATCTAATAATCCCAACTTTGAGGGGTTGGAAGGCAGCAGTCCTAACTTGAAAATTGTAACACAGCAGTCCCAACTTGTCAACATTTTTATTTTAATGGTCCCAGACTTAACTCAGTTAAGTTTTTCTGTTAAATGCCACGTAGGCATCCCACGTGGCAGTCCACGTGGCAAAAAAGTTGTATCTGTAAAAAAAAAAGGTAGGGCCCACATATTTTAATTAAATATAATTATTTGTCAATTAAAAAAAAGAGGTGGGGCCCACATGTTTTAATCATATATACACACAACATATACAATAGTTGTCTTCCTCACCAACCACCACCACCACCACCAACCACCACCACCACAACCATCACCACCAACCACCACCACCACAACCGTCACCACTGTGACACCCGGCAACTTCCGGTAACTAACTCTTGAAAACTTAGTAAGTCTACCTTAGCGAGTCACGCATACGTTACACAAAACAAGGTCGGTCGAGTCGAGTCGCACGTCATTTGAGTTTTAACATACGTAAGTCTCGAGTCCCGGGAATTGGTGAACGAGTGTGAACGTGCTTACTTTCATGCATTATGTGTTTATAATCATTATGTAACTTATCGGTATGTGAAAATGTGTTAACATATGTTAAAACGGAGTTTAACGCGCCAAATACACAACACCTGGACTGATAGGCGATTAGCCTGATCAGTCAGGTGATTAGCTTGAAGCTACCAGGCGAGTAGCTTGTGCCAGGTGGCGAGTAGCTTGTAATCTCAGGCGATTAGCCTGTTTTTGCATGCGATTAGCACCTTTCATCAGGCGATTAGCACCCTAATCGCCTGATACAACTTCATAATCGCCTGCAACATGTTTGACGACTAAAAACACCTATAAATACCACCCTTGACCTCCAAAACATTATTTACACAACCCTAGCCGTCCCATAACATATCTTAACCCACAAACATCCTCTGGAACCCATTTTTACACACAAACAACCATTTCCAAGCTTATTCCATCATCTACTCTCAAATACAAGGTGTGTTCTTCAAACCCAAACCTTTAAATGATTATGTTTTACTCCCTAAATGTCCAGACCTGACTTTTAAAGGTTTTTGTCTTTGAAAATCCATTTAAAACCATTTCTAAACAAACCCACACCTTTACATGTGTTATATGTGTTGTATGTGATTAAAGATTGAGTTTTTGGGATTTAATCATGATTGTTTTTGTGTTATTTTGATGTTTATAGCTGTTACAAGTTAGTATGATGATGTCCTAGGAGTTTGGATGGTTTTGGTCGTGTATTATGGATACTTGATGTTTTGACCCGTTTGAATGATTTTGGATGATTTAGGATGATATGAGGTGTGTTGTTGATTGCTTGATGTTAGGGTTTGCTCTAGGATGATGTTAGAACAGTAGGATGCCTTCGGACAACGTGATTATGTGATTAGATCTGAATATTTGCTATTTAGGGCAAGTTATTGCATGTTGATGTGATGTTTTCATGTTAAATTGCTATTTTGGGAAAACGCTCGCATTCGGGACTGTTAGAATGATGAAAACTTAGGGGTTTTGCTTGAAATATGTTTGTTAATATGTTAGAATGATTATTGGGTGTTTGCGCACGTTTCGGATCTGATTTGGAGGGTTAAACGCGCGAAAAACCACAATTGCTGCACTGCAGGCGATTAGCAATCCTAATCGCCTATGTATCAGGCGATTAGGGGCATAATCGCCTGATGTATGGGCTACTCGTGTGTTGTAGGTGGCGATTAGCCCTAATTGCTAGCAAGTCATGCAATTGTGATCCTAATTGCTAGCAAGTCATGCAATTGTGATCCTAATTGCTAGCAAGTCATGCAATTGTGATCCTAATTGCTAGCAAGTCATGCAATTGTGATCCTAATTTCTAGCAAGTCATGAAATTGTGATCCTAATTGCTAGCAAGTCATGCAATTGTGACCCTAATCACTAGTTAAGCCCTGAATTGCATACCACATGACCATAATCGCCTGATATGCATGTGATTAGCCCTAATCACCTAACATAGGTGGCGATTAGCCCTGCTAATTGCCTGTTGACCATCCCTAATCACGTGTTGACTTTCCTAATTGCATGCTAAGTCCCTAATCGCGTGTAATGCTGTTATAAGTGTATTTTAACATCCCGAAACCCGATTTGACACCTAGGAACATGATAGGAACCCCGTGACATGCTTAGTAACATAGTAACACGTGTTCGGACTTGTTCGTACGTTAATTGACCTATGTGTTAGAATCATTGAACTTTAACGCATGTTAAGTGCTGAGTTGCATGTTTTGTGTATGTTTGTGTATGAGGTGAACATGTGGAATGTCGGGTCACCAATGGGATGTCGAGTCTTGTCTTACGTAGTCTGATTGTCGGTCAAACACGTTTTTCAAACACATCATGGTCATGGACTGGACTTAGGGACTAATGAACCCTGTGGGTTATTAGTCTAACTTAGCACATATCTTATGATAGGTCGCCACTAGTTGGGGCTATCATATCTTACAAACGGTTTACTCATATCACACAAGCGATTCGCTCATAAACGGTATACGCAATCTAAGGTGAGTTCACGGCCCCACATTTTACGATTTATGTTTTCGGGGGAGAAACATGCTTAAAACACTCTTATGACTTATGACTTATTTACTCTTATGGCTCATGGCTCTTTATCACATTTTACTATGGCTTATTTAACATACTATGCGGTTCATCGAAAAGTCCCTTAGAAACCACTAACATGGGTATATGGCGGGGAAATATGGATAGCGCTATTGGGGACTGACAAACCCCACTCGACGGTAGGACCGTGCGGGTGCATATTGTCTCTATAAAACAAGGTCTACCGGCGATGACGGTAGCCCATAGGAACTAAGGGTCATTACACGGCTTAGTCAGCAATGGTTTCACCCGTATGAGTATCTTATTCTGCGCCTAGCTAGCGTTCTCGCAAGCATAGTAATAACACGAAACGGAAACGAAACGGAAACGAAATGGAAACAAAACGGAAACGGTTTGCAAAAGATTATTTAAAAGTTTAAACAAAACCTGTGAACTCACCAACATTATATGTTGACTCTTTTAGCATGTTTTCTCAGGTCGCTAAGGTAGCAGCTGTCTGATAGGCGCACGGAGTCGCACAGGAGTCGTCTCGCGTCTAGAGTCGCATTTGCATGCTTTTGGGAATGTTAAACTTTGAACTTACGTTTTATTTTCTGCATGACTTTTGTAAACATTTAATGCTTCCGCACTGTTAAATGTTGAATTTTAAATCTTATGCATGGTTTTTATTACGTATGTTTTTACATTTAGACGTCGTTTATTGTGACCGTTGACTTGGATCCTGGTGTGTCACACGCCTCGCGGTAGAACTCCGCAGGTGGTTATTTGAGGGTGTGACAGATTGGTATCAGAGCCAATGGTTATAGTGAACTAGGACTGCATGTAGAGTCTAGACTATAGCCGAGTCTCACACACTAGACGGTCACATACATTGAGTCGTGTCTTTTGGTAAACATACTAACTTTGTCGGGGTGTCGGTATCCTTACCACACAGTGTCACGTTACCTACCTTATCCTTGGTTATTCCTAGCCCCATTTTATCTTCTTCTTCGGGTTTGCGCTCGAGGAAACTGGTGTGTTGGTCTTTTGAGTTGGTTATGTCTTCTTAAGATGTGGGTATCGAGTGACTTGAGGTTCGAGCTCGGGGCACGCCTTGAGGACCATGTAGAGCAATTTATCATTTCGGGTGCACACGAAATCATAAGTTGAAATGCATGGAAGACTTGGTGGATCTCGTGTTGGGATTTATTGTCACATTTGGACCCGATCTTGGACTTTTCGTATTCTCTTGGTTTAACTTTGGTGTTGGGTCTGAGAGTTTTGGTTCTTGTTTCGGCAGAAGATGTCTGGAAATCGTGGTGGACACAGTGGTGACGAGAGTCGCGGTAGCATCAACATAACCCCAGAAGCGCTGAAGGACTTAATCCAGCAACAGGTGACTGCTGCTCTTGCTGCTTATCAGACTGCTCAGCAAGGCGACGGTGGAAATCTCGTTTATCCTCCACCGCCACCTCCTCTGGGCCAGCAGGTGTGTACTTTTAAGGTGTTCATGGAGTGCGAACCCCACATCTTTGGAGGGACTGAGAGCAACAAAAGGGAACGGGAGGATGCCGAGAAGGATGTAGCCACAGCCGGGGTGCGGCCGCAGAAAGTGAAACTTGAAGCTTCAGGGTCATCGTCTAGCCAGAAGCAAAGGGGCTATATTGGGAAGCACCGGAAGTGCAACCATTGCGGGTACCATCACTTCGGCAAATGCGAGAAGTTTCGTTGCAGACATTGTAAGCGGATGGGCCATGTTGCCAAGAACTGCAGGGTCAATCTTCAGACGGCTCCGGGACAAGCAATCGTCCCTACTCCTGTTCCTCGGGGAAATCAGGGTTGCTTTAATTGTGGCGAGTTGGGGCATTTCAAGCGTACCTGCCCTAAACCAGAGCGGGGTGATAGGTGCTTTCGTTGTGGTCAATCGGGACATCTTAAGAAGGACTGCCCAGAGTTGAATCAAGCTGAAGCCAGGGCTGTAGGTGGTGGCGGGAACATTGAAGATGGCGGACGAGCTGCTCGTACTGATGTCATTAGTGCTAAGGAGGACCAGGTGGGCACGGACACTGTTACCCGTACGTACTCTTTCTCATCTTTTGTTACGCCTTGGTTTTACTCTTTCGCATTGTTGTGTGTTCGTGTCTTTGGGTGTTCCCTTGGGGTTTGGTCTTTACTTCTCATTCTTTGGGGTCGATGAGGGTCCTTTGGGGATGCTACTTGGACGGTACCAGTGGGTTGTTACACCGATCACAGTAGTCCCCAGTAGGCCTTCGATCGGGGGTCTCTTGTCTCTTATTCACTCGCTGTTCCTTGGGGAACGTTACTTGGGCATACACGGAGATCGACGCTCATCACTGTTGGGGTCAAAAGAATCTCGGGGCGAGATTCCTTTTAACAGGGGGATGATGTGACGACCGGAAAATTTTTCTTCTTGTTTGTCTTCTCTTTTCGATTTCGGGAAATTTTCGGGACGAAAATTCTTTTAACAGGGGGATGATGTGACACCCGGCAACTTCCGGTAACTAACTCTTGAAAACTTAGTAAGTCTACCTTAGCGAGTCACGCATACGTTACACAAAACAAGGTCGGTCGAGTCGAGTCGCACGTCATTTGAGTTTTAACATACGTAAGTCTCGAGTCCCGGGAATTGGTGAACGAGTGTGAACGTGCTTACTTTCATGCATTATGTGTTTATAATCATTATGTAACTTATCGGTATGTGAAAATGTGTTAACATATGTTAAAACGGAGTTTAACGCGCCAAATACACAACACCTGGACTGATAGGCGATTAGCCTGATCAGTCAGGTGATTAGCTTGAAGCTACCAGGCGAGTAGCTTGTGCCAGGTGGCGAGTAGCTTGTAATCTCAGGCGATTAGCCTGTTTTTGCATGCGATTAGCACCTTTCATCAGGCGATTAGCACCCTAATCGCCTGATACAACTTCATAATCGCCTGCAACATGTTTGACGACTAAAAACACCTATAAATACCACCCTTGACCTCCAAAACATTATTTACACAACCCTAGCCGTCCCATAACATATCTTAACCCACAAACATCCTCTGGAACCCATTTTTACACACAAACAACCATTTCCAAGCTTATTCCATCATCTACTCTCAAATACAAGGTGTGTTCTTCAAACCCAAACCTTTAAATGATTATGTTTTACTCCCTAAATGTCCAGACCTGACTTTTAAAGGTTTTTGTCTTTGAAAATCCATTTAAAACCATTTCTAAACAAACCCACACCTTTACATGTGTTATATGTGTTGTATGTGATTAAAGATTGAGTTTTTGGGATTTAATCATGATTGTTTTTGTGTTATTTTGATGTTTATAGCTGTTACAAGTTAGTATGATGATGTCCTAGGAGTTTGGATGGTTTTGGTCGTGTATTATGGATACTTGATGTTTTGACCCGTTTGAATGATTTTGGATGATTTAGGATGATATGAGGTGTGTTGTTGATTGCTTGATGTTAGGGTTTGCTCTAGGATGATGTTAGAACAGTAGGATGCCTTCGGACAACGTGATTATGTGATTAGATCTGAATATTTGCTATTTAGGGCAAGTTATTGCATGTTGATGTGATGTTTTCATGTTAAATTGCTATTTTGGGAAAACGCTCGCATTCGGGACTGTTAGAATGATGAGAACTTAGGGGTTTTGCTTGAAATATGTTTGTTAATATGTTAGAATGATTATTGGGTGTTTGCGCACGTTTCGGATCTGATTTGGAGGGTTAAACGCGCGAAAAACCACAATTGCTGCACTGCAGGCGATTAGCAATCCTAATCGCCTATGTATCAGGCGATTAGGGGCATAATCGCCTGATGTATGGGCTACTCGTGTGTTGTAGGTGGCGATTAGCCCTAATTGCTAGCAAGTCATGCAATTGTGATCCTAATTGCTAGCAAGTCATGCAATTGTGATCCTAATTGCTAGCAAGTCATGCAATTGTGATCCTAATTGCTAGCAAGTCATGCAATTGTGATCCTAATTGCTAGCAAGTCATGCAATTGTGATCCTAATTGCTAGCAAGTCATGCAATTGTGACCCTAATCACTAGTTAAGCCCTGAATTGCATACCACATGACCATAATCGCCTGATATGCATGTGATTAGCCCTAATCACCTAACATAGGTGGCGATTAGCCCTGCTAATTGCCTGTTGACCATCCCTAATCACGTGTTGACTTTCCTAATTGCATGCTAAGTCCCTAATCGCGTGTAATGCTGTTATAAGTGTATTTTAACATCCCGAAACCCGATTTGACACCTAGGAACATGATAGGAACCCCGTGACATGCTTAGTAACATAGTAACACGTGTTCGGACTTGTTCGTACGTTAATTGACCTATGTGTTAGAATCATTGAACTTTAACGCATGTTAAGTGCTGAGTTGCATGTTTTGTGTATGTTTGTGTATGAGGTGAACATGTGGAATGTCGGGTCACCAATGGAATGTCGAGTCTTGTCTTACGTAGTCTGATTGTCGGTCAAACACGTTTTTCAAACACATCATGGTCATGGACTGGACTTAGGGACTAATGAACCCTGTGGGTTATTAGTCTAACTTAGCACATATCTTATGATAGGTCGCCACTAGTTGGGGCTATCATATCTTACAAACGGTTTACTCATATCACACAAGCGATTCGCTCATAAACGGTATACGCAATCTAAGGTGAGTTCACGGCCCCACATTTTACGATTTATGTTTTCGGGGGAGAAACATGCTTAAAACACTCTTATGACTTATGACTTATTTACTCTTATGGCTCATGGCTCTTTATCACATTTTACTATGGCTTATTTAACATACTATGCGGTTCATCGAAAAGTCCCTTAGAAACCACTAACATGGGTATATGGCGGGGAAATATGGATAGCGCTATTGGGGACTGACAAACCCCACTCGACGGTAGGACCGTGCGGGTGCATATTGTCTCTATAAAACAAGGTCTACCGGCGATGACGGTAGCCCATAGGAACTAAGGGTCATTACACGGCTTAGTCAGCAATGGTTTCACCCGTATGAGTATCTTATTCTGCGCCTAGCTAGCGTTCTCGCAAGCATAGTAATAACACGAAACGGAAACGAAACGGAAACGAAATGGAAACAAAACGGAAACGGTTTGCAAAAGATTATTTAAAAGTTTAAACAAAACCTGTGAACTCACCAGCATTATATGTTGACTCTTTTAGCATGTTTTCTCAGGTCGCTAAGGTAGCAGCTGTCTGATAGGCGCACGGAGTCGCACAGGAGTCGTCTCGCGTCTAGAGTCGCATTTGCATGCTTTTGGGAATGTTAAACTTTGAACTTACGTTTTATTTTCTGCATGACTTTTGTAAACATTTAATGCTTCCGCACTGTTAAATGTTGAATTTTAAATCTTATGCATGGTTTTTATTACGTATGTTTTTACATTTAGACGTCGTTTATTGTGACCGTTGACTTGGATCCTGGTGTGTCACACGCCTCGCGGTAGAACTCCGCAGGTGGTTATTTGAGGGTGTGACAACCACCAACCACCTCCCACCACCATAGAGAGAGAGGCAAAATCTGCAACCACCTCCACCGCCGCCATCTGCAACCACCTCCACCGCCTTCGTCACCATCAACCAAATCCACCACCATCTCAGCCAAAACCCAAAAAACTACCAGATCTGCAACCACCTCCACAAAAACCCACCTACAACCACCAACAACCACCTCCACCGCCGCCATCTGCAACCACCTCCACAAAACCTCACCAACAACCACCTCCACAAAACCCCACCTCCACAGCACCTCCACAAAACCCCACCTCCATAGCATCTCAACCAGAGAAACCCTAATTGTTTTGGGGGAGAAACCCTAACAACGATTCGAGGTAATAATCGTCTGATGCATCTGATGTGATGGTATGGTTACTGCGTCTGATGCATCTGATTCGAGGTATGGTTACTGTGGGTGTCGTGGTGTTTGTAGTGGTGGATAGCTCTTTCTTCTTCTTCTTCTTTGTTTACTTTATCAGAGTTGGGGGGAGAGAAGTATTACTTTCTCTGTCTTTCACTCTCACTTTGGCAGAATCGTCTAGCAGATGGTGGTGGTGGGTGTCGTCGGAGATGTTGGTGGTGGTGGTGGTGGGTGTCGTCGGAGATGGGTGGTGGTGGTGGTGGACAGTGGTGGCAGGTGGTGGCAGGTGTGGTGAAGATGATAAGATGTAGGGGTGTGTGTATGTGTGTGTATATATATATATATATATAAATTCTTTTTTATTATTATTTAAAGATTTTTTTAAATAATTAATAGATTTTTTTAATTGAAAAAACAAGTGGGACCCACGTTTTTTGCCAACTGGACAGATTTTGCCACGTGGACTGCCACGTGGGATGACTACGTGGCATTTAACAGAAAAAACTTAACTGAGTTAAGTCTGGGACCATTAAAATAAAAATGTTGACAAGTTGGAACTGCTGTGTTACAATTTTCAAGTTGGGACTGCTGCCTTCCAACCCCTCAAAGTTAGGATTATTAGATTCCATTTCCCCTATTTCAATATATCAATGTACTTTGTGAATTGTGATGCTAAAGGTACCCTCTTCCAATTAAATTATTCACATAACTCTCCATTTTTCTACTTTTCTTGATAGAATATGATTTAGAGGGTGTTTGGGATTGCGTTTTGAATCTGATTTTTAGATTATTGCGTTTTGAAAACGCAGATAATTCGTTTTTAGTGTTTGGATTGCGTTTTGAAAACGCATATAATCAGTTTTTTAGGCTACCAAAACGCAATAATCTATAAGCAGTTCCACCCCTGCTTTTCCAAAACGCATAATCTGTTTTGAATAATCAATCCCAAACACCCCCTAAGGGGCAGTTTTTTAGGCTACCAAAACGCAATAATCTATAATCAGTTTTAAGCAGTTAGGGTATGTTTAGCGTCACCCCATATTATAAAAAAAAAAAAATCTATTAACATACAAGGGGCAAAGGCTGTTAACAATTAAAATAAATGAATATCCGTCATAGTCATCACGTTTCAACAATTACCTAAAAAAACATCTTTAAATACTGGATTTTGACATCATGAAATAATTAAAAAGAAAACATGTAGATGTGTCATCGTTACTAGTATGTTTTTGGCTTTAAGTCAGTATATTTCTAATATTTTTAAAGATGTCAAATCAAATTTGTAATGTGCACCCACAACATGTAATTGATATTTCAGTGGACGACCTTCACAAGTAGCCGGCGGCTTATAATTATTATAATAAAATTAATTATCAAAATTTCAAAACCTTGTCCATTGACTTGATGTTTATTCTCAATTTAAAAATTGATCATGCAGCTAAGCTATTGATCATGAGTTTTAATCTCCATTATTTAGCTTATTCTTTATTATTTTATTTTTTTAAAAAAATTATTGAGTTTAATTACAGTAGAACCTCTATAATTTAATACTCAATAATTTAACAACCTAGATAAAATTAATAATGTGTCTCGTCCCAACTTGGGACCAGTACAAAATTGGACCCAAATCGATAAAATAATAAGATAACAATTTTATTATAAACCCTAATGTAAATATATTGGTCCCAATGAAACTATAAATTAATAATTATTAAAATATTTCAAAGTTATAGGATTGTCTAGTAAAAAAATGAATCTATAGTCACTTGTTTTTTTTTTGTGAACTTCAAATCTATATTCAGTTTATCTTTAAATCTCTTTGTTGCACTTAAGAGTTGAGACACTGTATTCTCATATTGCAACAAAAAATTGTGAAGAGTTGACAAGTTCATAAATTTGTAAATGTACATTGTAATTTTGAATGTCCTTGTTTCTGTTTTGTTGAAATAGGTAAAGTGAATAGACAAGTAAATTTTGAAAGTCGATGCATATAAGCCAACTCTTTAAATTAATAATTTGTTAATTTATCGATATGGAAATATCTCGCTAAATTAATAAAATATCCTGATCCCAACATTATTTATTGGTTTTACTGTAACTAATAAAAAAAATTCGAACTATCAATATATACAATAAAACATGGAAACCGGCAATGAATTTACTTCAGTAAAAGGGAAATCAATCTCCGTTATTGAACTTATTTAATAAATTACGAAAAATGAAAGTATCAATATATGCAAACATGCAAACAAGTAATGAAATGCTTCAGTAAAAAAGAAATCAAAACTGTGTACTAACCTTATACTACAATCATCATAAATTACGTTACCACCATCTGCAATTCCACATGTTTTTGTCTCGTTAACTGCTGACTCGAAACAAGCCAGACACTGGGAGGTCGAAAGGTAGTCCCTACACATAGCGAAGGCGTACACTATTTCACCATTATTCGTCGTCTGTGAAAAGGCGTAGTATACCTGCGGATCAGACAACTGTCGCCGGAGGCTAGAAAAGGTGGTATTTATGTTGCTTAAGTAAGCCTCTCCATTTGATGATTGGTATGATCTACAATACTTTCTAAGCAGAGTATTGTTCTTATCACCTGATTGTGAAGTCACCTGTTTAGCCATCATTATGAAAACCAGAATTACCATGCCCGATATCCATGACGATATCCGGATGCTTTTGTTGAGGCTCTGGGCATTTTTCTCCATTGTGATAAGTGGCATGGAAGGTTACTTTGAAGCTAAATAATTAAGAGAAGAAGACTAAGAGGAATTTTTTCTCTTTCTTGGCAGCCAGATGGTTGTCATTATTTAATATTGACTATAATGTTTTATAGTCCCAAGTGGAAATAGAATACAAAATGGCTATCTTGAATGTCTGGATGGAGATAATCTTCAATTGGTCATATTTAGAAGACTAGTGGGTGTTATTGTCATCCATTTGACAGTCGATAATGATAGGAATTTTAAGTACATGTAATCATTTAGTTAGTCTACTGCAACATTTGTGCGTGTGAAAAAAAAGCATTAGCAACAAGAAGCTGCTTTCTAGTAGGAAGGCGCCTCAAAAGCAAGAATTTGCTTCATCACCAAGAGGGAGGAGTTGATGAGATACCTAACGGGTTTTTGGTTGATTTGGGCTGGATCTGTTCGAATCTGGCCCTGTTCTGCGAATCATACTTACTCGGTTTTACATGATGAACAAGTAGTTGAGTATGCACATATTGATGTTTAGGGACTCCCTAAAGAATGAACAGAGGGTGGAGTAACACTATATTATACACACACTAATAATGTTTCCACACAAACAAATGACAATACATTAGGGCTATTTATACATACATAATGGACGGTTAATAAACTGACTATGATAACCAACATATAACTGATATTACCCGACAACTGTTTCCTTTTGGCGCCTTTTCTGTTTTGCAGTTGACTTTCTTGTTTGACTTCTAATGTCATAGGTTTAATTAAGGGGAAAAGCACCAAAATGGCTCGTTGACCGAGTGATTTACCAAAATGGCCCCCTGCCGTCTCTTTGGAGAGACGGGTCACGGATCCCAACGAGCCTGAACTGTCTCCGGAAAGCCTTTAGTTTACAACCAATAGAAAAGCAACACGTGGCCGAGGTCTGTGTGGCGTCTTGGGAGACGGGTCACAGCCGTCAAGACGGCTCCCATGGCCCCTTGAGACGTCTCACTGAGGGCTCGGCTTCGGTTCGACGTATGAGTAAATCACCACAGCCGAGCCACCGAAGACGTCACCGGAGACGTCTCAGACCTGCAAAAGACGTCTCCGGTGGAGACGGTTTGGGTCCCAACCAATAATATAATGACACGTTTGCCCCACGTCTACCCATGACGTCTCCCAATTCGTCTCGTGGGTCCCGAGACGTCTCGAGTCTCTTCGTCTCCGGTGAGTCCTGAGACTTATCCGACGATTCAGTTGTCCACCTCACCCCTATATATACCATTCGCCGTCCCAATCTCCGTCCCATTCCCCGTCCGACTCTCCACTACCACTAACACTACCACAACCACCACCGTCTCATTCATACAAAGGAAAATGACACCCCAACGATGGACTGAGGAACAAGAAATTGCACTAGTTTCAGCATGGCAACATGTCCAAGATAGCCCACACCCAACAAGTGGTACCGTATCTTACATGAATACAATCGGTTGGTGGGAGGCTCAGACCGAACCATCGACTCTCTTAGCCATAAGTGGAACGACTTGAACACGAAGTGTGAGCTTTTCAACGGGTACCTCTATCGAACACTTCGATCAGTACCTTCAGACATGCCCGAAGACGAGGCCATCAGATATACCAAAAAATAGTATAAATCCCAGCAGCGCAAAGAATTCAAATATGTGTCTGCTTGGCAAATGATGAGGGACCGTCTTAACACGTAGCTTATTTAACTTTTGCAATAATTTATGGGTAACCTTAATTTATATATTTATTTTATATATTTATTAATCCAATGAATCTTATGTTTATTTTATGTTTTTGATGGATTTTTGTTCCTTTATATTATATGCTATGAGTTTTTCAATTTGGCCAAATATTACAAATATTACAACAATCTTGATTTTCAAAACACGACAAATATTACAAAAACTATACTACTACACCAACATAAACAAACTCGTTGCACACGTCGTCCACTGAGACGTATCCGTTGCACACATCGACCACAGAACGTAGTTAGTAGTAGGGGACGCCGACGGTTCCAGCGACGGACGTAGGGTTGGTAGAGAAAAATAATTTCCTAAATTTACTTGTTTTGAACCATTTGTTTGAAAGACATATTGCTCTTCACAGACAAAGAACCGAACTTGCCAATAATGTAGACCACCACATCATTGAGGCATTCAACACAGGTTAACCCACACGCAGAAGCAACAATGATCCAAGTAGCTGTACGCAGATGTAACAACAATCCAAGTATAATCGGACAATATTTTCGTAAGCCGGTAGGCTTCGGTTGGAAAAGTGGAGGATTTAAAAACGTCATGGATGGAAAGATCGATTTAAAAACGTCATGGATTGGAAAGCTCAAAGGTTTGATAAAGGTTTAGTATACATGATAAAGAGGGGGTACAAATTTTGTGAAGTAAAGTGGGGTATTTATATACATTTATGACGTCTCACGGTTTCCCGAGACGACTTTGAGTCGTCTCATGGTTACCGAGATGACTTTGAGTCGTCTCACGGTTTCCGAGATGACTTTGTGTCATCTCACGGTTCCCGAGGCGACTCTTGATTTTGACGGTTCCCGAGACGGCTTTGGAAACCGTCGCTTTATTTAATTTCACCTTCTTACCGTTCAAATATTTTGAATATAAATAGAAGACACCATAATTAAAAACTACACAAACGGTAAAAACAAAAACAAACAGCCACTGATCGGTGTCGAAGGACCGGTCAAAAATAAGAATTTTAGAAAAGACCAACTACCTTATTAGTTAGGGTAAGTCGGGTGTCGAACCACGAGGAGTATTGTGCAAAGTGTTATTTTTTTAACAACTAAATTAAACTAGACAGAAATGTAAAATTGATTGGTTGATTGTTGATGAATTTGCAAATAATAAAAATAACGAAAAGAAAAGTGAATTGTAAACGATTAGAGAAATTGTGACCTCTCCAGGATCCCGGTTGATTACTTTAGACAAGGTTAATATAGTTTGCCAATTAATATCACATACACATGATATGTGGATTAATATGATTGATAAAGAAGGTTGATCAATGACTTTGTGACAGCCGATAACTAGACCGCGACTGTTGACTCGCTTGATTATCACCTAACAATATCTTAATGACTCGTAATATTGAAAGACACAACTTGAATGTATTCAATGACCCTCGATAATAAACCGCGTTGGTTGATGAAATCCAAACAAATTAATCATTCAATAAACGTTCAACATCAATATTAAAATAAACCACAACCAAAACCGAAAGTTTAAACATTCAAAGTTTCAATTCAATTGTTCGACAAACATAAAACCTTGCAAATGTAACTAACCATTCACCCGGAGAGGTTCACAGGTGATTTAGCCGTTCATGGTAGTGAAGAACGCGCTTGTGAATCGATTAACACTAGAAGCCATGATGATTTAGGTGAAGGATTAATTGCTTGATGTTGTTAGATGTTGATTAGCTTCAAAATTCAGCAAATGGTGGCTTACTTTCGACTTATGACGGCTGAATCCATTTAGGGTGGAAGATTAGGATTAAATACCTTGGAAAAGAACAACATTCCATATTTCTCGTGAACCGCCTTACCCTACGCTTGGAGTACAAGGCCCTACGGCCAGTAGGAACTGTTATTTAATTCTTTGCTGCCGCTTTTCTCTAGTCTTTGACTTTTGTTTTATTTTATTTGTTCTTTTTTTCCTTCATTCACGAGAGCTAACATTCCTGCTGCTGCTAACTACTAGTAGTAGTAGTAGCAGTAGTGTAGCAGCAGTA